>JARQOD010000002.1:609536129-609598611 GCA_033576555.1 Oophaga sylvatica
AACTATGGATCAGTAGATCAGGGAAGTTTTACTCTCTATGGAACACGTTTATCCCCAGTTAGAATGGAGGGTAGTTAGGACACCTTACTACAGCTCCATTTATCCTCTATGGAGCTGCCAGAAAAAGCCAAGTGCAGCGCTGATCAGCCCCATATACAAAGAGTGAGGCGGCGGTTGAGAATGCACACTGCCGCACCATTCTAACAGGTATAAAATTTCCCAGCTCTGATTATCGGTGTTGGCCCCAGTAGTTTGACCCCCACAGTTCAAACTTCCACCTATTCTGTAAGTGATAACTTATTTTCACCGGACAACCCGCCTAAAGTGTACCAGGCATTTCAGGTGACTTTTCAAAATAAACTGTCGTGTAAATGAGGAATAACATTTTCTGGTCATTGTATAACATGTGTCCTCCAATTTTCACCCATTTTCCCTTATGCAAACTCTACGTGTAATTTTCATTTCTTTCTGAACTAGTGGGCAGAGACCAGCTTTTATGGTGTCTCCAATTATACCACACGCAGACAGGATGGATTCCTGGTCTCCTTTCTCCAAGTTGCACGTGTTGGGCAAGTAACAACATGGAAGGAATTATAGAGCAATACTGAGCTGTGTAGATCTAAATCCAGCTGATGCTCATTCCTCCACCCTTCCATAGACTTCAATAGGCAGGTGTAATGTGATCCCTCAGTGAGAAGTCTATCTTGTTTTGATCATGATGGATTGTCAGAGTAGATGAGGAGCTCAGGAAGATGGGGAGGGAAAAGTGGTTCGTAGGTGGAGAAAGAAGCAGATTTCTCTAATAAGATATATCACAAAGTCTCTTATATCTGCTTGTACTATTGATTTATGTAAAGTTTATTGCAATGACGGTGACCATTTAGGAAATTGATGAGAATAGGTTGGACTTAGAAGTGATATAAAGCTAAATGTTAAAACATTTACCAGAATGGAAAAAAATGCCAAAAGATAAATAATCACCATAAATAACAGATATTCTTTACCTAATGTAGTTATATAGTAGAATATCGCAGCCCTTTGAGTCGTGGGTGATGCAAGCATATAGCACAATATGGCCTCTCACTATTTCTGTTCCTATTTATTGCTCCCGTACTGTAACACAGCTTTATGGAGGATGAAGTCCGGGGTGCACGAAGCTTTGATGGCTTTGAAGAAACCTTAATGTTTGATGAAACCTAGACATGGTTGCAATTGATCTGTCTGGATTCATCTCCTGTTCGGCTGTGTCAGGCAGCTCCTCGGATCAATAAAAGTACAATGTCTGAGCCTTGGAAATATCAGCAATATTGATTGGCAGAGCAAAGAGAAAATTAAACCGCAAGCAAGAGAACGCAGACACTAAGAGCAGAATATGCGCATCTCACCTGCCCCAGGCCACGAGACGATGGGTGGCACTAGCATGTGATGCATTTTCCAAAGGGTTTGTTTTCAATCTATTTCTGGAATGAAGAAAAACATATTTTCCAAAAATAGTTCCAAGTAGGAACGGGAATGTTTGCTGAGGCCAGACATACTGTGAGCAGTTTATACATAGAGGCTGCTCTACAGGAGTCAGACCAGCCGAGCATAGCCGGCGATGGTGCAAGAGGCGATTAAGAGCAGGAAGCAGGGACACCGGCCAAAGAACGGAGGGCATTCTCCTCAATCGCTCCTTTATTAATATCCCAATAAACAGTCTCATTTTACTCACTTCTGTGGGATTATAATCTGCAGAGTGACGCTTAGATTGCCGGAGGCATGCAGCCACATGCCATGGATGCAAGCGAAATTTAGAGGAAAACCTCAACTAAAAATATATTTTGGTGGGGGCATTTATAAATACGGGAAAAGCATAAATTTGGGAGTAAATATGGACCCCAGATTATTTATCATTTAGGAGAGATGCTTTTTCCTTTATGACACTCAGTTCTGCTATCTTTGTGAGGTTAACCGAACATTTATAAGAGTCTGCATCCTGAAAATTAGCAGCAAAATTACACTTTTTATAAATGTGTTACAATAGATCTTTGCACAATAGTTAGAGGGAAGGAATCCCGGGGCTCCAAGAACCCCATTCCCACTAGTGACCAGATGTTGTTGCCTGCATGTTTATCTAGCAATACAATGCATGCCAAAAAACCAACAATAACAGCGATCATTAATTGATACACATACAGGTCAACTCCCCTTTATGAAACATCTCTGCTTGATGAGAAAATCCCTTATTATTCTCTTTAGTTTATTTTTTACATTTCATGTTTTGAAAATGGAAACCTGCGTAGAATCTGGTTCAAGGGGTTCTTCAGTCGTAGGCTACAAGTCCACAGTCACTCTATGTGACTGAAGACTTGTGAATACTCACATTACGCACTGTGAGGACTTTCTAGTGCGGCGCCAGCATGACAGTAAGTATGTAATTTGCATACATATGATCACAGGCCGACTAGACGTGCGCAACCTACCACAATGCAAGTCTATTGATAAAGGCTGGGCACGTCTAGTCGGAATGTGGCAGGAGGTATGCAAACCGCATACTTGTGGCCACATGACTGTCTCCTCCTGCCACTCGAGAATCCTTGCAGTGTGAGATTCACAAGTCTGCAGTCACATAGATTAACTGCAGAGTTTTAGCCCAAGGCTGGACATCACATTTAAGACTGGCAAATGCCCACACCTTTTCAATGAAGTAGACAAGTGGGCGCAAGCATGCCTTGTCCTGCCCTGGCTCCTCCCTAGATCTACCCAGTGGAGTTTCATAACTGCTACAGGGGTATTCCTATTACTACTTACACTTTTCCTGTGGATAAATGTTAACTGTCAAATGTTCAAACATGCTAATTTAATTGACCCCACATCTCCTTTAGACTTAGATGGACTATGGCCAGCACATATTCAAATCCTCAGCCATTACTCTATTAATCTTCTCCCACTGAAGCCATCTGTAGGAGAAGAAAATGAGTTCAGGAAAAATCCTAGTAGTCCAAACCCTCCCTGTTTAACATCACCAATTTATTTTGGTTCTGCAGTATATGTACCTATTGAACATACATTGTTTCACCAAAAATTAGACCTGCCCTAAAAATAAGCCCTAGCATGATTTTACAGTATTTTTGGAGTTTGCTTGAAATATAAGCTGTACTCCAAAAATAATCCCTAGTTACATTCAGGACTGGAGTTAGGGGAGAAAACTGGACAATTGCCCACTCTTTTAGGGTCCTCCAGCTTTTCTATTCTAGGGTCAAGATTGCGTAATAATAATAATATTTATATAGCGCTAACATATTCCGCAGCGCTTTACACACATTATCATCGCCGTCCCTGATGGGGCTCACAATTTAAATTCCCTATCAGTATGTCTTTGGAGTGTGGGAGGAAACCGGAGAATCCAGAGGAAACCCATGGGAACAACATACAAACTTCTTGCAGATGTTGTCCTTGGTGGGATTTGAACCCAAGACCCCAGCTCTGCAAGGCTGCAGTGCTAACCACTGAGCCACCGTGCTGCCCATAAGGACCTTTGGTGACATAACGGTCATGTGACCATGATTTCAAGAAAGGTCTTTCCCTTGCGAGGGTCTGGAGGAACTAGGCTGGTATGTACTGTATGTGCAGTGTATGTATATACATTGTATGTATGTGCAGTGTGTGTGTATATACATTGTGTATGTGTAGTGTGTGTCTGTATGTATAACATGTGTATGTGCAGCGTGTGTATATACATGTTTATGTGCAGTGTGTGTGATCACATGATTATATTTGAATTAATATAAATTTTTTGGTTCGAAAATTAATGTGGATTGTTACTTATGGGAAAGAATTAGACATCATCTGACAATAAGCCCTAACCTATGTTTCGAAGCCAAAAATCATACAAGAAGTGTCTTATTTTTGGAGAAACACGATAGATATCACTCATTTAAAATTATTTTGTTTCTTGGAATATTTTTATATACTATTACATTTTAATATATTTTTGATCATCCCTATACCATAATATATATAATGGTGGGACAATCCTTTTAAAGAGGTCTGTTTTTTTAGGAGCCCAACTTCATTTGGCGAATTAATAGTAATAATTTTCCATCACTAATCCTGTTCTGACGTAACATTGTAACCGCAGGATATAGAGGAATAACTGTGAATATTTCTTTTAACATTTTCTCCATTTCAATTCAAAATATTCTAGACCAGCAGGACTTTTACGAACGACTATTTTTAGCATCAGCACCCCTGTAAAATGTAACAGTCATTTCTTTAATGCTGTTTTCAGCTTTCCCAAGTTCAACAGCAGCTCCACCAAGTAAAGCTTATATGCCGTATGAAGCATCTGTGTGTGACATCAGGGTTGCAGGTTCAAATCCCAGTGGGACAGACTCATTCTTTCATGCCGCAGCGGTAAACCACTTGATTACCAATTATAATTAGATAATATGAATGATGCAGTAATTGCTTGTTTAACGTTCCTTACTTTAAGGATGAAAAGAATACAATAATTAATGTCTGGACTGACTTCCTGGAACCAAGCTGCCGGTTTGCTGTGCTTGAAAACCCCCAGTGATAGATTGGTATTTGGTACACTGAAGGCAGGAACATTACAAGGAGTGATCGAGAGGCACCGAAAAAGGGAGATGTACTCAGCTAAACATTCAAACTTTCAGGAACTGCAGTTTGGTCAGATTTTATTCAATGGTTGGTTCTAAGCATAAAAGTTAAAAGCCGTTATCCCATAATAGTGATGCAGTATTTCCAGCATATACCATTAGTTTATTATCCGTTCAGGTCTGACTTCTAGCACACTAAGTGAGATTGTGGGGTACACCGCTGGTGTAGAAACTATTCTAACTTCTCCTTTCACTGCAGCGCTGGCAAGAATTATTTTGTTTCCTGTCATGGTTTGTGTATACTTTTTTAGTTGATGTGCCATTTTGGGGTTGTCTTCCATGCTGGCCTTTTTTTCCTTTCTAATATCATTCCCTTAATTCAGGCTATATTTCCAATTGTGCCTCTGGCTTTACTGAGTAGGGGGTAAAATCTCCTCTTGTTGCACTTTTTCTGCTCTGAGTCTCATTGTATCCTATCAGTTTCAAGTGATACAGTTTCAACCTGTCTCCTGCTTGGGAAAGGATTCTCCTTGTCAGCCTTTACAAGCAGGAGGTAGGGAGAGCAGTTCCATGGAGATCTTGGAACTGGCAAGGGGAGATTTGATAGGTGGGGATGTGTTCCTGCTGTTCATGGGAAGTTTGACTGTAAATCACATGTGCCCATAGTTAAGGTGATGATTTTTGGAAATGACTGAGGAGTGAAACAAATCACACAGCTAGAATATTACTGGTGAATGATCACCATAGTGAAAGTGGTAAAAGAAAATGCCAGAATGTTGCTCCTTACTCTACGGTACAGTGTTTTTTTTCAGCAGCCAGATATAGCAAATGCAATGAAGATCTTGCAGGCCCAATGGAAGCAGTTGGAAATGGTACTTGATTATCCCAAATGATCAATGAATTGGAAACTGCTGACTTAGCTAAGTTTTGAGGTGCAAAATAATGCAGGGATTTTCATGAATGAGATTTGATTGCTGATGAATCTTTTCTTCTGTTTGTCTTGCTCCTCACCATGATGCTAGCACTGCAGAAAGTATAGTCATTACGGTGTGTTCCGGAAATGATGGCTATGACTCAAATGAAATACTGTCCAATCCACCAGGCAAACGGGGACCTTAGTAGATCTGAGTAAGCTTAAGATAGAGAAGATCAGGAGAGCAGGTGAAACCATTGATTGGAGCTACTGATACCTACCAGTTCTGGCAGGTATTATGCACCAGCTGGTATTAATATACGTGGCGTAAGTGGCTCATTCACCTCCTGATGAAGTTCTTTTTTTAAATACCCCTTTAAATGTTTTTTTAGGAAGGATGGAGTAGTAAGTATATGCGCATTTGATCTGAGATCCTTAGGAATAAGTACAGTAAGGCCTTCTACATGAGTACTGTTCTTGAAGGTTAACTTGGTGAAGTTATGAGGGATTCATTAAGATGGTTTGGGTGACATTAATTAGCAAGAAACTGACCTGGCCTTTGCTGTTTCAAGGCGATGGAGCTTTTTTTTAGTACATTTCTGATCTGTATTTTTGAGACAACCTCATTGGGTTCATGGCATGTATATTTTGTGGACTACTTTAATTATTCTAAAAATTAGATCCTATGATTTTTGCGTTAACACAAGTTTCTATGTAGACATAATGTCCGTGGGTTCATATTGTTCCTGCTTTATTTTTGCCATCTTGGCTACAACTAATAAAATAGGGTTGAAATGTAAAAAGAAAATAAAAATGTATGTTGGCATCCAAAAAGCAACCTACCAGAAGGCTCACACATGTAGGACATTTCCATTTGGTTTGTTGAAAATAAGAACATGTAATTCTTTAGACACTGCCCTATAAATGCCCTCCAGCTTTAGTTACGTACCTAATCAGTCTCCTCAACCGCTACTCATAAATATATTTTTATCTCTTATTCTCATCTGTTAATGAAGTCGCACCTCAGATGATCTGTAAAAATCAGACTGCGTACCATGTATCATGTATAGTATGTATTCGCATGTTTCAAGATCATTTCTTGATCCGCATCTTAAAATAATGTGAAAAAATAAGTATGAGTGTAACGAATGGAAGCGGAGGCAGAGGTGGTGAAGTTCACATTCGTTTTTATTTTTTAATGTGGAACCTCGAGACCGCGGTCCGGGGGGCTCCGAAGGGGGCGTAACTAGTGAGCCCGGGTACCCGTAGTAAGGCCCCTCGAACAGGACCAGAATGGAATACCCGGAGGACACAGGTGCTACCTCCAGTTAGACCCCGGACACGTGGCAGCTGTCCCAGAGGGACCAAAAGGGTAACAGATATTTACAGAGTCCGTGGAGGGTTCTTGACGGAGAAGGTAAGGTCCTGGTCCAGAACGGATGGTAGTAGGCTGGCTCCAGTGACCTTGTCACGGTCCACGGGTATGGATGGCTGATGGCGGAACGGGATGACACTTTGCGCCAGTAATAGCCGAGATTGTCAGGTTAGCCAGATACGGGTTAGCAATGATCTGAGGAGACAAACAGTATCAGCGAAGCACAGAGACTGCAGACGCAGCGCAGACAGATCAGGAACAGAACCGGATGTAGCAATGATAGAACACGTTGCTCCGGCACTCCCCTAATGGTGGAGTGACCAGATATAGTACTGAGTGTGCAGCCATTGGTTAATTAGCTATTTCAAAAAATGCACGCTGCCCCTTTAAGAGAGACGGTGGGCGCGGCCTCGCGTCCTAAGCAGACCATCTGGAGGCCTGTCAGCAGCGTGCCAGGAAGTGGAGGAGGACACAGGATGCCGAGGAGCAGATGGGACAGGTGAGTGAGCAGAACGGAGTGCAGAGCCAGCGCTGGGACCGAGTGTAACAATGAGTGAAATCCGGTTTTTAGAAGGTGCTGATTCTTCTATTTTTTTTTCCGGACCCGCCTGATAGTGCCTGAAGCGGCGCATCAGGCGGTCGGAAATAATACAAGTCTATGGAACCGGACCAGTCTTTTGTGAAATCCGTCAAAAGACTGATCCGGATTCTGGAAAACTACTACTACTACTACTACTTCTTTTTCCACTCTCTACGGACATGCGTACCTGTATTTTCCGGATGCAACATTTTTTTATCGGGTTCAAAAGTTCAGGTCGGATCCAGCAAAAAAAAAAGATCCGTTGCATCAGTTTTTTCATTTCAGCGCCGGATCCGTCCTATCAGGTATTCGACAGATTATGCCTGACACAAAAAAAACTGATGTGTGAAAGTAGCCTAAGTGTCTATGTATAGGATGCGTTGATTTCGCATATGTTCAATGAACACAGGCGGAATCACCGCGCGTACAAAAGGGGGCAGCACTTTGGGCGGAGCGGGTATATGCTGCTTTCAAATCGTTGCTAATACGCCCCGTGGAAACATAGCCTGACGCTGATTTTTTTTTCTGCAGAAAATCATCTGCATTTAACAGTCTAAGGTCGGAGTCACACTGGCAACAAAAACGGACGACTGCAATGCGATGAAATATCGCATTGCAGTTGGACCAATGTTAATCTATGGAGCAGTTCCCAGCATCCGATTTTTTCTCGGCCGTTTTCCTCTGACCGAGACAATCGCAGCATGCTGCGATTGTCACCGATTATCGGTCGACAATCACCAATGCAAGTCTATGGGTGTGATGAAAAATCGGATTACAAACGGACCACATGTGTGACTTGTGAGAAAATCGCACCGGTGTCCTTAAGAAAAGCCGGCAATTCATCCCCGGCTATACAATAAAATCACACTGACAGCTTTAATAAAGAATAGAAGAAATACATATACACACATAGAATACATATATATATATATACAGTACAGACCAAAAGTTTGGACACACCTCATTTAAAGATTTTTCTGTATTTTCATGACTGTGAAAATTGTACATTCACACTGAAGGCATCAAAACTATGAATTAACACACGTGGAATTATATACTTAACAAAAAAGTGTGAAACAACTGAAAATATGTCTTATATTCTAGGAGGATCTTCAAAGTAGCCACCTTTTGCTTTGATGACTGCTTTGCACACTCTTGGCATTCTCTTGATGAGCTTCAAGAGGTAGTCACCGGAAATGGTCTTCCAACAATCTTGAAGGAGTTCCCAGAGATGCTTAGCACTTGTTGGCCCTTTTGCCTTTACTCTGCGGTCCAGCTCACCCCAAATCATCTCGATTGGGATCAGGTCTGGTGACTGTGGAGGCCACGCCATCTGGCGTAGCACCCCATCACTCTCCTTCTTGGTCAAATAGCCCTTACACAGGAGGTGTGTTTGGGGTCATTGTCCTGTTGAAAAATAAATAATGGTCCAACTAAACGCAAACCAGATGGAATAGCATGCCGCTGCAAGATGCTGTGGTAGCCATGCTGGTTCAGTGTGCCTTCAATTTTGAATAAATCCCCAACAGTGTCTCCAGCAAAGCACCCCCACACCATCACACCTCCTCCTCCATGCTTCACGGTGGGAACCAGGCATGTAGAGTCCATCCGTTCACCTTTTCTGCATCGCACAAAGACACGGTGGTTGGAACCAAAGATCTCAAATTTGGACACAACAGACCAAAGCACAGATTTCCACTGGTCTAATGTCCATTCCTTGTGTTCTTTAGCCCAAACAAGTCTCTTCTGCTTCTTGCCTGTCCTTAGCAGTGGTTTCCTAGCAGCTATTTTACCATGAAGGCCTGCTGAATAAAGTTTCCTCTTTGCAGTTGTTGTAGAGATGTGTCTGCTGCTAGAAGTCTGTGTGGCATTGACCTGGTCTCTAATCTGAGCTGCTGTAAACCTGCGATTTCTGAGGCTGGTGACTCGGATAAACTTATCCTCAGAAGCAGAGGTGACTCTTGGTCTTCCTTTCCTGGGGCGGTCCTCACGTGAGCCAGTTTCTTTGTAGCGCTTGATGGTTTTGCAACTGCACTTGGGGACACTTTCAAAGTTTTCCCAATTTTTCGGACTGACTGACCTTCATTTCTTAAAGTAATGATGGCCACTTGTTTTTCTTTACTAAGCTGCTTTTTTCTTGCCATAATACAAATTCTAACAGTCTATTCAGTAGGACTATCAGCTGTGTATCCACCAGACTTCTGCACAACACAACTGATGGTCCAACCCCATTTATAAGGCCAGAAATCCCACTTATTAAACCTGACAGGGCACACCTGTGAAGTGAAAACCATTTCCGATGACTACCTCTTGAAGCTCATCAAGAGAATGCCAAGAGTGTGCAAAGCAGTCATCAAAGCAAAAGGTGGCTACTTTGAAGAACCTAGAATATGACATAATTCTAGTTGTTACACACTTTTTTGTTAAGTGTATAATTCCACATGTGTTAATTTATAGTTTGATGCCTTCAGTGTGAATTTACAATTTTCATAGTCATAAAAATACAGAAAAATCTTTAAATGAGAAGGTGTGTCCAAACTTTTGGTCTGTACTTTATATATATATACATGTCATTGTGACATATATATATATATATATATTTATAGTTCATACACTTCTACATAGTATAATAGCTGCTAATTCAATTGACGGCTTTTGTGAAATTACAGAACCCGACATCTCTTGATTGAACTTGATGAATTTGTGTAATTTCTGGACCATATTAACTATGTATATATAGATACCATTTATAAAGAATATGTGTCACCCAGAAGGACTACCACTGGGACATAAGAAAAACAATCCCTGGATTATTGTTCATAGGTGAAAATACATAGCTTGCATCTATAACCATAATAACACTTTATGATCAGGAATGCTATTTCTTTAATAACTGTAAACATAGGGCAGACATACGCACATCACTGGTGGACAAAGTCAGAAAAGGGCCCCTGTGCAAGAACAGTACATGGGCCCTTTGCAGCCCAAGATCTCCTAAAAATGTAAAATTGCTCCTACTTTGGAGGTATAAATGGGCCCCCTCACCTCTTGGGCCCCTGTGCGGCTGCACAAGTTGCACCAATGATATTTCGGCCCCTCTTATGATCAGCGGGGTGCCCTATTTTTCTCCTGTGGAGTGTAAACTATTCTGGTCAATGGGATCCTATCTCTTTCTTTTTTAGAGTGTAAGCTCTTATGGTCAGTAGTGTCCTCTCTCACTCTCTTGTAGAGTGATAAGCTCTTATGGTCAGCGAGGTACTCCCTCTTTCCTGTAGAGTATAAGCTCTTATGGTCAGCGAGGTCTTCCTCTTTCCTGTAGAGTATAAGCTCTTATGGTCAGCGAGGTCCTCCCTCTTTCCTGTAGAGTATAAGCTCTTATGGTCAGCGAGGTCCTTCCTCTTTCCTGTAGAGTATAAGCTCTTATGGTCAGCGAGGTCCTCCCTCTTTCCTGTAGAGTATAAGCTCTTATGGTCAGCGAGGTCCTTCCTCTCCTACCTGTAGAGAGTATAAAGCTCTTATGGTCAGCGAGGTCCTTCCTCTTTCCTGTAGAGTATAAGCTCTTATGGTCAGCGAGGTCCTTCCTCTTTCCTGTAGAGTATAAGCTCTTATGGTCAGCGAGGTCCTTCCTCTTTCCTGTAGAGTATAAGCTCTTATGGTCAGCGAGGTCCTCCTCTTTCCTGTAGAGAGTGTAAGGCTTTTTTTAATGAATCGATCGTTGGGTCTTGTCTCTCTTGCATCTATAATGTGTAACAGGTCATGGTCAGCAAATTTCTCTCTCTTCTCCCCCCACGTGAATCTTATGAGCAATTACATTTCCAAGTTTTTAGGAAAGTTCGTCAAGGTTAACCAATTTCAATTTCAAAAGATCCACTCATCTGTAATTAGCATGTGCATATTTTATACGTGGGCCTAATGTGACCATGCATAGTTACATTGGTTGAAAAAAAGACCTAAGTCCATCAAGTTAACCTTTCCCACCAATTGTACAGTTTGTCACTAATTTAGCTATAACCCGCAATGTAATGTGTACTGAGGAAATCATCCAGCCATTTTTTGAAAGCTGTTATGCTGTCTGCCATTACTAGCTCTTGTGGTCGGATATTCCACATTGTGACTGCTCTAACTGTAAAGAACCCTTTCCTATTTAGCTGCCGGAGTCGCCTTTCTTCCAAACGTAATGAGTGCCCCCTGGTCCTCAGTATGGTCTTTGGAAGGAATAAGTCATGCGCCAGTCCCTTGTAATGGCCACACATATATCTATATATATAAAGTTGAGTGTATGTATGTGTGTGTGTATGTATCAAGCCACGCCGCTCCACATAGCCTTGCCCACTCCGCATGGCCACACTCAAAGCCCCGTATAATAAATATCTAATATATATCTTTTATAGGCACATCTTCTTGACCACAACAGGTTACACTGCCTGTGTTGCCCATAGCAACCAGTCACTAAGCATCTTTCATTTCACCACAGCTGTTTAAAAGATGAAAGCTGATCTGTGATTGGTTGCTATGAGCAACAGTTTTCCCACTCCACAACACCTCAGCAGACACTGACTTGGTGGGAGAAATCTAGCATCCCTGGAAACATAAGCTCCCAGCCATTGTCTGCCCCCAGAAAGGAGCAGAGAGCACATGACAGAAATGAATCACCCCCTCTATTACTGCCGGGCTCTAATAATCACATCATCAGCGGCCGCACACAGCCGCACACAGAGCCGCACACACAGAGCCGCACACACAGAGCCGCACACACAGAGCCACACACAGAGCCGCACTCACAGAGCTGCACACAGAGACACACACAGCCGCACACACAGAGCCCCACAGACAGAGCCGCACACAGAGCCGCAACACAGAGCTACAGAGCCGCACACAGAGCCGCACCACAGAGCCGCACACACAGAGCCGCACACACAGAGCCACACAGAGCCGCACTCACAGAGCTGCACACAGAGACACACACAGCCGCACACACAGAGCCCACAGACAGAGCCGCACACAGAGCCGCACACACAGAGCCCACACACAGAGCCGCCACAGCACACAGAGCGCACAGAGCGCACACACAGAGCCGCACACACAGAGCCACACACGAACCCACACACACAGCCGCACACAGAGCCGCACACACAGAGCCACACACACAGAGCCCCACACACACAGCCGCACACAGAGCCGCACTCACAGAGCCGCACACAGAGCGCACACACAGAGCCGCACACACAGCCACACACACAGCCGCACAGAGAGCCGCACACACAGAGCCGCACACACACAGCCGCACACAGAGCTGCACACACAGAGCCGCACACAGAGCCGCACTCACAGAGAGCCGCACACACACAGCCGCACACAGAGCTGCACAACAGAGCCGCACACAGAGCCGCACTCACAGAGCCGCGCACACAGAGCCGCACACACAGAGCCGCACACAGAGCCACACACAGAGCCGCACCACAGAGCTGCACACAGAGACACACACAGCCGCACACACAGAGCCCCAGACAGAGCCGCACACAGAGCCGCACACAGAGCACAAGAGCCCACACAGAGCCGCACTCACAGAGCGCCACACAGAGCCACACACAGAGCCGCACACACAGAGCCCACACACAGAACCCACACACACAGCCGCACACAGAGCCGCACACACAGAGCCGCACACACAGAGCCCCACACACACAGCCGCCACAGAGCCGCACTCACAGACGCACAGAGCCCACACACAGAGCCGCACACAAGCCGCACACACGAGCCGCACAAGAGCCGCACACACAGAGCGCACACAACAGCCGCACACAGAGCGCACACCACAGGCCGCACACAGAGCCGCACTCACAGAGCCGCACACACACAGCCGCACACAGAGCTGCACACACAGAGCCGCACACAGAGCCGCACTCACAGAGCCGCACACAGCAGCACCGGCCGCACACAGAGCTGCACTCACAGAGCCGCACACAGAGCCGCACTCACAGAGCCGCGCACACAGAGCCGCGCACACAGAGCCGCCACACAGAGCCGCGCACCCAGAGCCGCGCACACAGAGCCGCGCACACAGAGCCGCACTACACAGAGCCGCACACAGAGCCGCACTACAGAGCCGCACCACAGAGCCGCACACACAGAGCCGCACACAGAGCCGCACACACAGAGCCACACACAGCAGCCGCACACACAGAGCGCACACACAGAGCCCACACACAGAGCCCACACACACAAGCCGCACACAGAGCCGCACTCACAGAGCCGCACACACACAGCCGCACACAGAGCCGCACACACAGAGCCGCACACAGAGCCGCACCACAGAGCCACAACAGAGCCGCACACACACGCACCACAAGCGCACACAGAGCCGCACTCACAGAGCCGCACACACACAGCCGCACACAGAGCCGCACACACAGAGCCGCGACACAGAGCCGCACTCACAGAGCCGCACACACAGAGCCGCACACAGAGCGCACACACAGAGCCGCACACAGAGCCGCACTCACAGAGCCGCCACTCACAGAGCCGCATCACAGAGCCGCACCACAGAGCCGCACTCACAAGCCGCACCCAGAGCCGCACACAGAGCCACAGACGAACAGAGTTGCATACACAGCCCCTCAGAGCCCACTCTCAGGCCGACACCACATGAGCGACATCAAGAGCGCATCACAGAGCGCGACACGGCCACTAAGAGTTACATAAGCGATTATCCAGGAACTCTGAGGCACGGCTTGGGACATGGAGGAGGATTGTATGAGGTATATGGGCACAAGATTATAGACACAGAGCCACCAGAGGTCATCACAGGGCACAATAGGATGAGCCAGCACACACAGAGCCGCACACAAACGCACACAAGCCGCACACAGAGACACACACACGAGCCCGGCACACACAGAGCCGCACCAAAAGAGGCCGCCACACACAGAGCCTCACAAACAGAGTCCACACACACAGCCACACACACAGCCGCACACAGAGCCGCACTCACAGAGCCGCACACACACAGAGCCGCACACAGAGCCGCACACACAGAGCCGCACACAGAGCCGCACACAGAGCCGCACACAGAGCCGTACTAACAGAGCCGCACACAGAGCCGCACTCACAGAGCCGCACTCACAGAGCCGCACTCACAGAGCCGCACACAGAGCCGCACTCACAGAGCCGCACACAGAGCCACACTGACAGGTTACATAAAGCACATCTCCAGGAATTCTCTGCTCAGCGCCACCCAGCTTGGGACATTGGGATGGAGGATATGTATGATGGGTATATGGGCACAAGATTATAGGATGGAGGATGTGTATGATGGGTATATGGGCACGGGACTATGGGATGGAGGATGTGTGTGATGAGTATATGGGCACCAGACTATGGGATCGAGGATATGTATATATTTATTTATTTATTTTACTCAATTATATAGTGCCATTAATTCCACAGTGCTTTACATACATTATTGTATGATGGATATATGGGAACGGGACTATGGGATAGAGGATGTATGATGGGTATATGGGCATTGGACTATGGGATAGAGGATGTCTGATGGGTATATGGGCATTGGACTATGGGATGGAGTATGTGTGATGGGTACATAGGCACTGAACTATGGGATGGAGAATGTGTGATGGGTATATAGGCACGGGACTATGGGATAGAGGATGTGTGATGGGTATATGGGCATGGAACTATGGGATGGAGGATATGTATGATGGGTATATGGGCACGGGACTATTGGATGGAGGATATGTATGATGGGTATATGGGCACGGGACTATGGGATGGAGGATGTGTGATTGGTGTGTGGGCACTGGACTATGGGATGGAGGATAATCATTATAATTTGTTAAAAATAAACACAGTTAGTTACTATGCCTGGGCAACGCCAGGCTCTTCAGCTAGTATATACAAATAAATGAGACCCCCCGAGGCGTTTTTTTCTAAACTAAACAAGCCCAACTTTTGCAACCTCTCATCATATGAGAGACCTTCCATCCCTTGTAATAATCGAGTTGCCGTCTTTGAACTGACTCTAATTTCTGAATATCCTTTTTAAAATGTGGAGCCCAAAACTGATCCCGTATTCTAGATGTGGCCTCACAAGCATTTTATAAAGGGGAAACAATACATTGCAAATGTGCATGAGTGATTACAGGTGGGGCCTGATGATACGGGGGGGGGAGCCAGACACAAGTCCTGCATGGGGGTCCTTTACTTTCAGCGTCTGTTGCTGCTGTAAACCTATTGTAGACTAAAAATCTTAATTAAAACATAATATAGGAAGAGAAATAACTCATTATAAGAAACTTATATCTTGACATTTCCTTTTCTCTGTGCAGTTGGGATTGATGGACATGATTCCACAGGAAGCGATTGACCTGTGCGGTGTCTCATAATTCTTCCTTTGCTCATTTCTAGCTCTGTATCCTCATTTACTACAGGCAACAGTGACACCTACAGGACAAGATGGGAATTTATTGTATAAAGAAATAACTATATAGTATATTAACACAAGAAAATGATATAAAATGCATAAAATCACGAAGGGGGTGTATATATAATGAATATTAACAGTAGTCAAATATGTTATTGCATTAATATGATTATTGCTGTTTTATGAATTTATCACAGTCATCACAGCCATGTACAATGGAAGTACAGTATATGGATAAGCATGGCGGCGCCCCCCACTCTGATTTGTATACACGACAATATGCTTTGTATTGAAAGCCTGAAAAAACAAGGCTCCTATGGGACCCCCTTTCTCCCATAACAAATCAATATGTGCTGAGCAGATTGCTGTCTCCTGGACCGGCGGCCACTCACATTGCAGAGACCTGCGGCGGCCTGGGGTCAAGTGCGAATGTAAAAAGCTCTCAGGATTTTCTGTCTGTACTCGAGTTTCAAGATGAAGCTCAAGACATTTTGCTTTTTCCCAGGAGATCGGATAAGGAAGCTTTCTACTACAGGGGTAGGTGCGCATATACTTGGACGGCTGCCTAGCAAACAGCTAAAATAAATAGTCTAATAGAGTATATAAAGCTCTTTAGACATATTATACAACACCAAGAAAAAGAAAAAGTGGCTTAATATAAAGCTTCCTATACCCCAATGGGTACAGTCCCCTATGCTTTACACTGCAGCTTAGTGTGCTAAGACTGCCTGCTGTGCATAAACACAATCAAGCTGAGGAGTGAGGACATGATGACATGATTTTCCTTTGAGAAAAGAAAAAAAAAGATTAAAAACAATAAGAAACTGCAAGAAATCGAGAAATATAAACTTTATGGGGTGGATTCATCAAAAAAAAAATTTCTACAGAATTTTGGTGTAAATTGCTTTGAAAAGTCACAAAATATTTGAGCAACTCTGGCGTGGAGCACCTCTTATTGATTCCTACATTCCCCATCATCAAAAAAGGTTAGAAAATTGACGGTCTTGATGTATCGGATTTTATGGGACTAATTTATCATTTTATTTTTGACAATTTTTGCTTGAATAACTCTTAATTATTAACTTTTCGCAACGAATTTATCAAAGGATTTTCATGGTTTTTAACCTGTTTTATGCTCCCTGATGTACTATTAAGTCATAGATAATGTCAGGAACTTTGGAGCAAGCTCAGAAGCAGAGCCCACTCCACACAGGGCATATGCTGGCTATATTATACAGCCGACATCTGCCTCTAACAGCAGCGACCCGTGCGTCTGCAGATTGCTGCTGTTTACGTCTTAAATGCTGCTGTCAATCACTGACCGTTGCATTCAAGCGCCGGAATCTGTCTGAATGCCCCTGTGCCTGTCGCGTGGTCTCTCCTATTATTTTCATTCTGTGGCTGGGGGTCATAAAAGACTGTCATTTTTACTATATGTAGCCAGTGCCGGTTTTAGGCAAAGTGGGGCCCTGGGTAAAAGTTTAAAATGGGGCTCCGAATACTAACATATTGCACCATCACACAGAAACATTTTGGTTATATTTACATGCGCTGATTTCAGGCAGCTAAATGAGCGTGATCGTCACTTTTGAAGTTGTTCTACCCTTGTTTCCCGGCATCTTTACACCGGCTGAGGAACAATGATGGGGGCAGAATGATCACTAGTAGATCAATCTGTCCCCATACAGTATCATGTGTGGCAAGACGACTCGCTCGGTTCTCCGGGAGGCAGACTCAGGACACACGTTCTCAGGTTTTTCTCTCTGCTGGTTTATTATCAGCCATAAACTCATGCAGGTTTCGCAGGAAAAGTAAACATGACCCCTCTGGGTTAAACGGGAAAAACATAAAAAAAAAAAAAACCAATAACTCAGTCCATAGATGAGTGGGTTCCGCCCGCTCTCGGTAGCATAAACTGCACTGCTAAAGTCCTTGTGGAAAGCTCTGCAGCTTCCACTATACTGTCTGGAGACTTTCCTCTCCAGACCACACCAGAGAAAAAAAAACAGGACTGAGCTTTTATACATTGATCAGCCACACCCTTTAACATATAACATGCTGGCAGATAAATCAAGTAGGTCTTAGTTCACAGAGGAGAGTATCCTGTGTGACACATACCTCCCCTCACATATAAAACCAGTGACACTGTCACATATTCCCCCCCTCTGCCCAAAGCCGGGGGTTTGGGCACCTTCTGACACCAGACAGGGAATCCTAGAGAGGGCATCTGCATTCCCATGTAACTTCCCTGGCCTATGCTCCACGTGAAAGTTAAAATCTTGAAGCTTTAGGAACCATCTAGTTACCCTAGCATTTTTTCCCCTCTTTTCCCTCAACCATCTCAACGGGGCATGGTCTGATACTAATTTAAACTTCCGGCCTAGTAGGTAATATTTCAGTGTATCCACGGCCCATTTTATGGCTAAACACTCTTTCTCTACTATGGCGTAGTTCTTCTCGCAGGAGGACAACTTTCGGCTTAGATAGAGAATGGGATGTTCTTCCCCATTTATTTCTTGGGAGAGTACGGCCCCTAGACCAACCTCTGATGCGTCAGTCTGGACCATAAATTCTTTCCTAAAGTCTGGCGCGACCAGGACAGGCTGCTTGCACAGTGTTAGCTTCAGCTTTTGAAACGCGGTCTCCGTTTCTTCCGTCCATTTCACCATGGTTGATTTGGTGCCTTTTAGAAGATCTGTTAGTGGGGCGGCAATCGTGGCGAAATTCGGGATAAACCGCCGGTAGTATCCCACCATTCCCAGGAATGCTTTCACCTGCTTCTTTGAGAGTGGTTGCGGCCAGGTTTGAATTGCCTCCACTTTCTTGATCTGCGCTTTATTTCGCCTCTCCCAACAACATAGCCCAGGTACTTGGCCTCCTCTTTTCCGATGGCACACTTTCTCGGATTTATGGTAAATCCTGCTTTCCTTAGCGCGTCCAAAACGGCCTGTAGTTTGGGTAGGTGACTAGCCCAGTCTGAGATAAAGACCACAATGTCGTCGAGGTAGGCTGCGGCATACTTCTTATGTGGGGCTAGGATCCGATCCATAGCCCTCTGGAAAGTGGCTGGGGCCCCCTGTAGTCCGAACGGCATCCGCGTGTATTGAAAACAGCCATCCGGTGTTGAGAAAGCCGTCTTCTCTTTAGCCGTCTGGGACATGGGGATCTGCCAGTAGCCCTTCGTCAGGTCAAGAGTGGTGATGTACCTTGCCGGTCCAAGCCTCTCGATGAGTTCGTCGACGCGGGGCATCGGGTACGCATCACACTTGGATACCTCATTTAGCCGACCGTAGTCATTACAAAACCTCCACTCTCCATTGGGTTTCGGCACGAGGACGATTGGACTCGACCACCCACTCTTTGACTCCTCTATTACCCCGAGGTCTAACATCCTCTTCACCTCAGCCGAGATCACCTCCCGGCGTGCTTCCGGAATCCGATACGGCTTCAAATTCACTCGTACATGCGGTTCTGTCAGCACGTCATGCTCTATCACTTGTGTATGCCCTGGCAACTCTGAGAACAGGTCCCGATTCTGCTGTAGTAATCCTTGACACTGTTGCTTCTGGGCCGGTGATAGAGTCTCTGCAATAGTGACCTCCTCCACCTTGCCTTCTGTGCTGCTCCCAGGCAAGGAGTTTCCACAGGTTCACGGTCCCGCCACGGCTTGAGCAAGTTTATATGATATATTTGATGTGCCTTCCTTCGACCAGGCTGGTGGACTTTATAATTAACCTCGCTGACTTTCTCCACCACCTCGTATGGACCTTGCCATTTGGCAAGGAACTTGCTCTCGACGGTAGGGATCAGCACCAAAACACGGTCTCCGGGCTGGAACTGTCTTAGTCTCGCCGACCGGTTATAGACCCTCGCCTGGGCTTCCTGCGCCTGGAGGAGATGTTCCTTTACGATGGGCATCACCTTTGACATTCTCTCCTGTAACTGGGCGACATGTTCGATGATACTCGTGTGGCGTGACTTCAGCCTCCCAAGTTTCCTTGGCGATGTCTAGGAGACCTCTTGGATGCCGCCCATATAGGAGCTCAAATGGAGAGAAGCCCGTGGAGGCTTGAGGAACTTCTCTGACCGAGAAAAGCAGAAATGGGATCAGGTAGTCCCAGTCTCTCCCATCCTTTTCAACGACCTTCTTGAGCATCGCCTTTAAGGTCTTGTTGAAGCGTTCCACTAGGCCGTCCGTTTGTGGATGATACACCGAGGTTCGCAGCTGAGTTATCTGAAGGATTCTGCAAAGCTCCTTCATCACCTTGCTCATGAAGGGGGTTCCTTGGTCTGTTAGATCTCTTTTGGTAGACCTGTCCGAGCAAAAATATGGACCAACTCTCGGGCTATACTTTTACTGGACATGTTCCTTAGGGGAACCGCTTCTGGATACCGAGTCGCATAGTCCATGACGACCAGGATATATTGGTGGCCCCGAGCTGATTTGACTATGGGCCCACGAGGTCCATGGCAATCCTCTCAAAGGGAACCTCTATCACAGGTAGTGGAACTAAGGGGGCTACGGAAGTGGGAGGAGGGAGCGGTTATTTGGCAGGTGGGGCAGGACCTACAAAAGTTTTGAATTTCTCGTTAACACCCTGGCCAATAAAACCTCCTCAGTATCCTCTCCTGAGTTTTCTCAACCCCTAGGTGTCCCCCCAGAACATGTGAATGGGCCATGTCTAGCACCCGCCGTCTGTATGGCCCCGGCACTAACAGCTGTTCCACTATCTCACCGCCCTCAGTTTGGCCACCCGATATAGCAACTCCCCCTGTACTGCAAAGTGGGGGAATCTGGTGTCGGCCCCCGGCTCTTGGGCAACCCCATTACATACAGTAATCTGGTCGAACGCCCCTTTTAAGGTCAGGTCTCGAACTTGAGCAGTCCCAAAGTTCTCTCTGGACATATCTAACACAGGTAGGTCGGCCTCCTCGGTCACCGTCTCACCCTCATCACCGACAAGGACGCACAGTGGGAACTCCTCTCTCTGAGACTCTGTCGGGGGTTTTCCTTCAAGGATCTCGCTTTTCCCCATGCTACTTAGTCCAGTTCCCTTCCCCCACAAGTCCCAGAATAAGGAAAAATCACGGCCCAATATGACGGGATGTATCAGGTCCTTTACCACCCCGACTTCATGGGACTGGGCACCACAGTCTGTCCCCACTGTTACTGTAGCCACGGGATAGTCCTTGGCGTCACCATGGATGCACCGAACACCCAGGGTTTTGAAAGGGATCAACTGGTGGGGAAGGGATGCTCTGATCAAGGTCACCAGACTCCCGGAGTCCAACAGCCCAAGTACTTTTATTCCATTAATGGACACTGCACACGCCTGCGGTCCCTTGCCGGGTTGACAGTCCACGCTACAGGCTGGATAGGCATAATAGGAGACCCGTCTGCCTAGGCTGCAGTCCATGGACTCAGGGGATATTTGACACTTGGCGGCTACATGTCCAGGGTTGTGACATCGCCAGCAAACTATATCTTTCCCAACTGTTCTAAAGGCCCCTTCAATAGGAGTGGGACGCCCCCCAGTGGTGGCTCTAGACCCCTTCTGTGGTGAACCCACCCCTTTTGGGTATCCCAGTAGGGAGAAGTGACTGCATCCGGTTTCCCAAGAGATCTCTCAACTACCTGGTACCTCTCTACCAGGCCGATAAAGTCATCTGCGTTCTGGGGATCACCCTGGGCAACCCAGGTCTGTACTGATTTGGGAAGGGAATGCATGAATCTATCAATCACCACCCGCTCAACCATCTGGGCCGGAGTGGAGGACTCCGGTTGTAGCCACTTCTGAACAAGATGCAATAGGTCAAACATCTGCGAACGAGGGGGTTTGTTGCTAGCATACGCCCAGTGATGAACTCGCTGGGCTCTTACTGCCATATTTACTCCCAGACGTGCTAAGATCTCTGTCTTTAGTTTGGGATACTCCTTAGCATCTTGCAGCGCCAAGTCAAAATACGCTTTTTGGGGTTCACCCGATAATATGGCGCCAGAACCTCTGCCCACTGTGCTGGTGGAAGTCTCTCCCGATCAGCCACCCTCTCAAAAACAGTCAGAAATGCTTCTACATCATCCCCCGGGGTCATCTTCTGCATGGCCCGCCTTACCGCCTTCCTGACGTGAGAATCATCAATCGGCCCTGGGGTTGGGGTGGCCGCCCTGCTCTGGATGGCGTCTTGCCAAAAGTTGTATCTGCCGTTGCGCCTCCTGCTGGTGCTGCTGCTGCGACTTTTGCTGCAACTGGATCTGTTGAAGCAACAGTTTGGTCGTCTCCTGCTGCTGCTGCTGCATGCTCTGCTGGGCCTGCTGTATGCTCTGCTGGCTCTGTAGGTGTTGCTGCTGTATGCTCTGCTGGGCCTGGACCAGGTGCTTAACGAGCTCCTCCATTGCCTGCCGGACAGCCTTCACCCAGGACATCCACCGGTCTTTGTGGGTACAGTGTTCTGAATCCTGCACGCACTCTCACACCAACTGTGGCAAGACGACTCACTCGGTTCTCCGGGAGGCAGACTCAGGACACACGTTCTCAGGTTTTTCTCTCTGCTGGTTTATTATCAGCCATAAACTCATGCAGGTTTCGCAGGAAAAGTAAACATGACCCCTCTGGGTTAAACGGGAAAAACATTAAAAAAAAAAAAACAATAACTCAGTCCATAGATGAGTGGGTTCCGCCCGCTCTCGGTAGCATAAACTGCACTGCTAAAGTCCTTGTGGAAAGCTCTGCAGCTTCCACTATACTGTCTGGAGACTTTCCTCTCCAGACCACACCAGAGAAAAAAAAACAGGACTGAGCTTTTATACATTGATCAGCCACACCCTTTAACATATAACATGCTGGCAGATAAATCAAGTAGGTCTTAGTTCACAGAGGAGAGCATCCTGTGTGACACATACCTCCCCTCACATATAAAACCAGTGACACTGTCACACATGTTATCAGCAGCATATCTGCAGTTTTCACCGGGCGATGTGCTGCTGAGAACAATGATTTTTGTTCCGGCATAACCAATCCAATTGTCACGACACAGCTGTCGAGTTACCTGGGACCAGGGGCTCCTTTCCTGGCCCTAACACTAGGGGGCACCCTAGCTCTCCCTGCTCCCCAGGATACTTCAGATCGCAAAGACGCCGGGGCCTACAGCCTCGCCTTTGCTCCTAAATTAGCCCTCTGTCTGTTCTCTTCCCTCACCCGGGGAAGAGGGGGCACTACTGTGCACCTCAGTATACAAACCCAACAAACAGGGCAACAAAGACAAGAGGAAACTGAAAATTCCAACACAAAATATTCACACACATATAACCAAGGAATCCACCGGGGTGTGTAGGAAGGGGAAGAAACCAAAATAGGGAGGGATAAGGAATTATCAAGCGTACAAACCAAACAACAATCACATATAGCTCTTCCAGCTCTCCTTCTCATACCAACTTCTCTCCCTCCTTCAGCCATGCAGCAAAAAGCTAACTCTGACGAGGCTTAGTAATAGAACCTAGATAATATTTGGAATAGAGTTGAGCGAAACAGATCGGTCAGATTCAAAAGTCACCGACTTTCGCCAAGGTCGGGTTTCATTGGCTGAGGTCGGCCATGCGGTCGTCGAAATGAGCGCCAAAGTCGAGTTTCCCAGAATGCTTTCAGGCGCCTTTTTCCAGCCAATGAGCAAGGATGTACACTGTGGGCAATGAGATGACATGTACAGCGTCCACCACCATCTTAGAGAAGGGCATTGCAGTGATTGGCTTGCTTTGTGTGGCGTCACAGTGCCTATAAAAGCCCTGACCGCCATTTTACTTCTGCTGATCTTAGCATAGGGAGAGGTTGCTGCCGCTGTTTCTCAGTAGGGAGAGAGTTAGGCAGGAAAGAAAAGTTCTTCTGTGCTTGTGCTGATAGCAATTGTGCTGTACAGTTAGTGTGCAGTGACAAGGGAGGATTTTCTTGTGTGCAGCAGCGCTGGTTAATAGGCTGCCTGATAGCTGTATTGCTGTGTGTACACTGCTGTGCAGACTGCTTTTTACACAGCACTAATACTTGTATTCTTTTTTTCTGCACAGTTACTGAGCGTTCATTTTTTCCCACATCGTATAGAGCTGTACGCTCCTCACACACTACCGTGTACCAGCTGGTATCACGGACAAATACATGCTGACTATCTGTGTGTGACTCCGGAAATATATACGGAGATTTACAATTTCCCCTACACTGTATACAGCTTTTTGATTCTGATACAGGACCCGTTTTCTGCTTTTTGTATTCTGGTCAAATCCATACAGAGTGAGCGTCTGTGTGTGACTCTGGAAATATATAGAGATTTAAAATTACCCCAACACTGTATACAGCTGAACGCTACTGATACAGTACCATATATCTGCTGGTATTTTGGGTACATTTTCCCAAACATGAGGAAGTATGGTGGAAGAGGACGTTGGGGGGGGGCCAGCTGTTATTCCCCATTGACTTGCATTGGGGTCGGGTTTCGTTTTTTGGCCGAACTTCGACCTTTGCCGCGAGCTAGTCGGCCAATCTCGTTCGACTCGACTTTTGAGAAAGTCGGGTTTCACGAAACTCGACTCGACCCGAAAAAAGGCAAAGTCGCTCACCTCTAATTGGGAATAATGTATAATTATATAATATTGGAGTGACTAACCGAGCACAGCTGAGAACAGGAATTTACAACATGGCTGATTCACTCCTGTTCTGCCGGAAGAAATAAACACGTTTAATAAGACGGAGAAGTGCTTCTTCTCAGCGCCGTAGAAGGAGCAACCTGATGCTGCGGTCTTCTGGCTCCTCTCCATTGCGGTAACCCCGTGACACCAATCACTCGATGATTAGGCAGCATTTTGCTTGTTTAGTATAGTACTGTACACTCCTTATACACATCCATAAAGTATAATACACTCCCCATAGTCCTCCATATAATATAATACATTCCGCATAGTCCTCCATATAGTATAATACACTCCCCATAGTATAATTCACTCTGCATAGTCCTCCATATAGTATAATGCACCCCCCATAGTCATCCATGTAGTAAAGTGCACTCCCCATAGTATAATGCACCCCATAATCCTCCATATATTAAAATACACTCCTAAGTCCTCTATATAGTATAATACACACCTCAGTGTCCTCCATATAATATAATGCACCCCCCATAGTCCTCCATGTAGTACAATGCACTCCCAATAGTATAATGCACCCCATAGTTCTTCATATAGTATAATGCATTCTTCATAGTCCTCGATACAATATAATGCAGGTCCCATATAGTACATATAGTATAATGCACTGCCTATAGTCTGATTGTGCAGTCCTCATAAAGTATAATGCACCCCATAGTCCTCGTTAGAGTATAATGCAGCCTCTCTTAGAGTATAATGCAGCCACCCCAAAGAGTATAATGCAGCCCTCCATAGAATATAATGCAGCACCTCTCATATAGTATATAATGTAGCCCCCTCATAGAATTTAATGCAGTCCTAAAGTATTATGGCCACCACGTACTCAGTCACTGATATATATATATATATATAATATAATATATATATATACTGTATATATAAAAAACTAGATGGTGGCCCGATTCTAACGCATCAGGTATTCTAGAATATGTATGTAGTTTTTTTTGCAACAAACTGATTTTCATTTTTTCCTGAGTGTGCCAGTGCAAAAAGCTCAGAAGGGAAGGAACGTCATACTATAGTGCAGATTTGAATGCTATGGTTTATGGGTGCCATGACCCACTGGGAGAGCTCCTGAGTTGCCGCAACAGCAGAACCCCCATAAGTGACCCTATTTTATGAACTATACCTCTCAATGAATTCATATAGGAGTGCAGTGATCATATTGACACCACGTGTGTGTCACAGAATTTTATACCATTGGGCAGTGAAGAAAAAATAACTATATTTTTACCACCAAAATTTTCTTTTAGCCCCGAATTTCCATTTTCAAAGAAGAAGTGGGTAAAAATGGCACCATAATTTGTCCCACAATTTCTACTGAAAGTGGTAATACCCCATATGTGGCTATACAGTACTGCTTAGCCATATGGAGAGACTTGGGAGGGAAAGAACGCTATTTGCCTCCTGGAACTTTGATTTTTCTAGAATAGACTCCATATACAGAGCCCCTAATTGCTAGAGGAGCAGAATCCCCCCTCAAGTGACCCCATTTTGGAAATTATACCCCTATGGGAATTTATCTATAGAAGTGATTGCTCTGGAAGCTGCAGGTAGTTGGGGCTGGGGACATGACTAATAACGACTCGGGAGCTCCAAAGGAGGTGAGCAACTAACTGATGTAGACCGGAGTCACACTGGCAACAAAATCGGACGACTGCAATGCGATGAAATATCGCATTGCAGTCGCCTATGTTAATCTATGGAGCAGCTCCCAGTATCCGATTTTTTGTGGTCCGTTTTAAACGTCCGAGTGCAATCGCAGCATGCTGCGATTGTCACCGATTGTGGGTCGACTATCGCCAATGCAAGTCTATGGGTGCGATGAAAAATCGGATTACAAACGGACCGCACGTGTGACTTGCAATTAAATCGCTCCGGTGTCCTTAAGAAAAGCCGGCAATTCATCCCAGCTATACTGTAAAATCACACTGACAGCTTTAATAAAGAATAGAATCAATACATATATACACATAGAATACATATATATATATATATATATATATATTATATATATAATTGTGTGTCATTGTGTCAATGGGGGGTAGATAAAGGCTGCATGAGGCTTTTGGGTACGATTGAGTTTGACGGCGAATTATATTCAAAGAAGTAGAGAATAGGCTATAAAAAGTACTTTGATTAGGGAACAGGTGTGTTTTTAGGGAGCGGCTAAACATGTCTAAGTTGTGGTTATACTCCTAATTTCATGGAGGACAAAGGGTAAAAGGCGAGTTATCTAGGTAGGAGAATGAACTGAGCCGGAAAAAGACCAGATCAGGGGTGTTACAGTCTTTGTGTGTCTCAGATGTTGAATGTTGTGAGAGGCCCAAAAAATGGCTACAGATAGAAGCTGGGATGCAGTTGGGAAGGTGGGGCTGCTGAAGTCTCCCAGGATAAGGGTTGTCAATTTTGAGGACATGAAGTGCGGCAGCAAGGCAGAAAAGTGGTCAAGGAAATGAGTGGGTGAGCCTGGGGGACAGTATATTACTGCTACTTGGCGAAACAGGGGATGGAAAACCCTGATGGTGTGAACCTCCAAAGAAGAATGGTGTCCAATGGGACTATATTTATAACTTTTTTTAAAAACAGGATTGTTGGGGCAGCAAGGAGTGTGGGGTTATGGTGGAGTTAGCAATGATCATACAGCAAGATATAAATATATTCCATATTCCATACGTTCTAATCCGTACGCTCACTATTATTTTTCCGAGAAATAATTATTATGAACAGCCTGTGACCTCCTCGGATGATCGTCGCCCAATCGTGTCATTGTCTGGATGATAGGGGCCAGCTGAGAGCTCTTTGATACAAAAATCACAGCGGTTGTTTCTGTGTGACTCACGGCCTGTGATCTTAGTGATTATTTCATGAGCAGTCCAATCTGTTGGCCATGGAAATCCAGCCTTTCCACCTTGTGGATACAGACAGTTTCCGAAAGCTGATGGCATCGCAGTTCCCCAGTACCAGTTGTCCAGTCACCATTACTTCTCTAAAAAAGATATGCAGACAACATCACCCGTTCCCTGAAAAATTCTATGTCTGCCACTGTGTATTTCAACACTGACACCTGGACGAGCAAGCATGGGGATTTACATCTCGCTTACTGGGCACTGGTGACTCTGGTGGCTGTGGGGGCAGTTGGGGAAGGGGCTGCTCCACAAGTCTTGCAATCCCCAAGTCTTGCAGGTCACTTGGCGATGGAGAACTGAACACCATAAGATGGATAACTGAACTAATAGACAACAGGGGTTAGAGAACGAAACTACTAAACAGCTATGATTGTAGAATGAAACAAATACCCACCAGGGTATGGAGAACTAAAGCACTAGACACCAAGGTGTCACTAGACACCCAAGTCTTGGAATCCCTAGGACTTCTGGAACAAACCTCTGTATCTAACACTTCCTCCTGAGCTTTTGCCTCCTCCACCTAAGGGCCTCCACCTGTGCTCTTGACCTCTGCCTTAATGAAAACACACATTCTAACACTGCAGAGAGAATCTCCACCTCCATACTGCACAGCCAAGGCTCACCGCAATCAGGCAGTGTCTAAATAAATATGCCTTGGAGATCGCAGTCATAGAGATCAACAGTTGTGGACAGCTATCCATGCCGAGTTTGAGCAATGGCTGCCTACACTCAACCTGGAGCCAGGGAAGGCCGTGTGCAAACCTGGTGGCGACCCTCAACCTGATGTGGTACAGCAGTTCCTACTCCACTGTTCCAGCCTGTATGCGCTGCTACAGAAACCACTGTCATTGTGTGCTCACTTCCACCATGCCACTTAAGTTGGTATAGAGATCTTTCTGACTACCAGTTAACCAGTTGATATGTGATGTGACCACACCATGGAATTGATCTCTGCACATATTGCAGTGACTTTGGCTGCAGCGCCAAGGCCTGGTGTAGTATGACATTTTGCATAGACTGGCACAACACAGTACGGACATGCTTAGTGGACACAGATGTAGGACCTCTGCACCCTTCTGCACATTTTGAAATGGCTATTAAGATGGTTAGCGGTGACGATGCCATCATCACCATCCCTATTACTGTCATCTACATGCTAGAGCACACTTTAAATAGTCTGGGTGAGGAGGTGGTGGTCCTGGGGGAAGAGGAAGAAGTAGAGGAGGATGCCTTTTAGGGTTAACAATATCTATAAGTTCAGGTCTGTCATCTCACAGGCGGTTGCCATGGGAGGAACAATTGGAGAAGGACCATGAAAAGGATGAGTAGGAAGAGGTGATGAGCGCGTAACAGTTAGGAGATGAAGTCGATATTGATTCCCTCTCTGTTGTCTGTAGTTGCCAGGAGGGGATGGAAGAAAGTTTGAATGTTATCCCACCACCAACAAACTGTGGAGTTGGACCTCATGAAAGAGAATGACCCATGAGCTCCTTCTTGCAGCACTATCTGCAACATGATTGTTACCCATATACTTATGATTCAAAATAGTGCTGACTACTGGGTTGCCAGTGTGTTCTATACACAATTCAAAAGTAAATTTTGCCAGTTGCTTTTTCCCCCTGGAAAGGGACATGCCCATGTTGCAGTATTAAAACATGCTTGAAGACAATCTTGACAGTGGTTTTCCTCAAGACAGCAGTGAAGCACACAGTTTGCATCGCAGTGATAAGCTTCCAACCCCAGGAACATTGAGTCGTCAACGCAAAAACATTAGCAGCCTTGCAGTGCTGGAGTAGTGTGCTTCAACCCCAGACACCAACAAAGTGGCATCAATTTCATCAGAATAGAAATAGTATAATAGGGACGGACATGTATTTCACTACAGCCAACCCAGCAGATGTACACCAAAGCAGGACTGTTCTATTTCCAGAAATTAATGTTAACTCCTGCAGCAGCAGGCACAGAATCCCCACTAAAGATATCACAGACTGCAATTACGTGAGAACAATGCAGCACACTGAAAAATACAACATCGAGTAACAGAAGAATTTAGTTGTCTTTGGATAGGACGTGACTTTGGTTCACTAGTGCTTTCCCCATTACCACCTACCCCACATACATCTTGAACACCAAGCCTAATCCCTCTCCACCACTACCTCAGTTTTTCCCAGTCGTATATCTCAGATAGTGTTCTAGGAGTACAGTATTAGCAACTAAAAATTATATTTTTACTCTGCAACAACTCTGCACACAGTTGAATTTCAGCAACACTAAATGAGAAGGTGGAATATGGCATGCTGAATCGCGTTAGTCACAGATTATAGAATTGTTTCAGTGTGTATGAGGGCTGTATAACATAGACTAGATGCTCCAAACAATTTAAAAGTGAGATCTATCGTACTATATGACATTAGTAACAGAAGAAAGAATTAAATGTGAATGAGGGCTGTATGACAAACAAGATATACTCCAAACAATGTTAAAATTAGATAACAGCTACTGTATGATGTTAGTAACCAACAAAATTTTTGGGGGCCTGTGGATGAGGACCAAAATAACAGTGACTAGATGCTACAAACAATTTCAAAGTGAGATGTCCCCTACTGGATGACGTTAGTAACAGAAGAATTTTTTTTGGCTTGTGGATGAGGCCTGTATAACATAGACTAGATGCTCCAAACAATTTCAAAATGAGATCTCCCCTACTGTATCACATTAGTAACTGAAAAAAAATGTTTAGTGTGGATGAGGCCTACATAATCTAAAAGATAAGCTCAAAACAATTTCAAACTCTGATTTCGGCTGCTGTATCACGTTTGTGAAAAAAATGTAAATAAAATTATATAATGTGCTGAAGCTCTGCACACAGAATAATTTCAACTCCAGTAAATGACAAGGTGTAATATGGCAGTCTGTATTACGTTTAGCAACGGAAAAAAATATATTTTTTAATGTGCTTGAGGTCTGCAGACAGCTTCATATCACTGCCACAAAATTACAACGTGGGATAAAATTATTTTTTTAATGTGCATGACCTATGCAGACTGTGCAATTTCACCGCCACTAAATAATATGGTGAGATATGGCATGGAGAATCACAGTAGCAACTGCCCCAAAAATTGTTTTTCATGCACAACAGCTCAAATCACAGAACAATGTCACCACACCACTAAATGACAAGGTGGGATACAGCTGGCTGTTTGAAATTTAGCAAATGAAAAAATAAGATTTAGAATGGTCTACTCATGCATGGAGCACAATAGAAGCAGTGCACAACACATTGCATTAAAAGTGCCCTGATTTCTTTGTCTGTGGACCTCAGTAATGGCTCAAAAAAAAATCTACTGGAAGGTCGATTTGACAGCCACACAGGACAGTAGCTAGCTAAACTGTCTGACTAATAAACAACTGCCTAGCAAACTACCTAAAATCTATCTGCTAACAGTGCCAGCATCAGGAGCAGTCTCTCTGTGCTGTTAAAGTGTCAAAATGCCATTAAAACAAGATGTCCGCTCTTTATATGGAGAGGGACATGAGATTTCAGCAGCCAATGACACAAGCCGTTGCGTCAGGACATTGTGAATTTTTCCTGTGCCCTGATTAGCTAGCTGCAATGTGCACACATAAAGTTAGAAGGAAAAAAAATTACAGTTTACAAGCATGTCGCGCCTCTGAGCTCTGAAAACTCCCTTCCCCATCAAACACGTGCCCCATACTCATCATACACCACCATTACAGTAACCAAAGTGCTGAAAATACTTTTGTGGCAACGCAAATATTTTCCACCACTTTTTTCCGAATGTTACCAATTTTTTTTCGATTTTAAAAAAATTTTGCTTGTGTTTCTCATCACGAAACCGAATGTGCCATACAAGTGCCAAATTTATGCTTGGCGATCATTTTCCGAACAAATTTGCTCACCACTAACTGTCAATCATGGATCTTCCATTCAGCCTGTGAGATTGTGTTTCATATCGAATAGATTTTGTTTGTTTTTTGGTGCTGAAGAAGTTAATGACCCTTTCTATTCAGGTTAGAAACTTGCAGCTCCATCTCACAGCTGTTCCTGACCTCGTCATTTCCTCTCTCAATAAAATCTGGCCAGACCTTCTCCTCCTCACCAGTGAAAGTTTACTTCCTTGCTCCCTAGAGTCGCTGTGCTGAGTTGGAGATCGTTGTTGCTGTTGGAGATTGTTGTGTGTTGTTTTTGGGTGTTTGCTTTCCTCATTGTCCTTTTCCCATTGTTTGTACATTCTTACGCTTCGCTGTATACTGATCTATCTTTGGTGAATGTTTTGTATGTTAGTTGCTTTTTGTTATCCCTGTTTGTCTTACGTGTTAATACACTAACAAATCTTTCCCATTCCTTCTGGGGGAGGGGGGGAGAAAGCTTAAGGTATAACAGGAGAACAGTAAGGCTGGTGGCCCAAGCTTCCGCACCTTTAGAGGTACCTTTGGGAGCAGGGATAGTTAGGGTCCCAGCCCTAGGGACAGTGCAGGGCCCATTTTCCTATTAACGTACAGTGATAGCGTGACAACTCCTCAACGACTCTCCTTAGCTATCCCTGATATGTCGCTGCTCAAAGAAGTAACTCAGATTAATCTCAAATACTAAATTATTAACAAACAGTGATAATTATCCATCCTCTAATAGTATCCATCATAAATCCCTAAGTTACGGTAAATAAAAGTTAATTATAAAATTAATTGTAATGTTCAGAAAAGTTTGGTCCCTTCAAAGACATAAAAAAAAATCTTTCTTATCTTCCAACGCATTCCACACCTCTTGCTGTGTGTGTATATATATATTATATATATATATATATATATTTATGTATATATACATATGGGTATTTATGTCAGAGAGGTCTGTGTTTGAAAATTACTGTGAGAAGGGAGGGCTGACAGAACCAGAAAAGGCTGCCGGATGGATTTGTAACATATTTGCAAAGCACTCAACTAGATAACGGGTTTCCACATTCTTGCCAGCAACAAAATGTTAGAATATTTCCTTAGTAAAGATAATTTGGAAGGCTTCTTTTTGTTGCATGTAGTACACAAAATTCTGTGCTAAGATGCATAAAGCCTTTAACTTTTATTAACTTTAACATTTGGAGAATGTATTTTTATTGTTTGAGGGTTTTAAATTTAAATTTACGACTAAACTGTGAGGCATAAAAATCATGTTACTTTTATTCTGTGGGTTGATGATACTAAATATGTATAGTTTCTCATTTAGCTTTTCTACTGTGAACAATAAAATAGTCATCTTTGTAATGGAAGCATACTGAGTTGCAAATAAGCATATACAGTCATTGTCGAAAGTGCTGGCACTCTTAAAATTGTTCTAGAAAATGAAATATTTCTCCCACAAAATTATTGCAATTACAGATGTTTTGATATACACATGTTTATTTCTTTTGTGTGTGTGTGGCGACACAGTGGGTCTGCGGAATCCTGGTCCACCAACCGAAACCGCATGGACCAGGGATCATCCCACTGAATGCTGTCTCTCCTTTTACTGTGGGCATAACGCTACTCCGACAACACATTGTGAGGGTAAAACAGTGTGGCAATACTTTATTGAGCCACAAAACAGGCAATTAACACATAGAACAGACAGTCCTACCAAAATACCCAATAGTGCAAATTACAGAGTCTCACCATTTCGCTGACTCGCCGGGATAAGAGCAGCTGTGACTTCAGAGTTTCCATTACCAGCTACCCACCTGTGGCACACATAGAGAGGAGTTAAAAACAAGCTTAGGAAGATGACAATTCATCAAGGTACAAAGCCAGTTGACTGGAGGGTCACAACCTGGCTTCAGCTTCCAGGGCCGACTACCCCACTAGTGGCACACACAGAGTGAAGGTAATGACAAGCGTAGGAAGAAGACAGTCCTTTCAGGTTTAAGGTCAGTTGACCGGAGGGTCACAACTTGGCTTCTCCGAACATCTCCATGGAGCCAGGTGACTGGTGGGTCTCATTTCTGGCTTTTACAAACATATCCATGATTCAGGGATGGTGAATGGAGCAGATCTGTATTCTTCCAGCCGGGGCCGAGGTCGCCCAAGCTGGTTTCCTATAGAATGACAAATCTGTGTCCCTCGTGATTAAGCCAGGATGTCTTGGCTGCTGTCCTGTAGAGAGTCTTTGGTTCTTTGGATCTCTGGATCTTGGCTGTCTGGATGTCTTGCGGTATCTTCTGTCTGATGTTACAAAGGCATATAATCTATTTTTATAGGTAACAACTGTCCTTCACCAGCATTCATAGGTAAATGGGAAGAATGGAAATCTATTTGCCTGGTTTTTCCTCCTCTGTTTTGTAAGTCACTAAACTAGCCGGCTGTAATGTATGTAGTACAGTTCATATAGCGTCTTGTGCTTGGGTGCGATGAAAACACAGGAGTCACAGGTTTGATATAGAAAAGTCCTGTATTACTTCATACAAGTTGGCAGAAATAGTCACACAGTTTGCAGACACAGAAACAGGAGACACAGCAGGCCAGAGTAATCCAAGCTCAGCAATCACTCTCCAATACAGATTCAGGATCTTCTTCTCTGTTACCGTAAGTCCATGCAAACGTGGGTCTTTCAAAGAGCAGGGTTCAGAGTCCACAAGTGCTTCAGAGTTCCTCAGTAGGAATAGCTGGAGTACAAGGTCCAAGGCTTACAGGAGTCAAGTCACAGGTTCACTGCAGGCTAGATTCTGAAGCACTGATTGCTCAGCTGTGGCTGCTTAAGAAGCAAAGGAGAGAATCAGGGCGGGAACATGCAAGCTGGAAACTCCATTTTGACTGAGGGCAAGATAGCTGCAGCAAGACAGAAAGTAAAATGGCTGACGAACAAACTGAGTTTCAGGAATATATACATAGAACCTTACATTACTCCCCCCTTAAGGACAACCTCCGGATGACCTCAGACCAGGCTTGTGTGGGTACCTCTGATGAAACTGACGGAGTAAGCGAGGAGCATTAACGTTATTGACCGGTTCCCATGAGTTGTCCTCCACTGGGTAGCCCTGCCATTTAATCAGATATTGTAACTGATTTCTATACAACCTGGAATCTAAAATCCTTTCCACCACAAATTCTTCCTGACCATCGACTAGCACTGGGTCAGGGCAAGGAGAGGAACGTCCAGGAAACGTATTGGGTGTCGCAGCCTTTAGTAGGGATACATGAAAGACAGGGTGGATTCTCATAGTTCTGGGCAGTTGAAGACGACAAGCAACGACACTTATAATTTTACTGATTTTATAGGGTCCAATGTACTTATGTCCCAACTTAGACGATGGAATCCTTAACTTAAGATTTCTGGTTGACAGCCAGACCAAGTCTCCTACCTTGAAAGCTGGTGCAGGTTTACGAAATTTATCTGCTGCTTTCTTGTACCTTTCTTGAGCCGATTCCAGATTTTCCTTTAGAAGATCCATATTCTTCTGTAAAGACGTGATTCTTTCAGCCACTGCTGGTAAAGGCGTTTCTATGGGAAATCGTGGTAGAATGTTAGGATGATAACCTAGATTAGAGTAAAAAGGAGTCTGTTTAGTGGAGGCACTCTGAGAGTTGTTATACGAGAACTCAGCTAATGGAAGTAGATCCACCCAATCATCCTGTAGGTGGCAGATAAAGCAGCGGAGATACTGCTCCAGGGTTTGATTGGTTCGTTCGGTCTGTCCATTAGTCTGGGGATGAAAAGCAGAAGAAAGGTTTACTTTAATGTCCAATGCTGCACAGAAATTTTGCCAAAACCTAGAAGTGAATTGCACCCCTCGATCCGAAATAACCTCATCCGGTACTCCATGTAAGCGAAACACATCTTTAATCATCAAATCTGATGTCTGTTTTGCAGTGGGTAAGCCGACACAAGGGATAAAATGAGCTGCCTTTGTTAGACGGTCAACCACCACTAGAATGGTGTTCTTCCCCTGAGAGGTTGGTAACTCCACAATGAAGTCCATAGAAATGGATCCCCACGGGCGGGACAGGGTGGGAAGAGGCTGTAACAGACCAGTTGGTGAGGAGCGAGGTGTTTTGCATCTTGCACAGACCTCACATGAAGTGACATAATTCAAAACATCCTTCCTGCAAGTGGGCCACCAAAAGAAACGAGAAAGAAATTCCTGTGTCTTTAGAATTCCTCTATGCCCAGCTATCTTGGAATCGTGAATGAGTTGCAATACTCTTAATCTGACTGTTTCAGGAATATACAGACGTTGTCCCTGAATCCACACACCATTCTTAAAGACAAGACTTACGTCCCTTGGGGGTTGTGCCAAAAAGGAATCCGCATGGTATGCTTCCTTGATGTCCTTAAGTAGGTCTTGATTATGAATTACTCCTAGGAATCTAGAGTCAGGAAGAATAGTCTTAGGAGGAGTAATTGGACGTGTCTCTGCTGAGTAAATCCTAGAGAGTGCATCAGCCTTTCCATTGCGCGATCCTGGTCTATAAGAGATGATAAAATTAAATTGGTTTAAGAAAAGATTCCAGCGAGCCTGGCGAGGAGTCAGGCACTTAGCCGACCTGATAAACTCAAGGTTACGATGGTCTGTCAGGACGACTATTTGCTGTGCAGCTCCCTGAAGAAGGTGTCTCCATTCTTTGAAGGCGGCAATAATGGCCAACAACTCTCTATTGCCCACATCGTAGTTCCTCTCAGCCGAAGACAACTGCTGGGAAAAGAAGGCACAGGGATGCAAGACATTCTTCTCACCTGTTCTCTGAGAGAGTATAGCTCCAACGGCACAGTCTGAATCATCCACCTCTATTATGAAGGCAAGCTCGGGGTTGGGATGTACTAGGATAGGTGCAGTGGTAAATTTATCTTTTAGACGGGAAAATGCTTCCTGGGCTTGGGGAGTCCAGGAAAACCTAGACTCTTTCCGGGTAAGTTGAGTGATAGGTGACACTACCTCAGAGAAATTTCTAATGAAACGTCTATAGAAGTTGGCAAACCCGATGAAGCGCTGTACCTCCTTCACATTTCTAGGACTTGGCCATTCCTTGATGGCTTGGGTTTTGCTTCCATCCATACTAATTCCTTGTGTAGACAGTACATACCCCAGAAATTGAATTTCGGTCCTATGGAATTCACACTTTTCAAGTTTGATGTAAAGATGATTTTGTCTTAGACGTTCCAAGACCATTCTCACATGTCCATGATGTTCCTCTGTGGAGTTAGAAAAAATTAGAATATCATCCAAATAAATTACCACGAATGTATCTAGGAGATCCCTGAAGATGTCATTCACCAAGTGTTGGAAAGTGGCTGGGGCGGTACTCAGACCAAAAGGCATAACTAGATATTCAAAGTGTCCATAGCGTGACCTGAATGCAGTCTTCCATTCATCCCCAGGTCTAATACGGACTAAGTTATAGGCCCCACGAAGATCTAGTTTAGAAAAAATTTTGGCATGTCGCACTCTCTCCAATAACTCAGGGATTAAAGGCAATGGATAATGGTTTCTAATAGTAACCTTATTGAGTTCCCTATAGTCTACGCATGGTCTCAGAGATCCATCTTTCTTCTTTACAAAGAAGATGGGTGCACCTGCAGGAGATGAAGAGGGGCGTATGAAGCCCTTGGCTAGATTTTCATCTATGTAATCCTTTAACGCCTTTAGTTCGGGCCCCGCCAGGGGGTAGATCTTACCAAAAGGTATCTCTGCTCCAGGCAATAATTCAATTGGACAATCATATGGACGGTGAGGAGGAAGCTGGTCAGCGTTCTTCTTGTCACATAAATCCACATAGTCCTGGTATACAGCTGGTAGTTCAGGGACTGACATGATTCCTTTAGGAACAGAGCAAGCTGAAACTTTTGGACTCATCTGCTTCTCTGGAAAGTGTAATTCCTTGGTCTCCCAGTTAATGGTAGGATTCTGAGCCTGCAGCCATGGTAGCCCTAGAATAATGGGAAAGTGGGGAGAAGAGATAAGCATAAAGGACAGTTTCTCTTGATGATCTTTACCCATAAGAACCCTCAAAGGCTCTGTTTCCTGATCCACTGGTCCAGAGGTCAGCAGGGAGCCATCCACAGTTTCCATCTGTACTGGAGTAGCCTTCTTCACTGAACGTATTCCCTGTTTCAGAGCAAAGGAGACATCCATAAAATTTCCACTTGCCCCTGAGTCGATCATAGCAGAGCTAGACACCCAAGCTGAGTCAACCCAGAGTTTGATGGAAAGAAAGCAATGAGAATTGTTTTTCTCTACAACTCAGCTGGGACACCGCTGAGGAAACTTGAAAAATGGCAGCGTTTACACAGTCAACGTCCTCAGAGGTAACGGAGTTTAAGTCCGAGAAATCAAGATCTGTTGCTGCAGATCTCTCTGGAGCCTGAGGCTCGGACCTGACAGATCCCCTCTCGCAACACTCACAATGAATGAGTGCTGCAGTAGTCTTACGAGAACGGCTGGGGCAGTTTATAATGAAGTGCCCTGACTTACCACAATAGAAACATAGATTCTCCTTAAAACGATGTTCCTTGCGTGCATCACTAACCCGTCGTTGTAAAGAGTCTACCTGCATGGGTTCAGGTTCAGGTTCCCGTGTAATCCTACTCAAAGGTTCCTTAGCTGGAGAGGAAGGTAGGAAAAGGTTAGTACGATTGCTTTCGAACCATCTCTCTTGCCTGCGTTCAGTCAGACGAGTATCAATACGGATGCAGTAGTTAATAAAGTCACCTAACGCAGTGGGAGGGTCGGCACGAGCAAGTTCATCCTTAATCAGTGGAGATAACCCCTTTCGAAAAATAGATTTTTTGGCGGAACTGTCCCAGGTGGTATCAAGGGCCCATCTCCTGAAATCCAAGGCATATTTAGCTACCGAGTGCTTACCTTGGCGCAAAGCTAACATGGCTGCTTCAGCTGTTGCACCTCGATTGGGGTCATCAAACACCTGCCCCATGGCTGAAATAAAATCATCAAGGTGATTCAAACAATCATCCTCAGTCTCAATCAGAGGGTTTGCCCACATTAAAGCCTTGTTGGTAAGCAACATAATTATAGTAAGCACCTTAGATCGTTCAGTGGGAAATTGTGAAGCATGTGCAGAAAAAAAAAGATTGCACTGATTAATAAATCCCCTGAATTTCTCACGTTCACCGCCAAAACGAAAAGGGGGCAACTTGGGAATCCCAGCACTCGGGGCTACGGCAGGAGCCTGGACTCGCCCCTCTAGAACCTCAATCCTGGCTCGCAAATCCTGGGTAGTCTGTCCAACCACTTGCAAATTGTGATTATTGAGGTCCTGTAGATTTGTAAAACGGGTCTTTATATTCTGCAAATCTGCAAGGATATTATCAGTCACTCCGCAAAGTTCCTTTATGCGGGCCTCCATTTTCCAGATCTTTTAAGACAGGATTACTGGAAGAAGAGGAGAGAAAAAAAAACAATAGTGTTCACCTGTGGCAACACTGCAGAGAGAAAAAAAAAAAAATTAAGGGAACTGCTCACCTGGAATGGTTGTGAGAAGTCACAACCACTATCATCACAGAAAGTTTCAACCAGACATCTGATATCCAGAGTTACAGCAGACAAAAAAGAAAAGAAAGGAAAAAAAAAACAATAGTGTTTACCTGTGGTAACACTGCAAAAAGAAAAAACTTAAGGGAATTGCTCACCTGGAATGGTTGTGAGAAGTCACAACCACTGTCATCACAGAAAGTACAACCGGACGTCTGATATCCACAGTACAGCAGACACAGCCTTCCAGACCCAGCAGACACTAACGTTTTGGCTTCAGAATCTTGTAATGTATGTAGTACAGTTCATATAGCGTCTTGTGCTTGGGTGCGATGAAAACACAGGAGTCACAGGTTTGATATAGAAAAGTCCTGTATTACTTCATACAAGTTGGCAGAAATAGTCACACAGTTTGCAGACACAGAAACAGGAGACACAGCAGGCCAGAGTAATCCAAGCTCAGCAATCACTCTCCAATACAGATTCAGGATCTTCTTCTCTGTGTCATGTGTGCATCGCCACGAAGATCGTCGCGGTTGCACATTCTGACTTCTCACAGCTGAGTTGCTGTTTCTTTGTGTTTGGCAGTTATGGAGTTAATTCTGTCTGTGCTCAGTTCTGGGACTGGGTGCAGTTTTCTCCCGCTGCAATTAATTATTTGTTGATTGGTTTCCTTTAAATCTCTGGTTGTCTGTGTTGGGAGTTGCCAGTGAAATTCTTCATGCAGACCACAGATAGGATTGTATCTGTATAGACTTAAGTTAAAGAGCTCCTTAGTTGTTCTAAGCTCACCTTGCTTAGAGTTTAATATCCCAGATCATTTATGTTCCTTCTGTGTTTGAGTGTGTATGCAAGTCTGTGTTTTCTCCAGTCTGTCTTATATGTCTAATCTGTGTATTTAGCAGAGATCAGCCCATATCCCTTTGGTGGTAATCAGAATCCTTCTTAGGACTGATTACAGGGTTCAGGGTCTGATAGGAGACAGGGTTAGGCTGGAGACTTGGACCTCTGAACCATTATCAGTACCTCCAAGGTGAGGGATTAGTTAGGACCCCAGTTTAGGGTCAGGTTAGACCCCCGGTCCTCCTCTTTCCTGTGACAGTGTATCAAGTCCTCAAGATTAACCCTGAGTTCAACGGATATCGTGTCAGGTAAATCTATTCTATACTTACATGATGATGTTGCTAATCTATATGTTGTATAGAGTGTTGTTCTTTTAAGAATAGTTTACTGACATCGTACACATATCATAAGACCGCGTGACATTTTCACTGGCCCATAAAATTATTCCCAGTTGCCATGGATCCAGTAGCCCAGCTGGCTCTGCAGTTGCAGGGATTATCCATGGAGCTGACGGACATTAAGTCCAAAGTTTTGTCTCCCTCGGAGCAAACCAGATTTGAACCTAAAGTAGCTCTCCCGGACAGGTTCACTGGTGGGCGAGACAAATTTTTTACCTTCAGGGAAGCATGTAAATTGTATTTTCGGCTTCGGCCTCGATCATCAGGGAGTGAAGAGCAGAGAGTGGGAATTGTTATCTCGCTCCTACAAGGGGACCCTCAATCCTGGGCCTTCTCCCTTCCTCCGGGATCCCCGGCTCTACAGTCAGTAGATCGATTTTTTACTGCCCTGGGTTTGGTATATGATGACCCAGATCGGGTCTCTCTTGCTGAGACAAAATTACGTAAGATACAGCAGGGAGATCGTCCGGCGGAGGAATTTGCTTCTGAGTTCCGTAGATGGGCCACAGATACTCAGTGGAATGACCCAGCTCTTAGGAGCCAGTTTTGTCATGGGCTTTCTGACAAATTAAAGGACGTTTTGGCTCAGTATGATTCTCCTCCATCACTGGAGGCTGCTATGGCCCTAGCTATCCGTACTGATAGACGGCTCCGGGAGAGGTGCGAGGTAACTCCGCCCCCTGTTGTTACTCCACCTACTACTAAAGTCCCTTATGTTGAGGTTCCCCTTGTCTGTTCGGAGGAGCCTATGCAGTTGGGAGGGACATCATTTCGTAGGAGGGGATTGGCGGTACGCCGCAGAACTAGAAGGTGTTTCTTCTGTGGGAAAGAGGGACATTTTGTTGGGGGATGTCCATCCCGTGCCTTGTTGAGCAAAAAGTCGCCGGAAAACTGTTAATCCCAGGTTGTGTGGTGGACGACAACCTGGGAGTATGTATTTCGTCCGCTAGTTCTTCTCAGTTCCTTGTACCAGTGGAGGTGGTGGTTGGTACGAGAGTGGAGAGATTTTCTGTTCTTCTTGATAGTGGGTCCGGGGCTAATCTGGTTGACGCTCAGTTTGCTCAGGCTCAAGGTATGCATCTGAGTGTATTGGTCAAACCGATCCCTATATTCTCCATTGACGCCAGGCCTCTCGGCCAAGGTAGCTTTGTTCATGAGGTTCATAACATTGACCTTCGGGTAGGGGCAATACATAGGGAACTATTATCTTGTTATGTGTTGGAGGGTCTACCTACTCCTATTGTGTTGGGACTTCCTTGGTTGGTTAAACATAACCCTGTGATTAATTGGCAGTCCAGAGATATAAGCCAATGGGGGGAGTTTTGCAAAAGTAACTGCATGAACACAGTCATCAGTGCGGTCGTGCCTAGTACTTTGCCTCCTTTTTTGGAGGACTTTGGGGATGTGTTCTCTGAGGAGGGGTGTCAGGAGTTGCCTCCTCATCGCGTGTATGACTGCTCTATTAATTTACTTCCTGATGCTAAGTTACCTAAAGCTAGGTTATATAACCTTTCTGGTCCTGAGAGGCAGGCTATGAAAGATTATATTTCGGAAAGTCTGGCCAAAGGGCATATTAGACCTTCATCTTCCCCAGTGGCCGCGGGGTTCTTCTTTGTGAAGAAAAAAGATGGAGGCCTACGCCCTTGCTTGGATTTCCGCGAACTTAATCGGATTACTGTTCGAGATCCGTATCCACTCCCTCTGATTCCTGATCTCTTCAATCAAATTGTTGGCGCCAAATGGTTCTCTAAATTGGATCTCAGGGGGGCGTATAATCTGATTAGGATAAAAGAGGGGGATGAGTGGAAAACGGCGTTTAACACGCCGGAGGGACATTATGAGAACCTTGTCATGCCTTTTGGTCTGACTACTGCACCAGCAGTATTCCAACATTTTGTTAATGACATTTTTCGTCATCTGGTGGGGCTGTTTGTGGTCGTATATTTGGATGACATTTTAATTTACTCACCAGATCTTGTGTCTCATCAGGAGCATGTGAGACAGGTGTTGCAGATCTTGCGAGACAATAAACTATACGCCAAACTGGAAAAGTGTGTATTCGCCGTACAGGAACTTCAGTTTTTGGGTTTCTTGGTGTCAGCCTCCGGTTTCCGTATGGACCCTGAAAAGGTGAGAGCAGTGCTTGAATGGGATCAGCCAGAGGATCTTAAGGCTCTGCAGCGTTTTCTGGGGTTTGCTAACTGCTACCGGAAATTTATTTATAATTTCTCATCTGTTGTCAGACCTCTCACTGACATGACAAGAAAAGGGACGGATTTTTCTAAATGGTCGGACAAAGCTTGCCAAGCTTTTTCCTCTTTGAAAAAATGTTTTGCTTCGGCACCCGTTCTCATCCAACCAGATGCATCACAGCCGTTCGTTGTGGAGGTGGACGCGTCTGACGTAGGGGTGGGTGCAATATTGTCCCAGGGTCCGTCCCCTGGTAAATGGCATCCGTGCGCTTTCTTTTCTAAAAAATTGTCGTCCGCCGAAAGGAATTATGATATCGGCAATAGGGAACTTTTGGCCATTAAGTTGGCTTTTGAAGAATGGCGTCACTTTTTGGAGGGGGCAGTCCACCCGTCACCGTCATTACTGATCACAAGAACCTGCTGTATTTGGAATCTGCTAAGCGTCTGAATTCCAGACAAGCTCGATGGTCGTTGTTTTTTACCAGGTTTAATTTTGTTGTCACTTATCGCCCTGGATCTAAGAATGTTAAGGCGGATGCCTTGTCTCGCAGTTTCCCAGGGGCCGGGAAAATGGATGACCCGATTCCCATCCTTCAGGAGGGGGTGGTAGTGTCGGCTGTATGTTCTGAGCTTGAGGAGGAGGTGTTAGAGGCTCAGGGGGACGCCCCTGCAGGACCTCCAGGGAGACTGTTTGTCCCAAATCAGTTGAGACAAAAGGTTATTGAGGCACATCATAATTCTGCTTTAGCAGGACATCCAGGGAGTAAGGCTACTTTAGATCTCCTTTCTCGCCGGTTTTGGTGGCCTAACGTTAATAAAGATGTTTTAACTTTTGTCGCGTCCTGTGGGGTTTGTGCTCGCTCTAAGACCCCTCATACCCGTCCGTCTGGGACCCTCTTACCCTTGAAACTTCCGGAGCGTCCATGGACTCATTTGTCTATGGACTTCATCACGGACCTTCCTCAGTCGTCAGGGAAGACTGTCATACTGGTGGTTGTTGACAGGTTCAGTAAGATGGCACATTTCATTGCTCTTCCTGCCCTCCCTAATGCTAAAACTCTGGCGCAGGTGTTCATTGGGGAGATTGTGAGACTTCATGGGTTGCCTTCTGATGTGGTGTCAGATAGGGGGTCTCAGTTTGTGTCCAAGTTTTGGAGGGCATTTTGTTTACGTCGGGGGATGCAATTGTCATTTTCCTCGGCTTTTCATCCGCAGACCAATGGTCAGACAGAGCGTCTGAATCAAAGCCTAGAGACTTATCTTCGGTGTTTTGTCTCAGAGAACCAGGAGGACTGGTCTTCTTTCTTGCCTCTGGCAGAGTTCGCTCTTAACAACAGGCGGAGCGAGTCCACTGGTAAGTCCCCGTTTTTTGGGGCATATGGTTTTCATCCCGTTTTGTACATTCAATGGGGGGGGCCCTTCTGGGGTTCCTGAGGAGGAGCGTTTCTCGTCGTCACTTGCTTCAGTGTGGAGAGGTGTATTGAATAATCTGAGTGCTATGGGGAACCGTTATAAACGTATGGCTGATAGGAGGAGAGTTTCTGGTCCAGATCTTAATGTGAAAGATCTGGTATGGTTGTCTACCAGGAATATAAAACTTAAAGTTCCCTCCTGGAAGCTGGGCCCCAGATTCATCGGGCTGTACAGGATCAGTTCCATAATTAATCCTGTGGCATTTCGTCTGGACCTCCCTCCTACGTTTAAAATTCATAATGTGTTCCACAAGTCATTACTTAAGAGGTACGTGGCACCAGTCATACCATCACCTCTACCTCCTCCTCCAGTGGTGGTCAATGGTAACTTGGAGTTTCAAGTGTCAAAGATCATTGACTCACGTCTGAATCGCCGGTCCCTTCAGTACTTGGTGCATTGGAAGGGGTATGGTCCAGAGGAGAGGATGTGGGTTCCTGCGTCTGACATTAACGCAGATCGTTTGGTGCGGACCTTCCACAGAACTCACCCGGGCAAACCTGGCCCTGAGGGTCCGGAGGCCCCTCGTAGAAGGGGGGGTACTGTCATGTGTGCATCGCCACGAAGATCGTCGCGGTTGCAATTCTGACTTCTCACAGCTGAGTTGCTGTTTCTTTGTGTTTGGCAGTTAGGGAGTTAATTCTGTCTGTGCTCAGTTCTGGGACTGGGTGCAGTTTTCTCCCGGCTGCAATTAATTATTTGTTGATTGGTTTCCTTTAAATCTCTGGTTGTCTGTGTTGGGAGTTGCCAGTGAAATTCTTCATGCAGACCACAGATAGGATTGTATCTGTATAGACTTAAGTTAAAGAGCTCCTTAGTTGTTCTAAGCTCACCTTGCTTAGAGTTTAATATCCCAGATCATTTATGTTCCTTCTGTGTTTGAGTGTGTATGCAAGTCTGTGTTTTCTCCAGTCTGTCTTATATGTCTAATCTGTGTATTTAGCAGAGATCAGCCCATATCCCTTTGGTGGTAATCAGAATCCTTCTTAGGACTGATTACAGGGTTCAGGTCTGATAGGAGACAGGGTTAGGCTGGAGACTTGGACCTCTGAACCATTATCAGTACCTCCAAGGTGAGGGATTAGTTAGGACCCCAGTTTAGGGTCAGGTTAGACCCCCGGTCCTCCTCTTTCCTGTGACAGTGTATCAAGTCCTCAAGATTAACCCTGAGTTCAACGGATATCGTGTCAGGTAAATCTATTCTATACTTACATGCTGATGTTGCTAATCTATATGTTGTATAGAGTGTTGTTCTTTTAAGAATAGTTTACTGACATCGTACACATATCATAAGACCGCGTGACACTCTGTTACCGTAAGTCCATGCAAACGTGGGTCTTTCAAAGAGCAGGGTTCAGAGTCCACAAGTGCTTCAGAGTTCCTCAGTAGGAATAGCTGGAGTACAAGGTCCAAGGCTTACAGGAGTCAAGTCACAGGTTCACTGCAGGCTAGATTCTGAAGCACTGATTGCTCAGCTGTGGCTGCTTAAGAAGCAAAGGAGAGAATCAGGGCGGGAACATGCAAGCTGGAAACTCCATTTTGACTGAGGGCAAGATAGCTGCAGCAAGACAGAAAGTAAAATGGCTGACGAACAAACTGAGTTTCAGGAATATATACATAGAACCTTACACCGGCCTGGGAAATATGTAATTAGCATATCAGCAAACATAATAGTTCAATAACCCTGCATGAAAGAAGAGTCAACATTTCAGACTCTTACTCAACTGAAGAAAAAAACACATAAATTCAATAGTCAACATATAGATAACAGTCTATTCCTCCTGGCTTGCTGAAAATAGACATCTGGTTTTAAGATAAAATGCTGTGTGCCCATAATGTGTATTGGAACAACATAAAAAAACAGAGAGAAAAATGGCAAATCGGACATATTTCCCACAAAACCCCCAAAAGGAGCTGGAAAAAAATTGTTGACTTGACAACTTTACAAAATTGTGAGTAAACAACTTTGTTTCAAGTATATGGTGCTCGTTCAAACTCACCTGTGGCAAATAACAGGTGGAGCAATATAAAAATCACACTTGAACCCAGATAAAAAGGGGAAAGGTTGATATTGATGTTCCTTTGTCCATGGTGAACAACATAATCACAAAGTTTACAACCCATGACACTATAGCTAATCTTCCTGATCGTGACCGGCAGAGAAAAATTGATGAAAGTTTGCAATGCAAGATAGTCTGGATGGTGGATAAGCAACCTCAATCAAGTTCCAAAGAAATTCAAGCTGTCTTGCAAGCTCAGAGTGTATCAGTGTCATCACAAACTATCCATCAACATTTGAATTAAATGAAACGCTCTGGCAGGAAACCCAGAAGGACCCCACGGCTGACACACGGACATAAAAAGCTAGACTGCAGTTTGCTAAATGTACGTGTTAGCCAAAATCCTTTTGGGAAAACATCTTGTGGACAGATGAGACAAAGATAGAGCTGTTTGGGAAAGCCAACTGATTACCGAAAATGGAATGAAGCCTACAAAGAAAGGAACACAGTACCTACAGTAAAATAAGGTGGTGGTTCAAAGATGTTTTGGAGTTGTTTTGCTGCCTATGGCACAGGATGCTTTGACTGTGTGTCAGGCATAATGTAATCTGAAGATTACTAGAGGATTTTGGGTCGCAGTGTAGTGCCAAGTGTCAGAAAGCTGGATTTCCGTCCTAGGTCATGGGTTTTCAAGCATGACAATGGCCCCAGACATACTTCAGGAAACACCCAGAAATGGATGGAAACAAAGCGCTGGAGAGTTTTGAAGTGACCAGCAGTGAGTCCGGATCTAAATCCCATTAAACACCTGTGGAGATATCTTAACATTGCTATTGGGAGGTCACCTTTTAAATATGAGAGACCTGGAGCAATTTGCAAAACAAAAATATTCCAAAATTTGAGTGGTGAAAGAACCGTGTTAATGGTTATGGGGAGCGAGTGATTGCAGTTATTTATCCATCCCATTTGGGGGGTTTTGTGTGAAACTATGTCCAATTTGCCTATTTTTCTCTTTTTTTTGTGTGTGTTTACTCCAATACACGCAAAGTAAATAAACAGGTATATAACAAATTTTGTAATTGCAATAATTTTCAAGGAAAAATACCTAATTTTCTGGAACAATTTCAAGGGTGCCAGCACTTTGGCCATCACTGTATATGCATATATACAGCTCTGGAAAAAATTTAGAGACCACTGCACAGTTTTATAAAAATCACCATCTCTACATGTCTGTCAGCTGTTCCATTCCAGTGTCAGTTGAATTCCTACCAGAGTACACCTCATTCTACTTAATGTGCTTCTGATTAGGTGATCAACTAAACCTTATTTAATGAAGGAAAGTATAAAAAACACTGCTGTGGTGTTAACAATCCTTTTGCAATAGGACAAGCTGGATGGCAAAACAAGTGCTAGTAATATCCCAAAAGTAATAGTAATGAAAAACTAACTTTTAACCATGCCAAAGGAGTTGCAAAGGAAAGTCTTGAGTGAGGAAAAGAAGGGCTCAATTCTGTAAACAATTGCAACAAGGTCAAGCAGCAGACATTGGGGACAACAAAGCTACAAACCGACAGAGGGCGAAAAAGACTCTCCACTGACCGAGATGACCGTTATCTTATCCAAATGTCACTCAGCAACCACTGGATGCCATCAAGTGACCTACAAAAGGAATGGCAAATGGCAGCTGGGGTGATGTGCACGGTGTTATGTTTAGGTAGCTGAGGAGAAATAGCAAAAACAGAAATACACCAGAGAGGCTGGAACCTATTGGATTGCAGTAACCTGAACTAACCACACAACTAGAGGTAGCCGTGGAGAGTTCCTACGTTGATCCTAGATGCCTCGTCACAGCCTGAGAGATAACTACACCTAAAGGCAGAAAGATGAAAGCTATCTGCCCCGGAGCAGATCCCCAAAGAAAATAGGAAGCCCCCAAACATGTAATGGCGGTTAGACAAGAAGAAAGCACGGACACAGACAGAAAATAGAATGAGCAAAAGCTGGGGCCCAATCTGTCTAGACAGAAAAGTATAGGAAAGGATTCTGACTGCAATCCAAAAAAAACCCCTAAAAAATACCAACTCTTCTGATTGCAAAAAACAAAACCAAGCCACAGCCACTGAAAAAAACAGGAAAAAGCAAATGAACAAATAGCAGTGGCTACAGATAAACTGAGAGAAGCACAGGCCCCAGGAGGGGACCCGGCTGAACTCCAAGTGCAGAAAACTATGCAAAAAGCAAGCACAAAAAGAAAAGCAAAAATATCTTATCTGAAAGCAGCAGACGCAGGCAAGACTCCAGCAAACTTCCAAATGAACCAGGAACAACAAATTGAGACAAGAACAATTGATCACCGGCAACCATCATGGGAGGGAACCTCCCTTATATCAGTCCAGTCAGTGATCCCAGATTGCCATTCCTCACTGGAAGGTTCAGTACTGTCTGTAACCACTAGAGGGAGCCTCTGCTCAGAAACCATCTCAAGCACATTCATAACAGCACGGCAAGAACAGTTCGTAACAGGCTCCTAGAGGCAGGGCTCAAGTCATGTAAAACTAGAAAAAAGTCTTTCATCAATGAGAAGCAAAGGAGAGCCAGGCTGAAGTTTGCAAAAAGACCATAAGGATTGGACCATAGAGAACTGGAGTAAGGTAATCTTCTCTGATGAGTCTAATTTTCAGCTTTGCTCAACACCTGGCCATCTAATGGTTAGACGGAGACCTGGAGAGGCGTACAAGCCAAGGTTTCTTGCACCCACTGTGAAATTTTGTCGGAGGATCGGTTATGATCTGGGGATGCTTCAGCAAGGCTGGAATTGGGCAGGTTAATCTTTGCGAAGGATGTATGAATCAAGCCGCATACAAGGTTATCCTGGAAAAACAGTTGATTCCTTCTGCTTAGGCAACGTTCCCCAACTCTGATGACTGTTTTTTCCAGCAGGACAATGCGCCATGCCACACAACTAGATCAATCAATGTGTGGATGAAGGACCACCACATCAAATCCCTGTCATGGTCAGACCAATCTCCAGACCTGAATCCCATTGAAAACCTCAGGAATGTAATCAAGAGGAAGATGGATAGTCACAAGCCATCAAACAATGAAGAACTGCTTAAATTTTTGTACCAGGAGTGGCATAAGGTCACCCAAAAGCAGTGTGAAAGACTGGTGGAAAGTATGCCAAGACGCATGAAAGCTGTGATTAAAAATCATGGTTATTCCACAAAATATTGATTTCTAAACTTTTCCTGATTTAAAACATTAGTATTGTTGTTTCTAAGTGATTATGAACTTGTTCTCTGAGCATTATTTCAGGTCTGCAAACACTGCATTTTTTTTGTTATTTTGACCATTTCTCATTTTCTGAAAATACAAAATTTATTGCTTGGAAATTCGGAGACATGTTGTCAGTAGTTTATAGAATAAAAGAGCAATTTACCTTTTACTCAAAAATATACCTATGAAGAGAAAAATTAGACAAACTGAAAATTTTGCAGTGGTCTCTTAATTTTTACCAGAGCTGTATATATATGTGTGTATGTTTGTGTGTCTGGGTAGGTGCTTCTCTGGCTATGTTATCAACACGGGGTACAGTATGCAGTTTAAACAAGCATGGTTTTTACGTGAGATATAGGAAGTTAGCAGATTGTCCCTTCAGTTTTCTTTCAGATTTTTGGAATACTCGGCTGTGAGTGTAATTGGTTTGCCTAACTAAATAACTAAGATTCCCAGAGTCAGCTGTGGAGAGTGAATTTTGCATGGCCGTACACAGGGTGCATTGTGCTGGCACAATGATGCTCTCAGTCTGGTGATGGTACGTGGGAGGACGTTCAGAATGACATTTTCCAGTGTTTATCAACAAATATCGTAGAGCTAGAATTCACTCCTTCCTTATGAAGGAATGCATTATCTGCCTTCCTCCCCATTTTTGTAAATTAAATGATAATTGCTCCCAGAAACAAAAACCGGAAAAAGGAAGTGTGTCTAGAATAAGCGCATCAACGGCCGAATGGTAGAGATTATGTCTGAGCTATTGACTTAACACACGTGGCAAGCATAGCAGCAGAGAATACAAAATAATTTGAAAATGAGGGAGGAGTGATCTGTGTCTAGACTTATTGGTGTAGTGTTGTCATTGCAACTCCTACCTTGCTTCTAGGGATCAGCATGGGCATTGGTACACGGACATAATCCACATTACTGACATGGCATGCATCATCCGAATTCTACATACACTGCCAGGTCCCAGTATGCATGATGTATTTATGGAATTTTATGTACCGTATATACTCGCGTATAAGCCGAGATTTTCAGCCCATTTTTTAAGGCTGAAAGTCCTCTTCTCGGCTTATACGCGAGTCATATGCCGGGGGGTCGGCTGGGGAGAGGGATCGGGGATGTCAGATCATACTTACCCCCCTGCCGGCGCGTCTCTGCAGCCCCCCTGCTTCCTCCACGATCTCAAGCTCCTTCCTGCAGCGGTCACGTGGTACCGCTCATTAAAGTCATGAATATGCACATATTCATGACTTTAATGAGCGGTACCACGTGACCGCTGTAGGAAGGAAGATCTGCAGAGACCGCGAGAGAAGAGCAGGGGCTGCAGAGACGCGCCGGCGGGGGTGAGTATATGCGATATTCACCTGTCCCCGGTCCACCGCTGCACGCTGCTCTGACCTCCTCGTCCTCTGGCTGTGATGTTCAGGCAGAGGGCGCGATGACGTAGTTATTGCGCGCCGCGCCCTCTGCCTGAGCGCTCACTGACAAGAGGACCCGGAAGACAGCGGTGCGCAGCGGTGGACCGGGGACAGGTGAATATCTCAGGTGTCGGGGCCCTGAGAGAGCAGTGACACCAGCACCTGTCCCCCATAGTGCGCCGGTGTCCCGTCGACACCGCACTGGCCCAGCACGAGAGTGAGTATTCATTTTTTTTTAGTTAGCAGCATAAGGGACCTATACATGGGCAAATCTGGCATGGGCAAATCTGTGGAACATGGCAATCTGTGGAACATATGGGAATCGTGGAGCTATGGGCATAATTGTGAGCATATGGCATAATCTGTGAATATGGGCATAATTGTGGACAATGGGCAAACTGGAGCATAGGGCATAATTGGGATATGGCAATCTATGAGCATATGAGGCATAATTATGCGATATGGGATAATAATGGAGCATATGTGGAATAATCTATGGGGCATATGGGGCATAATCTGTGGAGAATATGGGGCATAATCTATGGAGCATAAGGGACCTATACTATGGAGCATATGGGGCATAATCTATGGGGCATAATCTATGGAGCATATGGGGCATAATCTGTGGAACATATGGGGCATAATCTGTGGAACATATGGGGCATAATCTGTGGAGCATATGGGGCATAATCTGTGGAGCATATGGGGCATAATCTGTGGAACATATGGGGCATAATCTGTGGAACATATGGGGCATAATCTGTGGAGCATATGGGGCATAATCTATGGAGCATATGGGGCATAATCTATGGAGCATATGAGGCATAATTTATGGCGCATATGGGGAATAATCAATGGAGCATATGTGGAATAATCTATGGGGCATATGGGGCATAATCTGTGGAGAATATGGGGCATAATCTATGGAGCATAAGGGACCTATACTATGGAGCATATGGGGCATAATCTATGGGGCATAATCTGTGGAGCATATGGGGCATAATCTATGGAGCATTTTATGGGGGCATAATCTATGGAGCACCATATGGGGGAATAATCTTTGGAGCACCATATGGGGGCATAATCTATGGAGCACCATATGGGGGCATAATCTATGGGGCATCTTATGGGGCCATTATTAGCCTTTATGGAACTTTATATGGGGAGTATTTTGTATGGATTATCTTATGGGGCCCATCATGAACTGTATGGAGCATTATATGGGGCTCCTGATTCAATATGGATATTCAAAAACATTTGACCTACTGATGTCTCAATTAATTTTATTCTTATTGGTATCTATTTTTATTTTTGTAATTTCCCAGTTTTTTGTGGCAAAATTAGGGGGGATGGCTTATACACGGGTCGGCTTTTACATGAGTATATACGGTAATTTTAAATGACAAACTTTGAAAAAATTAATAGTACAGGTGACTATAAGATACGAAGCTTTGCAATATATCTTAATACAGAAATGTCCTTCTTTCTCCATATTCTCTTCTCTCCTGCCTCTGGAACTTGTTTTCCACTCCTGCTCAAGACAAGACAGATTATCAACACAGTGAGGTGTCAGGGTACACCTCTTTTATAGTGTATGTAGAGGAGAAGATGGGGAGAGAAGTGAGGAGCAGAGTGAGAAATTAGATAGAGGAAGACATACAAAAATCACATTGAGCTTTCTAACAAGTCATCACCCAGGCCAGAGTTGTAGCTAGGGTTTTGGTTCACGGGCGGCAAAACTTCTGAGTGGGTCCCTAACCAAGTAACCTTGATTACAACTGGGTGACTCACCCTAATTGTGGAGGAGACCCTGAGCAGATGACAGTGCTGTTACTGAAAATAATCTCTATACAAAGATAAACACTAATATTACCACCATATAGTGGTAGATATCAGTGCTGCAGAACATGTAATAGATCACAGTACAGTTACAAATCGTGACTTACAATTGACATTCTTTCTAGTGTAGTAGTCACTTTTCATGTCTTTTCCATCTGGCCCAGACTGACATGATGACTTCTCCAGCCAGGACTCGGCTGCAGAGATTACAGCACAGACACATCTGACTTCTCACATCTCCAGCACCGTTCCCATCTATCCCCAACCTGCACAAACTCCTCATCCTGCTAATACCCCAATACCGAGCCGCTGCTGCCATATGTGTCCCTATTACTGCATCTGCTGTGTGGTTCTCTGTGCCCTCTAGATGGTAAAATAACAATCTAAAATATATTAATGCCCTGTGCAAGAGCCCCGTAGAAAGCTCTGTGTGCCCCTTTGACAGTCACAATAACCTGACTGCCCCTATAACAATAAGTGCCCGCTTAACATTTAATGATGTCTTGAGTCTCCCCCTGTGCAGCTCCCCTATACACAGTATGATGCTCTCCTGTACATAGTATGAACCCCTTACTAGCTCCCAAATGGCTTGATGGCCCTGTAAGGGGGTGGTGCTGTTATGGAGAGTAAGAAACACTCTGCAACTTTAAGAGACAGCACCCCCTTGTCTGGTGTGATGGAATGATCTGCTCCCCCTGTAAAGGACTGTGTTAATGAACTGCTGGAGGCTGAGGAGAGGAGCAGTTGAAACCATTGAGAGTGTGTGAGCTGGGAGCTATTGCTGAGAGCTGCTGTGCATGGAGCTGTGTAAAAACAGTCGCACAGCCTGTGACGTAGTGGACTTGTGAGATTGAACAGACTCTTAGAGTGTAGCAAAGGTGGCTGTACTGTGCTATTTTGAGAAACCGCGAAGAGATCGAGAAAGGGATTTACAGTTTCCAGGAGCACCTCCAGGACCCTGAAGCAAGGAGAAGACCACGTTTCACGGATCTGCCAGACAGACGTGCGCACCACCGTTCAAGACTGTTGGGGGCCCCCGGGACTGGACCTGAGTCCCCAACATCACCGTGAGTTTGTTCCCGTTTGTGCACATGTCAGGGCATAGTGTAGGCTTCAACAGCCAGAACACGACAGCCGTGTGGCCTGTTTAATAGAGGCCAGGGAGGTTATACGTAGAGTAGCCCCATTCTTTGTTTATTGTTTGGTTTTGCCTGTGTCATATATATCGATCCTGTAATAGTTGGAGCACTGTGCTATTTGACAGTCCAGCTAAAGAATACAAACTCTTGTAAACTATCTTTTGCCATTGCATACCCCTGTTTGCACCTTCCTTGTCCACTTCATTCCTTGCCTTCCAATAAACTTACCCTTTGTTGTCTGCACCTCATCTTGTGTACCAGTCTCCCTGCACCGTGGTGGTTCCCTGGCCATCGCTTCAGCCCCAACACTGTATGATGGCCCCCTAAATAGACGCCATATAGTATAATGTACTCCCCATGGCCCTCCATATAGTATAATGCACTCCCCATGGCCCTCCATATAGTATAATGCACTCTGCCTAGGCCTCTTTGTAATGTAATGCACTTCCCATAGTCCTCCATACAGTGTAATGCACTATCCATAGGCCTCCATAAAGTATAATCCCGTCATAGGCCTCCATACAGTGTCAGGCAGTCCCCATAAGTCTCTATATAGTGTGATGCACTCCACTCCCCATAGGCCTCTACATAGCATAATGCACTCTCCCTAGGCCTCCATACAGTATAATGCAGTACCCATAAAAAAATAATATAATAATCAATTTTCCTCATCATTCCCAGCTGCTCCAGTCTCTGCAGCGAGCCCTCTGCATGTCAATACAAATCAGCCCAGCGGGCACCATATAATGACGTCATCATGTCCTCTGTATTGAGACGTCAGGCACAGGAAATGATGGGAGATTGAGAGTCAGTTAACACTCCATCTCTCATCATCGCATTCAAGTGTACTGGCATCCAGGATGCCGACACAGTTGAACTTGCAATGAAGTGTGGGGGTTCCAGAACTAGCTATGTACCCCCGGCTCACGGGCCTCATAGCGGTAGGGTGGCTGTTCAGGGAGAGCATGTCTGTGCTGGAGAGTTTAACTGTATTGAGGTGCTAGGCACGCTGATAGAATTTAAAGTAGTGCAGCTCCGCACCCTCTGCCCTCCACCCGGTGGCTCCATCCCTTTAAATACTGTACAGTACAGCTCTGTATAAGGGCTGGTTATGCTAACAGGTGCCCTATTGTAAGACCTAAGCTGTATAATAATCTCCCTATCTCCCTATCTCCACCCTCCCCAGACGGCAACTATGACATGAGAATGAGATTGCACATAATGTAGGAATACAAGGCCCCCAGCGCCACCCCCACTGCCCCAATTCACCCCCACCTCCACCTTCCCCTTATTCACCCACTCATAGTAATATCATATGCTTGAATTTATTTAAAAAATATATACATATTCCTGCAGCACTTACATACGAGCGTGATGATGATTGGTCCGGGCCAGGCATTGTCTCTTAGCACAACCTAATCTGCAGTGCTCAATGGGACCAATAATCCAGCGTGCACCAATTAGAGAGCACCTGTGGTGGAGCTAACTGCACCGCAGCCAGCCTGTAAGAAGAAGGCCGGGTTAGTAGCGCTCCAGTCTGCACTGTGCGCTGCACTGAGACTGTGATTGGCTGCTGTGCAGTGTGCAGAGTCTCAGCTCAGTGTGCCGCCCTGTCTGTAAGGCCGGCGTCACACACAACCACAAAAAATCGGTCCGTTTTAGACGGTCGACAATCGGATCAAAATAAAAACATCACACATCCTTCTGGCATCCGATTTTCCTTCAAAGATGCGATTTAATCGCATGTGTGTGTACCTTGTATCATCCGATTTTCATCCGACTTGCGAGATTTTCTCGCAGGCTTGCAAAACTGACATATAATGGATCCAAAAGAATAGTATTTAAATGCCAAAAGAAAGAATAGATATATACACATAGAGCACATAATATATATATATATATATATATATGTCATTGTGACATATAATATATACATATATTTATAATTCTTACACTTCTACATACTGTTATAGCCGCTAATTCAATTGCCGGCTTCAGTGAAATCACAGAAGCCGACATGAAATGATACATTGTTTCTGTGTAGCCCTGGTGGTAGGCACACGCAGTACCCTGGGGAGTGTATGGCGAGACGGCAGTTTAATGCTAAATATCCATTCACTCGACACACACTAGACACACCCTTAGGGTAGTGGAGTATACTCTAGAGGGAGTGGTCAAGGTAGTAGGTGTTAGAGTGATGAGTCTAGTTCCTGTCTTCGGACAGTGAGGACGTGTGGAGTAGAGTCTAGACTTCTGTGAGAAGACGTTTGGAGGGAGGAAAGAGTCTAGCCTGCTTCATCACCAGTTCATATCGTGGAGTCTGGTATAGGTGTTTGGAATACACCTTAGTCTAGTCAGAGCTGTATCACCTTCTCAGCACACACTGAAGAAAGAAGAAGTATTAGCACGGAAAGTCTTCAGCATCCCTGTCTAAAGGACGGTATCAGGTTCAGAGACGTGCTCCTGCCTGTGATAACTGAGCATCTGTGGCTAACTTCATAGGAAGGAAAAGGAAAGAAGTGACTGCTCGACCCTTGGCTAGTTTGAGTGCTTATGTTACCAGCGTGGACAAGGCGAAAGGCAAGTGGATTTATAGGATTAGTGCTTCAGGATTGCAGAAGTCCAGCACATTGCACCCGGTCACTGGGGACCGAAGGGTCACTGTTGTTTCAGGCACGGTGATAGGAAAACCAGGAATCTACCGGACCCTAGGTCGCGGCAGACAAGCCCCTTATAGTCAGTACGTAACTGGGGTCAGGGGGAGTGAAGACTTTGGAGTTCTGCAGGACCACGTAAGAATTCAGCTCCTTCACAGGAAGGCCCCTAACACTAAGCTGACTGGGCAGGTACAGCTAAAGATTAGCTGGAGATTTGAGGGAACTACGCTTCAGGCTGGTTGTACTCGTTTTTATTGGAAGTAAAGGAGGCCCCTAACTTGTCCAGCTGCCGTCTCAAGATACACTCTCCTTGGATCAGCCTCCCTGGGACCTGCCTTATCATCTTGCAAGTAAAGGTATGGAAAGACGCTGACCGTGTGAGACTGTGTTCTTTATCCGCACCCGACTTCACAAATCCCATAGACTTTGAGGGACCAGTCCCACCTGTAGGGGACCCGACATCTAGCTGCCTCACCATCCCCTCAGAGATCTACAGCAGCGCTGGTACTAATTACCAGAATACTACAGGTGGCGTCACGAACTGTACATAAATCAATCCCCTGTAAATATATCCCCAACATACGCCAGACCGCCCGGGCCACAGACCGAGCCACAGCTACCTGTGACAAAATCCCCATAGACTTCTACGGGCTCGGCTCTGAGTACCCCATTGCCCTGGTAACCCACAATTGTGGTGGCGGGTCGATACAACTTTGGCGTCACGAACAGGATACGAAACTCGCGAAATTGCGAGCCCTGTGTGCCTAAGGACTTGTTTTTGTGAAAAAGGACTGTTTGCACTTTTGGCGCCAAAATCGCCATTTTTGTCGCCATATTCGCGCCCTCAGGCGCTGGAGAAAAGGTGGGCGTACCTTCGTGGGCGTCTACCCCCCTGTGGCGCGAAGAAAATGCCTGCCCTCTCAAAGTGCTACTACAACATGCGGTCCTGCCCAACAGCAAAGGAGGTCCGCCTCCTCTTCACCTTCCCTGCGAGGAGGAGGAGACGCAAACCCCACCTCCACGGAAGAGACCGGATGTCTCCGCAGAAAAAAAGAATCTTCTGGAACATGATGGAGGCAGGACGTGTGCAGCCGAGCGGGGCAGCGGAGGAAGGCAGGCCCCGTGCCCCTGCCAAGCTGCCATCGGCATCGGAGTCTTATGCGATCCTGCACCTGCAACAGGCGTTGTTAGAGGTTCAGGAGGAGAACGCACGCCTAAAGAAGATGTTCCAACCTGGACTGGAGGAGATTGAGAGACGCCGATGTAACCTGCTGAAGTGGCAACTAACGAACACGGCGTCCTCTCCCCTCAACGAACCCCCACGATTCCAAATACCGAAGAGTCTGCTGCCCAAGGCGAAGGAGCAACCGGAGGCTGCCCCCGAAAGTACCGTTCCTGACCCCACCGGTGAAGCGGTGGAAGCGGAGGAGGTTGAGGAGGTACAGCCAATCCCGGAACGCCCGCCCGGCCAGGAGGCCGCAGCAGATTATCGGTCCCCGGCAGGGACACCGGAGGGGTCCTGTCCGTCACTACCAGATGTGGACTGGGACGAAATGGCGCGCCTGGATGACGTTGCCTACACCGCCCAGTGGGAACAAGAATGGCAGAGTCGTGAGGAGAGGAGGAGGCGCCGGCAGGACGAAGAGCGGGAGGCTCAGAGGAACCGCCAGCGACAATATGCCGAGCTGATTGCTGACAAGGAGACTGTCCGTCGCGACAAAGGTACCTTACGGGAACCGCGGCGGCGGGGGTGTGTGACTGAGTTCCAGCTCCGGAAGGGCTGGGGCTTTATCCGCGAACCGGGCCTCTACCCAGCGGTCTTTGTCAGCAGGCGTGACGTGGAATCTCACCTGCCGCAAGGTCATCCCGGGAGGGACTTAGTAAACGGAGATATAGTCACATATACGCGGCATTGGGGAATGAAGGGGTGGTATGCCCTGAATGTCGCCATCATCCGCGACCCCGTCCCAGACGCAGGTACCGTCACCATTACCGCAGCGTCCCCGTTTCCAGCTCCAGCAGCATCCGGCCGTGCCCCAGCATCGCCCCCTTCAAAGTCATCGCAACTAGCGACCCAGAGTTCATCGCAAGTTAAAGCCACCTCCACATCGCAACAGGCGACCCAGTCTAGATCGCAAACCCTGACGCGGTCTATATCGTTGACTGTGATGGAGACGCAATCGGTGTCATGTAGAGAGACTGTACCCGTTGCGCCCCTAGAGGTTCGCACCAGAACTGTCGCAACCCAGACCCTGATCGCAGCACATGATTTGCTGGTCTTGGGATCTAGGGCTCATTGCATCATTCCAGCCCCTGGGGTGAAAGATGTAGTGGAAGGTGTGTTATTAGAAGATGAATAGAAAGTAAGAAATGTGGTGAGATCCCTATTGGATCTACCAAAAGCAAAAAGTTTAAAATGTTTTGAAAAAGTTTTGCACAGGTTATATATAGTGAATATATATTTCTAATTATAGAATGCCCGGCTGGGTAAATGGTAAATGATAGATGATAAATGATAAACAGTTGCACTTTTATAATGTGATTTAATATAATATGTCTTTCTTTACAAATGGACTTTTGAGGTTAAGGACTATGCTAACCCAGAACTTAATTGTAAATAGTTGCGCTTCGGTGCTTTATCTTGGTTTTACTTAAACCATCTACAACTACCTCTGAAAACAAAACCCGTGTGGTGTGGCACTGAGTGAGGTCTGCAATCGGACGTCCTGCAGCCCACCCAGGACCCACGTTGAAGGTTTGGTGCGGGTCCTTCACAAGTATCTTGTATATTTATTGAATGCTAATTGATATTTGTATTTTTCTATAAAGTTTTGCAACGTTCAAGATTTCCTCACCTCCCGGATGGGAAGAAGTTATTGTTAAATGTTTATTGCATAAACAAAAATGTCTATTTTGTATTTTTCAGCCCGGGAGTGCTGTCTTTTACCATGGGGGAATGTGTAGCCCTGGTGGTAGGCACACGCAGTACCCTGGGGAGTGTATGGCGAGACGGCAGTTTAATGCTAAATATCCATTCACTCGACACACACTAGACACACCCTTAGGGTAGTGGAGTATACTCTAGAGGGAGTGGTCAAGGTAGTAGGTGTTAGAGTGATGAGTCTAGTTCCTGTCTTCGGACAGTGAGGACGTGTGGAGTAGAGTCTAGACTTCTGTGAGAAGACGTTTGGAGGGAGGAAAGAGTCTAGCCTGCTTCATCACCAGTTCATATCGTGGAGTCTGGTATAGGTGTTTGGAATACACCTTAGTCTAGTCAGAGCTGTATCACCTTCTCAGCACACACTGAAGAAAGAAGAAGTATTAGCACGGAAAGTCTTCAGCATCCCTGTCTAAAGGACGGTATCAGGTTCAGAGACGTGCTCCTGCCTGTGATAACTGAGCATCTGTGGCTAACTTCATAGGAAGGAAAAGGAAAGAAGTGACTGCTCGACCCTTGGCTAGTTTGAGTGCTTATGTTACCAGCGTGGACAAGGCGAAAGGCAAGTGGATTTATAGGATTAGTGCTTCAGGATTGCAGAAGTCCAGCACATTGCACCCGGTCACTGGGGACCGAAGGGTCACTGTTGTTTCAGGCACGGTGATAGGAAAACCAGGAATCTACCGGACCCTAGGTCGCGGCAGACAAGCCCCTTATAGTCAGTACGTAACTGGGGTCAGGGGGAGTGAAGACTTTGGAGTTCTGCAGGACCACGTAAGAATTCAGCTCCTTCACAGGAAGGCCCCTAACACTAAGCTGACTGGGCAGGTACAGCTAAAGATTAGCTGGAGATTTGAGGGAACTACGCTTCAGGCTGGTTGTACTCGTTTTTATTGGAAGTAAAGGAGGCCCCTAACTTGTCCAGCTGCCGTCTCAAGATACACTCTCCTTGGATCAGCCTCCCTGGGACCTGCCTTATCATCTTGCAAGTAAAGGTATGGAAAGACGCTGACCGTGTGAGACTGTGTTCTTTATCCGCACCCGACTTCACAAATCCCATAGACTTTGAGGGACCAGTCCCACCTGTAGGGGACCCGACATCTAGCTGCCTCACCATCCCCTCAGAGATCTACAGCAGCGCTGGTACTAATTACCAGAATACTACAGGTGGCGTCACGAACTGTACATAAATCAATCCCCTGTAAATATATCCCCAACATACGCCAGACCGCCCGGGCCACAAACCGAGCCACAGCTACCTGTGACAAAATCCCCATAGACTTCTACGGGCTCGGCTCTGAGTACCCCATTGCCCTGGTAACCCACAATTGTGGTGGCGGGTCGACACATTTCCACACATTTAACCATGTAATTTCATGTATTTTTATATATGTTTGAAACATACAATTACATGAGTATATGTGTGCTAAATTTCAGACATGTAGGGGTTAATTAAAGGTGTAAGTTCGTTGAAAAAAAATGCGTGGGCTCCCGCTGTATTTTCTCCACCAGACAGACAAAGCAAGCGAGTGGGGGCAGATAATAATAGCCTAGGAGGGTACATTTTTTTTGTGCCCCCCTGGCTACTAACATCTGCCCTCAGACACCCCAGAAAGGGCAAATCTATAATTAGATTCGCCCTTTCTGGCACTTTGCCCGTCTATTCCCATTGCCCTGTAGCGGTGGCGAATGGGTTAATAATCTGGCGTTATTGTCACCTTAGTATTGAAAGGTGACCTTAAGGCAGGTTAATAATTGATAGCTGTCAATTAGACAACTATCAATTATTAATCCTATTGTATGAAAGAAAAATCAAACACACACAGTTTAATAAAAAATAAGTTTAATTAAATAATCACACAGTTTTTGACCATATTTTATTTTCCTGCTAAAACCATTTCCTGTAATAAAAATAAAATAAAAAAGCAAAATTATACTTACCAATCCGATATACAGTCAGGTCCCACGGTGTAATCCATCAGAAAGGGTTAACAGGTTACAGGTCGCAGAGAGCTAATAATGCTGTCTCAGACCTGTATTCCCCTGAATGAATAAGTTCCTCTCCCAGCGAAAGTAGAGGAATAGATTCATGAATGGAGCTTAATTGATTTATTGCCAATTTAACTGTAGTGACCTGACCTAAAGGGAAAGTGGACACAATCAATTAAGCTTCATTCATGAAACACATCCTCTCCTGTCGCCATGAGAGGAACTTATTCATTCATGAGCTTTGAGCTGAGCATGCAGGATTACTTGCACAGCTTGGCTCAAAGCTAGTTAACCCTTTGTGAAGGATTACAGCGTGGGACGTGACAGATCAGCGGAATAGGTAAGAATAATGTTGTTTTATTTTTTTTTTATTTATTTTAGGAGATCAATGGCTTCGCACGGATTAAGTGTAAAATAAAATATGGTCAAAAAAAGGTGTTTTTATTTCATTAAAATAATTTTTAATTAATGTGTCTGTGTTTTTTTAATTTACTACAATAGGATTAATAATTGATAGTTGTCTAATTGACAGCTATCAATTATTAACCTACCTTAAGGTCACCTTTCAATACTAAGGTGACATTAAGGTGAGATTAACCCATTCGCCACCGCTACAGGGCAATGGGAATAGACGGGCAAAGTGCCAGAAAGGGCGAATCTAATTATAGATTTGCCCTTTCTGGGGTGTCTGGGGGCAGATGTTAGTAGCCAGGGGGGGCACAAAAAAAATGTACCCTCCCTAGGCTATTATTATCTGCCCCCACTCGCTTGCTTTGTCTGTCTGGTGGAGAAAATACAGCGGGAGCCCACGCATTTTTTTTCAACGAATTTACACCTTTAATTAACCCCTACATGTCTGAAATTTAGCACACATATACTCATGTAATTGTATGTTTCAAACATATATAAAAATACATGAAATTACATGGTTAAATGTGTGGAAACAATGTATCATTGCATGTCGGCTTCTGTGATTTCACTGAAGCCGGCAATTGAATTAGCGGCTATTACAGTATGTAGAAGTGTAACAACTATAAATATATGTATATATATATGTCACAATGACATATTATATATATATATATATATATGTGGATTCTATGTGTGGATTGTATGATTCGTTCTTTATTAAAGCTGTCAGTGTGCTTTTACAGTATAGGCAGGGATGAATTGCCGGCTTTTCTAAGGACACTGATGCGATTTAATCGCAAGTCACACAGTGTGGTCCGTTTTTTAATCCGATTTTTCATCGCTTTCCCCTAGACTTGCATTGCGATTGTCGACCGACACGGTGACAAACGCAGCATGCTGCGATTGTACACAGACGTTTAAAACGGGCCACAAA
>JARQOD010000002.1:609598711-609766370 GCA_033576555.1 Oophaga sylvatica
GTTAGAAATGCTTCAATATGCTGTTTGGGTAGATTTTGGGCTATTATATATTTGTCATGCTGTGTTCACATTAGGAGCCTTTATTGCAAAATTTGTCAATAACGGCATACCATGCTAATTCTTAGTATAGAGTGACAGACACCATGAAGAAAATCTAATAGACCCCATTGTTAAAGTCTTTGTTCTGAGTTGGCGGTTGTTTGTGTCCGTCATTTGACAGATCTGGTAGTACTGTTATTTTTGTTTTTTATCTATATATGACATAAAAAAACAAAAAGTTGTCAGTGTTTTTTATTAATTCCCAATGTTGCTAATGGGTTAATCACCAATCAGTTGGTATTAGTGATGGCCAGATGAAAAACGGAGAACGGAGTGGGAACAATGCGGCTCCATTCAGAATACTCCAGCTCGGATCAAGTTCAGTGCCGTACCTGAGAGCGGCTATCACAGATTGAATTGAGGTGGATTATTTGGCTTTTTATTTTACTGTTTACATGCAAACGTCATCAAAGCTTATAATAGCTAATTGATGAAGGTGTTGGTATTGGACCCCATCTGATCAGATATTAATCACCTTATTTTGGATCGGTCATCAAAATATTGGGGCTTCAAAACCCTTTTAAGGATAGGATATATTAAGGCATAGGGGACAGATAAGCAGGAGTATGACTACAGAATCAGATTACCATGGAAGTACACAGGTCTGCATAAGAGCTGCATGCAGAAAACAGACTTTTTTTTTCTCAATAAAGACGGGTAAATTTCTTAGTTTTTCTCTATTTTACATGCTTTGCAATAAATAAAAACATTTTGCAAAGGTGCAAATCATGAAATTCCTACAATACATGCAATTATAGGTATACAGGCACAAATAATTTGGACCCTGGAGTAGTGGAAGGAGCCAACAACTGGGCTTTATAGATCACCTCTTCCAATTTCTAGGTTACCATGGAAACCACAATCCCAGAGGAATAATGGAGGTTGTAGGTTCTGGAGGAGAAACTAAATAGAGAGTATGAGTCTGTCAGCTTTCACATTCTTAGACCCCAACCTGAATGTAATCAAAGAATTAAACTAAATAAAATCAAGGACCACCTGGACTGTCTAGGAGTAAAACCTTTTAGCTAATTCAATGTAAGATAGATTCTTGTGAGCAGTGACCACTATAACTGGATGAACCGCCCCCTCCAAAAAATGCCTCCATTACTCAAAGGCCAATTTGACAGCAAGTAACTCACGATTCCCAACATCATAATTTCTTTTCATAAGAAATTTTTTTTAGAAAAAAAAGCACATGGATGCAGATTAGTCAGAGCTTTGGGCCCCTGCGACAAAACTGCTGTGTGACACACAGCATTTTATGTTAATTAACCAGACATCTATTTTCAGCAAGCCAAGAGGAATAGACTGCTATTTATAAGTTGACTTTTGAATTTATGTGTTTCTTTCTGGTTGGTCAAGAAAGCACAGACCTTTATTCATGCAAACCTGTAATATTGACTTGTAAATTGACAATTTGTTGTACCATATTGTTCTGTTATCCTGGATGACTAGAGTTGCAGGATAAGTGAACAATGATGTTTGCTGATTACACATTGTCCAGACCAGCTAGTTTGTTGACTTGAAAAACAGAGGAGAAAAAACAATGCAAACAGATTACATAATCAAACAATGTGAGTTGATTTCATCACCATTCTTCCCATTTATCTGTGAATGCTGGCATGAAGGACAGTTGGTAACTATAAAAAAAGGATATATGCCTCTATAATATCATACAGAGATATATCCAGTCATCCAGACAGTCAAGAAATCCAGAGACCCAAAGAACCAGAGACTCTTTACAAGATAGCAGCCACAGGTGGGGTAGTCGGCCTTGGAAGCTCTAAAGTCACAGCTCTTATCCCGGCTAGTCAGCGGAGAGGTGAGACTATGTAATTTTGCAGCATCTTGAGTACTGTTCTGGGACTGTTCTACGAGTTATTTGCCTGTTTTTGTGATTCAATAAAGTATTGACACACTGTTTTACCCTCACCCTGTGTTATCTGAGTAGTATTACGCACACGGTAAAAGGATAGCGGGCATTCGGTGGGATGATTCCTGGTCCATGTGGTTTCGGCTAGTGGACCAGGGCACCCGCTGACCCCCCGTGTCTCCACATGCCCTTACTCCAACCTCCATCCACTTCCACAATAAATGGTTCTTGGAGATCAGGTTGGATCAGCATTTTTTGAATGCCCTGATAGCACCCGGCAACCAAACCTTAGATTCACTCCCTTACATGTAAGGTCAGTAAGAGGTTTGGCAATCTGAGAAAAACCATTAGTGAATTTTCAATAATAGTTGGCAAATCCCAAAAAACTTAGGAAAGCCTTAAGATCACAAGGTTGTACCTAATCAATTATGGCCTGCAGCTTTCCAGGGTCCATTGTAAACCCTCCTGCCGACAAGATAAACCCCAAAAATGAAATTTTCTCAACAAAAAAAACACATGTCTCTAATTTAGTAAACAAAGAGTTTTGCCTGAATGTTTGTAATGGAACATGGGCATGTTCCTATTGAGAGTCCAAATCAAGAGAGAAAAGTAGAATATTATCCAGGTAAATCACAACATATCTTCCAATGCAATCAGAGAAAATATAATTCATAAAATTGTGAAGTACAGCAGGTGCATTGGATAACCCAAACAGCATTACAAGGTTATCAAAAGGACCCTCAGACATTAAAAAAGTCATTTTCCACTTATCACCCTTCCGGATGAGTATCAAATGGTAAGATCAAATTTAGAAAACACAGTGGCCCCTAGAAGTTGATTATATAGGTTGGGGATGAGTGGAAGTGAGTATTTTCAACCATGATTTTGTCTAGTTCTCGGATATCGAGGCAAGGATGGAGATTACCATTTTTCTTTTTTACAAAGAAATATCTGGCAGCTATAGGAGAGAAATGACGGATATGACCCTTCCGTAAACTTTCATTAACATATTCTTTCATGATGGTCAAGCCCAGGCAAATTGTAAAGGCAAACTTTAGGCAATGTGGCGTTAGAAATAAGTTCACTAGCACAATCATAAGGACGATGGGGAGGTAGTATCTCCACCTCTTTTTTCCTAGAACACATCTTCGAAGTCCTACAAGTACGCCAGCAGACCCTTCAGACTAGCGGAGAATATTTGTACAGTTTTTAGACATTTCTTGCAAAAACTGAGGTTCCATTTAACAATATCTTTCTGACATCAGTCAATAGCATGATTGTGAATCTGCAACCATGGAAGCCCCAGTACCAACCCAGCAGGTAAATAATCCAACACAAAACAGGAGATGGATTCAGAGTGGAGTGTTCCCACCTAAAGCGTGAAATCCACCATTACCCTCTTGACCAGATTCACAGATTCAGATCAAATGGTGTCTTATAGTGATGAGCGAGTAGGCTTGTTGCTCGGGTTTTCCCGAGCATGCTCGGGTGTGCTCCGAGTATTTTGGCGTGCTCGGAGATTTAGTTTCTGTCGACACAGCTGCATGATTTGCGACTGTTAGATAGCCTGAATACATGTGGGGATTCCCTAACAAACAGGCATTCCTCACATGTAGTCAGGCTGTCCAGCAGCCACAAATCATGCAGCTGTGTCAACAGAAACTAAATCTCCGAGCACGCCAAAATACTCGGACACCTGAGCATGTTCAGGAAAATGAGTATACTCGTTCATCACAAGTGTCTTGTCAAGGGCAAAGCGTTGAATGGGCCTTTCTAAACTAACTGTCCCTAACCCTAAATACAGAACCAGTCAATAAAGTTAGCAGTAGAACAACAGTTAATGAACGCCAGTCTTGATAACACCTGGTTCTTGAAGATTAACACCAAATTTATCAGTACTTTAACAGAGAAAAAAAAAGGTTTCTGAGGACGAGTTAGGCAATTCTTGAGAAAATGTCCAGAGAGACCACAATATAGAGTCCAAGATCTTGTTCTACGTCTTTTCTCCACAATACGAAAACTGGCAGCTCTAATTTCCAGTGGCTCCAACTCTAGTAAATGGAAGTATAATGGGAAGTATAATGGGAAGTCTGCTGTTCACCAGATCTCCCATGGATTCTGCTGTCCATTCACATGCCCTGAATCATGGCCTCTGCCAGAGAAGGGGCGTCATGAAGGACCAAAGAATCCTTAACGCATTGACTGTTGATGTCATTATTGCCCTCAATCAGCAACTATCTGCTGGAACAAGGAAGGGGAGAGGGTACACTACCATATGTAGTAGAAAAAGATGCAAATGTAATAATGGGGTGCAACACCTAGTATGGATTATAACCATGAACTGGAGAGAAGAAAGACCAACCAAAAAAAATGGTGTGCACACCCACATAATGGCTGAAAATAGAAATCTTTATTTAGACACCTGAGACACAGCAAACATTAAAACCACTTAAAAAACAAGTATAAGAACATGGCAAATAAACCACAACCCTGGAGGTGGAATAGTGTGGGACATAAACAATGAACTAAATGAACCAAGCATTGAGAAGTACGGTACATATGCTATAAATAAGCCACAAAATATCCACAATACACATTCACAAATGGGGCATGATGAAGACTAGAAGACATGTAAACAACAAGTATAATGAATAGACTGAAACATCATGCTCCCAATAATATTGAACCCAAAATTGCAACACATGCTCTGGGCATGTGTGAGATGTAATGTGAACCGTGAATTTAAATCCAGACCACAAGGTGTGTGTATATCTCTATATGTCTGAAGAGCCTGGCTTGATGTAGAACGTAAAAAATCCCCAAACTATTTGATGTATACAACCTGTGGTGTATAATCTGAAGGTGCAGCAGGATACAAAAGAGAATGGTAGATTATACACCACAGGTTGTATACATCATATAGTTTTGGTATTTTTTGCCTTCTGCATGTAACAAGGCAGTAAAGTCCAAAGTAGTCAAAAATCTTTCAGAGGATGCAGCTTGCTTAAAATCACTAAGATATTTGGGCACAATTACAGAACCATTAATAGATTCTGTACAAATAGGCAACAGGGTTGCAAAAAATGTGTTGAGCAAAAAAAAACACACATTAACTGCCAACAAATTTTAAGAAGAATCAAATGTGAAGTAAACAGGAAGCCATTATCCTCCAGTGCTGTTATATTCCAGAGCTGCAACCTCCCTGTAGGTCCAGAAGTACAAGATGTTCAGTGCTCAAAGTCATGGCCGAGGTAACAGAGGCTGAGACCCAACCACCACTGAGCAAGACACAGAAGGTGACACATCAGGACTGGGCCAAGAAATGTCTGAAGACATAGTCTTCAAATTTATTATGCATTGATGAGATGAGAGTAACTCTTGACGGACCAGATGGATGGGCCGAGGCTGGATCAGTAACGAGCACAGTCCTCCAGTTAAACATAGATGTTAGCAAGGTAGAGGTGAGTACTGCCAGGGGTTGGAATTACTAAATATGAGCTGGTTGGATCTTTTTGAGTTAAATATAGACTCAAAATCAACTCCCAAACCAACTATCAGTTTTTAAAAGACATTTTCTTCACGCAATTGTGCAAGAAAAAGTCTGCATCTTTCAAGAAAACCATGATTTTTATGCAGGACAGTGCTCCATTGCAGCATCAGAATCTCCACTGCTCGGTGCCAGTAAATACCTTAAAGATGAAAGAATTATGACATGGCTCCTTCCTCACCTGACCTAAACCCTACTGAGAACTTGACGGCCCTTCTTATATGGGAGATTTACAGTGAAGGAGAACAATCACCTCTCCGCTCAGTGTCTGGGTCTGTGGTTTGTCTTGCCCTAAACGCTGATCATCAACAGATTAAAAAACTGACAAACTCCATAGATTGAGATTATGACTGTTATTGAAAAGACGGGTGGATATATTGGTCACTGATATTTTTTTGAAATGTCAGAAATGTATTTTTCTTACATTTTGAGTTGTTTGGGTGTTATTCTCACTGTAACAGGTGAAAATAACCAATTGAGATGGGAAAATTAGCTTTTTTCATGTAGATGCCCAATAATCCTGCACTTTTTCTTTTAAACAAAAATCAAGTTTCAGGTTTTTTAACTTTTTGCATTGATCGACAGCACTGTAGCTGTTCAATAATAAAATCAATCATCAAAAATACAAATTGCCTAATTGTGCACACAGTGTATGAGCCACAGCAATCCTTCAATATGGACAAAGTACCTCTATAACAGACACCGCCACCATGAGGGTTTCACTTTCCCAACATTTTGCCATTGCTGTGACCCCCATTAATAGAAAATGACATGTGTATGTGTTAGCAGCGGATTAACCAGCGTAACATCCGGAGTCAGCAGCAGAGAATGTAGATTTATTCACATCCAGTATAGACAGCTTACAACACAGCATGAAATGTGATCAGCCTGATATCTGCTATGGCTGCAGCATGAAAAAACATTACAACAACACAGGAAGAGAAGGAGGAGGCATCCTGTCTGTGAGTGAGGTTTTTTTTTTTTTTTACAAAACTTTGTTAACAACCTCACAATATGCACAACATATCAAACAGTACAGTAGTAGTTGTTGCAATACATACAAATCAATATGCATTATTCCAACACCCCCACTCAACAACTACTTATCCTTCTTCCAACAAGACTTTATTCATCTTGGTGTTCCATGCTCTTGCTGATTGCTTAAGACCATAGAGAGATTTTTGTAGTTTGCAAACAAGATTCTCTTCACCTCTTTTTAATAACCTTCAGGTTGAGTCATGTATAAGTCCTTCTCAATGTCACCATTTAAGAAAGCAGTTTTTATATCCAAATGTCTGACATACATCTTTTGTACAGCAGCTACAGCTAACAAAGCTCTGAACGTAGTCTGTTTAGCGACTGGAGCAAATGTAGCATCGTAATCTTCGCCATACTTTTGAGAATATCCTTTTGCGACCAACCTTGCTTTAAATCTGTGGACTTTACCTTCAGAGTCATATTTGGTTTTAAAGACCCACTTGCACTTGATTGCCTTTTTGCCCTGTGGTAGCTTGGTGAGTTTCCAAGTTTGGAGTTGATAAAGCGACTTGATTTCCTCATTAGCGGCATCAATCCACTTTGTTCTTTCATGGATAGGTAGTCCTTGCATTTCATCCCATGACTGCGACTCTGACTCAGGTAGTGTCTTGACAATGTAGGATAGACGTTTAGCTGGTATACCTTTGTTTGATCTTGACGATCTTCTGATTTCAGATTCTTCTGATTTTTCTGTTGTTCCTTCAGTGGTTGAAGAATCCAGCCAGACTTCTACATCGTCCTTGTTGTTGTCTTGTAATTGTGACTTCAGTTGGACTACTGGCGTGATGTCACAAAACTTGGGTGATACAAAGTTCTCATCAATCACTACATCTCTGCTTATTGTGACCTTGTTTGTTTCTGGGTGTAGAATCCTATAACCTTTCTGGGTTTCACTGTAGCCTACCAGGATACCTTCTTTAGCGTGAGATTCCCACTTAGTTCGCTTTTCTTTGGGAATATGTACAAATGCTTTACTTCCGAATATTCTTATGTGGTGCAGTTTTGGCTTTCTGCTGTTCCATTGCTCAAATGGAGTTTTCTCTGTAGCTTTACCTGGTAGTCTGTTCTGAAGATAGCAAGCTGTCATGATTGCCTCACCCCAATATGTTGTAGGCAGATTTGCATCAAATAACATACTTCTTGCATTTTCACAGAGTGTTCGGTTCCTTCTTTCCGCAACACCATTTTTCTCAGGGTTGTCGGTACAGTGGACTGAAATAGGATTCCATTTTTCTTTAGAATGCTCTGTGTCTCATTGCTTGTATATTCAGTCCCATTATCTGCACGTAGAATCTTTGGCATTCTTCCAAATTTATTATATACCTCAGCTAGATATATTTCAAGTTTCTCTGGAACTTCTATCTTGCTGTGAAGCAGATGGACAACTGTATATTTGGAATGATCATCAATAAATGTGAGAAAATATCTCTTCTTCCCAGGAGTCTGAGTGCTCATTGGACCACAGACATCTGTGTGTATTAAATCTAGTGGCTGTTCTGTTCTTGTAGTACTTCTCTTAGGAAAAGCTTTTCTAGACATTTTCCCTTTGATGCAGCTAGTACACTTCATTGTCTGGTTACATAGATCAATTGTGATATCATCAGCTAGTTGCTTCTGAACTAACTTTCTTATTGCTTCTGGGTCTCTGTGTGCCAGACGCCTATGCCATACATGAATACAGTTATTGTGCTCTTCTTGTTGAGCAGTATACACACACTCTTTACATTTCAGCTGATAAAGTTCATCTGTGATTTTTCCCTCTGCTAGTGTGTGACCCTCTTTTGAGATGATGCAGCTATCATGCTTAAATGTAACTTCATTTCCTTGTTTTGTGAGTTTCTTCACAGATAGTAAATTACTCTCAAGACTAGGCACATAGAGCACATCTTTTACTGGGATCTTCCTGCTTTGTGTTGGTGAGATTTGACAATCAATATAACCATCTCCTATGCCTTCTGAACTCATGTACTGACCATTAGCCATAATCACTTTTTCTGACTTATTTTGATTAAGCTTAGAAAAGAAGTCTCTGTTATTAGTCATGTGACTAATTGCTCCAGAGTCTATACACCTGCATGGTTTGATGTATTTGCTCTGACAGTAAATGCAATTTCAGTATTCACAGAATCATTTTCTCCAGACACAGCACTCTTAACCCTTTGCTGACTGTTTTGCTTTTTCAGCTGATTCATTCTAGCTTTCCAAACTCTGCAATCGGCTTTCAAATGTCCTGATTTCTTGCAAACAAAACATTCACATGTTTCTTTTAGGTGCTTTCTGTTATCATATAGACTCTGTGTTTGTAAAGCAGACTCTGTCTTGGTGCTTATACATTCAGCCTTCCGTTTATATTCATCTATAAGCTTCCCTCTTACATACTCCAGAGTAAGCTCATCATCTGGGCGCGCATCTAGTGCTGTCACAAGCGTGTCATAGCTCTCTGGAAGACCACTAAGCAGTAATGCGGCTACATGAAAGTCCTTCAGATCTTCCCCAATGCCTCTCAAGCGTTCTAAAAGCTCTAGAATACTCCTGATATACTCCTGCATATCCTGGCCTTTCTGTAGCTTAGACTGGTACAGTTTTCTCATAAGATACAGTTTATTGCTTAAATTAATCCTCTCATGTACCTTTTGCAGCTGCTCCCACATTTCTCTTGCAGTATCACATTTATACACATGAACAATCTGATCATCATCTATGCTGAGTGATATGGTACTCTGTGCTTTCTGATCCATCTCTATCCACTCCTGTGGTACTGGGTCAGGTTGAGGCTCCTGTGTGTATTTCCACGTACCTTCCCTTATCAGCAGCATCTTCACTTTAAATTTCCAGGATTGATAGTTCTGGTTAGTGAGACTTGGTACTGTAAACTTCATGGAGTTGCTGCTGCTGGTGGCCATCTTTGCTGTCTTTCTTTCTTTCTTTGTGTTCTGGGGATCTCTGGGACTCTAGGACTCTGGGCACTCTGGGAACTCTGGACCCATAACCTGTTAGCAGCGGATTAACCAGCGTAACATCCGGAGTCAGCAACAGAGAATGTAGATTTATTCACATCCAGTATAGACAGCTTACAACACAGCATTAAATGTGATCAGCCTGATATCTGCTATGGCTGCAGCATGAAAAAACATTACAACAACACAGGAAGAGAAGGAGGAGGCATCCTGTCTGTGAGTGAGGGTTTTTTTTTTACAAAACTTTGTTAACAACCTCACAATATGCACAACATATCAAACAGTACAGTAGTAGTTGTTGCAATACATACAAATCAATATGCATTATTCCAACAGTATGATAGAAATGATGTGGCAGGTTCTGACTGCAGCCGCCTCTATTTGATCTCCACCTGCATTAAACCTTGATATACTGCCCCTTTCGAAATGAAAACAGAAGGGCTTGTTATATTGGTAACGCCACCACAGTGCCAGAACCACAGTCTGCTCCGCTCTAACCCTACATTATAATGGATGATGTCGACATGCACATAGCTTGGATGGCTTTTTTTAGTACGGTGATAAATAAAGAGATATAAATGTCAGATGTAAGCGTATTGGATAAACTAATTTATTTCCAGCTTGGCTTCCAGAATGATCAATATTTGCTAAGTGATTGTAATGATGCAGTAATGCCGAAAACATAAAACCACTGCAATAATTCAAAACATTAAACGGAGATAGAAAGTGAAGAGATTGGGGCATTTCCAAAACTCTGGTTTTATGTCTTGGGGTCTATAATAACATGTTTTTGAGGTCTTCACTACACATCATCTTGAGTAACTTCTGCCTTGATCACGTCCCCATCACTATCTGGCACGCCTCGCTGGGGGGTCTTTCACACAGGAGCTATCAGTGCCATATTATTCAATGTACTTTGATAATGCTCACATACATTTTGCATGCACTTTGTATATAATAACGATTTATAGGTTTACTTTTTATGTTTATTTTTGCTGTTCGCAAACTTTAACTCCTTTCTGCCATCTGTCGTACTATCCCGTCCATGTGCCCTGGGACTTAATTCCCAAGGACGGGATAGTACGTCATACGCGATCAGCCGCGCTCACGGAGGGAGCACAGCTGATCGCGGCCGGGTGTCAGTTGATTCTCACAGCTGACACCCAGCATTAAGTGCCAGGAGCGGTTACGGACCGCTCTCAGACCGCTCCCAGACCGCTCCCGGCACTTTAACCCCAGCACACTGCAATCAAGCATGATTCTTAGGGGGGTCTAGTTTCCAAATTGGTGTCACTTGTGGGGGGTTTCCACTGTTTAGGCACATCAGGGGCTCTCCAAACGCGACATGGCGTCCAATCTCATTTCCAGCCAATTTTCATTTGAAAAAGTCCTTCCCTTACGAGCCCTGCCATGTGCCCAGACAGTGGTTTTCCCCCACATATGGGGTATCAGTGTACTCAGGAGAATTTGTACAACAACTTTTTTTGTCCATTTTTTCCTTTTACCCGTGCGACGATAAAAAAATCGTTTGTAAAAGATCATTTTTGTGACTAAAAAGTTAAATGTTCATAAATAAATGCAAGTTATATCGAAGAAATTTTACCACTATCATGAAGTACAATATGTCATGAGAAAACAGACTCAGAATCGTGAAGATCCGTTGAAGCGTTCCAGAGTTATAACCTCATAAAGAGACAGTCAGAATTGTAAAAATTGGCCCGGTCAATAACGTGCAAACCACCCTTGGGGGTTAAGGGGTTAAATAAGGATATTTTAAGCAAGAAGCACCAGCATGCTGCTACAGCTTTAAATGTAGCCTATCATCTGATTTATACTGCCTGAATGATGGGAAACATTAATTAGAAATTGGCTCTGTTACTGCAGCATTGTATGATTTAGAAAAAACAAAGAAATGGTCAGCCAGATCTGTTAAGTGCAACATGTAGGTGCACATTCACACTGTGGCCATTAACAGACAACACCTAGGATAATAACAATGAGCAAATACCCTGAAGTAAAGAAATAAGTAGTAATAGTACATGCAAATAACATGGGGTACTTGGTTGACACTATTGTGATCAAAAGAATGTAAAAGTCATCCCACCGCGACAAGGTGTTCCCAACCAGGGTGGACCCTAACGCTAGTAGCTCACATCATGGTTGACTCTATGTTACTTCCGAACCCACGGGTGTATGCGCTGATAGGGCCATTGACTATAATCATGCAGATGGAGTCACAGTACCTAGTTCATTATTGCCATGTTAGAGGTCAGTCAGCCGTGTGGTCAGTGATTGGCTTATACAGGACAAGGTGGCAGAGACCAGTGGAAACCTGGTAAGGTTTGGATCAGGAGTGGCAAATGATGGATGGAAATTAGCAATGGCTTCTTTTCATTTTTTTTCCCATTGTTATTTAAGAAAGATATTTTTCAAGAAAACCCCTTTAATTCAAAGTTTTTTTGTTTTCTAAAATAGAGGAAAAAATGTTGAATGTATGTACAATATTTTATTATTTTTTCTTCATATGACATATTCACACTACACCCCAAGTGAAATAACACTTGGATATCTCAGTGTTTGTGCTCAGATTCTGATTGAATCCATTTGACCAGTTTCTCCTCATTTCACAACTTTCCTTAGAACAGATCTACCAGCACTGGTGGCCTTACAGGGCAGTGTTCAATGTTTCATTGAGCATTTCCTGGAACTAGTAAATGGTTACTGACTGTATATTTCATCTCTTAACAAGATAATGGATATATTGATCATCGCAGCCCACTAATTGTACATGCTCTAATTTAGGATGGTAGTCGCCTGCCAGCATTGTGCTAAGCGCTCTACTCACAATTATGTCTGCGCCGCTGTCATATGTAAATACCCAAATACTTCAATCAGTAATAAGATAAGTGCATATAAAAAGCAGATTACACAGATAATAACAAGAAGTCCTCCAGATGTCTTCAGAAATTTGGCATTTGAAACTTTTTACATTTATGGATTGAAGTGGTTTATAATGTTATGTAAGATTAACAACTCTTAAAAAATGCATGAAGAATTAAATATATTAAGTATTTCATTATTATTTTTTTTTTACTTCAGGAAAGAATTTTACAAAACTATAAAATTCAAAAATGAGCTCCAGGTCCAAAACTGATGTCCCATAAGAACAACTCTTGTCCATATGTCCTACTAGGGTTGGCTGCTCCTGAATGTTCTACCACTTTTCTATTGCAGAATTGCAGAGATTGCTGGACCAATGTTGTTCTCCTTTGGGACATTAGAAAACCCCACTGTTTTTTTTTTTATTGAATATATTTAAAGAGATTGTCCGGTCCAGTGCAGGGGCATGGATGCAGACTGTATGACTCAAAACTGTAGGCTGCCTGGAGGAATAAAGTAAATTTTTTCCGGGTAGCCAGGCTTTCAATGTGACAGCCACATGGCTTTAGAACATTTTTAACCTGCAGATTAACCCTATATCTGCAGGTGAATACATTTTTTTTGACATGATGGGTTTCCTTTAAGACTGAAAACTAGGGAATCACTTAGATCTAGTTTAGTAGAGTGACCAGCGCTATGTGTGACACTGAAAACCAATTTTTAACCTAATGGATTGTTACACATCATGGACCCATCTGAGCTTATGGAAAAATAGAACCAGTACTTTATACTGTATATGGATGGTGCCCAGGATGATAGCCATGCTCCATCACGCCCTGGCACTTTACATATGTCCCAGTCCATATGTGTGTGCTTTGTAGGATGCATTACACTAACTTGAAGGCTCAAAACCTTTGCTGTTTCCACATCTTCAGTTCCAGGAGAAGCCGCACACATCAGGTGACTCCTGGTTTGTTTTAACAAGTTCAACTTTACAGGACAGTACAAGTCCTCAGTCTTTAACACACAGTATCGGGCACAGCACTCTTCGCCACTTCCTTCGTTCACACAGAGCATTTCCATCATTTTCTTACGTTTAGCTCGGACTATCCCTACTTTAACAGATCCTATTATCCCCAGGGATTTCCCATCAGGCACCGCAGTATTACCGAAATCTGCTGTGGTTGCCTCATTTGGTTTCACATCCATCTTCCCCTGTATGGAAGGAGTTAAGGTGCAATCCACAGCACCTGTATTGAGTTGTAGGCTCCAAACGTTGCAGGAATATCCACAGAGTTTTCTACAACCTCATACCGCCAGAACGTTTTGTCCACACCATGCTTCCAGCCCACTGTACCTTGAACTTCACCTTGCCTCCAATGATCACTTTCTCTAGCTCTCTCAGTAACTAACAAAACCAGAAAGTGGTTCCCTTTTTTACTTGCCCAATCCTCTCACAATCTGGGTTAATCCCAAACATTTTACTGTATCTTGCCCTAATGTTTCTACAGTCACTACCTACTGAACTAAGTACTAACCTATATGTTTTCCTGTGCTTACTCTACACTCTGTGACAGGAGAAAGACCAGCTCACCCTTTCAAGGAACAATTGGTACGGAAGCCTGTGATCGACACCGCTGCTCTGCGCCCAGTGAAAGCAGGAGAAATATCCAGCTTTCAAACCAGATATGTGGAAAATGGATTCCTTTATTAACAAAAAGTTAAAATATGTGACCAAAAAAAAAAACTATTGCACACCAACAATATAAGGTGTGAGGGACTCGGGGGGTCTCATCACTAGACGCGTTTTGAGCACTACCTGCACCCTTAAACTTGGTTTGAATGAGTGCCGGGGACAGGGAGGAACCTTAAAAACAAAGTAAACTGATTAAACATGCTGCAGGTATGCAGGGTCAAGACAAAAACCACATGCAAAGCTACAAGAAAAAGAAAAACTGGGAGTATACCAGTAAGCAGAGTATATATAATCCAAAAAACAAATACCGTATTTGCAATATTGTACAGAGACAAACCTGGTAACAATGCTGCAAACAAAGACAATACATGGAAAACATAAAAAGTATGCCAAAAAATTCCCAATATGCCAAAGCTTAGTAGTGTAACATTACTTCTCTTCTAAGATTTAATCTTATGGGGACCCTAGTATTTAGAGAAAAAATCTATTGTGGGTAGTGTTGAGCATTCCGATACCGCAAGTAACGGGGATCGGCCGATATTAGCTGTATCGGAATTCCGATACTTAGTTCCGATATTTTCCATATATCGTATACCGGAATCGGAAGTTCCCATAATTCTTTGAGAGGCAATGTGATTATAGTCAGCCAATGAGGAATCCTAAGAAGTGTGGGCACATCCTGTACTGCTGCGGTCATGTTAACTAATGGCATGGCTGTGATTGGATGCTGAAATGATGTCAGAATGCAGTATAAAAGGCGCCGCCGCCATTTTAGCGTCACTGTGCTGTGAACTCAGTTAGGAAAGAACGCTGCTCTGCTGACTCTGAGGGACAGTTAGAGATTGCGATTTAGTGTACTGTGCTTTAGGCAGGCTAGTTTACCACCGGCTGTGTAAAGCTTCCTTTTGCCTGCAGTGTTGTTTTAACAGCTCTGTGCAAGGTGTGTGTGAGTGCAGGTGACGCTGCAGTTTGCTCTGTATGCAACGCTGTCTGTAGAGATCTGCACGTGTCACTCACAGACTCTTTTTTTTTTCTTCAGTGTAATTCTTGCTGCTCCATGTAATTGAAATAATAGTGTGACGTGCTTCCATCCATATACAATACCTTGGTTGCAAACACTATAGAAGTCCACAATGGAGCCTTTCACAGCAAGTGAACAGTTGTGTTTCAGTGTTCACTGCAGTCTGTGATTTTTTTTTTTTTTTGAGTGCAGATCACGCTCCAGTTACTTCAACTAATGCTGCGTGTACTCTGCTGAGCGTCTGTCACTGGCTCATCCTTGTAATTTTTCAAAAATTGCTGCTGCTTTCTTCTATTTAAAATTTACAAAAATCTATTAGTGTGACGCTCTTCCATCAAAATACAATACATTGCTTGCAAACATAATAGAAGTCCACAAAAAGGCCTTTCACAGCAAGTGAACAGTTGTGTTTCAGTGGTCTGAGCTTTAATTTTTTTGTAGGAGTGTAGATCCCGCTCCACTTACTTCAACCACCGCAGCGTGTACTCTGCTGAGTGTCTGTCACTGGCTCATCCTTGTAATTTTTCAAAAATTGCTGCTGCTTTATTCTATTTAAATTTACAAAAATCTATTAGTGTGACGCTCTTCCAGAGGACAGCGTTTGTTGGCCAGTTGTGAGTCTGCAGCACATGGTTGATTTCATGCTGCAGTGCCTGAGAAACGACCGCCGCATCGGCCACATTCTCACCACGTCAGATTATTGGGTGTACACTCTCTAGACCTCGTTACCGGGACAACTTACAAAGCCTCATCACACCGTTGAACCGGGACCGTAAAATGCTGGAGGACCAAGACACACTGTTGAAATCCATAATGTTCTCCATTCCACCCGAGAGCGCTGCTGCTGTCTGCTTTACAAAGCAGCTCTGTGCGTCGAGGCATTGTAGACACCTCTGCAACAAGAGGGAGCACAAGCAGCGCCTCTGCACAGGGCAAGAGCTGTATGTTACAAATGTGGCGAAGTTTTGTGACAGCGCCACCAAGGTGTACACCATAGTGATGGGAAATCTAGTTAATTTTGTTGATTAGTTCACCATGAACTAGTTCACTGAAAAGATTAGTTCAAAAGATTAGTTCATTTAGTTCATTTAGTTCAGTTTTTCTCCACCCTATCCTGTGAGGAGCTGATAGGAAATGCATCATGTGACCTCTGAACTAAATGAACTAGATGAACTCCTGAACAAAATGTTCTATTGAGAATGACTCAGGACAGCCTAGTTCAATCTGATGCCTCTGACTGAGCCCAGCAGTGCCACATAATGATTGTGTATGAGGGGGCTGAGAAGCAGTTCAGCATCCACCATTTTAAGAACAGAACAGGGGTCAGTGTTAAAGATTTTAGCAAGACTGATCTTCTAGGCTAGAGGCATGAACAACACACAGAAACACTCTCTCTTATACACACATATGAGCTGTGTCTGTGTACTGTGTGTGCAATTTCATTTTTTATTAATAATATTATTATTACTGTTATATTTGTATTTGATGTGTGGTATGCCTTGGAGGTGCTGGCTTGCTCTGCTGCCAGTGTATTATCTGAGCGCGTCTTTAGTGCTGCAGGTGGTGTACTAACAGACCGTCGCATGCGACTATCCTCAGACAATGTAGACCGGCTTATTTTTCTGAAAATGAACAAGGCATGGATCTCACCTGAATTTGCCTGTCCGTTTTCAGATTAAAAAATTGTTTGCCAACGTTTTCCAAGTCTCCTGTTATGTTCATCTTTCTACCACCTGAACTCTACTCCCTGGGCTACAACACTGCCAGTCACAGGGGAATGATCATTTACAAAACAAAATGTTATCCCCAACAAATAGTAGCGCAACGACTCCAGTGCCCACTTTATCGCCAGGCACTCTCTGTCTACAATGCTGTCTCTGTTTTTTGATGGAGTAAGTTTTCGACTCAGGAAACTAATGGGATGCTCCTCCCCGTTAAGCTCCAGTCCTGAGACAACACGGCACCCATACCTACCTCTGACGCATCAGTCTGGACAATGAATTCTCTTTTGAACTTGGGTGTGCTCAAAACTGGTGACCCACACAGTGCCCCTTTTATTGCCCCTGTTGATGACCCCTTGCTGATTTTTTAACCGGCTACACCAGATCCATGGGTATTCTCTCAAACTGGACCTCTAAAATTTTAATGGCACCAAGGGACTCACTAAATGAGGCTGAGGACTGTGTACCTGGCGCATGCGACAAGAGTTACAATACCGTTTAACTTCTTGATAGACCCCCTGCCAGTAAAACCGTTGTATAATTCTGTGTAGGGTTTTCTTTTGGCACAAATGTCACCCTAGTACATGCGCATGCGCTAAGTCCATTACCAACCTCCGATATGACTGCGGTAGCAGCAATTGTTAAAAAATTTCAACATGTATTTTATAAACCTGATACAGCAAATCTTGGTTCAGCTCTAATTGTTGAAATACTGTAGCTGCCCCGGGGTGTTGGGGTTCCCCATTGACAACCAGTAAATTTTCACGGGCTACACTCAACGTAGGGGCCGCGGAGTTGCGCCTTAACAAATTTGTCACCTGTCACATTTAAGTATTACAATTCAGGTCCGGTGTCAAATCTTCCATCTCCCCAACTAACACTTCGATAGGAGAGGGGTTTTCCTACTCCACCGAAGGCAAAGGTAATACTGCCACTGCACACATGTGTTATGCATAGTGAGACTGATAGTAGCAACAAAGTAGCAAACAAAGGCCACTTGTGATCGCCCTATCAGCGTAGGACCAATGCTACTCAAAAGATCTGCCATGATCCTGGACAAAATCTTGATATAATGGTCAATGAGTGAGAATGTACGATAGGATCCAAAAATATTTAGACTTGAGAGTCCTCAAGTCTAAATATTTTTCTATCTACTGGCTAACACGGTACGAAGATACACATCTTTCCTATATCAAAACGATAGGATCCAGGCAGATGTGAATGTTTGTTTGGTTTTAGTAGCAACTTCATGTGTGACATGTTTGAATGGCTGGGCAACCCTCCTGTCTCCAATATATGATTGAAGGTGCGTACCAATGTGGACGGGATATCCTCACTCAATAATTTTAATAATTTTGCTGTAAACCCGTCAGGTCCTGGAGCTTTCCCGTATTTAAAGTCACTTATCGCCGCTGTCACTTCCGTCACCTCAATTTGTTTTTTTAAAAGGAGAAGCTGATAGTTTGTGATGGATGGTAATCCGTATTCCATCTACAAAGGTGTTACCCTCCGCACTATCCGTATGTTCCACCTTATATAAGTCTGAGTAGTATTCTTGTAGAATGGTGTTTATGGTTCGAGGGTCTGTGTTCATGATCCCATGTTTATTCGTTAACGCTGTAATATGTTGATGACGAATGTGATTTCCTTTCGCTAGTCGTGATAATAGTCTCCCTCATTTGCTACCATAACGATATACATCGGCTCTATAATTGTTATTACTGCTTGTCTCTCATCGATATACCCATACGTGTAAGTCAGCCTTAGCCTGCTTACATCTATTTTTAACCTGTGTTGATGAACTTGTCTTGTTTGCCGTGTACCTATCGCGTAATATCCTGCTAGCCTGCGAGTAGTTTGTCGCGATCTTCTTTTTTAGCGTTGTCTGATAACCTATTAGTTTCCCGTGCATTACTCCCTTCCCTGCTGCCCATAAAAGTTAAAAAATAAAAATAAAATAATAAATAAATAAATAATAAAAATAAAAATTAGTACTATCCACAATTTGCATGGTTTCAGGCGCTCCCTCAAAACACATTTGTTCAGAGCGGCCTATCACATTCACTAATCAAAGTCATTCTATGTATTATGTGTAAGTGTGTATGTGTGTGTGTGTCTCTAGCCCATTCACTATCTCCATCCCTCAGTCCCTTAAGATGGCTGGACCATCATTGTAAATGCACCATTGTATATAAACACCTATACTTTGTATCTCCCCCACCTCATTGTACATTGTAAGCTGTCACGAGCAGGGGCGACTTATTTAGCTTAAATTATTGTATTGTTAACGTTGTTACTTATGACTTGTGTTCTTAAACTGCAAAACTGTAAAGCGATGCGTAATATGATGGCGCTATATAAATTAATATTATTATTATTAGGATTCATCTGAGCTGCTCCCACCACCTTCCTGTTCCTCACGCCATGTTGGGTCTTGGACTTCATCATCTCCACTACCCTCTGCCAACACCTGCTGCTGTTGGGTGGTCCGGTCAGCACCATGCTCAACAGAAACTAGCACCTGAGTCTCATCATCATCAGATGCGTTCTGCGGTGTGCTGACCATCGGCACTGTCTCACCCGCCTCTTCAGATTCAGAGAGACACAGCTGTTGCGCATCACTGCATACTCCCTCTTCTTCACATTACAGAATGCTGCTTGGCTGGGCCCCTGTTTGCAAGCCAATAGATTCTGAGAACAGAAGCAGACACTCAGCTGGCTCCTGTACAGAACTCTCTGACTGCCTGGGCAATTTGACAGGCGGTGAAGAGACAGATGGTTGCTCAACAGTGCTGTGGTCCTGAGAGGAGGTGGAAGCAATTGAAGTCGATGCATTGGCTGACATCCAACCAACAACGGCTTCAATTTGTTCTTCCCGCAGCAGGGGGGTACTCCGAGCTCCTACAAAAGTGCGCATAAAGGAACGCTCACGGGGAAAACTGGTGGATGCTGTGTCACTGGGGGCCGCAGCAGCCACAGAATCCCCACGTCCTCTCCCTGAAGAAACTCCACGACCACGTGCCTTACTCCCTGCCTTCTTCATCTTGGTAGATTGATAAAGAAAGTCTGAAAAGTTATAAGGCCTAAGTGTGGTTATTTCGCAGAGACTGCAGTGAACACTGCACACAACTGTTAAGTAGGTGTGAAAGGCCCCTTTGTTTACTTCTATAGTGTTTGCAACAAATGTATTGTATACAGATTGAAGCGCGTCACACTAATAGATTTTATTTATTTGTAATAGAATGGATCAACAACAATTAGAGAAAAATTTCAAGGATGTGCCAGTGACACACGCTCAGCAGACTACAACCAGCAGTGGTTGAAGAACTAACTGGAGCGTGATCTGCACTCCAAAAAGGAAAACCTCAGACTACAGTGAACACTGCACACAACTGTTCACTACCCAATGCGTCTCAGCAGGAAGGCAGTCTGTGCGTCAAAACAAAGGCGCAAGCATACATCCACGTACCCTGTTTATAAAGCTATATAAAAAAAATTATGTAGTAGTGACGCACACTTTATTGAGGTACAGTATTACATCGCCATTCACCATCTGTGGCTATGCAGTCTCATCTATATATACCTTATCTATCCGTTGTCATGCTTGCAAGTCGACAGTCAGGCATAAATAGCAATTTTCACTATGCACTATGCACTTTTTAAAGGTTATGTTTGTTAATAAAAATGATTATTGCCACATATTATGAGTATTACATGATGGAAATTGTATAATTTTGTATAAACTGTTTAGTGACATTATTCAGCAAATGTAACATTTTAGTAATGTCACAGATAACTTGTAATGCTGATGATGTTTTGAAGTCAGACATTCATTGTCTATACAATAAAAATGGTGTACATACTGTTACTTATCCATCATTAATGGATTCAGATATGTACTTGTATGCTTTTATGTACAACCGTATAGCAGATTCCTTAACTAATTTATTTTGTGGTTTGCATTGCTGTTCAACATGTTAATGTATGTGTTTATGTTTGTCAATTCTTTATTTATCTAGATATTAGTTTAAATGAAATCATCATCTTATGGTAGTAAAGGTTATCTTTCTCTTGTTTGAAGTATAGACAGTTAAAATTGACAGGTAACAAGGAAATTACTTGATCTAGTATTTAAACATCCTCCTTGACCCTGGGCTCCAACACCGCCAGTTGTTGCCTGTAAGTGCTGTTAGCACAGTCAACACTTGCTCCTGTGTTACTGGCGTTCAGTAATGTCAGCTGTTCCCCTGCTGTGTGTACGTCAAAAATCCTGCTGCCTCCACCCTGTTCTATTCTCATCCCTGGGCTCCAACACCGCCAGTTGTTGCTCGGAAGTGCTGTTAGAACAGTCAACACTTGCTCCTGTGTTACTGGGGTTCAGTAATGTCAGCTGTTCCCCTGCTGTGTGAACGGCAAAAAGTCCTGCTGCCTCCAACCGGTTCTCTTCTCATCCCTGGGCTCCAACACCGACAGTTGTTGCTCGGAAGTATCATTGGCACGGGTACTCACTCCTGCCCAGACTGGTTACAGCACGCCATCTGTTTCCTGTCAGTGTAAACGTCACTTAGCCTCCAATAAGTTGTCCTGTCGTGTTGCGGTCGGGTTACCCGACTCTATGGTGCCTGGAGTTTAGGTGCTTCCTATGTGTGCTGCGGGATATGCAAATAAAGGCTGTTTCCGTTGTGACAATAGGACAATCACCCACTGTAGTACTGTGGGATTCGGTAACTGCTGCCTCCTGCTTAGTAACCGTGTCCCAGTAACGTCAGCTGGTCCTCGGTTGTGCCATTGGCTCTTTTCCTTCTGCTGCCCCTCCGGGTTCCAGCACAGTCAGCTGGTCCTCGTTACTTGCATTGGCTCTTGTACCTTCTGCTACCCGTCCGGGTTCCAGTACCGTCAACTGGTTCTCCGCAGTGCCTTTGGCCTAGATGCCTCCATCTCGGTATCCGAGTTCCAGCAACGTCTGCTGGTCCTTGGTAGTGCTTTGGAGCACAGGTACCTCCTGCTTAGTAACCGTGTCCCAGTAACGTCAGCTGGTCCTCGGTTGTGCCATTGGCTCTTTTCCTTCTGCTGCCCCTCCGGGTTCCAGCACAGTCAGCTGGTCCTCGTTACTTGCATTGGCTCTTGTACCTTCTGCTACCCGTCCGGGTTCCAGTACCGTCAACTGCTTCTCCGCAGTGCCTTTGGCCTAGGTGCCTCCATCTCGGTATCCGAGTTCCAGCAACGTCTGCTGGTCCTTGGTAGTGCTTTGGAGCACAGGTACCTCCTGCTTAGTAACCGTGTCCCAGTAACATCAGCTGGCACAAGGTTGTGCTACAAATACAAGATACAGAACAAGAGACACAAGAACAATAAGCAGAAGATCTAAAAGCAGAAGAACATGAAGTATAAGACCAAAATGAAGAGCAAACTATATGCTCTAAATTATAAGCAGAAGAAGACTAAGCAGTGTATGCGGGTGAGTCCGTTCCTCCTCGTGGTGCCCCTGGTAAATGCCTGATGCTGCAGGCTAAACTGAACACGGACAAATACTGTTGTAATTTAAATCTTTTGTGGCAGCAAGAACGGAACGATGAAAAAATCATACTTTTACAGATTACAAGTACAGGAATCTCTGTCACAAATAAGAATATGATGAAGAAGATGAAGGACTATAATATGAAGAAGAATAATAGTTTAAAAAGAACAATATGAGTAATGTTAACAAAAAGATGAAAAGCAAGAAGTTTTAGAAGAAGATAAAGAAGGTGAAGATGAAGAATAATTTGATGACAAAGATGATGCTGCTGAAGATTATGAAGGAGAAAGTGTGGCAAAAGTTAAAAAGGTGAAGAGCATGGAAGTTGTGAAACATACATATTTGCCAAAATAGAAAAAAGGTTAACAACATTGTCAATTTCTTCGTCAATCCGAACGTATTTCCTAAAAAAAAAAATTAATGCTATTCCATTGGATTGGGTTAAACATCTATGCCTTTAATGTCTCCTCAACCTCCCCCAATACATTCTACATTACTCTTTGTTGTTTTCCTTCATGTACAATTAACCTACTAGGCAAGAATGGGGTTTTTTTAATTTCGATATTTTGTTCCCATAGACTTACATTGGACTTCGGTATCGGTATCGGGTATCGCCGATATTTTTTGGGTATTGGCGATACCATTCCGATTCCGATACTTTTGGATATCGGAAAGTATCGCTCAACTCTAATTGTGGGGTGTTCTTTCCTAATCACCACCCCCGAATATGTTTTAGGACATATTCAATGGCATACATAGAGGCACTGGAAATGTGTCTGTCATGGCTATTAATAAAATGTTTTGATGCATTGGATATGATGAATGACATCATAAAGGTGTTCTCTCATTCTGGATTTGAGTTTCCTAATGGTAAAGCCTATGTATTTTAATTAACATACCTTACACTCAATAATATAAATAAGGTAATTAGAATTACAATTGAGGAAACTGTCTATGCTAAAGCCTTTACTGTTGCCATAATTTGTAAATGTAGATGTTTTCACAAAATGGGGGCACATTTAGCAGGACGTTTGTCCACATTTCTGGAAAACCATTAATTGACAACCAATTGCCAGGATGGTTTGTGTTCACACCTGGATTATATAGACTGGGTGAAAGACGGCCACTAGTGATGAGCGAACGTGCTGGGATAAGGTGTGATCTGCCATGCTCGGGTGCTAACCGAGTGAGTTCAGCGTGCTCAAAAAAATATGTTAGTGTCCTTGCGACTTCATGTTTCGTGGCTGTTTGACACCCACAATACATATATGGATTTATAAGGGGGTCAGGGCTTAGCCCCTTAAAATGTTCATGCTGCTATGTACATTTACCTGTATACAAATGTAATATTTTGCCTTGTGACGTATTTTCGTATCCTTGTGCTATATTTAAGCTAGGGACAGTGCAGTTAGGGAAAAGGGCCACTAGATAGGGGCTCTGGGTACACTGCATAGGAAGGTTTAGTTGTAGGACATTTAGAGGTTAATTTTAGGAGGGGTAGCTGGGGAATAAGGTAGTGAGACTTCCTGGATATAGTCAGTCATGGCGTAGACCCCTGTGTGTGCTCAGGTGGCCTATGACCTGGGCTGCTCAGCTATCACACAATGTTTTCAAGTAGAAGCCCAGCCATCCATGGAAAGGAGTGAGAGTAGAGAGAAAGGAAGAGAACAGTTAAGTGCACGGTACTCGCAGCAATGTAGCGAAGACGTTACAGAAGAAGTGTGGGAACAGAAGTAGTAGAGTGGGCAATCAGCGAGTGCGCGGGCAGGATAACCGTAAGGGGGTGGATGACCCAGTATAGAATATTTCTGTGTCTGGGCTGAAGTCGGTTCCAGGGAGATAAATACAAGTGGCATTTTCACCGGGCTCCTTGTCCCATTATAACTTTGTGGCCTATTCCTGTGAAGTAGAAGAAGTTAGGGAAAGACGAAGAAAATGCATTGCTGGTACAGTGACAAGTGTGCTGGAATTGTTATGGATGTGCTGTGTCCTGAAAAAAATAAATCTATTATGTTTAAAGTTGCTTTGGACTCCGCCTCCGGTCTTTTGAACGAAAGGAAGAACGGGGGACGCAGCAGGAAAGGAGCAGCGGCCGGCACAGTGAGTACGGATTGTGCTGACATGACTACAACCCTGTTGTTATCTTACAGATTGACTAACAAACAGACAGTCCCTGCATGTGTTGCAGCTGTTGAACAGGCACGAGACATGCAGCTGCGGGGACTCGAACATATTATACGAGCACGGCGCAGCCACTAATGGCGGCCAATGGTTGTGGCTTTGCATGAAACAATTCTAATACCATTTTCCAAAATGGAATCGATAATGTGATCCTGCATGGTGGTGCTCACGTTGTGCATTTTGGTTGGCTTATTACTCAGGGTGTTTCATGATTTAGAATCGACAATTTTAGTGGCACGAGCCAGAGACCAAGTAGGATCATTTCTATTACTTAGTCTAGAATTGATGATTTTGGATTCTTCACTATTTAAATTTCTATTGCTGCAATTTCTCTCTTGGCTCTGGTGAGTTCGCCTACAGGAATAGCTCGAATAGTATGAGGTGGGTGGAAACTTTGTGCATGCTATATTGAGTTACCGGATGTCCATTTTCTATAAGTTTTGGTAGTGAGGAGGAAATTGTGGTAGCCAACCAATTCTAAATATAAAATCGTAATGGAATGCTTGTCTGTAAAGCTAGTGAAAAATAGATTAAATTGATTGTCATTAAGATATGCTAGAAATAAAGGAATAATGGATTCTTCACCATTCCAGATGAGTAGTAGGTCATCTATAAATCTAACATAATATTTGACGGATGTGCAGAAAGAGTTGGATACGTTAAAAATGAAATATTTATCCAACCGTGCCCTTAAAAGATTTGCCACCGAGGGGGAGAATTTAGCACCCATAGAAACTCCACTCTTTTGAAGAATTTTTTTTTTAACATAAAATAATTATGTGTCAATAAAAATGAAAGTACAGATTTAATGAGTCTTTGTATACGGACTTTATTTGTTCAAATGAAAACTGATTGCGGCGTCACTACATGGTGAGGTATGCTGGTATGAAGTGCTATACGTAACATATGTAACACGGTACGAAGATACACATCTTTCCTATACGTAACATGTTAGACATTTTGAAGCATGAGAAGAACATTACATGAATCTTGTAAATATCCAGGCATCCGATGGACAACAGCTGGAGGGATGAATCCAGCCACTGGCCCAAACGTTCACCCAGCGGTCTTATGCCTAATATGATTGGGTGCATGGGAAGTGGGGGAAACCTGTTTTATGGGTCATAGTTAGGGCATGCATGATGGGCACCACAGGATTTTCTATATTCGAAAACTCAAATACTTTCTTTGAAATAATTCCTAATAATAAACCTTCTTGTATAACGGACTTAATCATTTCAGAAAAGTTTTTATAGGGTCACATTTTAAAGAAATATAGAGGTTACTGTCAGCAAGCTTGTTATTAATAGAATTAACATAATTATGCTTACTTAGCACCACTGCCGACCCCCCTCTTGTCCGACAATTTTATTACGATGTCCAGTCTAGTGCAAAGATTGTCAAGGGCTTCCTGCTCACATTTGGACAGATTGTATTTTCTCAGGGAGAAATCAGGACCGTGTTGTAAAGTTTTCAAATCCCCTTCAATGTTGTCCTGGAACTGATCCATGGGAGTTGCCTCCAATTAACACTTTCTCTAAAGCTACGGTCACACTATCAGTATTTAGTCAGTATTTAATCTCAATATTTGTAAGCCAAAACCAGATGAGGAATAATCAGAGAAAAAGTGTAATAGAAACAAGAGCTCCACGTCTGCATTTTTCACACACTCCTGGCATTCGCTTACAAATATTAAGAGAAAATACTGACCAAATAATGATAGTGTGACTGTAGCCTAACTCTCTCACTAACTAACTAAACCAGAAAGTGGTTCCCTTTTTACTTGCACCACCCCATCCCAATCTGGGCTAGTCCCAAAGAATAACTTTATCTTGCTCTAATCAGGGCCGGTTGTAGACAAAGTAGACCCCTGGGCAAAAGTTTAAAGTGGGACCCCAAATGCTAACATATTGCAGCATCACACAGAAACATTTTGGTTGTATTTTACATGCATTGAGTTCAGGCCGTTACACGAGTGTGATTAACAATATTGAAGTCGTTCAACACTTATTTCCCAGCCTCGTTACACTGGCTAGTGGCGTTGTGCTGCTGAGAACAATCTAATCTCTCAATGAATAGGCAGCATTTTGCTTGTTTAGTATAATACACCCCATAGTCCTCCACATAGTATAATGCACCTCATAGTCCTCCATATTGTATAATGTACATCATATAGTCCTTCATATAGTATAAAGTGCCCCATAGTCCTCCATATAGTGAAATGTGCCCCATATCCCTCTATATACATTAATACACTCTTCATAGTCCTCCATATAGTATAATACACTCCCCATAGTCCAGTACACTCTTCATAGTCCTCTATATACAGTCATGGACAAAAGTTTTGAGAATGACACAAATATTAATTTTTACAAAGTCTACTGCTTCACTTTTTCTAATGGCAATTTGCATATACTCCAGAATGTTATAAAGAGTGATCAGCTTAACAGCAATTACTTGCAAAGTCAATATTTGGCTAGAAAATGAACTTTATCCCCCAAAACATATTTCAACATCATTGCAGCCCTGCCTTAAAAGAACCAACTAACCTCTTTTCAGTGATTGCTCCATTAACACAGGTGTGGGTGTTGATGAGGACATGGCTGGAGATCAATCTGTCATGATTAAGTAAGAATGACACCAATGGACACTTTAAAAGGAGGCTGGTGCTTGGCATCATTGTTTCTCTTCTGTTAACCATGGTTATCTCTAAAGAAACACGTGCAGTCATCATTGCAATGCACAAAAATGGCCTAACAGGGAAGAGTATCGCAGCTAGAAAGATTGCATCATCAAGAACTTCAAGGATAGAGGTTCCATTGTTGCCAAAAAGGCTCCAGGGGGCCCAAGAAAGACCAGCAAGCGCCAGGACCATCTCTTAAAAGTGTTTCAGCTGCGGGATCGGGCTACCAGCAGTGCAGAGCTAGCTCAGGAATGGCAGCAGGCAGGTGTGAGTGCATCTGCATGCACTGTGAGGCGGAGACTCTTGGAGCAAGGCCTGGTCTCAAGGAGGGCAGCAAAGAAGCCACTTCTCTCCAAAAAAACTTCATGGACAGACTGATATTCTGCAAAAGGTACAGGCAGTGGACTGCTGAGGACTGAGGTAAAGTTATTTTCTCTGATGAATCCCCTTTTCGATTGTTTGGGACATCAGGAAAACGCCTCATTCGGAGAAGACAAGGTGAGCGCTACCACCAGTCTTGTCTCATGCCAACTGTTAAGCATCCTGAAACCATTCATGTGTGGGGTTGCTTCTCAGCCAAGGGAATCGGCTCTCTCACAGTCTTGCCTAAAAACACAGCCATGAATAAAGAATGGTACCATAATGTCCTCCAAGAGCAACTTCTCCCAACCCTCCAAGAGCAGTTTGGCGATCAACAATGCCTTTTCCAGCATGATGGAGCACCTTGCCATAAAGCAAAGGTGATAACTAAATGGCTCAGGGAACAAAACATAGAGATTTTGGGTCCATGGCCTGGAAACTCCCCAGATCTTAATCCCATTGAGAACTTGTGGTCAATCATCAAGAGACGGGTGGACAAACAAAACCTAAAAATTCTGACAAAATGAAAGCATTGATTGTGCAAGAATGGACTGCTATCAGTCAGGATTTGGTCCAGAAGTTGATTGAGAGCATGCCAGGGAGAATTGCAGAGGTCCTGAAGAAGGGTCAACATTGCAAATATTACTTGCTGCATTAACTCATTCTAACTGTCAATATAAGCTTTTGTTACTCATATGTTTGCAATTATATTTCTGTCTGTGATAAAAACATCTGTCAAACACACATAAAAACCAGAGGGCAGCAGATCATGTGAAAATATAATATTTGTGTCATTCTCAAAACTTTTGGCCATGACTGTAGTATAATACACTCCCCATATCCTCCCTATAGTATAATGCACTCCTTGTAGTCCTCCATATAGTATAATGCATTCCATAGTCCTCCATATTGTATAATGCAGCCCCTATAGTCTTTGTTATACTACAATGCACTCCTCATAGCATAATGCACTCCATAGTCCTTCATATAGTTTAATACCTTCTCCTTAGTCCTTGATACAGTATAATGCAGGTTCTATGTAGTACATGTAGTATAATGCACTCTCCATGGTCCTTGATAAAGTATAATGCAGCCCCATATAGTATAATGCAGCTCCTATATAGTACATATAGTACAATGCACCCCATAGTCCTCAATAGAGCATAATGCAGTCCCCCTCATAACGTATAATGCAGCCCCCCTCATAGAGTATAATGCAGCCCTCTCACACACAGTATAATGCAAATCCTACACACACAATATAATGCAGCCCCCCATCAATGCACATTATAATGCAGCCCACCACACACACAGTATAATGCAGACACACACAGTATAATGCAACCTTCCCTCCACATACAGCATAATGCAGACACCCACTGAATAATACAGCCCCCACACACAATATAATGCAGACACACACAGTATAATGCAGCCTTCCCTCCACACACAGTATAATGCAGACACACACAGTATAATGCAGCCTTCCCTCCACACACAGTATAATGCAGACACCCCCTGTATAATACAGCCTCCCACACACAGTATAATGCAGGCACACACACAGTATAACGCAGCCTTCCCTCCACACACAGTATAGTGCAGACACACACACAGTAATATGCAGCCCCCCACACACAAACAGTATAATGCAGACACACACTATAATAACACAGTCCAGTAGTATTATAAAAAATAAATAAATACAATACTTACCTTTCCCTGCTGCTCTGGCTTCTGCAACGCACCTCATCAGCTGCTGGCACAGCATGGCGCACGATGAAGTGACATTATCGTGTGCCCGATGCATCAGAAAAAGAGGAGGAGTGATGGGAGAGGGAGTGTCATCTGATCTATGATGCCGATACAGTTAAATGCATGATGTGGGGGGCGCTGGGCCTTTATTACTCATGGGCTCCATAGCGGCCATTTTGTGTGCCGCTATTAGCAGCACACCAATGCCTGGAGGCCCCTGGGGCAGCAGGGGCCCTAAGCAGATGGCTAGTCTGTCTGCTCCTAACATGGCCTTAATGTATCTACAGTCGCTACCTACTGAACTAAGCACTAACCTATATGTTTTCATGTAAAAAGGAGAAGTAGGACAGAGTAGTGTCGCTTGCTCTAGGCGGTTAGTAGGTCGTTGGTGACTTTAGTTAGGGCAGTTTCAGTTGAGTGATGTAGTCAGAAGCCTGATTGTAAGCGGTCAAAGAGGGAGCAGGAGGAGAGGTGGGAGGACAGTTCAAGATGGACATGCTGTTCCAGTAGTTTTGAGGCATAAGGGAGAAGAGATATCGGGCGATAGCTAGACGCAGAGGATGGGTCAAGGGAGGTCTTTTTGAGGATGGGTGTGATTGAGGCATGTTTGAAGGATGAGGGGAACACACCATTTGTAAGAGAGAGGTTGAAGAGGTGTGTTAGAGTAGGGATGAAGACTGGCAAGGTTAGGGATGAGGTGGGATGGGAGCGGGTCAAGCGTACAAGTGGTGATGTGTGATCTTGAAAGGAGGATGGAGAGCTGATCTTCTGTCATAGTGGAGAAATTGGTTTTTGAGGAACAGGGCTGAGCAGCCAAAAGGGGCATTGGGGGTTGTGGGCCAAAACTTTCTCTGATCGTATCAATCATCTGCTTAAAGAAGGAGGCAAAGTCTTCAGTCGGTAATGCGATGAGACGGAGGAGGTGCTGGGGATGGAGTAGAGAATTGAAAGTGTTGAAGAGCTGTTTAGGGTTGTGAGACAGGGAGGATATAAGAGATGAGAAGTAAGTTTGCTTTGCGACAGTGAGTGTGGACTTAAAGCTGGTGAGGGACTGCTTGTATGCGGTTAAGTGCTCGGCAGGGCAGAATTTCTTCCATCTCTGCTCAGCAGCCCTGGAAGCCCGTCTCAGTTCTTTGGTCAGGCTGGTCATCCAGGGCTACCTGTTGATTGTACGAGTTTTGCTATGTGAGGGCGCCGATCAGCTGCTGTTATTGCGGTGTTATAAAAGGTGGCAGCAGCATCTGTGTCATGAAGTGAAGCTATGTCTGTAAGAGGGAGGAGGGACTCAGAGAGCAATTGTAAATTGAGGTGTTTGAGATTTCTGCGAGGATGAATGAGTTTTTGGAGCGAGGGTTGCATACTAGGAGATTAGAGGGAAGAGAATGTAAGTAGGTTGTGGTCAGACAGGGGAAGGGGTGAGTTAGTGAGATTAGTAAGGGAGCAGAGGCAGGTGAAGATAAGGTCCAGCGTGTGACCATCTTTTTGAGTGGCCGCGAGGACCATTGAGTGAGGCCAAAAGAGGCAGTGAGCGATAAAAATTTGGAGGCAGCTGGGGTGGAAGTATCAATGGGGATGTTGAAGTCACACATGATGATAGAGGGGATGTCAGCAGGAAGGAAATGAAGCATCCAGGTGGTGAAGTGATCGAGAAAGATGGAGATGGCTAGTTCTGGGGAGCGGTAGATGACAGCCAGCTGGAGGTTGGAAGGGGAGTAGATGTGGACGGAGTGCACCTCAAACGAGTGAAGAGTAGCAGAGGGTGGTAGAGGAATTGGGGTAAAGGAGCTGGTATTGGAGAGGAGCAAGCCAACTCCTCCACGTTTGTTGCTGGGGTCAGGGGTGTGAGAAAGATGGAATCCGCCATAAGAAAGTGCAGCTGGAGAGGCTGAGTCAGTGGGGGTGAGCCAGGTTTCAGTGATACCAAGGAAGGAGAATTTGTTGGTGATGAAGAGGTCATGGATGAACAACAGTTTATTGCAGACTGAGCGTGCGTTCCATAGTGCTCCAGGTAGGGGGACCGGAGAAGTGGGGGCTGGATGAATGGGTATGAGGTTATCATCATTGCGAAAATGTGTAGAGGATCGTGGCAGGGTGTTAGAAATGAGTGTGGGAATGTGTTGAGGAGGGCCAGGATTTGGGGATACGTCGACAGCAATGAGGAGTAGCAGACAGAGCGTTAGAAGGTGGGAGCAGGATAGGACATGATGTGGCCGTGTGTGTCTGGAGAAAAAGGCTTGTATGTGGAGGAACAGTTCTGAGGAGGAGGTGAGATGGCTGGGGAGGATGGAGGGGGAAATCACTAGTTCCTTACTAGGTGGGGGGATTACAGGAGATCGGACAAAATAGAGAAGCATGGGGGTGAAAGTGAGAAGAAGCCGAAACATTGTTGTGGTTTTATAGTCCGTTACCTTACAGTCAAATTCCAGTTCAATTCTAGTCTAATTCAGAGTAGCGTAATTAGAAATCTGTAATTTGAAATAAGGGATTTGAAATAAGCCTGGGAAGACTGCATCTGGGCAGACGCATGGCCCTGAATATGGACCTTTACAATATTTACACAGCAGCATCAGTACCTACAACACTATATTAGTTACATTACATTACTAAAAAACGCATGACACTGTACACACCTCACATGGGACAATAAAACACATTCAAACTACACAACACTATTCTTATCATTTAACGCTGTCTTCAGGGGCAGTGACAGGGCAGTCCACAACCTTACATGTACTTGGTTCTGTTGTTACAATTGTGCTGTGTAATTTGTTTTTAAAAAAGAACTTGGTGCGAGCACAGAATGTGTAAAAATAAAAACTACGACATTGCTATTACACTCTGGAGCTGCTTCCTTCATACAGCAGTGCCGACTACTCTGAAACATCAAATCTCATTTTTCTATCAAACAAACTGTAAAAGGATCAGTTATTTCACATGTTACATAACTGAACTAAAATATCATTAGCCACCTTGTGACAATTTCTAGAAAATCATTTTCTTTTCTAATCTTTACAATCCCACATAAAATAGTGAATATATACTGCTTAAAAGTGTAAGGGAACTCTGAAATCACCACATGAGCGAAGGATTCAAGTTGAAAATCTCTTCTGATAAATTGTTTTGTACCTTGAAAGTAAGATGACTCGTCAAGAAGAGTTAATTGAAACCAAAATCATCAACCTGTCGAAGGCTCGATTGCAACTTTTCTCTCCTAAAAATGAACCTCTTCCCACCGCGGCCAAATTTAATTTTTGTATTTTCATTTTTCCTCTCCTTCTTCCAAGAACCATAGATATATGAGGGCTTCTTTTAGTGGGACAAGTTGAACTTGCAAGCAGATATTTTTATTTACACCATTTTAGAAAAGAAACAATGTTTTGATCATATCTTTTTTTTTTCCTGCAAAAAAAATGCAATTTTAGTATTTTTAATTTTTTAGGGTTTTTGGTATCTACCAATCAGGATAATTAATTTTATATTTTGATAGATCAGAATTTTATGGACACCAACTATTTTCTATTTTTTTTTTTAATACTGTTATTTCTAATGGGGGTTAAGAAGGTTGATTCAAACGGTTAGATTTTTAACATTTTTAAAATACATTTGCTTTTGCTTTATACTGTATTTTTTCATCTCCTCAGGAAACTTGAATTTACAATCTTGTAATTGCTTGTATTATATAGTTTGTGTTTGAGTTCCCTCTGCTGCACAAGGGGAGTCTCAAACCAGTCCCCCTGCAGTCCCCCATTCATCTCCAGCCACAGTGGAGCCTGCTCAGCAGAGACGTTGGTCCCAGCATCTTGCCCATTCCACTACTGTGCAGAGACTTGCTGCTGCCTCTCCTGGATCTGCTATTATAGCCAGTGCTGGAGCAGACGTCTTTGGGACGAAGTCCTGCGTTTCCCCTTCTGAGCATGCCCAGGGTAAGATCTCTCATTGGAGATCAGGGGTCACATGTTCAGGTACTGCAGCAGCTCCTATTGGTCGGCCAGGAAGGTCCTGAAACTACATGTGTTTTGGAACAGTTTTTCATTGGTCCTTGTTTCTGGCAGGTCCTGTAGCTGTTACTATAAAAGGGTAGCATGGCTGGGCCGCCATGCGCTAATATCAACCGTTATATGCTTTGCGCCAGTGTGGTCATGCGTGTGTGTGGTTAGGGCGGCTGAAATACGCCATTACAATACCGACTTAATCGGTGAGGAGCTTGGTATGCTAGCTGGTCAGGGTCGGTGTCCTAGATGCCCTAGATTACCGGCATAACCGGTGAGGAGTTTGATTGCCGTATTCAGGGCCTGGCGTTCAGACGCCATAGATTGCGGGTGACTCCCGCGAGGACATTAGCGTATGATCACGTTCTATGTTCGCTTAGCAGTCAACTGTGTACCTGAGAGCCTGACAGGACACAGAAGTTTGTCTCTGCTGCTCTGTGACGTAACAGGGTTCGCTTTCAACACTAGTCAGCGCCCTAGCGTGTTTATTTTGCGACTCAGTTGTGTTAAGTGAGTTCGCACACTTCGCCATATAGCGCTGCGGCACTCCTAGCGGCTCTATGGAATAACAGAGTTCGCACATATTGCCACAGCGCGTTACGGCGTTTATTTTGGCGACTCTGCGGGATAACAGAGTTCGCTTCTTGCGCCATTTTACTAGCAGCAGGCTCCGCCTGAACGGTGGACCCCGGGCTGCGAACGCATCTCTCTACATCATATATTTGGTGAATGCCACATAGACGAAGTGATGAAAAAGAACGTGATGGGTTTAAAATGAATATTTATTGAATACAATTAAAACCGACAATAAGGATTGAAGACAGATGGGATTTACCAAAAATAAAATGAAGACCCACGGAGCTGCAATGTGTACAAAAATGTAACCTTTAAACCACCAAAATCAGGAGAGATAAATTAGGCCGAAGAAGGGAGATGGAAATTTCCATAGACATGAAAAAGTGCACAATATCACCTTAGTTATAGACCTATTACGTGAGGAATGTAAATGAGGGGCTGAAAGGGCTACAGAAATAATAAACAAATGCCTAATGAGCGTGCAAAAAGAAAAGGATGTAATAAGATTGAACTGCAATAGTCACATCTAAACGGGAGTCATATAGAATGTAATCCCATGATGTAAGTGGGATTACATTCTATATGACTCCCGTTTAGATGTGACTATTGCAGTTCAATCTTATTACATCCTTTTCTTTTTGCACGCTCATTAGGCATTTGTTTATTATTTCTGTAGCCCTTTCAGCCCCTCATTTACATTCCTCACGTAATAGGTCTATAACTAAGGTGATATTGTGCACTTTTTCATGTCTATGGAAATTTCCATCTCCCTTCTTCGGCCTAATTTATCTCTCCTGATTTTGGTGGTTTAAAGGTTACATTTTTGTACACATTGCAGCTCCGTGGGTCTTCATTTTATTTTTGGTAAATCCCATCTGTCTTCAATCCTTATTGTCGGTTTTAATTGTATTCAATAAATATTCATTTTAAACCCATCACGTTCTTTTTCATCACTTCGTCTATGTGGCATTCACCACTATAGAATATGTATAATTTGACTATCTGAAGTGTTTTTTGCCGTTATTATTTAGGATCATGAGAATAATCATATATTTGGTGCGTTCCGCAGACCCTAACAGTTTGTATATGCTTATAGCAAAAATCATGGTCTCCTTTGATGCCCAAGCACAGGCTGGGTTTCAATGGAACACTCTGATGGTGGAAATGGGGTTTTTAGCAGACCCCTGGCTGCCATAACAACCTGTTGCTGTCCTATGATCTCGTCACAGTGGGCGTGCGCTGTATGTGTCTGTCACAGATTTAACGGGTTAACAGCAATGGGCAGAGCTCTGCTTCACTCGTGATTGATAGAGTCAGGTCCTGGCTGTGTGTAACAACAACCTGTTGAGTATAGGGCAGGCTCAGCCTCTGAGCCTGCTCCTTATACCTGCTATTAACATAAACGGTGGATGTTTCGAAGGGGTTACAGTAAAAAATTGAAACCATAGGCAGATCCAATTTCTAAGAATATCATCACATTCATAATGTTACTTAGTATTGGGTATTGTGTATGGCCCTGAAGTGTTTGTACGCACTCCTGACAACACCTAAGTCATTCTCTTGAAAAGATGGCAAAAAGTATCCTCAGACATGGATCAGCGCATCAGAGAGCTATTGGACAGTCTGTTGGGATATTGGCAGGATTGGATACACTGGAACATCATGTACTGAAGGTTCTTAGTTTGGGTAAAGTCTAGCAAATGTGAGGCCCAGTTGATAGCATCAATGTCTTCTTCATCCAGGTACTTGCAACAAATTTTGGCTACATGAGGCCAGCCATTGTCCAGGAAGAACCAAGAGCCCATGACAACAGTGGCTCTGAGCAGATAGGGCACCAATGGATATCATGCAGAGATTTGTTCGACCCTTTGAGGGTGATACCATCACTGACTTACCACTAAACCAGCCATGTTGGATGACATTGCAGACAGCATAACATTTGATGTGGCATCTCCAGACTCTTTTATGTCTGCAACATGTGTTTGATGTCTTGCTCTCATTTGGAAGGATTGAGGCACCAACGGTGGACCTGTCAATTCTAGTCTTCGCTGACAAATCTCAAACGGGCATGGCTCCCACTATGGGGCGTCGGGCCCCAGTGCCACCATTATTGGGTCTCCTTCTGATAGCTTGGTTAGAAACATTCACACTCATACCTTGCTGGAGTTCATTTTGTAGAACTCTGGCAGTGTTCCTTTTCTCTCACGTCTTTCTGGCCTCCTCCTATGTACACTGTTGTGATTCTATGTATGCATCAAAAGAACCTTCCTGTGCGATTTTGCTACGAACATGTTACATTGCAATATCATGTCGCTAGATGAGATTAGCCTACAAGTCAAATAATATTCTAGTAATGAGCAATTCTGCAATAGCGCCAATTTGACGATGCATTTCATTCCAGATATATACTACAGGATTTCTGCAATTTAGCTCTAATGCAAATTCTTCAATTGTTTGCTTTATGAGACATAATCCAATAAATGAGATCTATGATATACTGTCTTATGTTCACTATTGATGTCAGTCATTTTGACATTGTAGATTTGTTTTAATCTAACAATATAGTGGCTTGATCCTAACAAATTCATCTTATATAACATCTAGTGTTACTAGCAATAATAGGCTGTCACTCACACATGCCAATTTTTCTCAATGAGAAATTGTAATCGCAAATCTGAGTATATCATAGAAATACTGTAATATTTTCAGTGCATTATTGTAACTAACTGCAGAAATAATGAAAACAAAAATATGTACTTAATATTATTATGTTGTGCACTTACTTGTCCCCACAATGTCACGGTTGCTCATCATGGACCTACTACGCCAAGGGCAAGGCCTACCCTGGAGGTGCATGGCTAAGCGGCTACCTTGTTTTTGCTAGAGCATCTGATGGTGGAGTTAGGCTTGAGCTGCAAGTGGCTGCCAGGTACCACTCCAAGGGCAGTCCCCGGTACTGTGGCAGCTGACATGAACGGTCAGGATCGCAGTCACAAGTCGAGTCCTAGACAGGACAGGCACTGGTACTGGTTCAGACAGTGCAGATTCTGGAACACAAGACAAGACAGATACTGATACTCGAGTCACTGGCAGGACAGAATTTGGAATCAATGGTATTCTGGATGTCGGTGCCTGTTCAGGTGGAACAGGATTGGCTCAGATAGAACTGGATATTCATAAGTGACAATCTCAGGAATAAGTTCTGATTCAAACAGGATGAGTTCAGCAATACGTCCAGGTTTAGACAAGACTGGTCCAGCATTAGGTTCAGTTTCAGACAGGATGGTACGGGATTTAGGATCAGACTGGACGGTTCACGATTCAGGATCAGACAGGATGGTTTAGGATCAGGTTCAGTCTTTACAAATTCATCAATAGGTTCAAGTTCAGACCAGGACAGGTTCAGAATAGGTTCAGGTTCACACTAGGACAAGTTCAGGAATAGATTCAGGGACCTAACAACAAACTAGAGGGTACAAACTCAAACTAAATATTAAAGAAGGTGTTGTACAGGGAAGGATGCCTTAAGTACTAGATGCCTCCTAGCTATTGACTGGGAGCTAATCCAGATTGAGTACACTGCCCCTTTAAGAAACGAGGAGCGCGTTTGCACTAAGTGTGCTGCTGGGAGACCTGGGAGCATGGTGCCATGGCAGTACATGGAGACGCTGCCCAGCGGTGGGTATGCTGACATTCGTGTTGGGAGGAGTGACAGGGACCATGAAGGGATGCAGGCGTTGGCGTAACACACGGCTCCTCTTGACTGTTATTTATTTTATTTATTTTACTCATTTATACAGTGCCATTAATTCCACAGCGCTTTACAGACATTATGGGCACTGTCCCAGATGGGGCTCACAATCTAAATTCCTTATCAGGAGTACCCAGAGGAAACCCACGCAAACACAGGGAGAACATACAAACTCCTTGCAGATGTTGTCCTTGGTGGGATTTGAACCCAGAACCCCAGCGCTGCAGTGCTAAGTTGCTAACCACTGAGCCACCATGTTGGTCTCAACACAAGAAAGGAAACCCTTCTCACTCTCTTTCTCTCTATATATCTATATATGACTAGTGATAGGATATAGAGCGGATGAAATAACTATTGAACACGTCACCAATTTTCTAAGTAAATATATTTGTAAAGGTGCTATTGACATGAAATTCTCAAAAGATATTAATAACAACTAAATCCAATCCACACAGGGAAAGAAATCAAACTATGGATGTCCATAAATTAATTTACATATAGTAATGAGAAATGACACAAGGAAAAAGCACCAGTGTGGTGCCCAATGCAGGTGTCTCTTTGGCCTGGTAGTAAACAGCGAGTAGTGGCAGCATAATTCATGGTAAAGATGTGGAGACCATCTGTGGGGTGCACTTAGCACATAATTGGACCATTGCAATAGGTGAGAGGACCAGTCAGTAGGAAATGTAGTCCCTCTATATGGTCGCACCTGAGGCACATGTGTCATGAGTAGTGATGTTTGTGACAGACACGATTCTGCCTCATGAGGTGCTAGTTACCCAAATTCTGCCCTCTGTGGCAATGGGAATCTGAAAAGATAATTAAATAAGAGGCTCTTAAAATGTGATAACAGCTGATCCTCCAGACATAAGAGCCTAAGAATTGGGCAGAAAATGAATACTTCTGGAGCACCACCAAGGGCCCTGGAGTACTCGGTACCAGGCCGGGCAGTTCTTAAAGGGGAAGTCACGTCATCAGTGACCTGGTCCGTGGCCCTGGGCTTCCAATAAAAATGTAAAGACGAAGTAAAAGGGAAAGATGATGGTGGGGGTAGTTTGTAGGGAAATAAGTTTGTGACGCCACCTGTGGTGTTCGGCAATAAGATGGCCGACGCTGCAACTCAGATCCATTGGGGCAGTTGGTGATGCAGCAGAGATGTTACAGCTCTGCACAGGTAGATCTAGGTCCCAGGGCAGTTATAGGGTTAATGGTGATGTTAATGGTTGTAGTGCAGGGTAGGTGATGCAGGAAATTAATCTGAGGACACAGCAGGGTGCAGTCTTCACACTTTACTCACAGTTCTTAGGTTACAATCCCAACCGGGGTGGCGTGTCCTCCGGGTCGATGGTTCAGCCAGCTCTCAGGTAGTTTGGGAAACACTTTGCCAGAACCGCCTTCTTATGTTCCTTTCTCTGGTCATCTCTCCCAACGCCGGCTCCCTCCACTCCTGCCCTGCGCCTTACACACAGTGTCCCAAGTCAGCAGCCTCAGATCCTGTCAGCGATGTCCTCTTGGTCCCCTTGATCCTATATGGCTACCTTTTCAGTGAATGTGTGTGGAGTTGGTTGTCGCACATACAGTTACCACAGCCTCCGGTATGCTAGCTGAGTCCTAGTCTCTCCACTAGTCTGGGGCCGGTCCCCTACTGCAACCTGGTCCCTCCACCTGTCTCCGGTCAGCGTGGATTCGGGTGCCTATGGTGGACTCCTCACTTCCCTGGTCCCTAGGACCCCTTTCTTCCTTCCAGAAGCTTCTCTCCTCTACACTGCTCCTGTCAGAAGCTCTTCTCTACTCCTCTCCTCATCACTGACTACGCTCCTTCCAACTGTCACACTGCCTTCCAGCTTTAACTGTGGCTCCTCCCCTAAGCCTGAGGTCATGTGATCTGTGTTGGATGCACATATGCACGCACTGGCTAGTGCTCCCTCCTTACCCGAGAGCTAAGTACCACATCTTTGGCTGAGGTGCAGTACCTCTGTGGCGACTGGACCCTCAGGGGCGCCACACTTTCCATATGAAAAACTACTACATCTACTATTTTTTATGACCTCTATAATTATTAATGGCAACACCATGTCTTCTAGGCATCGAATGAACAAGTTGGCGGTATTTTGCACATTTATCTTTTTCTATTCTTCAAGAATAACCTCTTTTAGAGCCTGGATGCTAGATGGAGAAATATCTTAATCTTGCCTTAACAGAATTCCCCATAGGTGTTCAATTGGGTTCAGATTAGGAGACATACAGTGGGTATGGAAAGTATTCGGACCCCTTTCAATTTTTCACTCTTTGTTTCATTGCAGCCATTTGGTAAATTTAAAAACGTTCATTTTTTTCTCATTAATATGTACTCAGAACCGAATCTTGACTGAAAAAAACCCAGAAATGTAGAACATTTTTGCAAATTTATTAAAAAAGAAAAATTTAAATATCATACGGTCATAAGTATTCAGACCCTTTGCTGAGTAATTAGTAGAAGCACGCTTTTGAGCTAGTACAGCCATGAGTCTTCTTGGAAATTATGCAACAAGTTTTTCACACCTGGATTTGGGGATCCTCTGCCATTCTTCCTTCCTGTTCTGTCAGGTTGGATGGTGAACGTTGGTGGACAGCCATCTTCAAGTCTCTCCAGAGATGCTCAATTGGGTTTAGGTCAGGGCTTTGGCTGGGCCAGTCAAGAATGGTCTCATAATTGTTCTGAAGCCACTCCTTTGTTATTTTAGCTGTGTGCTTAGGGTCATTGTCTTGTTGGAAAGTGAGCCTTCGGCCAAGTCTGAGGTCCAGAGCACTCTGAAAGAGATTTTCATCCAGGATGTCTCTGTACTTGGCCGCATTCATGTTTCCTTCAATTGCAACCAGTCATCCTTTCCCTGCAGCAAAAAAACACCCCCATAGCATTATGCTGCCACCACCATGTTTCACTGTTGGGATTGCATTGGGCAGGTGATGAGCAGTGCCTGGTTTTCTCCACACATACCGCACAGAATTATCACCAAAAAGATCTATCTTCATCTCATCAGTCAAAAGAATCTTATTTCTCATAGTCTGGGAGTCCTTCATGTGTTTTTTAGCAAACTCAATGCGGGCTTTCATATGTCTGGCACTGAGGAGAGGCTTCAGTCAGGCCACTCTGCCATAAAGGCCTGACTGGTGGAGGGCTGCAGTGATAGTTGACTTTGTGGAACTTTCTCCTATATCCCTACTGCATCTGTGGAGCTCAGCCACAGTGATCTTCTTTACCTCTCTCACCATGGCTCTTCTCTCACAATTGCTCAGTTTGGCTAAACGGCTAGGTCTAGGACTTCTGGTGGTCCCAATCTTCTTCCATTTAAGGATTATGGAGGCCACTGTGCCTTTAAGAACCTTGAGTACTGAATAAATTATTTTGTAACCTTGGCCAGATGTGTGCATTGCCACAATTCTGTCTTTGAGCTCCTTGGCCAGTTCCTTTGACCTCATGATTCTCTTTTTGGTCTGACATGCACTGTGAGCTGTGAGGTCTTATATAGACAGGTGTGCGCCTTTACAAATCAAGTCCTATCAGTTTAGTTAAACACAGCTGGATTCCAATGAAGGAGTAGAACCATCTCAAGGAAAATCAAAAGAAAATGGACAGCATGTGACTTAAATATGAGTGTCTGAGCAAAAGGGTCTGAATACATATGAACAAGTGATATTTCAGTTTTTGTTTTTTAATAAATTTGCAAAACTGTCTACATTTCTGTTTTTTTTGTCAAGATGGGGTACAGAGTATACATTAATGAGAAAAAAATGAACTTTTTTGAATTAACCAAATGGCTGCAATGAATGAAAGAGTGAAAAATTTAAAGGGGTCTGAATACTTTCCGTACCCACTGTAATTGGTCAATGAATCACTTTCACGCTGTTCTTCAGAAATTCAACGGTGGCCTTAGATATGTATTTTTGGATCATTGTCATGCTGAACACATGTATGTGTTCCAATGGCATGGAGCAATGGAATCATCTTTTCTTTCATTATAGTGCATTACGTTTGTGAATTCATGATACCATTAATGAAATGTAGCTTCTTGACACCAGCAGTACTCATATAGCTCCACAAAAGGTCACTGTGACCACCATGTTTCACTTTAGGCAGCATGCATTTTTCTTTGTACTCCTCACCTTTGTGAAGTCATACACTTATGAAGCCATCAATTTCAAAAACATTAATCTTGGTCTCATAACTCTACAGTCATATTTTTCAGCATGCTTCCTAGCAAATTGTAGGTGGGCTTTTTTCTGCATGGGCTGTAATAAAAAATTCCTATGTGTATGACACCCATTGAATGCCATTCCTTTGCAATGTATGCCGTATTGTGTCATTGAAAACACTCACCCCAGCTTAGCTTTCTACTTTTTTAGCTAACTGCAGTGAACTTGAATATCGATCTTCTTCAAGTCATTCTCATCAAAAGACACTCCTGTTTAAGTGTTAACTACATGGTCTGCCTGTTCTAAACTTTGTTAAATTTTTGCATCATTTTTGTTACAGTATTCTCAGTGATAAGCAAAGATTTGCTTTTCTTTTTGTAACCTAAACCTTTATTGTGTAAATATATTGTTTCTCAGCTCTGGTGACATTTCTCTTTCATGTGGTGCCATTGCTGACAACATGAAATGGGAAGGGATTAGGTTTACTAAGTAATGCTCTTTTATAATCAGCTGTCTGCTGGACACCTGTTTATTGAATAATTAGACTTAATTGTTCTTGTTAATTAGAATTTTGTATTCTCAAATATATTTATTCCATCTATTCTATTCTGACTTGTCACGCAGTGATTTTACTGTTTGCGGCTGATGAAATGTGGGGTTTTCAAGGAGATGGGTGCGTAAAAATTGGACGGCACACGCATGGTCCATGTGCTATGCAATTTTTTTCTCTCACCCATTGACTAGCATTAGGTCCAACATTTGAGGACAATCGCAGCATGCTGCGATTTTTTTCTCAGTCCGATCTGAGCTGAGAAAAAAATCGCAGATGAGCACTCATCCATTTTTCTCGAACGTGAATACGAGCCCTTGCACAACTTTCTGCAACAAAATCTGGAGCTTAGCAAAAGAAGGGGAGGACATCAGAAATACAGCAAAAGTGTCATAAATTATAGCTGAAATGTGCTATAGTCAAGCCAGCAGAAAAGAAGCGCAAAATTAAATAATAGGCACATGAGTATTATGACGATTCTTACTTCCGTGGACTCTGCATCAAGACTGGCATATAATAAATAAAATGCCTGTTCTGATTAATCGGCCCTGCTGCCTGTGTACCACCTTTTATATATATCGCTAATTCGTTAAGTCACAGAAATTGTTTCCATAGGTTGACATTTTTTATTTGCTGCTTAGCTTTGTTTCCTTCTCCTCCAGGTGAGTTATGTCTTTCTTTATTCTCTTATCATTTATATTGCTGTTTTATTATTCATGTAATTAAATGCTGGATTCCATTTTGCTCCATTCAGAATGCATTTCTTTAATGTTGAGTCTTTGGCTGCCAGAAGCGCTTTTCCTTCTCCCTGCACTTAGACACAAAGGCAGCTTAATCAATATCCTCAGCGCAGCAGCTTAAATCAGCGGCAAGGTGGTGCCTTCAGTTTCGTTAACATGTTACATTCCCTAAAGGAGAAACTTACATTAATATTATGGGAATTACTATTACAGGTGGTACTAAAGAAATTACTAGTATTAAAGGGAATCTGTCACCCCAAAAATGCCATATCAAGTAAAGATATGGCTGAATAGAGCGTCCCATAACTAAGCTAACGGTGGGTATCATATATCATGATACCCCTGTTTTCATAGCAAAATACCTTTTTAAAGTTGGTGATTGAACGTGTCAATCACTGCAGTCAGGTCAGGAGGGCGGCGGTTTTCATGTGCTCCCCCGCCCCCGCTCCTCGTCATCTCTTTCGTATCGCCGTCTGTGAATACCACAGACGGCGTTAGTTTCCCGCAATAGCGCAATTCAAAATTATGCTGGCGCATGCGCAGTATGCTTTGCCCAGCAGTGGGCAAAGCATAAAATTACTACAGTGCATGCGCTAGTATTTCCTTGCCCCGGAAAATCCTGCTTGCCTTGGACGACTTCCGGGGCAAGGAAATACTAGCGCATGCGCTGTAGTAATTTTATGCTTTGCCCACTGCTGGGCAAAGCATATTGCGCATGCGCCGGCATAATTTTGAATTGTGCAATTGCGGGAAACTAACGCCGTCTGTGGTATTCACAGACGGCGATACGAAAGAGATGACGAGGAGCAGGGGCGGGGAGCACATGAAAACCGCCGCCCTCCTGACCTGACTGCAGTGATTGACACGTTCAATCACCAACTTTAAAAAGGTATTTTGCTATGAAAACGGGGGTATCATGATATATGATACCCACCGTTAGCTTAGTTATGGGATGCTCTATTCAGCCATATCTTTACTTGATATGGCATTTTTGGGGTGACAGATTCCCTTTAATATTATAGATATTACTTGAGTAGTGGTGAATACTATTAAAATTATAGATAATGTGGCAGAAGTTAGTATTAAAAATAGTGCTATTAATATTATAGACAGTACTACAGGAGTGACTAGTACTAACATAAAAGACAGTACTGCACAAGTGGCCAGTACTATTGCGATAGACAGAACTGCAGGAGTGAGTAGGGAAATAGTAATCATAATCAATTAGATAAAAATAATTGTAGAGTAAGCAAAATAATCATTGGGTTAATGACATAATATTGATGAATAGTTTAGTCAGCACCATGCGCTTAGCTTGATTGTAACATGACCTTGTTAATGTTGGCATGAGGCCCGGGTTATCATCTGCAGTAGGCATGCACTGTGGACACTTGGCTAAGTAACTCTAGTGTAAAATCTCATAGCCGCTGGTTATGAAGGTCCAAAAGATCCCACCACCAAACCTACTGAATCTAAAAGATTGCACATATGTCCAGCAGAAAGGAAGGTATAAGCTTCTGTCACCCCGTAGGTACTGTATCTGGAAATGGAGTTATGTATGTTGAGTCAATGAGCACATTCATGATTGGTTAGAACTAGCAATGAGTAAGCGTGCTCGGATAAGGTGTTATCTGACCATGCTCAGGTATCAACGGAGTATCTCGGGCGTGCTCGAGTAATATGTTCAAGTCCCCGCGGCTGCATGTCTGGCGGCTGTTGGACAGACACAACACTTGCGGGAATTGCCAATTTGTTCGCTTCAGCAGTCATCTTGTGACCACACCTTCTGTCTGACCAGACGTAAGAGGTGACGGTCACAAGCTTTCCGTGTAAGTCTATGAGAGCCAGAATGAGGCTATCAATGACTTACATTGAGTAGAGACATCCAAATTATCCAGCAAACTCTGGAGTGATCTGATAGGTCACAAACTGCTGGAGACCGACCAAAGCACCACCATCGATAACAGTAGAAGATGGCGGATTTCAAGTATAAGACTAAGTGAAGAGACCTTTTTAGTAGCACTACTCCAGTGCTGCAGTAAAAAAAATGCTGGAGTGGTGCTTTAATGAGTGACAAGTATTACAAGCAGTACTTAAAGCACCATTTATTTTATATTGCAGCAAGACAGGTATCACTAAAGCATGTTCTCTGCCCCTAATAATATACTTACCAACTGCCATCTCCTGCTCTTCCTAGCACCGCTCCAGTCCCGAACTGCCACCTGGTGATTGTAGATTGTAGACTGACCGGAAGTGAGAGGCGCCAGTCACAAGCTGTGGTGCTAGTATTATTATTTTAGACTGACCCAAGTTTTAGTAAAACGATGGGAACCTGCCATTCATCTTATGGGCAGTGCTGTAAGAGTAACCGGTAGTAATATTATATACAGCGCTGTATCACTTTATGCTATTATTGCCTTATTCTGTCATACAGGATATTTGATAATACTAAAGTAATATAATAGACACCATGTCAGGATAAACAGATACATACAGTGCCTTGAGAAAGTATTCGGCTCCCTGGAACTTTTCAACCTTTTTCCACATATTATGCTTCAAACATAAAGATACCAAATGTAAATTTTTGGTGAAGAATCTACAAGTGGGACACAATTGTGAAGTTGAACGAAATTTATTGGTTATTTTAAATTTTTGTGGAAATATAAAAACTGAAAAGTTGAAAAGTGGGGCGTGCAAAATTTTTGGCCCCTTTACTTTCAGTGCAGCAAACTCACTCCAGAAGTTCATTGTGGATCTCTGAATGATCCAATGTTGTCCTAAATGACTACTGATAATAAATATAATCCACCTGTGTGTAATCAAGTCTCTGTATAAATGCACCTGCTCTGTGATAGTCTCAGGGTTCTGTTTAAAGCACAGAGAGCATCATGAAGACCAAGGAACACAACAGGCAGGTCGGTGATACTGTTGTGGAGAAGTTTAAAGCCGGATTTGGATACAAAATGATTTCCAAAACTTTAAACATCCCAAGGAGCACTGTGCAAGCGATCATATTGAAATGGAAGGAAACTAAACAAAAGGTACCTCCAAAACATATTAGTTAAATGAATAGGAGTGGAAATCCACTGTTAAATTACACTAAATAGCAACATAGCTGTGACTCATCTTAACGTATGAAAAACTGAGGACCAAGAGTCAAAATGCTAAATAAAAAACTAATTTTATTGAAACAATTTATAAGAATCTCAAACAGGAAGAAAAAAGAAATATAAACATAATCCAACCGTGTGGAGACGTAACTGGGAGCAGATTTAGTACATGAATAAGGAATAGTATGCGGTCATAATAGAAAACCAGAATACCAAACTGAAAAAACAAAGGTGTTCTGTTGACACCTGCACCACATGAATAGTGACAAGAGCTGAGCCATAAGTATATAAGTCAGAATTTCTCAGGGCCAATAAATGAGTATTGCAAAGTCACAGTTGTATACATCGTGATACGCAGCGCTGAGTTGGACCCAAGTGCTATTAAAGTAAAAGAAAACTGCACAGGGTGGTTTTAAATGGAAATCCTGATAGGTAAGTATCTTACTGGCACTCAAAGGGACAGCTCAGCACTAAGATTACAACTCATGAAGCAACAGCTTCATCATTAGGCACACAGCAAAAAGTAATCGATGATACATCAGCCATTAGTAATAATTACCAGTCATAGTGGTGCTAAGGTGGGCGCAGGACACCGCAATCCCCGACGTACGTTTCGGTACAACCTTCTTCAGGGGGAAATGGAAGGAAAATGGAAGGAGTATCATACCACTGCAAATCTACCAAGACCCGGCCGTCCCTCTAAACTTTCATCTCAAACAAGGAGAAGACTGATCAGAGATGCAGCCAAGAGGCCCATGATCACTCTGGATGAACTGCAGAGATCTACAGCTGAGGTGGGACAGTCTGTCCATAGGACAACAATCAGTCGTACACTGCACAAATCTGGCCTTTATGGAAGAGTGGCAAGAAGAAAGCCATTTCTCAAAGATATTCATAAAAAGTGTTGTTTAAAGTTTGCAACAAACCACCTGGGAGACACAGCAAACATGTGGAAGGAGGTGCTCTGGTCAGATGAAACCAAAATCGAACTTTTTGTCAACAATGCCAAACGATATGTTTGGCGTAAAGGTAACACAGCTCATCACCATGAACACACCATCCCCACTGTCAAACATGGTGGTGGCAGCATCATGGTTTGGGCCTGCTTTTCTTCAGCAGAGACAGGGAAGATGGTTAAAATTGATGGGAAGATGGATGGAGCCAAATACAGGACCATTCTTGAAGGAAACCTGTTGGAGTCTGCAAAAGACCTGAGACTGGGACGGAGATTTGTCTTTCAACAGGACAGTGATCCCAAACACAAAGCAAAATCTACAATGGAATTGTTCACAAATAAATGTTTCCAGGTGTTAGAATGGCCAAATCAAAGTCCAGACCTGAATCCAATCGAGAATCTGTGGAAAGAGCTGAAAACTGCTGTTCACACACGATCTCCATCCAACCACACTGAGCTCGAGCTGTTTGCCAAGGAAGAATGGGCAAGAATTTCAGTCTCTCTATGTACAAAACTGATAGAGACATACCCCAATCGACTTGCAGCTGTAATCGCACCAAAAGGTGGTGCAACAAAGTATTAAGTTAAAGGGGCCGAATAATATTGCACAAACCACTTTTCAGTTTTTGTATTTCCACAAAAATTTAAAATAACCAATAAATTTTGTTCAACTTCACAATTATGTCCCACTTGTTGTTGATTCTTCACCAAAAATTAACATTTGGTATCTTTATGTTTGAAGCATGATATGTGGGAAAAGGTTGAAAAGTTCCAGAGAGCCGAATACTTTCACAAGGCACTGTATATATACATGTCACAAACTTTTCATGAAATAAGCAGTATACATCTTTTAAGACTCTATGGCAAGATAGACTATCATTAAGGCCTCTTTAACACGTCCTGGTGATTTTGATACGGGAAAACCAGTACTGGAGAGATCCATGGTCCGTGTCCATGTGCCATCCGTGTGTACATATGTGACATCTTTGTGATATCAGTGTGTCTGTTTACTGTCTGTATCCGTGTGTCCATGTGTTGTCAGTGTACTGTCAGTCTAACACGTATAGAATGAAAGACAACATAGAAATTTAAAATTAATATGTATTAAAGATGTTCAAAGATAGAGATAGTTATTAGGAAAATGATAGATAGATGTCAGTGTGCTATAATCAATGCTTTGTCTGTAGTTTTTTTATGTACTTGTATTTTTTAATAAATTCATTAGTTAATTAAAAAAGTGGCATGGGCTAATTTTCTTAACCAGAAGAGGGAAAGCTGACCGCTGAGGGCTGGTGTTAATAATCTGGGAAAGTTGCCATTAGCCCTAAATGTTCCCATTCTATTACAAACAGCTCACAGCTCTTTGCTTAGCCATTACTTCTTAGTTTACAGGGGAACCCCAGAAAAAAAACGATGTAGGGTCCCCCTATAATTTCTAACCAGCAAAGGCTAAACAGAGAGCTGTGGGTTGTGTAGGGATTCGCTCTGGTAGGCCGAGGCCGAGGCCGGGCACGCAGTAATGAGGCAACACACAGGCATTAAGTCCAAAAATAACGGTTTACTGTCTCTTTAAGACCAGGCAACAAAACATGACAAAACATAAATGCATTCCATCTTTGCAAACTACTGGTCCCAGACTCACCCTTGCATGGGACGGGCTTGACTAAGCGGCTGCAAGCCAGCAGGGACCGCCAGGTGCCTTCCCGGGTGATCTGGACTCGCTTCCATTGCTCACTGACACAATGTAACAGAACGTCACTTCCAGGCTGACTCCAGCCAAACTCCTCAATAGAACCGCATGGTTCTCAGTGTGGGACCGTCACAGGCTCCGCACACCCCTGTGTCCTGTCTGGGTGCTATTCAGGACCCCCGTCCAACACCCTGGCCACCAAGTTCCAAGTCTCACCACGTGCTTCCCGGAATACGATCCAACCCCAGGATCCTCCAACACCGACAGACCTTCCAGGAACCTTCCAGGCAGCCCTGTGCAGGACACACTCTCCACTTGTCTCAGCCAGACTCCATTGAGACACTTCCCAGTCTCAGACAGAATCCCTTGAGACAGACTACAGAGACACTTCCCAGTCTCCCACACAATCTCCTCTCCATGTGCCCAGCACTGCCTTTCATACCTGTAGCCACTCCCCAAGCCAAGGTATGAAGCACATGGTCTGGTCACCTGTTCATGACCTCATCACAGGTCCTTCACCACATACACTCACCAGTATGTATCATTCATTCTCCCACCACCAGTGGGCGGTGTATGTGTGGTTAGCATGTCCCACCCAGCTCACAAGCTAACCCTGTAGGTTCACCCTTAATAACAACAGAACTCTTATGGGACTACAAGTCCCAGAACAACATTGCTGACCTACAGCACAGAGTAGCTCTGCGACACATACTTCCATTTCTTACCCTACCAGGGACTGGTTTCCCATCCATCTCATGCCTCCAGGCATAATTTGAGCAACTTATACAGCGCCCCCTAGGTGCCACATTAGTCATTATACCACAGTTGATATTAATTGCCAGGAAGGGGCCATGGATATTGGCGCCCCTCCCAGTGTAATAACTTGAGCCATCAGTGGCCCCAGAAATGGCGCTTCAATAAGATGTGCCAAATCTGGAGCTTAGCCTCGCTCTTCCCACTAGCCCTGGTGCGGTGGCAAGTGGGGTTATAGGGTTGAAGTTTATGTCAGCTGTTTTATCGCCATTGAACTCAAGCCCAATGGTTAGTAATGGAGAGGCATCTATAAGACACCACCATTACTAACCCTATAGCCATATTGTAAAAAATACACAGTCAGAATAAAGTCCTTTAAATGAAAGACTCAGACCCCTTTATTTGAAATAAACATTTCCCACCCTCTTTACCTATTTATTAGTTAAAATTAAAAATAAAAAAGCACCATATTCCTCAACTGTCCGACGATAATCATAGAATCATAGAATGGTAGAGTTGGAAGGGTCCAACCACCTGCTCAAAGAAGGATTCACTAAACCATCCCAGACAGATGTCTGTCCAGCCTCTGTTTGAAGACTTCCATTGAAGGAGAACTCACCACCTCTTGTGGCAGCCTGTTGCACTCATTGATCACCCTTACTGTCAAAAAGTTTTTTCTAATATCTAATCTGTGTCTCCTCCCACTCAGTTTCATTCCATTGCTTCTAGTCTTTCCTTGTGCAAATAAAAATAAAGATGATCCTTCTACAATGTGACAGCTCTTGAGATATTTGTAGACAGCTATTAAGTCTCCTCTTAGCCTTCTTTTTTGCTAGCTAAACATTCCCAAATCCTGTAACCGTTCCTCATAGCACATGGTTTGCAGACCGGTCGCTCTTCTCTGAACTTGCTCCAGTTTGTCAATGTCTTATTTAAAATGTGGTGCCCAAAACTGGACACAGTATTCCAGATGAGGTCTGACCAAAGAGGAGTAGAGGGCAATAATGACCTCACGTGATCTAGACTGTATGCTTCTGTTAATACCCTGACCTTCTGTCTCTTCCCCATTATCCCATAGAATGTAAGTCCGAAAGGACAGGGTCCTCTCCCCTCTGTACCAGTCTGTCATTGTAAATTTGTTTACTGTAAATGATATCTATAACTTTGTATGTAACCCCTTCTCATGTACAGCACCATGGAATTAATGGCTCTATATAAATAAATAAATAATAATAATACATCCCTTTTTTGCTGCTGCATCACACTGTTGACTCATGTTCAGTCTGTAATCTATTAGTATACCCAAGTCTTTTTCACATGTGCTGTTGCTTAGCCCTATTCCTCCCTAATACATTTGTCCCATGCTGTAATCCATCTCTACTTCAGCTGGATGCCTTGCTGAATGATGGCATAATGCGATCATTCAATTTGGCATCCAGGAGACACTGAGCTGAGCATCAGAGCACAGCTTCAGTGACCTGCGGTGACATCATTGCAGTTCCCACAGGCAGCTCCTTGTGAGTGACTCTATGAACTGCAGTGACGTCAATGAGATAACCGCTAGCACCATGAGAAATTTATCTCGGTGCTAGCAATGACGTGATGAAGGTTACTGCAGTTCAACAGATGGCTTACAGTGACCTGAGCGTGGGATCATCTGGCAGTGACCGGAGGTAACCTGTATGACATTACCGCTTGACACTGAAGCTGCTCCCCAAGCTCAGCTTGGTATGCCCTGGATTCATGGCTGAGCAGTCGCATCATGCCACTTTTGAGCCATGTAATCCAGATGTAGCAGAGCTTGACTACTTCATGGGACAAATGAATTGTCGTCGGAAATGTGAGAAATATGTTTTTTTCATTGTTTTCATTTTTACAGTAATAAATGAGAAAATGAGGGTGGGGTATATTTATTTCAATTAAAGGACTTTATTATTGCCATGTTTTTTTTACAATATGACTGTGGGGTTACTAATGGGGGTGTCTTATAGATGCCTGTCCATTACTAACCCCTAGGCTTGATGTCTGCTAACAATACAAAGATGACATCAGCCCCAACCCTATTAACTCACTTGCAACCGCACCAGAGCAACTGGGAAGAGCAAGGTTAAGCACCAGATTTGGAAAATTATTGAAGCGCCATTTCTGCGGCGGCTGAGGGCTGATGTTGTTAGCCTGAAAGGGACGCCAATATCCATGGCACCTTGCCTGCCTATTAATATCAGCCCACAGCTGTCTGTTTAGCCTTTGCTGGTTTGAATTTACAGCAGGAACCTACATAATTTTTTTTCTGGGGTCCCCCATACACTAGCTAAGGAAACAGCTGTGAGCTTTTATTGATAGAAAGGAAACCTTTCGGGATATTGTCCCAGTTCCCAGATTATTATCATCAGCTCTCAGCTGTTGGCTTTCCAGCTGCTTGTTATCAATATAATGCCTGAGTTCACACCAATTTTTTTTTATTTCATTTTTAATTTTTCTCATGATGTACATAGCGGGTGCTTGAATACTACTCCTATCATTGTCACCTGGTCGTGCTGAGCTCAGGGTGGTCAGGCAACAATGATCGGAGCTGTCTTCAGCACCTGGCACTCGGGAACAGCGCAAGCTGTACCGCTATTTACCAGGTGCTGATATGTAACACGCTGATGACACCAGTGTCATCAGTGTGTATGTGTGCAGGATGTTTTGTGGCCCATGCTGCTGATAAAAAACGGACACATTGCAGGTTTTTCACACAGACACACGGTCCGTGTGTAAAACCTGACATTTGCGCACCATCATTGGATACAGTGGGTGTGCGTGTGTCCATATTTGCGGTCCTTAAAAATGAACGGTGTTGTGAATATGCTGGAGGCAGCTTCTGAGCTGGGGCTCCCTCTGGTGGTTGCTGAGGGTAATGAACTGATTAATGAATGGCCTTCAGCTGTCGCTGAATAGTAGGATATAAGTGGCCTGAGTTCCCAGCAGCCTTGCCGGTTATCAATTGTTCCTTCTGTTCTTGCTTGAAGCACTGCTAGTTTCCTGCTCTCCTTCAGATAAGTGTTTCCTGTTTTTTTTTTTTCCTCTGTTTGATTTTCTCTGCTGGTTTGCTGCCTGCAGTGGACTGCAGCCTTTCCCCTTTTGGGGGTCTGGCGCTGCAATTGTGCTCCGTTTGTGTCTGCACTTTTGCTTTGCTCTTTTGTTACTTTTTATTTGCTGAATAGCGTTTTGTTACACCAGAGATCTGATTTAGGTGGATGAAATCGTGTGATGTCAGGTTTTTTGGCAATCAGAAGTGTTGGTATTTTTGTTACGGTTTTGTTGGATTGCAGTCAGAATTCTTTCCTGTACTTTTCTTTCTAGACAGATTGGGCCCAGCGTTTGCTCATTCTATTTTCTGTCTGTGTCCGTGCTTTCTTCTTGTCTAACCACCATTACATGTTTGGGGGCTTCCTATTTTCTTTGGGGATCTGCTCCGGGGCAGATAGCTTTCATCTTTCTGCCTTTAGGTGTGGTTATCTCTCAGGCTGTGACGAGGCGTCTAGGATCACCGTAGGAACGCTCCACGGCTACCTCTAGTTGTGTGGTTAGTTCAGGTTACTGCAATCCAATAGCTTCCAGCCTCTCTGGTGTATTACCGCTTTTGCTATTTTTTGCTATTTCTCCTCAGTTACCGAAACATAACAGAACGGCATACGGACATGAAAAATCGACATGTGAAGGGGGCCTTATATGTGGATAAATTATGGAGGTTTTGCAGGATTTAATATTAGTATTGGCTCACAATGTTGCAGGATAAACCAGTTGTTTAAGTATTTATACCTTTTATCAGTTTATTGAGTCTCTTGTTAGATATGATATCATGAAGGCGAACCTCAGGTGTCTTCAGAAGCCTCGGATCAATAGAACATTATACAGGCATCTTAGAGATGAAAGCCTCTATTATCTACAAAATTCTCTACAAACTACAATTATCTTCCTATAGCACTGGTGGAACTCATGTGAAGGCACAACAGGGTCTGAAGACACAGGTTAGTTGTTGTCTTCTATTGATGCCCCACTTATTACTTACCATGCAGTATGCAAATAATCCAATCATATTGTGCACAAATAATGATCCGATAGGACACCAAACACTTCATTGTCATTGAACTACTGAATGTAACTGTATCCTGTACAGCTGCTTTTTTTACAGATACAAATCCCAAATGTTGATTAGGAGTATATTTAAGTAGGTGCACAGGATGCCCTAAGGCAGAGGTCCCCAAACTTTCTGACCTGCAGAGCCACATTCAGCTATGAAAGAGGGTCACAAACCACATTCCACTCTGAGATATAGTCAGGAGCCACATCCAGCTCCTGCCATACTCACAGTAGTGACACCCAGAATACCCGATTACCAGTATAATGACAGTCAACACTTTTCCACTGATTTCACAACACGGCAGTATGCCGAGCTCCAGGATTCCCTATCTTACCACCATTCAGATCTGCTCTTCTGTGCAGGGCTACACACAAAAGTCACCATCTAGAGATCTACTCTTAATAGCTGTTTGCTTCACCTGGTGCTAAATGCACTAAGCTCGCAGATAGCCGCAAGCCACACATCACGGGTCCACGAGCCACATGTGGCTCTCGAGCTACAGGTTGGTGATCCCTGCCCTAAGAGATGACCAAGCCCTTGCATCACATAAGAAAAGTAATTGTTTTAAGTAAATTTAAAGTTTTTTTTTTTTTTTTACCAAGTTTGGGTGTAAAAGATAGTTTGGATAGCTTTCAAGGTTTATATAACACCTTTAAAAATTTGCTGTTACATCTCTATAGACAAAATGTCCCTGTAGTCTCTAAAATCACATAACATTTTTATGGATGTCACATCATTATGACGAGATGTAACAAGGCAAAAGGTAAATCTACATGATATATGCCTATATAGGCTGGAGGCAGGAGAATGGAGTATAAGTTTTGGTGGACATTTAAGGGATTTCTGTTAATGCCAGTAAGTTTTTGAACAAAATTTGATGTCCGGTTACAACTGATAGCATGGAAACCATTGTGTTAAGCAGCAATGTTAAATAAGAAAACAAGGGTGTTCCAAGGTAGATGTCTTGTGGTTGTCTGTTCTCTTAATCTCCAATGTCCTTAGAACATTATAATCTTTCACTTGAGTCTTTTAGCCATGTAAAGCTTTCAGTATCTATCAAATCTGTCATTGAGAGGTCGGGGATATGTCTTGTGGCCATCATTTCATGCTCTTCTAGTAAACTGAGGTGACCCCACTTACATCGTCTTGGGTAATTCACATCTTTGCCTGTGAAGGTGGCAAGACAAAAGTCATAGCGTTTTTCAGTTATTAATCTTCACCTCCTGAGGTTGATAACACTTTCTTGGAGAGTACATCCACATGTCTTATGTTATGAAGAAAAAGGATAAAACAGCATGGGACTTTTCACTTTATGTAATCATTCAAAAGGAAAAAGAATGTTTCTAGATAGAGGCAGGCATGGTTAAGACTCATTCTATGGAATAATGGGTGGAAACGCCAAAATTAATGAAAACTTTTAGGATGTAGGATAGATTATGAATATTCATTGGAGGAGAAGACTGAGACAGTACGGAGGGAGCCTATATATGCTACACTGACATGAGATGAGTGATCTAAAAAAAAAGTAGCTGTGTCAAATTTCAACTTTTTTTTGTTAATTTTTCAAGGTGTAAAGATTGTCCTTTAAAGGCAACTTGTCAGCTGGATTTCACCCCTAAACATATAGCTCTCTCAAAGACAAGTCTAGAAATTCCATTAAATGGCCATTCTGTTCCTCCATTGATTAGAAATCAGAGTTCAAATTGATATGTAAATGAGGCTGAAGAGGTATTTGTAGATCTGAAACCTTTGTCACCCCAGCTCTGTTCCCCACCCAGCACTGCCTTCTCCTGTTTGACTAATGGCTCCTTTTCCTGAAGTTACACAGTAGAGAGGCTGCCAGTTAAGCAAGAGTAGACCCACACTTGCAGAGAATAGAGCTGGAGTGGCAAAAAATTCAGATCTACAGTACAGACCAAAAGTTTGGACACACCTTCTCATTTAAAGATTTTACTGTATTTTCATGACTATGAAAATTGTAAATTCACACTGAAGGCATCAAAACTATGAATTAACACGTGGAATTATATACTTAACAAAAAAGTGTGTAACAACTGAAATTATGTCTTATATTCTAGGTTCTTCAAAGTGGCCACCTTTTGCTTTGATGACAACTTTGCACACTCTTGGCATTCTCTTGATGAGCTTCAAGAGGAAGTCACCGAAATGGTTTTCACTTCACAGGTGTGCCCTGTCAGGTTTAATAAGTGGGATTTCTGGCCTTATAAATGGGGTTGGGACCATCAGTTGTGTTGTGCAGAAGTCTGGTGGATACACAGCTGATAGTCCTACTGAATAGACTGTTAGAATTTGTATTATGGCAAGAAAAAAGCAGCTAAGTAAAGAAAAACGAGTGGCCATCATTACTTTAAGAAATGAAGGTCTGTCAGTCCGAAAAATTGGAAAAACTTTGAAAGTGTCCCCAAGTGCAGTTGCAAAAACCATCAAGCGCTACCAAGAAACTGGCTCACATGAGGACCGCCCCAGGAAAGGAAGACCAAGAGTCACCTCTGCTTCTGAGGATAAGTTTATCCAAGTCACCAGCCTCAGAAATCGCAGGTTTACAGCAGCTCAGATTAGAGACCAGGTCAATGCGACACAGAGTTCTAGCAGCAGACTCATCTCTACAACAGCTGTTAAGAGGAGACTTTGTGCAACAGGCCTTCATGGTAAAATAGCTGCTAGGAAACCACTGCTAAAGACAGGCAACAAGCAGAAGAGACTTGTTTGGGCTAAAGAACACAAGGAATGGACATTAGACCAGTGGAAATTTGTGCTTTGGTCTGATGAGTCCAAATTTGAGATCTTTGGTACCAACCACCGTGTCTTTGTGCGACGCAGAAAAGGTGAACGGATGGACTCTACATGCCTGGTTCCCACCGTGAAGCATGGAAGAGGTGGTGTGATGGTGTGGGGGTGCTTTGCTGGTGACACTGTTGGGGATTTATTCAAAATTGAAGGCATACTGAACCAGCATGGCTACCACAGCATCTTGCAGCGGCATGCTATTCCATCCGGTTTGCGTTTAGTTGGACCATCATTTATTTTTCAACAGGACAATGACCCCAAACACACCTCCAGGCTGTGTAAGGGCTATTTGACCAAGAAGGAGAGTGATGGGGTGCTACGCCAGATGACCTGGCCTCCATAGTCACCAGACCTGATTCCAATTGAGATGATTTGGGGTGAACTGGACCGCAGAGTGAAGGCAAAAGGGCCAACAAGTGCTAAGCATCTCTGAGAACTCCTTCAAGATTATTGGAAGACCATTCCCGGTGACTACCTCTTTAAGCTCATGAAGAGAATGCCAAGAGTGTGCAAAGCAGTCATCAAAGCAAAAGGTGGCTACTTTGAAGAACCTAGAATATAAGAGATAATTTCAGTTGTTACACACTTTTTTGTTAAGTATATAATTCCACATGTGTTAATTCATAGTTTTGATGCCTTCAGTGTGAATGTACAATTTGCATAGTGATGAAAATACAGAAAAATCTTTAAATGAGAAGGTGTGTCCAAACTTTTCGTCTGTACTGTACAAATAGCTTTACTGCCTCATTTACATATCAAATCAAATGCCGATTTCTCTGTAATGAAGATATGGAATGGCCATGCAATGGTATTACTGGACTTGTCTTTGAAAGAGCTACATGGAGATATAAAGAGTTTTGGGAATAGAAGAGTGTATAGATCATGATTTATTTCAATGTGAAACATGGGTATTGCCATAAGCTACAGCTAATCACTGGGAATCTCCACAACTAATTTGGACAACACCTTTAACCATATTCATAATTATCCAATTTACAATATATATTGAATTAAAAAAGATTTAGGAAATTGTACTTACTGACTTTTAAGGCTATTTTTAGTAAATATTATTTTTCCTGCTTTTGCTCTTTGTGTTTTTTACCACCATAACATTTTTTTTTTATCTTGGATAAGGATTGGGAAATGTTTCTTCTTTTCACAGTAATGCAATAGAAATAAATTACACAATAATTAAAAAAAAAGAAATGTGTAGTCCTTTTTACAAAATGCAACATATTAACGTTAGCTACGTTAACCTGTGCATTGGGCAGTAACAGAAGAATAAAACCGCATATGAAAGCGAAATGTACGACATCCATTATCTAGACGACCGCTTCTTGTTCCGCAACCTCATGATCTGTGTAGGCTCGCGCTCGGGCGTCTATTTTTTTTTGCTGTAAAAAGAAAGGTTACATTGGTTGCAGTAACAATACGGTGATCTACGATATATTTTTGGAATCAAAACATTTTGGAAGATGGGTGCCGGGAGTGTTTGAGGACAATGAAACAGCGCCGGCACACTTAGGGTTATAGTCTCGTATTCCTTCTTGTTCCTGTCTGCAGTCGAAAGGTTTTTTTTTGGTGTTTCCATGACAACACTATATCTGTCTGCCAGCTCTGTCGTAAGTTATTGAACTGAGACTGGCTTTTGGTTTAGCAGATAATTAGGTTCTGTCTCACAGGTTCATTTTCCTGTGACTGGGACGTGAATATGACCTACAGCTGGCCTCAATTTCACTGTCACAGACAAAACTTTTAACCCGTCATATTCCCAGTAGCAAAGAAAATCAAGGGTCTTGGTCGCTTTTTTTTAAAAAAATTTTTTTATACCTTCTCTCATCGGCTATTACTAAGCAGAAAGTCAAAAAGTCACAATTAAGCTAAAAGCAAACGCCTGCAGTACATCGAGCTAAGTGGATACATGGACATTTTTGAATCAATGTTTTTGCAGGAACACATTGGCGACACCGTTCCGGTTCTATAATTTTTGAGTGTAGATTCTTTTAAGGTTAAAGGTATAGTCTCGTAATTTTAACACTGAGATTTAACTATTTTTACACCTTCAACAATGGCACCATCCTTGGCTACGAGCTTTTTATTATTTTGGAGATATCTAATGTTTCTGACGACTTGCCCGTCTATAAATTCCTTTCCGATCCAGCAATTTTTTATACTCTGGTCCAAATTCTATTTCTTATCCACCCTGAATTGAATGACAATTTATATTATTTACTAGTTTTGATGACAAGGTCAAGGTTTGTTATTTTTTACAAAAGAGGTCATAGCACGGCGTTGTGGTTTAGAAAAATATCTATTGCTCTCTTCTGCTATTTTTTAGTAATGACCTCACTGTCCTGTTCTCATTTTATACTCCGTGGGCTTCCCTTGTCCCCGACTGAAAAACTATAGATTGTTATTTTTCTAGAATGAGAACATCATCCAAAATAACTAGAATTAGGAAATGGGGAGCAGGAAATTATTGTGTTGTTTCTATTTGGTTTTCATTCCTTTTTTTATTTTCAAAGTTTAGAGAATCCTACTGGGCGCCCGATTCTCTTTGAAAAATCCTTTTCTTTACCAGAAATTCTTAAAGAAGACAGAACAATTTAGAATTTTTTTTATAATTTATTTTCTTTTAATACTGTACTTTGCACCTGGACTGTGATGATCATGTGCTACACATGCATCTCTCGAGTCAACTTGGTTTATATTTTTTCTTTTTGAAGTTTAGAAAACCTTACTATGTTAAAGTTCTCTTTGGGAAATCCAGTTTTTATCAAAATTCTTAAATAAAAAACTGTAACTTTGGGGTTGTTTTCTTATGATGACTTTTTGGACAGTTTTAGATGTTGCAGAATTCCTGCATTGTTTCTTCACCTATTAAGTAAATTAGTTTACTTTTTCATTGTGTTCATTGTGTTTTTGAGTGCGTTTTTTTACATGCGTTTTTATAGCTGCATTTTTTGCCTTTTTTTTGGTATGTCAGGTCTTAAATAAATCTGCTTTTTTATACTTCCTTATATTTTGCTAAGACAAAACTTTATTGATTCAGTCTGGTGCGGATTACATGCATTTTTTTAACCATTGATTTTCCGCATCTAAAGCGATTCTATGGAATATCTGCACATAAAACTCAGTGTACGTGTCAGGGAAATTATGGTATCACAGCAGCGTTACAACAGCATTACAACAAAACATTACAAACAGCATTACATAGAGTAATTACTAGACACATATCTTGCACATGACTAACCACAATACGTAACAAACAAAGGTACTCAAATCTCTAATCATTTCCATTAGTGCGCCAGTCTTATGTCGTAGCCATCTTTCACCCTTAGTGAATTGTTATAGATCCCCATAGCGGTAGGCACAAACGATTTCCTGAATTTCTCCTTCTTGCACCTTGGAAGGATTAGACGGCTGCTGAATGTGCTCTTCTGCTTCAAGAACAGCTCGTATAGAGGGTGTGTATTATTGTTCATTATAACCCTGCACTTCTTTTAAATTCTATCCTCAAAAGAGTCAAGATGGAGACCAACAGCTGCACTTGCCTTCTTGATAAGTTTGTTGAGCTTATTAGCGTCAGCTACTCGCACACTACTGCCCCAGCAAATGATAGCAAAAAAGATGGCGCTTGCTACAATGGACTGGTAGAACATTTCCAGCATTTTGCTGCACACATTAGCTTCTCTCTAGTCACATTCAAAGTCTCATATAAAATTCTCATGAACTCATCTTTTGCTAAAATCTATTAAATTACAGATACATAAAAATATGCAATCAACCAGGGTGGGATTACAATCCAACATAGTTGACTGTATCCTGAGAGCTAACAGAAAATAAGCAGAATCATGAGTACAGCTTTTTCTCCCAAAGTATCTTTTTAACTGGGGGGGATGGGGCACGTTTTTTGAAAAGTGTAATTTTGCCAACACCTTGGCAGAAATTGTCTTGTTTTGTTTTGCAAAAAGAAAAAGTTATCTTCATATCAAATCCTCTCTTTAGTATTAAGACTCACCACATCCAGAGTCCATACAGTGTTACTTACCTTAGTGTGTAAATGGCTGCCAGTGTTCCAGCAGATTGTTCACGTCACAAATATAGAGAAAAAGAGAGTCATTACCAAGGAATAAAATAAGGCAATCTGCTTTAAAGCATAACAAAAATGCATAAAAAAATCTTTGCAATGAAAAAGGTTCACATAATAGCCATGAAATACTGACGCGTTTCCACCGTAAAATTAATGCCCTTACTCTAGTTAATCATAGGCTATTGTCATGCTGGAAACGCGTCAATCTTTCATGGCTATCATGTGATATTTTTCTATTGCAAAGGGGTCTTTTTATCTATTTTTGTAATGCAATAACAAAGATTCCATTATTTTTTTCCTTGGATGTGCCGCTCTTAAAGGCAGCACGTTGTCATGTCAAATTCTGTAACGGGACTTATATTTAAAATTAAATTAATTGGTGGTTGAATAAAAAAAATGTAGAGTCGACCTGTCATAGTCTACTTTCACTAAGGGTCTAGTTACACTGTGATGGATGGAGGTAGATTTTGGTTAATGCTTCTAACATACATTTATGATACAGCGCCACACAATGACCATTCTCTGTAAATTAAAAATAATACTTTTTTCCTTCCTTTTTTCTGTAGAGAATAGCATACTTGACTATGCTATTATAAATGGCTAAAAAAAGGTCTACCTAGGTATACAGTCAAGCAGCGGTGTAAGTAGAGTCCAATGGGCCCCAGTGCAAAATTTCGGCCAGGGCCCCCACTTGCATGTTGGCCAGACATAAGGGCTCTTGTAGTGTTCTAGATCCTATAAAGACATATGTGTTCTGCCCCTTGCAATAATGTCCCCCATCATGAGCCCCTTCCTGTAATAATATCCTCTATCTTGGCCCCTTCCTGTAATAATGTCAGGGCTCCATCCTGGTATAATGTTCTCTGTCCTGTCCCCTTCCTTCAATCATGTCCCCCATCATGGGCCCCTTTCTGTTATAATTTCCTCCATCCTGGCCCCTTCCTGTAATCATGTCCCCATTTTCGTCCCCTTCCTACAATAATGTCTTCCGTTCTGGCCCACTTCCTGTAAGAAATTCCCTCCCTCCTGGAGATCTTTCTATAATAATGTCCTTCATTCTGGGCCCATTCCTGTAATAATGTTTTGACGCCTTTCCTTTAAGAAATGTCTCCCATCTTGGGCCCCATCAATTAGTTTTCTACTTCCATGTCCACATCAATTAGTTTTCTTACAGTGCTGGATTGCAACTTTTTTGGGATATAGCCGTATTCATTGATGGTTAACTGCATTAAACCTATTATCGCATAGTCATACTTCATATGACAGGCGACTCCAACATGTTTATCTAAGGATTTACCATTGGGTATACTTTAGACTAGTGGACATTTAGCGCTATCTGCTGTGGTTATAATCTTCCACTATGGTTCATGTCTCTCTTTTGTTGTGCTCTTTGTACCTTCATTAATTTTATGTATTTTCAAATGTATCATATGTTGTTAATAAAGATATTTTGTATTTTTTTATACCATTTTGTGGGGTCCTTTCACTTTGATCGCCACTAAGGTGTTTATAATGAGTTATGTGGTATAAAGTGTAAATTGTGGGCATATATTGTGAAAAGTTCAGGAATGTTTGCAGAATATTCCTGAGCAAAAACGACTTTTTTCGCGGTAAAAAACGCGTGTTTTTTTGCGCAGATTTTGCGCGTTTTTTGAGCGGGATTTGACGCATTTTTACCGCGATTTTTTGCTGAACTTTCTAGGTCAATAATATAGCGGGAAAAACGCTAGAATTCCGCAAAATTAATGAACATGTTGCTAGATTTTTTCGCGGAAAAAAACGCACCATGTGCACATAAATTGCGGAATTCATTCTAAATGATAGGATGCTTAATTCATGCATTTTTATGCGTTTTTTCCCGCGAAAACCGAAAAAAACACAAATAATCCTAAAAGTGTGCACTTAGCCTTATACTTCTACTCAAGGACACTGGCCTGAAGATTTCTGAGCATCGTTCCAAAAGAAACACTTTTTGCATGTTTTATTGTAGCAATGAGCTGATAACCTTTTTTTGTATGAACTCGCTACATCTGTGCCCAGTGCTGGGTGCATACACTTAGGAGATCTGCACCCAACAATGGCCAAAGTCACAATGGACATCAAGGCATCTGTCTACCATAGGGACCCATTGTAAAAAGAAACATACTACATGGTATGTGTCTCTTTGGGGTAACAACAAATTCCTGCCACACTAATGTAAAAGAAACAACATAGTTTTGGCCTCTGTTTTGTGAGTTGAAGCCTATGAGAACTTTACTGCATTAGTCGGGAAAAGCTCTCAACATATACAGAAGGCTAAGTGCCGAGACACAGGGAAGAAGACACAGATTAGCACAATTGAATGTCAATGTTGTGCAGATCTGCAGACACATCAAGTGATCATAAGCTGCTGAATCCCAAGTGTTAGCCTTTCATTTCTACCCTAGATCCTCTAAAAAAATGTTGGATTTAGCATAGGCAAGTACCCAAAACACTTAAAATGGTGCTCCCACCTCAGACATATGCACATGACGTTCTATAAATGTTCCACCCTTTGGACTTGCATTTATCAGAGGATGTACGGTACAAAGGACATAGCTTCATAGTAACTGTCTTAAATAGTAAGTAGAGACCAAGAAGAGACCAAAAATGATCACACTGAGTGTAACGGGTCTGGTAGGCGGAACCTCTGAGCTACTATACAAAGGGGCGGACCTTGTAAGAGAGCGGGTGGCGACCAGGGTGGACGGGCAGGTAGTCACAGCAGATAAGCGAGGTAGTCTCTGGATGAACGGGCAGGAAGCCGCGGCAAGTGCCCGAGGCAGTCTCTGGAAGAGTGGGCAGGAGGTCACGGCAAGTGACCGGGGCAGTCTCTGGATGAGTGGGCAGGAGGTCACGGAAAGTGACCGGGGCAGTCTCTGGATGAGTGGGTAGGAGGTCACGGCAAGTGACCGGGGCAGTCTCTGGATGAGTGGGTAGGAGGTCACGGCAAGTGACCGGGGCAGTCTCTGGATGAGTGGGTAGGAGGTCACGGCAAGTGACCGGGGCAGTCTCTGGATGAGTGGGTAGGAGGTCAAGGCAAGTGACCGGGGCAGTCTCTGGAGAGTGGGTGAGGTCACGGCAAGTGACCGGGCAGTCTCTGGATGAGGGGGTAGGAGGTCACGCAAGTGACCGGGGCAGTCTCTGGATGATGGGTAGGAGGTCATGGCAAGTGACGGGGCAGTCTCTGGATGAGTGGTAGGAGTCACGGCAAGTGACCAGGGCAGTCTCGGGATGAGTGGTAGGAGGTCATGGCAAGTGACCGGGCAGTCTCTGGATGAGTGGGTAGGAGTCACGGCAAGTGACCGGGCAGTCTCTGGATGAGTGGGTAGGAGGTCACGGCAAGTGACCGGTAGTCTCTGGAGGAGTGTAGATACGACCTGTGATGGCTGAGCCTCCAGTAGGCTAGCAGGCAGGTAACGGATGAGCGCTCCGAGGTGAGCGGGCAGGCAGGTAACAGATGAGCACTCCCAGGTGAGTGGCAGACAGGTAACGATGAGCGCCCAGGTGAGCGGGCAGGCAGGTAACAGATGAGCGCTCCCAGGTGAGCGTGCAGGCAGGTAACAGATGAGCGCTCCCAGGTGAGCGGGCAGGCAGGTAACAGATGAGCGCTCCCAGGTGAGCGGGCAGGCAGGTAACAGATGAGCGCTCCCAGGTGAGCGTGCAGGCAGGTAACAGATGAGCGCTCCCAGGTGAGCGTGCAGGCAGGTAACAGATGAGCGCTCCCAGGTGAGCGTGCAGGCAGGTAACAGATGAGCGCTCCCAGGTGAGCGTGCAGGCAGGTAACAGATAGCGACAGACAGGTATCTGGCAAGGACCCTGAGGACTGAAGCAGAGTAGTGAACTGTGCAACAACATTGCTCGGGCACCTCCATTTTGGAGGAGGGGCCTTATATAAGGTGAAGTCCTCCGGCCATTGGCCGGGGACTTCTTAGGACGACGCGCGCGGCCCCTTTAAGAGGGGGGACAGCGCCCGCACGCGCGCCCTAAGCACAGAGGCAGGAAAGGAGCGTGCACCGCCAGCAGAGCGGCAGGAGGACGCCGGACCTGGAGCAGAGGGGTGAGGGGAACAGCGTCCCTGCCTGGCAGAGGGCAGGGACGCCGACGCCGACGCTACAGTACTCCCCACTTTAGGCCCCCCCTTTTTTAGGCTAGAAAGAAATTTAGCTAGGATGATAGGGGCATGGATGTTCTCCCGAGGCTCCCATGTTCTCTCCTCAGGACCAAACCCCTTCCAATCCACCAAAAAATAGGTCTTCCTTCTTACCCTTTTGGTGGCCAAAATGTTTCTCACCTCAAATTCGTTTTCAGCTGAAACCAGAGCAGGAGGCGTACCTGTAGACTTGGAAAAAGAGTTAAGTACCACCGGTTTGAGTAGAGATACATGGAAGGAGTTAGGGATCCGCAAGTTGGCCGGCAGTTTCAATTTATAGGCCACTGGGTTGATTTGACTGATGACCTCCAAAGGACCGATGAATCGAGGCCCTAACTTATAGGAAGGAATCTTGAGCCGGACATACTTGGACGAGAGCCAGACCTTATCCCCAGGACGGAATTGAGGAGGATCCAGACGTTTTTTGTCAGCATGTCTTTTCATACGGTCGGATGACAGAAGGAGTGCGGACCGGGTACTCTCCCATATGGAGGAAAATTTGTTAACAAGAGATTCCGCAGCCGGATTGTCCACTGAGATGGAGACGGGAAATGGGATCCGAGGATGCTGACCGAAGACTACAAAAAACGGGGATTTGGAGGAAGATTCGCTCTCGTGATTGTTGTAAGAAAATTCGGCCCATGGCAGGAGATCCACCCAGTCAGAATGGTGGACATTAACGAAGTGCCGGAGGTAACTGGTCAGGATCTGATTGACCCGCTCAACTTGACCATTGGACTGTGGGTGGTAGGCGGAGGAGAAGTCCAAGGTGACGTCTAGCAATTTACAAGTGGCTCTCCAAAAACGTGAGGTGAACTGTACCCCTCGATCCAACACGATATGGTGAGGCAGGCCATGAAGACGGAAGATGTGGCGGATAAAGTCTTTAGCCAGCTTGGGTGCAGACGGGAGGCCTGGCAGGGGAATAAAATGAGCCATCTTGGAAAAGCGGTCAACGACCACCCAAATGACCGTACAACCGGCAGAAACGGGAAGGTCCGTTATGAAGTCCATGGCTATATGCTGCCAGGGAGCAGCGGGTACAGGAAGCGGAAGGAGACGACCGGCAGGCAGAAGTCTCGGAACCTTGTTGCGGCCACATGAGGCACAGGCAGAAACAAAGTCTATTACGTCCTTGTGCAGGGTAGGCCACAAGTAATGCCGAGTAATAAGCTGGAGGGTCTTTTTTTGACCGGCGTGGCCAGCTAATTTAGACGAATGGCCCCAGTGTAGGATTCTCTCCCGATCGGGTACCGATACGAACGTCTTACCGGGAGGGAGACGATTTAGACTCACGGGAGCCACCTGCATTACTCTGGCGGGATCGATGATATGTTTCGGTTCCTCCTCGAGATCCGACACCAGGAAGGATCGGGACAAGGCGTCCGCCTTGATGTTCTTGTCTGCCGGGCGAAAATGTAGAACAAAATCGAAACGAGCAAAAAACAAGGACCACCGGGCCTGACGCGGGTTAAGTCTCTGGGCATGCTGGAGGTAAGCCAAGTTTTTGTGGTCAGTGTAAATAATTACCGGATGAAGAGCCCCCTCGAGTAGGTAACGCCACTCCTCCAATGCCAGCTTGATGGCCAATAACTCTCGGTCTCCTATGGAATAATTGCGCTCAGAAGAGGAGAAGAGTTTGGAGAAGAAGCCACAAGTTACCATCCTCCCGGAAGATGATTTTTGAGTAAGTACCGCTCCGGCTCCAGAGGAGGAAGCGTCAACCTCCAGGAAGAACTGCTTGTTGCCGTCCGGGCGATGCAGCACCGGGGCGGAAGAGAAGGCCTGCTTTAAGGAAAGAAAGGCCTCTTCTGCTTTGGGCGTCCATTCTTTGGGGTTAGTACCCTTACGGGTAAGTGCGGAAATTGGGCCAGTCCGGGAAGAGAAGTGCGGTATGAAGAGGCGGTAGTAGTTGGCGAAGCCCAGGAACCGCTGAATGGCCTTCAATCCCTCCGGTCGGGGCCATTTCTCGATGGCCGACAGTTTCTCTGGATCCATTCGCAGACCGGTCTGAGAAATAACGTAGCCCAAAAACGGCAGCGAGGTCTGCTCAAAGAGGCATTTCTCAAATTTAGCGAAGAGGTGATTCTGCCTGAGCCTGAGCAGAACCTGACGAACGTCCCTCCGATGAGTCTGGAGATCCGGAGAGAAGACCAAGATGTCGTCCAGGTACACCACTACGCAGGAGTAGAGAAGGTCCCGGAAGATGTCATTGACCAACTCTTGAAAGACGGCAGGAGCATTACAGAGACCAAAGGGCATCACTAGATATTCATAGTGGCCGTCCCGGGTGTTAAATGCAGTCTTCCATTCATCCCCTTGACAGATACGGACCAGGTTGTACGCCCCACGGAGATCCAGTTTGGTGAAGATTCTAGCCCCCCTCAAACGATCAAATAATTCTGGAATGAGCAGAAGGGGGTATTTATTCTTCACCGTGATCTGGTTAAGACCTCTATAGTCTATACAGGGGCGAAGAGAGCCGTCCTTCTTTTTTACGAAAAAGAAGCCTGCTCCTGCCGGGGAGGAAGATTTCCGGATGAATCCCCTGGCCAAATTCTCCTCGATATATTCGGACATCGACCGGGTCTCAGCAGCGGATAATGGGTAAATACGCCCACGGGGAGGCGTAGTACCAGGTAACAGGTCGATAGGACAATCGTATGGTCTGTGAGGAGGTAATGTCTCCGCCTCTTTTTTATTAAAGACATCAGCAAATGACCAATAGGAGATCGGAAGTCCAGGTAGATTAGTTGGGGTAGGAGAAGGACAGACAGGATGAACAGGAACCAAACATGTCTTATGACAATCCTGTCCCCAGCGAAGAACCTCTCCGGTCTGCCAGTCGAGCACGGGTCCATGTCTTTGGAGCCAAGGTAGCCCTAGTAAGAGGGCGTGAGAGAGTCCAGGCAGAACATGAAAAGAGATGCTCTCAGAATGCAGCATTCCCACTTGCAGAGTTATGGGTTCGGTGATGAGTTGGATGGGGTGTGGTAAAAGACCCCCGTCCACAGCAGCGACTGATAATGGTACAACCAGAGGTTTGGTGGGAATGCGGTATTTTTCTACCAGGGACTGTGACATAAGATTCCCGGCTGCTCCAGAGTCACAGAGTCAAGTTGGGCTAGTTCAAAATAACGATTTTCCCCACAGAGAATGGAGACTGACAGCAGCAGAGATGGAGAGGCTTTCTCCTTGTCTAGGTTGACCTCTCTGAGCGAACCTAGACACAGGGTTTCCCGACCTCTCCGGACAGGTACGAATCCGATGCTCCTTACTGCCACAGTAGAAGCAACTCCCCTCAGCACGGCGTAATTCCTGACGGGTTTTGACCATCTTGGTCTGGTCGACCTGCATAGGCTCAGGAGAGTGTACTTGGGGAGAAACGGAGGGAGTGACGGGTTTCTGAAACGTAGGAGCTAGACGTGGAAACCTCCTCTCATGGGTGACCTCTTTGGCCCGCTCCTGGAACCGTAGGTCAATCCGGGTGGCGAGAGTTATAAGGTCATCGAGAGTGGTAGGAATGTCCCGACCGGCGAGTTCATCCTTAATACGGCCGGACAAACCCTCCCAGAAAACGGATACCAGAGCGTCGTTGTCCCAGGCCAGCTCCGATGCAAGGGTACGAAACCGTATGGCATATTGGCCCACGGTGAGACTTCCCTGACGGAGGCGTAGCAGAGATGATGCGGATGAGATCTTTCGTCCGGGCTCGTCAAAGACTTTCCGAAAAGCCGTGAGAAAGGCAGACAGGTCGGACACCAGAGGATCTCCTCTCTCCCAAAGAGGATTCAGCCAGGCCAGGGCCTCCCCAGTGAGATGGGACATGATGAAGGCAATTTTGGCCCGGTCGGAGTTAAACTGGTGGGAGAGAAGTTCAAAGTGCAGAGTGCACTGATTAATGAAGCCCCGAGCCTGAGCAGGGTCGCCTCCGAAGCGAGGAGGTGCAGAGAGCCGGGGTCCGTGACAGGAGCCCATGGTATTGGGGAGCAGAGGGGCTGCCGGATTGCGAGTCATGGCACCAGCGGTGGTAGCTGGTGGAGCTGTCAGAGTGTCCAGGCGAGAATTGACATTCCGCAGGTGACCCAGGATGGACTCCTGTTGGGACTTCTGACGGGACAGTTCATGACACAGGTCCGAGATGGAGGGAACTTGGGCGCCACCGGGTTCCATGGCCCGAGCAAACTGTAACGGGTCTGGGAGGCGGAACCTCTGAGCTACTATACAAAGGGGCGGACCTTGTAAGAGAGCGGGTGGCGACCAGGGTGGACGGGCAGGTAGTCACAGCAGATAAGCGAGGTAGTCTCTGGATGAACGGGCAGGAAGCCGCGGCAAGTGCCCGAGGCAGTCTCTGGAAGAGTGGGCAGGAGGTCACGGCAAGTGACCGGGGCAGTCTCTGGATGAGTGGGCAGGCGGTCACGGCAAGTGACCGGGGCAGTCTCTGGATGAGTGGGTAGGAGGTCACGGCAAGTGACCGGGGCAGTCTCTGGATGAGTGGGTAGGAGGTCACGGCAAGTGACCGGGGCAGTCTCTGGATGAGTGGGTAGGAGGTCACGGCAAGTGACCGGGGCAGTCTCTGGATGAGTGGGTAGGAGGTCACGGCAAGTGACCGGGGTAGTCTCTGGAGGAGTGTAGATACGACCTGTGATGGCTGAGCCTCCAGGTAGGCTAGCAGGCAGGTAACAGATGAGCGCTCCCAGGTGAGCGGGCAGGCAGGTAACAGATGAGCACTCCCAGGTGAGTGGGCAGACAGGTAACAGATGAGCGCTCCCAGGTGAGCGGGCAGGCAGGTAACTGATGAGCGCTCCCAGGTGAGCGTGCAGGCAACAGATGAGCGCTCCCAGGTGAGGACCCTGAGGACTGAAGCAGAGTAGTGAACTGTGCAACAACATTGCTCGGGCACCTCCATTTTGGAGGAGGGGCCTTATATAAGGTGAAGTCCTCCGGCCATTGGCCGGGGACTTCTTAGGACGACGCGCGCGGCCCCTTTAAGAGGGGGGCAGCGCCCACGCACGCGCCCTAAGCACAGAGGCAGGAAAGGAGCGTGCACCGCCAGCAGAGCGGCAGGAGGACGCCGGACCTGGAGCAGAGGGGTGAGGGGAACAGCGTCCCTGCCTGGCAGAGGGCAGGGACGCCGACGCCGACGCTACACTGAGTGTCAATGACTCATCATTTTGTCAAGCTCTGATACTGACAAATTGAAGAATTGACAATGTTACTATGAAGCTATATCTTTTGTATTTGGTTTTATCTTGATGAAGAAGTTTGAAGACTTTGAAACGCATTGACGATGAACCCGTATCAAGTCTATGTTGCATCCTGGACCATTGTTTTTGATCTCTGTCAGCAGCACAGGTGACCCACTTATTGTTTCTCTACTGGGATTTCAACTTTTTTTTAACCTGTGGGACAGGGCCGGCGTCAGCACCCGGCATACCCGGGCAAGTGCCGGGGCCCTGAGCAGGCGGGTGGGCCCACTCGCCGTCGGGCACCCCGGCGCCCATTAGCGGATGAGAGCGGTACCAGCGCCGCCACTGGGCCCCCCCTGCTTTCTCAGGGCCCCGGCAGCAGCCAGTGCAATACTCACCTCTCCCCGTGCCTCCGCTGCCGCAGCTCCGGGCTCCAGGGGGCGCCTGCAGGACGCCGGCACTTCGTCTCACAGCAGCTCCGCTGAATGACATCATCATTCAGCGGCCGGCTGTGGCAGTGAGCGCGCGGACGCCGGACAGGTGAGATGTGTGTGTGTGTGTGTCTGTGTATGTGTCTCTGTGTGTATCAGTGTGTGTGTATGTAGTGCAGTGCTTTGTGTGTGTGTGTGTGTGTCTGTGTATGTGAGAGAGTGCTGGTGTGCTGCGGTGCTGTCTGTGTGTGGTGCTGTATGTGTGATGGTGGTGGGGGAGGGCAGTGATGATGATGATGGGGAGGCAATGATGACTGATGATGATGGGCAGGCATTGATGATGATGGGCAGGCAATGATGATTATGGGCAGGCATTGATGATGATGGACAGGCATTGATGATTATGGGCAAGCAATGATGATGATGTGGAGGCAATGATGATAATGGGCAGGCAATGATGATGATGGGCAGGCATTGATGATGATGGGCAGGCAATGATGATGATGGGGAGGCGATGATGATGGGCAGGCAATGATGATGATGGGGAGGCGATGATGATGATGGGGAGGCGATGATGATGATGGGGAGGTAATGATGATAATGGGCAGGCAATGATGATGATGGTCAGGCATTGATTATGATGGGCAGGCAATGATGATTATGGGGAGGCAATGATGATGATAATGGGCAGGCAATGATGATGATGGGAGTCTTTCCACGGCATCTTTTCCTGAGCCGTAACAGTGCAGAACGCAGCACAGCGCAGAGGAGAGCTCCATATTTTGTATGGAGCTTTATATGGGGACCAGTATCCTGTATGGAGCATTATATTGGGTCCAGTATTCTGTATGGAGCATTATATGGGGGATGGGGGGTGACATCCTGCATGGGGTATTATATGGGTGATGAGGGGGAGACTATGTGGTGCCCATAATATTGTATGGAGGACTGTACTGTCCACTCTGTACTGTGCGGTTTTTGAGCTATTGTACAATTTACAATAGATATCAGTCATATAATGGAAGAAGTGAAGTGTTTGGCACTGTACTATACCCATATTTCTCTGCAGTATCTGTGCATCATGAATCGTGGTCTGTGTTAAGGGGCCCACTGAGACTCTTTCGCCCGGGGCCCATAAAAACCTGGAGCCGGCCCTGCTGTGGGACCACAGCAGCTGCCAAATTTAAGCTTGATGCTTGTTGTGTGATACACAACTTTACCAGGTGAGCAATTCCCTGCACTTTATTGTCCTTTATTATCAGATAAGGCCCTATTGCACTTTTTGCTCCTCAGTTTTTTCCCCAGCTCTGATGTCAGTAACCTCTATGTCAGCCATCTAAGAAACCCATATCTTTCATCTCTGGTTCAGAATAGTCTTTTTTACCTACTGTATGTGTGTATTACTATAACAATTCAACTTGAAAATAAACCTTTTTCTGGAATCTCTATAAGTGCCTCTTGCAGTCGAGTCAAGCTATCTGATGAAATTTCTTCGTGTGAGTACTCGTACATAGAGACATCCATAGAAACTGTGTTTCAGGCACCCTACATTCGCAGGCTAGGTATGGAGTGAGAATAGCTCCTGGTCCTACTCCTTACTTGCATACCTGTCTTCTGATGTAAATGTGCAGTTGATGTCGAAAAAGGGTTTTTGAATTCAGAGAGAACGTACCCTAGAATATAACCAAATAAGAGTTACAACCACAAAGCTTTTTGCCACATAGCGCTTACGCCAGGAGAAACCTCAGCCTCCCATGCTTGGAAATCTAGCTTTAGAAATATCAGAAGACTCAGGTTGGAGACCACAGACCCGCACTATAACATCTGCCATTTCCTAATGGAGCTTCTACACATCTCAGACTCCGGCATGTGTTTCTTTCCATTTGCACCTGTTAATAAATAAAGCACTGGTCTGTGTAATGGAGCTGTTTTATCTGATCTTCCTCAGCCAGCGAGCGAAAGCCTAAGTGATTGTTGAATGCAAACAAAATTAAAATGTAATTTCAGGTCAGCGTCTTTAAAGCTTCTCGACCGAATGTGCCGCTTTGTTTTTTTTTTCTTTCATAGGAAATTACATAATGGTGTGAACAGAGGGTGATATTCTAATGAAGCATGGCAGATATAGCATTAGCTGCTCAGGAGACACTGTGTGAGTCTATGCCTCATGAAATAGCAATTTATGTTCCCTTCTGCTTCTCTGAGATGTTAAAATGTCCTGACTGGTGTTACCGCCATGATCACTATGTCAGCACATTACTAAAATCAGCAAATTAAGATTACATTATATTGTAGCCGTCATGTCGGACATGAATGAGTTTTATTATGCAAGCATTGGATTAAATCACAAGCAAAAAAATCTCCATCTCCTGACACCGGGAAATAAATTATAAAGAATATGAATGTATCTAACAATCTACCTAACTGATCTATGGATGTATATAAAAATCTGGGAACCCTATAGCAAAGGTCCAAATTGGGCCCCTCAATGGGCTCCCAGTAGCCATTTAATTGTGAGTTTAGCAATTTTAGTGAATGCTAGTTTGCAAATAGGTCTAAGCCAGACTTATGAATTGTGACCTCTTAAAAAAGCTGAAATTCTTTCTTCAGTAGACGGTTGGCTAAAAAGTGAAAAAAACGTTTTGAATCACAAAGTTAACCAACTAATGTACTAAATAATATTCCTGATTGGTAACTTAGTCAAAGTCCATGTGGTAGCTGTCATCGTTGTCACCTAAACACTAAGTCACTATACCATTCCTCAACCGGAGTCAGATCTATTTCTCCTTTAGGCCGCAAGTCTATTGCTGCAATATACTGACGAGTCACTTCACCAACATGCCATTCCGGCTTCCTCCATCTCCTAGAGCACAGCCCGGGCCTCTTCGTATTTTTGCTAGGTCTCCGGGTTTCAGTTCTCCATGTCGTCCAAATCTTCATTTGCTCACACAGTTGTTCATATCCCTTTAACCGCTCATTGAATTGTCCATAACCGTTTAACCGTTCACTGGATTGTCTGTATACCTTTAACCACTCACTAGATTGTCCATATTCCTTTAATTGCTCACTGAATGACCCCATCCTGCTTCTTCACAGTGGTTCTCCACTTGGTTACTCAGCCTTCTTGGTCTGTGCAAAGGATCTTGTCCTGCTGCTCTCATGTCTCTTTGATCTGGCTGTAAACCAAATCAGCAAGCACTGCACATCTGACATGACGAAGGTCCAGGGAATGACTCATCCTCTGCCCTGGCCTCAGGAAATTTTTATATTTTCTAACTGCGATTCAGCTTGTCACATGACCTTGTGCCTCCTGCTTCTGGCTCCTATCCGGCAACACACACACATTTTCTAGTTCCTGCTTTCTTTATTTTTTTTTGGCAATGTTCGTTTACTTAGGCTCCATCTTGCATTCAACTATGTGTTTTTCACCTCCTTACACTGTGACCAGGTCCAAGCATATCATGTTGTTTATTAATATCACGACCATATGGCCATTCGTTATTCCTTGTTACGCTGGTATTGCCGGATCAACAAAACTCAGTAAGTCTTATCCACAGATACTAACATGGCTTCTGTCATTAATAACGCAGCGTAATAAAGCATTCTCTGTATTGCTTGCATTTAGAAGTCATCCCCTTATACATCAAAGCACAACCATTTAATGAGTCTTACAACATGACCGAGGATATTATATAAACCAGAGTCTTTTCTAAATGTGTCAGTGGGAAGGGATGGAGAGGTGAGCGATAAGGTCAGTGTAAGTATTTTTTTATTTTTTAAAACTTACGTTTATTGTGCTCAGGGGTCTGCAGAGCAGAATATATTCTTTACAAATCGAATTTCAGGGGAAAATCCAAGTGAACAGGCAAATTTAAAGGGATTGTCCAGTCTAAATCGATAAGACTATGTCACTGCAGTCCTATGAATCCCCCCCAACGCACGCACTGTGCGCTTTGGGGGTTTGCCGATTTCAGAGCCAAAGGGTATACATGAGTTATACTTATTCCCTGCCATATCCCATCCAGTGTGCACAGGCTCGCTCCATGCACTTGTATAGAGAGAGTCCTCACGCCAACTAGGGACACGGCTGTCAAATGAGAGTGGCCGACTAGAGGGGGTGGCCTCTCTACCTACAAGTATAGACTTATCAATTTGGACCGGACAACCCTTTTAAGCTTTTTTCAGATCCACTCATTTCTACTTGTGAGTGTTATTGTATGATGAGCACCATATATTCCCAATGTCCTTGGCTCGATGAAGGCAGGCACAGCATATTCCCCCCAGTGTGTATATTTACTGTATATATATTCAATATTTCCATGTCAGATTGAGATAAAGGTCATCAGCATAATTAAATTAAATGACTTGGGCGCTCCGCCAATAATTACATTTGTGTCAATCATACTTCTACATTTGCCTTACTGCCAACCTTTATGTGGACGCAGCATACATATCTATGTCTTAGGTCTAAACTGTTTTGTGAAAGAAGTAAAAATTGTGAAAAAAATACCAAAATTCCGCGCATTGTTTTTTGGGTTTTGTTTTACGACATTCATGTTTCTCTACCTTCTCTATAATGTCAGTCCATGAAAATGGGACCACACTCAGAAGTCGTCCAATTTTTTTCCACGGACCCATAGAATTAAATGGATGAGTGACATCCTATTCTCTGAGGCAAATCATACATGCAATGATTTTTTCCCTCAGACCACTTGGTTATAGGAAAAAATTGGATGTGCACAGCCCCATAGAATAACAGGGTACGAGTGCTGTCTGTCAAAACCCTGGAAAGCACTTGTCTGAGTTATAGGGTCATCTGCAGAAGCCTTTACAGTGATACTCGAATAATTGTTTTGCTATTTTATAGGTAAAAAAAAGAAATTTTTTAAAATAATTAGGTTTAGTAAACCTTTTCCTGGGATCCATAACTTTTCACATTTTTCCTTGATGGAGCTGTGTGATGGAGTAGATGCGGCAGCTAAAAAAACGTTAATTCTGCCATTTTGATTATTTTTTGCTTTACGCCATTTATTGTACAAGTTAAATAATTTTATGTTTTGATCGATTCGACATTTACAGACGAACCGATACCAAATGCGTTTTCATTTTTTCAAATGGGGGGAAAAGGAGAGTGCTTCAAATTTATGTATTTTATTTTTACTTGTATTTTTTTAGTCTGTCCTAGGAGACTTGAACCTGTGATCACCAGACTGTGCTTCTTCTGTATATTGTAAAATTACGGTCTCCCAGTTGTACCGACACGGCAACTATGATGATCTTCAGGAAGCCCCCAACAGCCTAGGCTTTCCATCGGCACCCTGATTGCATCATGAGGGGTGTTCAGCACCCGGGAATAATTCATTTTTCTCTGGACCACACACACCTTTAAGGCTGTTTTTTCAGAGATTGACAGTTAAAGGGTTACCAGCAGAGATCGGAGCTCATCCTCGATTGCATCCTCGATTGCCGCTGTTACATGCAAATGCCGGCAGTATAATCCAAATTCGGTGTGTAATGTACATGAGCGCTACATGTTGCTAAGGAGTTGAATTGTACAGTAACTGCAGTTTATGGTGACTTTCCAGAATAAGCTTTCACAAGTTTACATGAGGATTAACATGATTTCTGACTATGACATATCAAGCAGTTTTCTCGATGCTGCCTCCAGTTGATATGATCTGCATCATTTTCCCTTTGTTTCCTTCCCCTTCTGTTCCCTCCATCCAGCTCCTTCTCCATTCCCATAATGGCATCCATTAAATAGACATGTGATAATTTTTTCGATACCTTTTTATTTTGTATCTGTAAAACTAATGCCAATATATACACAGTTTAGAGTATACTACTCCTGCAGGATACTCACCGAACATAAAACATGGTGTAAATGTAAGGTGCACAAGGCGGTAATTATGGTTGAGCGGCTGTGTTCCCACGCTCTGGCACCCCACAAATAAACAGTGTCTCAGTCACAGTGTGCCATCTCATGTAATGTGCATTACACTCACTTGCCACCCGGAGTCCTTTGCTGTATCCACATCATTGGTTCCAGGAACAGCTGTACAGACTTCAGGGGACACCCGGTTTGTTTCAACATTTAACCTGCCACCCTTGAACTCACCCTATCAACTATCTTCAACAAATTCTCCTCACTGACTAAACCAGGAATTGGTTCCCTTTTACTGGCACTAACCCCTCTCATTATGGGCTGAGTCAATCATTAATTGTCTCTTTACTCTGTCTGCTCCAGTAGTCTGTTGCTGGGCAAACTTAACCTTTCACCTACTTAGCTACAGTTTACACTAAGTATATTGCACTTAAACATCTAAACTCTAAACTATATCCTATACTTTCCCTACACCTGACCTGAGTACATGTTACTCACAATAGGCATTACCTTTACAGCATTTACACAGCAGCATCAGTATCTTAAAACACTGTACATTAATCACATTTCTTTAATAAAAAAAACACATGACACAGTTTACATTTCACAATAAAATGCAGTAAAACCGCAAAACACTATTCTTATAATATGATGCTTTATTCAGGGGCAGGGACAGGGTAGTCACACCCTTGCATACAAAGGTCTTAAAGGGAATCTGTCACCCTAAATTGGCGGGATATTTAAATGATGGCAGTCAGGTCAGATGGGCGGTGTTTTGGGTACTTGCCTTAAAATGTTGTTCGCCGCTGTTTCCATTATTTCTGGGAATTGTAGTCGTTGCCCTCCATATAACACGCCTGCGCATTGCAATCTGCGGGCAAAGCATACTGCGCGTGCGCAATTCAAGATTGCAATGTGCAGGCGCGTTATATGGAGGACAACGACTACAATTCCCAGAAATAATGGCGACAGCGGCGAACAACATGTTAAGGCAAGTACCCAAAACACCGCCCATCTGACCTGACTGCCATCATTTAAATATCCCGCCAATTTAGGGTGACAGATTCCCTTTAAGCGTTGCTGCATTATTTAAAGGATTATCCCTATATTCTCTGTATTAGTGGATTTCAATGCGACAAAAAAAAACACTGTTTAAACTGAGATAAAATAAAAATTCATTCCTAGCAGGAAAACTACACTATGATGGTTCCAAAGGGCAAGTCAGGACACTTGGCAGAATTTTTTACTTTACTACTTTGTACCTTTATGGGCATTAAAACCACATTGATTTTATGGAAGAAGATGATGGCTCAGATGGAACAGGGGAGAGCTGAGAGAGCGTCATTAATCTTCCTGGAGGAGATAAAAAAAATCAATAACTTCACCTATATATTTTCTATAAGGAGACAACTCTAATTTCCTGATTTACAGATAGTACATTTTCATTCTCTGATAGAAAGTCCTCTATAAATTAAAAATCCTCTATAAAGTAAATTTAATCTCAAACCTTATTTTTCTCAAATACCAGCTTTAAACAGGTTTCCTGGAACTTTATTATTAGTGACTTGACCTTTGCATCAATTGATTTGGGAAAGGTACAACTCCTGGCATCCTAACAATCAGTCAAAAATTACTGTGCCACACGGGAACTAGAACAGCTCTATATATTGTGTTGTGGCCCTAAATGGTACCAAAGAGGTACCGGAGAGAGTTGTAGTACCGTTTCATGGCCACCGCACAATGTAGGGGCTGTAGCCCTTTCAGTCGACTGATCGGTGAGGTATTGGGAGTAAAATTGGTCTTTAATAAAGTCCTGGAAATACTGATCTACCGACTTTCCAGTATAATAGCTGCAGATAGTGTACAGTCATGGACAAAAGTTTTGAGAATGACACAAATATTAATTTTTACAAAGTCTACTGCTTTCACTTTTTCTAATGGCAATTTGCATATACTCCAGAATGTTATAAAGAGTGATCAGCTTAACAGCAATTACTTGCAAAGTCAATATTTGGCTAGAAAATGAACTTTATCCCCCAAAACACATTTCAACATCATTGCAGCCCTGCCTTAAAAGGAGCAGCTAACCTCTTTTCAGTGATTTCTCCATTAACACAGGTGTGGGTGTTGATGAGGACATGGCTGGAGATCAATCTGTCATGATTAAGTAAGAATGACACCACTGTACACTTTAAAAGGAGGCTGGTGCTTGGCATCATTGTTTCTCTTCTGTTAACCATGGTTATCTCTAAAGAAACACGTGCAGTCATCATTGCAATGCACAAAAATGGCCTAACAGGGAAGAGTATCGCAGCTCGAAAGATTGCACCTCAGTCCACAATCTATCGCATCATCAAGAACTTCAAGGAGAGAGGTTCCATTGTTGCCAAAAAGGCTCCAGGGCGCCCAAGAAAGACCAGCAAGCGCCAGGACCGTCTCTTCAAAGTGTTTCAGCTGCGGGATCAGGCTACCAGCAGTGCAGAGCTTGCTCAGGAATGGCAGCAGGCAGGTGTGATTGCATCTGCACGCACTGTGAGGCGGAGACTCTTGGAGCAAGGCCTGGTCTCAAGGAGGGTAGAAAAGAAGCCACTTCTCTCCAGAAAAAAACATCATGAACAGACTGATATTCTGCAAAAGGTACAGGCAGTGGACTGCTGAGGACTGGGGAAAAGTTATTTTCTCTGATGAATCTCCTTTTCGATTGTTTGGGACATCAGGAAAACGCCTCATTCGGAGAAGACAAGGTGAGCGCTACCACCAGTCTTGTCTCATGCCAACTGTTAAGCATCCTGAAACCATTCATGTGTGGGTTGCTTCTCAGCCAAGGGAATTGGCTCTCTCACAGTCTTGCCTAAAAACACAGCCATGAATAAAGAATGGTACCAGAATGTCCTCCAAGAGCAACTTCTCCCAACCCTCCAAGAGCAGTTTGGCGATCAGCAATGCCTTTTCCAGCATGATGGAGCACCTTGCCATAAAGCAAAGGTTAGAACTAAATGGCTCAGGGAACAAAACATAGAGATTTTGGGTCCATGGCCTGGAAACTCCCCAGATCTTAATCCCATTGAGAACTTGTGGTCAATCATCAAGAGACAGGTGAACAAACAAAAACCTAAAAATTCTGACAAAATGAAAGCAATGATTGTGCAAGAATGGACTGCTATCAGTCAGGATTTGGTCCAGAAGTTAATTGAGAGCATGCCAGGGAGAATTGCAGAGGTCCTGAAGAAGAAGGGTCAACACTGCAAATATTGACTTGCTGCATTAACTCATTCTAACTGTCAATATAAACTTTTGTTACTCATATGTTTGCAATTATATTTCTGTCTGTGATAAAAAAAACATCTGTCAAACACACACATAAAAACCAGAGGACAGCAATCATGTGAACATATAATATTTGTGTCATTCTCAAAACTTTTGGCCATGACTGTAGACTGTGTCCCTTTAGCTGCAAACCTGTGAACTCTGCTTTCAACTATATCTCTAGGGACATTCAATACCTTAGCTATTTTTTCACTGGCCTCTCTTAACTTTTTGGGCCATTCTCTTGGGACTGCCCATCAGTAACCTGGAAGCCATTGCCATGAGTGATGTGCTAAGGATTGTAAAACTTTGAATCAGCCCAATTTTCTCCAATTAAAAATAAAGAAATTTAAAAATAAACATATTTGGTATCAAAGCTTCCATGAAAGTCCGATCTATCAAAATCTAAAATTAATTCAGTTGATCAGTAAACATCATAATGGGAAAAAAAACATAGAAATATCAGAATGGCGTTTTTTCAGTAGCACTAACACCGCAAGAAAAAAAATGCAACAACAAGAATCAAAATGGAATCAATACGATCATCAGCTCTGGGCGCAGAAATCAAGCTCTCACCCAGCTCTGTTGACTGAAAATTGAAAATGCTGTGGATCATGGAGACACAAGCAAATTTTTTTTTTATGTATTTCCCAATTTTCTTTCACCAATTAAGTTAAAAAAAAAGTTTGTTCTCTCTTTAATCTTACTGTTATGAAAAATAATATTGCCAGGTCATTTTTTTCCGCACAATGAACGCTATCAAAACAAAACCCAAATAACAATATTGTATTATTTGTGCAATTTCACCGTTCTTGATATTTTTTTTTTACCATTTTCCAGTACACTGAATGCTAAAATGAATAGTGTCAATCAAAAGTGCAACTCGATCCTCAGAAAAACAAGACATCATGAGTCTAAGATAAAAAAGTGATGGTTCTTGGAATAAGAGGAGGAAAAAACATAAACAGGAAAATGGAAAGGGGTTAATATTTATTTCTCTAAAAAATGTGTCGGGTTGGGATGAAAAGTTCTCCGACAAATTTTAAGCCTTTCTTCGTCTTCAATTTGCGTCATGCAATCTAATGGTCATTTTAGAGAAAACGCAGTTTTGGGGAGTATGTGACATTTTTGCTTTGATGGGGAAAATGTTCAGCGACTCTTTGAAGTTGTGAGATACCTTGTCAATTTTCTGCCGTTTCTGTTGTTCTCATGGGCCTATTCCAGCAGTCAAAGTGGCTGATATTAATTGATCTTGAGGCTACAATCCAGGTAAATATTAGTGGCAGAACCTGACAATTAGGGAAAACCAACTTTTCCAAGAGGATAATGGTAAATCAGCCTTTATGTTGGTTCTGACTTTTCATAGTGAAGTGATCAATCGTCCGCTTCACACCTCCAGCTATTATAAGGCTTGTTCGGCAGCGCTGGGAATCATCAAGCTGTTGGTCATTTATAGCAACTTGTTCTGCTCCCATAATCGTGTTATGATGGATTTGAGATGTTGAGGTTTAGCTGCTGGATACATTAGACTTACATTGGCCAGTTTACAAATAACCACTTAACATCCAGGTATCTAAACCGATCATCCCAGAGGTAAGAAGGCATCAAAAACTCATTCCAAGTAGCCCATTTACATCTCATGAGCCAGTACGTAATGAATGGCTATAAAAACACCTCTCTACAGATTTCTTTTTTCGTTTTTCAAGTGTTCACCTCTCATACCTAATAAATGTATACATTTACAAAACATTACACAGGGAACTGTCCAAAAATGTCCAGGACATGTCTCTAGCCTCAAGTTCTATAACTTGCAATCCATTCTTATTGTACTTTGTATGGTAAACATGAATGGTGTCATTCAAAACTACAACTCGTTCCACAAAAAAACAAGTCCACGTATGGCTATGGCGACTTAAAACAAAAAATGAAGTGGTTCTTGAAACAAGAGGAGTGAAAAACAAAAGTGCAAGACTGAAAAATTGTCCGGGTTTATAAGGTCAACCCCTTACCAAAAAATGACATACTACCTTTGATGCACAACGAGTGCATCTTTCCTGGCAGATGATGGCTAATTTGACCAGCCATCAAGCGTGTGGAGCACCACCCATGGTTGTTAACTTGTTAACTAAAATAAAATAAATAAAATGGTTTAAGAGGTGATCAAACTATTGTATCTACCCCAAAATGGTATAAGTAAAAATGTCAACTCACGTTGCAAAAAATAAGCTCTCGCACGGCTCCATGTCCTGAAAATTGAAAGCGTTACGGGTCTCGGAAAATGGAGACACAAGCAAAATGTTTTTGTTGTTTATTTTTTACAAATTTCTGATTTTTTTTTCACCACTTAAAAAATAAACTATTCATGTTTGGTATATGCATACTCATACTGACCTGGAGAATAATATTGCGAGATGCCGTATTTTTCTGACTATAAGACGCATTTTTCCCCCAAGATTTTGGGGGAAAATGGGGGTGCGTCTTATAGTCGGAATATACTTACAAGTAGTGTGGTGGCAGCAGAAGTCAGGTGATTCTGCGTCGGTCTGGCGCTGCAGGGCCATAATCTCACTCCCTTCTCAGGCTGTTACGGCAGTATTCGGCAGTGCGCAGTGGTGCGGGCTCTGCCGACATTTTCTGAAAATCCAAAGCCCCGCACATCCCCACTGCTGCGATGCGGTTTCCTCCAGTAAAATAAGCCCTGGGAAAATGGACACAGGGTCGGCGCATGCGCAGATTGAGATCTCGGTGGCCATTTTCCCGACGAATCTGCCACACCAGCCTGGGATGGGATTTCCCAGAGGCCACCACTTCACAGCAATGGATGTGCGGTGGCTCCAGGCTTTCAGAAAATGTCAGCTGAGCCCTCACACCACAAGCACCACAGAACTTTCTGCACCAGTCTGGGATGGGAGTCAAATCATTGCCGGACCACCGAACAACCCCTGTGACCACGCTCCACCAGTGCTACTGATTTCCCCCGGTAAGCTGAATTTGGACTATAAGACGGACCCCCATTTGATGCATTAAGTTTTTTTTTCCGTATTTTCCTTATGAAAATTTGGGGTGCGTCTTATGGTCCCATGCGTCTTATACTCCGAAAAATAAGGTAAGTTTTACCATATAGTGTACATTGTAAACAATAAAAAAACAACTATTTTTCCCGCTATCCAGTGCACTACATGATAAAATGAATGGTGTCATTTATAATTACAACTTAATTAATGCAAGCCTTGTACGGTTATGATGAGGTAAAAAAAAAAGTTATGGCTTTTGGAAGAAGGGGAGAAAAAAAAAATTAAAAAACTGGAAATGATCTGGGGGTGAAAGGATTAAAGATGTCCAGTATGTCTGAAATATAAAATATAGGTATATTTTAGTTTTACTACTTTGGGGATATTTATCATTTCATTTATTAGCGACAGCGTCAGTGGTTTTCATATAACTCAAAGTTCCATAAAAGTATGAAGGTTGCTTGAATTCTGTGCCCTGGATTACAACGATAACTGGTGAATGAATTCCCTTTTATGCGCATTGTTCAGACCAGACTATACTTTTACATTTTATGTATTTTTAGCTGCAGTGCAGCTCATGCTCTAGAGATAGTTAACTTCCAAACGCAGGTCTGTGTATCCGAAGGGAGTTCTGCCCTGTTTGCCCCCGAGGACCAGGATGAAAAGCAATTTTAAAGTAAAGATTTGGTTGTCTAAACTGATTGTAGCTATAATCAGTCACTGTCAAATGCTGCAAGGAGTGATCATGGGAAGAATCATATCTGTCCACCATCTGTCACTCATCTAGTTGAATCCCGAAGGTGGACATATCACTCGCTTGAGACCAACCCGTCACTCAGAGTTTTTGGAGCAGGTACTGGCCAACTGCTCCATCTACTGATAAGGTGAGAAAGGTGTTGTCCAGTTCCGGGCAGATGGGCACATGCACACGTCTGAGAAGAGGACCCAATGGAAACCTAACCAAAGAGAAATTTGCTTGCATTTTTTGCCATTTTCTCTGCCTAAGTTGTTTTCATAGTGATCTTCCCCAGCTCTAAAACCTAAACTATGACCACAGAAAAGTCCGTTATTTACCCATTAAAACATTATTTTAAGCATAAAGGAGTTCTCCTAACTTCGAAAGTTAACCACAGGAAGGGTACAATCACAAATCCGAGAATGGGGCTCCAAAATGCCCCAATCCATGTGCATGGATGAGACAGTTCCATTTATTGACTAACAGACTGTCACTGTATTTTTTAGATGACTTCATATGATGATAATTCCATGAAGGAACAAATGGAACACAATGACTCACCTACAAGCGATCTTCAGCCCCTATGTCTGTCTGATATATCTGGTGCATGATTCACTTTTCTAAATATATTTTTTTCTAATAAATGACTTTGAAATTTTCTTTTTAACCACTGGCTTTGTTAGGAGCAACTATGTTAGCAGAATGGAGAACTTGGACATGAGAACATAGGAAAATACTGTGCATTTGGAAGGATACTATACTTATGTAATACAAATAACTGCTCTTATAACTGTGCAGTGGCACCTAACTATAGATCCATATTCAAAATTTTCATAGTCTGTTTTGGAGGCTTTTGGGAATCTATTGAGTCCATAAAAAACTGCAGAATTAATAGGCAATTTGTATATTTCAATTTTATTATTGGACCACTACAGTGCTATCGATCAATCCAGACATTAGTAAACCTGAATATTTAAGAAAGTAAAGGGTGAAGTGTTGTCTTTCTTAGGGGAATATTTATGTGTTCAAAATTATCATGCAACTAAATGAAAAACATACATTTTCCCATCTCAATTGTTAATTTTCATCTTTCTAAGTGAGAATAATAACCAAACCGCTGAAAATGTACAAAAATACGTTTCTGAGATTTACATAAAAAATATCAGTGACCAATATTAACCGCCCTTCTTTTCAATAACAGTCATAAACTCCATCCATGGAGTCAGTTTCTTAATCTGCTGCCGATCTACTTTTGGGCAGCATCAACCACATTCTCCAGACACTGATCAGAGAGGCTACTGTTCTCCATCGTATATCTCCCATTTAAGAAGGACCCACACATTCTCACTAAGGTTTAGTTCAGGTGAGGAAGGGTCTGTGTCACTTTTTTTTTTCTTTTATCTTTGCTCTTTATTTTTGGGGCTATAAAGTCTATGAAGGACAATAAACTCTAAGGTGTTTTGATATAAAAACCCTGTGCTGGTGCATTCCCAAGCGGCTACCAGAAAGCTGAAGTCCTTCAACATATATATGTATATATGTTCAAAGCTCTAACCTTAATATAAAAAAAAACTGACCATCACATCCAAACATAAATCAGGTCTGAACAGGTGCTTACCTAGAGTAACTAACTCAAGTACAATCAAACGAATAAGACAGCACTCTGTGGCGCTATAGAATGCAAGCATGAAATATGAAAATTGAATTGCATTACTGCACTAGAAATATGAAAAATTGAGAATGCTAAGCGCATAAATTGACCTTATTTGTTTTATTGTGTTTGAGTTGGTTAGTCTAGGTAAGCACCTGTTCAGACCTGATTTATGTTTGGATGTGACGGTCAGATTTTTTTGTGTTTGTATTAGCCTTCTGACTGAGCACTCCGCCCCTTAGCCTCAGGTGTTTTTAATTGCAACAGGATCCTACAGAAAAAAACGACGTGTTACTCGTGTCATGAGTAAGACTGCTTAGTGCAGTCTAAACGCGTCGACTGGGTCATGTCAACCATGGAAATTTTCTTTTGTATGTACTATAATTTCTTTTGAAAAATAAAAAGAAAAGGAAAATGTAGTCCTCTTGAGCCGGACTCCAAGTTTTTTTATTATCCTTGATCTGAGGCCAGAGCGAGGCCGGTGTCTGAGCCCCAGGTGGATGAACATAGAGCAAATGGGTGAGCTGGAATTAAGTTTTTATAACAGGAGCCTACCCCTCCATAGAGATATAGACTTTAGTCCAAGAGAGGATACACATTATGTTCCCAGAGAGATGTAGACTGTATAAGAGAGGATTGGCATTAGATCCCTGGCAACGAGAATCACCTTATCGTGGCTGCCAGGTACAGATAAATTGGCCAATTTATGCGCTAAGCATTCTCAATTTTTCATATTTCTAGTGCAATAATGCAATTCAATTTTCAAATTTCATATTTGCATTCTATGGCGCTACAGAGTGCTTCCTTATTTGTTGAAATCTCTAACCATGACATACAAAGCCATCCACAACCTATGTCCTCCATACGTCTGTGACCTCGTCTCCCGGTACTTACCTGCAAGCAACCTCCGATACTCACAAGATCTCCTTCTTTACTCCCCTATTATCTCTTCTTCCCTCAATCACATACAAGATTTCTCCCGTGTACGTATCTCTCCTACTCTTTAACTCTCCACCCCAACATATCAGACTCTCGCCTACCATGGAAACCTTCAAAAGGAACCTGAAGACCTACCTCTTTCGACAAGCCTACAACCTGCAGTAACTACTGATCCACCATACTGCTGCACGGCCAGCTCTACCCTCTCCTACTGTAGACTGTGAGCCCTCATGGGCAGGGTCCTCTCTCCTCCTGTACCAGTCGGTGACTCTTTTTATTTAACATTATTTTACTTGTTTTTTGTTATAACTCCGATAAAGCACATATGAACCTGAACCACATGTTTTAAAAAGGTATAAATTTTATTACAAATCACAAAAATTACACACAGAGAAAAGTTAAAAAGTGGGAAACCCTAAAAGGGCACCACAACCCACAATTAGATCAATGGGAGGTTGCACATACCATATAACCCCAGTAATTACAATCCCCTACAGCTAAGTAGCTCAAAGGGAACACCATGTAAACATAGTGTAACTAAACAGAAATAACAAATAATCACAAATAAATGATTAGAAAAGTGCAATAGTGTAATTTACCTCCTGTCGGTGATGGTGCCAGCCCCTGCAGTAACCCTCTTTCCACCATACTGCTGCACGACCAGCTCTACCCTCTCCTACTGTAGACTGTGAGCCCTCATGGGCAGGGTCCTCTCTTCTCCTGTACCAGTCGGTGACTCTTTTTTTTTTTAAGATTATTGTACTTGTTTTCTATGTACACCCCTCCTCACATGTAAAGTGCCATGGAATAAATGGCACTATAATAATAAATTAATTAACAATAATAATACATATGCATATATATATATATAAGTAATTACTGTAGACTATTAATGCGACTGCTGTGATATAAAACACTTTGGCTATTATGGTCTCACATTGATGATAGATAGATAGATAGATAGATAGATAGATAGATAGATAGATAGATAGATAGATAGATAGATAGATAGATAGATAGATAGATAGATAGATAGATAGATATGAGATATATAGACATGAGATAGATAGCTAGATAGAAAATAGATAGATAATAGCTAGATAGATAGATAATAGATAGATAATAGAAAGATAGAAGATAGATAGATAATAATAGAAAGATAGATAGATAATAGATAGAAAGATTTATAGATAGATAATAGATAGATAGATAGATAGATAGATAGATAGATAGATAGATAGATAGATAAATAGATAGATAGATAGATAGATATGAGATATATAGATATGAGATAGATAGCTAGATAGAAGATAGATAGATAATAGCTAGATAGAAGATAGATAGATAGATAGATAGATAGATAGATAGATAGATAGATAGATAGATAGATAGATAGATAGATAGATAGATAATAGATAGAAAGATAGATAGATAATAGATAGATAGAAGATATATATAGATAATAGATAGAAAGATAGATAGATAATAGATAGATAATAGTAGAAAGATTTATAGATAGATAGATAGATAGATAGATAGATAATAGATAGAAAGATTTATAGATAGATAATAGATAGATAGATAGATAGATAGATAGATAGATAGATAGATAGATAGATATGAGATATATAGACATGAGATAGATAGCTAGATAGAATAATAGATAGATGATAATAGATAGATAATAGAAAGATAGATAGATAATAGAAAGATAGATAGATAATAGATAAAAGATTTATAGATGATAGATAATAGATAGATAGATAGATAGATAGATAAATAGATAGATAGATAGATAGATAGATAGATAGATAGATAGATAGATAGATATGAAGATAATAGATATGAGATAGATAGATAGATAGAAGATAGATAGATAATAGCTAGATAGAAGATAGATAGATAGATAGATAGATAGATAGATAGATAATAGATAGATAAAGATAGATAGATAATAGATAGATAGAAGATAGATAGATAATAGATAGAAAGATAGATAGATAATAGATAGATAATAGATAGAAGATTATAGATAGATAGATAGATAGATAGATAGATAGATAAAGATTTATAGATAGATAGATAGATAGATAGATAGATAGATAGATAGATAGATAGATAGATAGATAGATAGATAATACATAGATAGATAGATAATAGATAGATAGATAGATTATAGATAGATAATAGATAATAGATAGATAGTAGATAGATGAAAGATTATAGATAGATTAGATAGATAGATAGATAGATAATAGATAGATTAGATAGATAGATAGATAAGATTAGATAGATAGATAATGATAGTAGATAGAATAGATAGTAGATGAATCGATAATTGATATTCATAGATAAATAGAAGAATTGAGAGAAAACTCAAAGCCATTGCTAAATAATTTGCGCACAGCCAGAGCAGCTTCATTCACAGGGAGAATCATTATCATGTTATTACAGACACAATAGGAAGGGATATTTTACTATAATAATCAATGCAGTCTCTTTGAATAAGAGTATAATAGAGATATTGGCTTAGAAAAAAGGTAATTTCTTTCTCTTACACAATGATGCTAGTATCTATTTAACTACATAATAAATGAAATACTTTCGGTTAGTAATCCATGCAGAAATAACCCACTTGATGTACAGTAATAGTGTTTTGCACGATATCTACCTCCTGCAAGCTTCAATTGATTACTGAGTCATGGGGGGTTTATCCGTCATCCTCCATATCTACAAACACAGAATTTAGAAAAGGAAGAAGAAATATAATCTTTAGCCAAAAATGAAATGGTGACTTTGTTCCTGAATCGTTATTTGCGGCTTAATTTGTGCTGTGATACAGTTCTACATCCTGTGGACTCCCAAATGTATGAAAAAGGCTGCTAAGCATGTGTGCAGGTGACAGAAGTTCATGCAGTACATGTCCCTGCAAATGTGTTCATTTTTTAATCTTAAATTTCTTCTACAATCTTTTGTAAGAAGAAATAAGTCTGTGCAGCAGGAAGAGGCAGGGCAATGTGTAGCAGATGGAACTCTGTGTGTATTTTATGGCTGGAGGCCAAATGTACTCAAATGGAGGTTACTCGGACTAAAGTGAGAACCAGTCGCTATTTATGGTGGATTAAGAGTGTTCTGGGAATATGAGAAGAAAATGTATTACTAGACATTATATGATTTGCATCCTGCATTTTCATTAGTCTCTACTTCTTAATTTGCAGTTTCCCTGAGCTAGTGGGAGGAGACCAGCTGATGTCTCCCATACACAGCACACACACAGAGAAGTATGTCTCTTCATTCCACATCGGCACACAGACAGAAAGCAACAGCAAGAATAAAATGAAATAGTAATATAACATTTTTGGTTGTGAATCCATTTTTGTGGCAGGGTAAATGACTTGTTAGAAGCTCAGCACGATCTTTCTGTGTCTCCCAGTGCTTGTCTTGTCACTTTGCTCCTCACTCTTCCTCTTCCCTCACTTCTCCATTATAGTAGATGTAACCTGACAACATTGTGCTGGCAGTCTATCTTGCTTTGACCAAAACAGAATTTAGCTTGTTTTCAGGAATGGATACTGAGTTTGGGACGGACAGGTAAGAAGTGACTCGACATACACAGATGGATTTCAGAGCCAGAGATTCCTCATGGCTCTTTAAAGATCAATGAGGCTTTTAATGATGACTCTAATTTTATTTTAAATTCTAACTACAGAGAGATCCAGGAACAGATCCATAAATTGAAACCAGTACTCCACAGAAGAGCTAGGATGTGATGGAACAAAGGTTTTTAGGAAAAATATGTAATGAAGGGGCTAATACCCAGGGGCCTATGGGTACAGGTTTTCCTCTTATTTGAAACTGAGCTAGTCACTGATGCTGCCTTCAACAGCTTCTCATTCATTCCTCATTGGTTTACAGCCGGGGCAGTCGCATTAGCATCGCTCCCAGTTGTAAACTATTTAACCCCCAAATATGGATTGCGCTGTGGGACTGACTGTACGCCGGACAGGTATAGTATATTCTTGTTTTTTATGTTTTATTTTTTACAGGAGATCGAGGGCATCGTTTGGATTAGCAGAAAAATAAAGATGGCAAAAATGTTTGGTATGTCATTTCATTAAAATACTTTAATCTACCTGTGTGTGTGTTTATTTTACCCTTTACAAACTTCAGGATTAGTGATGGATAGGTGTCTTATTGACACCTCTCCATTACTAAGCCCCAGGCTTAATGTCACCTTACAATACAAAGGTGACATTAACCCCTTATTACCCCATATGCCACTACTACAGGGCAGTGGGAAGAGAGAGGCTAAGTACCAGATTTGGCACATCTTACAGATGTGACTTTTCTGGGGTGGCTGGGGCCAGATGTTTTTAGCCAGGGGGAAGCCAAGAACCATGGTCCCTTTCTAGGCTATTAATATCTGTCCTCAGTTCCTGGCTTTCCCTCTCTGGCGCAGAAAATTGCGCGGGAGCCCACGCCAGCTTTTTCTGTGAAAACATTCCTTTTCATTAGTTTATTTTTTTAAAATTTTTCTGTTGAATCAAAATTCAAAAGCAAAGTCTGATATGTGTTACTTGATAGTTTCATGTTATTTCAATGACCATGGTGAGTTTTTCTCAGTTTAACAGAAGGGCACCAACAATTTTATCCATGTAGGTGCCTACCACAGTATTTAGACCTTAGGCTAGGACAGCAAGCAAAATCTGGTCTCTAGTCTAATATGGAACATCATAAAATGATCAGTAAATTATTATCAGTAAATGTAAGTCTTTCAAATGTCAATGTACAATTAAAAAGTAAATTAACATACTACAGCATGGAAGCAGTCAATAAATAGCCTACATTATCCATACAAATGCTGATATGGTTTTATTTCATGTGGTATTATGGCTGGTGAATAGCTTGAACATAAAGGACACCGAATGCGCGTTAAGGCTGGGATCACACATGCGAGGAATACGGCCGAGTGTTGCATGGTAATACCCGGCACTACCGCCGGCCTCGGGAGTGGAGCATGCGGCCGCATAGCAATACATGAGGCCGCGCACTCCGCTCTCGATGCCGGCGGCAGTGCTGGTTATTACCATGCGAGACTCGGCTGTATTCCTCGCATGTGTGATCCCGGCCTAATGGTGATTTTTTCACAGCTTCCATAAAAATTTGAAAGTCCCTGATGTGCAGCCACTCGACAATGTACCAGGTAGATACAGGATCCTATTGATAAGCTATAAACCTTGCAGGTAGGACAATCACTTTAAGGCTCTAAAAGGTAAATCAGGCCCATAGTTCATTCATGGCAGAACAATATTATATCCTCAAAAAATTACAAAGGTGTGTATTATAAGAAACACAGGTCTTTCAACAGAAGCATGCTGATGGTTTCCATATGAAAACGGAATTGAACTATAGAACTAAAGCAAAATAAATGTAAAATCAGCTATAAAAATACATTTTATAGACTATTATTTAGCAGTGTCTATCAAAAGTGGAGTGCCACTTTAAATACGTTTGATACGTTTGTTCTATGAGATAATTTTTCAATACATTTTTATGCAAAAAAAAAATCCGTGACTATTGCATTTGCTGTAAACAGTGCAAGATTTGCATATCCGTTATGTGAATTACCCCATGTGAATAATATGATTTGGTAGTAAAGCGTGTTTTTTTTCATTATTTCCGATGACCTTGCTATTGATGTTAAGTACTGAATCTGACATGCAGAAAATGCTGGTAATTTTTTGTTTTGTTGACTGAAATGATTAGGGTCACTTTGTCTCCAGTGATTAGAGACATTTGCATAGTACAGTATGGTAGCAAAATAATATTTTTAGCTTAGTGGAAAAGCCCACTGTAAAATCTTTAGGATAATTTGTTCCCCCGCAAAGAAACATTGGTATTTTAGTCTAGTAGAAGGAATCATTGTAGTCAGCACTTGACCTGCAATTTAAAAAAAATGATTGTTCAACCCTAGAATTTGTAACCCGGCCTTTGAGGCCCAGTAGCTTACTTTTTTGCTATTTTCTGCAAAATTACTTTTGTTAGAATTTTGAATCTCTAGATATTCCTCAAGTATGTCGTTGTTGGTAATATCCAGTTGTTCATATAATTTTATGCATTTTGGTATAACAATGCTTTTTTGGGGAAACCCCATAGCTACAAAGCCCGGGCTTTTTAGACCCATGCTATGTTTATCTTGTACTCATCAGTGTTTGCGTCTCAAGTTACTGTGTTATTATAATTGGGGTTGCTGTGGAGATGGGTGGATCATGCCTGTGTGTTGAAAGACCTGTGATGATGTAATGGCCATGTGAACTTGGAAGGGAGACTGACTCCTGCTTCCCAAAATCTTAAGGCCATGACCTTGTAAGGAGGTCAGGGCCCAGCCCTGTAAATATTGTTACCGCTGTTTACCTTTAGATGATTGATATGTTTGAATGTACCTATCTGCATTATATGTAAGCCGTGTATATGTGTTTACTGCCATATTGTGTTATACATATATATGTTAGGGACAGTGCAGTAAGTGCAAATGGACACAAGATGGGGCGCTGAGCACATTCATAATAGAGCACACTCATATTAGGACACAGTTCTAGGACACTTCAGAGGTTAATTGTGGGAGTCTTTAACTGAGAATTAGCTGAGAGAAATTTCCTGGTTCAGGGGAGTCAGAGGTGGACCCTGTTGTCACTCGGATGTCCCTGGTCCTGAGCTGTGTAGACGTACAGTGTACACGAAGAGTAGAGTGAGGAAAGATACCAGCAGTAGTGAAGCCGGTGAAAGAATCACCGTGGACCCGTTAGCCATAGTCGGTGGACTGACGAAGAAGTAGTGCCAGTTGCTAGGCCACTGTGTGAACGCTCAGCAGAAGTGAGCGTGCTGAAGCAGAAGCAAGTGGGCCACCAGCGAGTACACGGGTAGTATAACCAGAAGGGGGTGGACGACCTAGTAGATGTTTATTTCCGTGACTGGATTGAAGTGTCTCCAGTGAAAGAGATCGAAGTGCTGTTTTCACCGGGCTCCTTGTCCCACGGTTAATTTTTTGTCCATTCTGGTGTAGCAGAAGAAGTGAAGCAGAGTTGTGGAAGATGTATTGCTGGTACCGTGTCAATCGTGCTAATGATGTCTTGGATGTGCTGTGTCCGGAGGAAAATAAAGTTGAACTGTTTGAAGTTATTCTGGGCTCTGACTCCGATTCTTCGAACTCCAAATCTGATGAGGAATATACCAGGGATGCAGCAGGTGCTAGCGCAGTGAGTACAGGTACAGAACATAATTGCAGGTCCTTCTGAACACAGTAATGAGCATTAGGAGGACAGCATACACTGTGAGCTAATTGCTGAAGGACCTGTGATGATGCCATGTGATGTTTGAAGGAAGGATTCAGCCTCTTTTTTCTTAGTTTCTAGAAGAACCTGGCAAAGTGGATACCTTGTGGAGCACAAAAATCCACAATATTGCATGAACTTGTAATGCCTCACATGATGCAGCAAAGCAACATAAAATGTTTGCCAAAGCAAACTAGAAAAGCTATGAAACGGTGTGGCGTACATTTTCAGACAACTTCAGATCCAGGAGAAAGAAAAAGAAAGCGTTGTTTTATTTGTCCAACATACAAAGACAGGAGAACTGAGCGTTACTGTACCATAGGTGTCTAAAATGTCCGTAAAGAACATTCTTCAGAAAAGATAACGTGTAAATTGTGCGAAAAATCAATAAAATTGAAAAAGAAAAGTTGGAAAAGAAATGTAGTTGCAGCTAGTTTACTTCAGCATTTAGATACCTTTGTTTGTGTGTTTCTCATATCTTTGCTTGAAATTTGAAAAAAAAATCGTTAAATGATAAAAATGAATCATCTCATAGATAATGCACAATGCGGCGGGCCTTTTAGGCCCATGCACTTACTTTTTCGGTGTTTTCTGCAAACAATTATAATTACGATGTTGTGCATTTTTCATGTCTTTGCAATTTTGAAATAAGCTTGTGAAAGTTGTTTATTTGAGTTTCTCCATATGATTTGCATAAGGGCCAAAAAGGCCCTGGTTATGTGAAGGTGTATATTTCAGAATGTCACGTGTTCTAGGGTCAAATAGGGGTTTTGTACGTTAGTAGACGCATGGTATTGTTGGAGTATACAACAGCTGCAGGCTTATGCTGTGCAGACAGCTAATGGTGCTTTGTTAATTGTTACAGCGTGTTAAGACTTTACTGTGTGACATCCTTAGTTTTTTTTTGGTGTTTTCTCCTGTAATGCTCCAGATCGTGATGTTGAAGACAAAGGGGGTTGGCTGTATGCCTCAAGTGAAACAGTTCATACTCCCACAATGTCTGACTGCTTGTGATTCTGCAGAAAGCTGAAATCTGCAACAGTTACAGCTAAAGATGATTGAATCGATCCATGGCTAATCGAATTTAAAGGCAGAAAGCCAACATTGGATGCACGTGTGGATCCAACTTCAGTAAGGGCTTAAGGTATCCCAGTTACTCAAGTTTCTCATTCTTTTTGCAGTACAAAAGTTTGGTCTCTCTCTCTCTCTTTCCCTAGGACTAAATTAAATTTTGGGGGAAAAATTAGCTGAATCTGGCAAATTTGAATTTCCAAAGGTTCATTTAGAGTTAAAACATAAAGTGCTAATATTCATTTCTATAAACATTGGGCACATTTACAATTTAACCTGAGCTACAATTTAGGTGCACATATCATTGCTTGCTTTGGGGACCTGGCTTAGCAAATAAGTGGTTGTTTTGTAGAAGGGGTTTCTGATAGTGTTGAGCGATACTGCTCGATATCTAAAAATATCGGATCGGAATGGTATCGCCGATATCACTAAATATCGCCGACATCCGATTCCGATACCGGAAGTCCCATGTAAGTCTATGGGAACAAAATATCGCAACTAAAAAAAAACTTTATTTCCTTGTAAACACTAAATATACACACATAGAATACATATATATATATATACATGTCATTGTGACATATATATATACATATATGTATAGTTTATACACTTCTACATAGTAAAATATCCTCTGATTCAATTGCCGGGTAAAGCCGGCTTCTGTGAAAAGACAGAAGCACCCGACATGAAATGACACTTGGTGTACATAGGGTTAACCATGTCTTTTCATGTCGTTTGCAATCTGATTTGCACAAACAATTACATCAGTCTATGTGTGCAAAATTTCACACCTGTAGGGGTTAATTAAAGGTGTAAATTCGTTGTAAAAAAAACGGACTTTTTTGCTACGAATTTACACCTTTAATTAACCCCTACAGGTGTGAAATTTTGCACACATAGACTGATGTAATTGTTTGTGCAAATCAGATAGCAAAGGACATGAAAAGACATGGTTAACCCTATGTACACCAAGTGTCATTTCATGTCGGGTTCTGCATTTTCACAAAAGCCGTCAATTGAATTAGCGGCTATTATACTATGTAGAAGTGTATGAACTATAAATATAAATATATATATATGTGTCACAAATTCAATGACATATATATATATATATTATATGAGGTGTAAAATTGTTTAAAAAAAATGCGTGGGCTCCCGCCCTATTTTCGCAACCAGACAGACAAAGCCAGCGAATGGGGGCAGATAATAATAGCCCAGAGAGGGACCATTATTTTTGGCCCCCCCTGGCTACTAACATCTGCCCCCAGACATCCCAGAAAAGACAAATCTATAATTAGATTCGCCCTTTCTGGCACTTTGCCCGTCTATTCCCATTGCCCTGTAGCGGTGGCGAATGGGTTAATATGGGGTTAAAGCCACATTGCAATTGAAAGGTGACCTTAAGCCAGGTTAATAATTGAGAGCTGTCAATTAGACAACTATCAATTATTAATCCTATTGCATGAAATAAAAATAAAACACACACACTTTAATTAAAAATCATTTTAATGAAATAAAGACACATGTTTTTGACCATCTTTTATTTGACTGCAAAAACCATTTCCTGTAATAAAAATAAAATAAAAAAGCAAAATTATTCTTACCTATCCCATGCACAGTCAGGTCCCACGGTGTAATCCTTCAGAAAGGGTTAATGTTTACTGCAGGGACCGCAGCTAATGCTGCAGCCTCACAGTAAACCCCCAAATGAATGAGTTCCTCTCCTGGCTGACAGGAGAGGAAGTGGAAAGCTTAATTGATTGCTTTCCACTTTCACTTCAGGTCAGCCAGGGACACAATCAGTGACGTCAGAGGGAACTGATTAACAAAAATAGGGGTTCCCTTCGAATAAAAAATGGCGTGGGGTCCCCCCTATTTTTGTTAACCAGCCAGATGAAGCAGACCGCTGAGGCCTGGATTTTCAGGCTGTTAAGGAGCCAAGATCCATGGACCTTGCCAGCCTGATAATACCAGGCCACAGCAGTCTGCATATCTTGGCTGATTAACAAAAATAGGGGATCCCCTCGAAAAAAATTGGCGTGGGGTCCCCCTATTTTTGTTAACCAGCCAGATGAAGCAGACCGCTGAGGCCTGGATTTTCAGGCTGTTAAGGATCCAATATCCATGGACCTTGCCAGCCTGATAATACCAGGCCACAGCAGTCTGCTTAGCTTGGCTGGTTAACAAAAATAGGGGATCCCCTCGAAAAAAAAAACGGCGTAGGGGTCCCCCTATTTTTGTTAACCAGCCAAGTAAAATGCAGACTGCTGCGGCCTGGTATTAAAAGACTGTCAAGGCCCATGGATTTTGGCCCTCAACAGCCTGATAATACCAGGCTACAGCAGCCCCACATTTGGCGCATCAAAATATGTGCCAATTGTGGCACTTTACCCGGCTCTTCCCACTGCCCTGTAGCGGTGGCAAGTGGGGTAATAAGGGGTTAATGTCACCGTTGATTGCAGGGTGACAATAAGCCCGGTTAATAATGGAGAGGTGTCAATAAGACACCGATCCATTATTAATCCCAAAGTTATTAAATGTATAAAAAAAAGACAAAGCAAGAAAAAAGTCTTTTAATGAAATAAAAGAGACAACACAGTTTTCATTAATTTTATTATACTCTCATTCCTGCGACGCCATCAATCTCCTGTAAAAAAAGAAAAAAAACAAACCAACAGTATACCACCTGTCCGACGCAATCCATAGTAACGATTGTCCCACGACGATCCAGCTCTGCTACATCGCAATGACAGGCAGAGCCTGTCATCGCAACGCAGCACAGCTGATTACCTGCTTCCCCGGCGGTGACGTCATCGGACTGACTGCTTTACGGCCGGGATTACCCAGCAGTCACTGCAGTTATCGCGAGAAACTGCATGTGACCGCCGGGGAGAAGAGGATGGCGGCCATGAAGCAGTCCAGGACGTGACCGCCGGAGATCTTCTGCCAGGTAAGTGCCGCTGACTCCTGACAGACCCGACCGACGGACACTGACAGTGACAGACCCGACCGACGGACACTGACAGTGACAGTGACAATCCCGATTCCGGTATCCGATATGACGAAAATATCGGTACTCGGAATCGAAAGCCCGATACAGCTAATATCGGCCGATACCCGATATTTGCAGTATTGTATCGCTCAACACTAGTTTCTGTGCAAATTTTGTTGCAAAAAAAATTTAGTTCAAAGTATAAAGATTAATGAAAGTTTCTGAAAATGGTGCCCAATTTATTATCAACTATGGAGTATAATGGGCAACCGAGATATGTCGGTTTGTTTCAGTGGGTTTGTTTGTCCCCATGTGTTAGTGCACAGCATCTGTGTAATAATTCATACTTTTGCATATAGAATAAGAGAAGAATGGCACACTGATTAGTTTGAATATTTTTTTTCTTCCATAGACAAGTCAGGAGAGGTGACCGATCCTCTTTAGATTCAGCTATTGCCTGAGAATAACCTTCAAGGAACAACATTTTCTTTTATGTCCTTCTATCTTTAATTTATTATAACAATCTACATAACCCAAGTAGAGAGTTTTTTTTTACCAGAAACCATAGTGTGTTATATGTGACATTATGATGACATTACAGCATGATGTATACTAATGGAACATAGTAGCTTTATATTGTACATGTGTCTCAATTAAGCATTCTCTACATTGTAGATGTTATATCCTTTTATACCACACGTCTCTACTCATTTCAATAAATCACATCCCCTCTTTGCTTAAAAAGAAGTGTGTAGCGCCATTAAAGAGTGACTACATTGTTTTTATTTATATCTCATAATTGATCACTCTTTGCAAAGTTGTGAATTTTTACAATATTCAGTACTTCATCCCCTTATTTTTCACAATTCTCTCTAAAACACTATCTTAGTGCTGGTATAACTACCTATATCATATTTCCTAAGAATCTGTGGTGTCATTTTTCACACATACCAGAGACACTTACACATGCATACATACCATAGAGAAAAAAAATAAATCCAAAAAAATCTACAGAGACGGGACATATCACCCTCACATTGAACACATAGAAACTAATGATAATTAAGGAAGAGATAAACCAATTAAAACAGGAGAGATGAGAGAGAACTGACACTTCCACCACCATTGAAGTAGGAGCTATATGCAGTAACCAGGTAATTACAGCAGGGAGATTTGCTGGGAAGAAGACACCAAGGCTGAGTTTTGTTTAGGCAAAGGAGGGGAATAACGCTTCCAAACCAAAGAGCTTCCTTTGATCAGAGAATCTTTCTGAGGCACTTTGGAGCCAGTGGTCAGTGATGAATATTGGGTTCTATATCGATAAAGAAGGTTCTGCTCACCGTTGCAGGTGTCTTGATAATCGGAACACGAGGCATGACTAAGGGTGCTAGTCTTCCAAAAACGCATTGATATCGCATTTCCATTCTGAAATAAGCTGATAGTTTTATCTTCAATCAGTCACTTTGTATGGTGAATAAACATTGGTTCACTATATCGTTGAGCTGGATATTTTCCTTTTCGTGTTCTTTATCGATCCAATATATTTTCCATGATATAGTGAAGGGATAAACATAATGCATTCACTTACATCACTGTAAGGCCATTCTAATCCCTCCAACTTAAAATCGGCCTCATGGATGCATATCCATATTATGTTTTGTCTCATTAGGTAGGTAGGTAAAATCACGATATTAAAAATGACGACAATATCTACTGCCTGGGACCTCCAGGGGCGAAAATATTCTGTAAGTTGGGCATCTCTTAAAATTCTGAAGGACCTAGCACATCCCACAAACAGCCCACACAGGAGTTCATCAAGGGGAGGTGTATGGCCATAACCTTAATCTAATAAAAAGTAGAAACTGGGTTAGTGTATTTTTGTCAGTCCTGGAAGGTACAGCTTGCTGTGGGTACTGTTCATTTTCCTAAGGAGTGCCTCCCTCTGCATAACTCTGAGCCATTTCCATGACATCAGGTTTGGTCATTTTCTTTTGTTATTCCTTTTTACCTCATGTAATTGTAAAAACAGTATCGTTTTGTTCCCATTTTGTTTAATCTTTGTATATTCTTTATAAAACTGGCTACTTTTATGGATTAAATATATAAAATGTAATAGCTCTGCTCCTCTTGCTCTGTAATCCGCACCCCTGTAGCCATATGCTAGCTGTAATGGGTGTCCAATCGGCCTGTAAAAATGATCGGTGATGGCAGCGCTAGTAGTTCTTTTTGCTATTATGGAATTGGCAATGACTGTACCGGGGTATATATTTATATATTCCATGAGTTGGAATCAGAGGTGTATACACCATACGCTCACTGTGTGTTACCCAATAATCGGGATAGTAGTGGAAGCAGCCGTGGCTTTGCCCATCACTCGTAAGTCAATTATGTAATTGTCCTGATGATAGGAGGCAGCAGAGTTGTGTATCCCTTACATACTGCTCACAGCTTGCGGATCTGTGTGACCTAACCCCGTTTATCCCTGACATATTGGTTAAATAGCGTTGGAATCTGCGGCCCCTTCTCACGGTGTCCTCCTTGCCAAACTGGTGGCATCAGTGGGATCTGTGCAACCCCCGGCTTGTATCCTTGACAACTGAGGCAGTGATAGGATCAAGACAACACTCAGAAAAGTATGTGGGGCTGCGAACATGTACATGTTTTCACACAGACCGTGTGTCTGTGTGACCCACATGTAGGCATGTCTGCTTTTTACCAGCAGCACGGATGACAATACATTCCACACATATGCACATGGATGACATAACTGTGAAATCTGTGTGCCGTCCATGTGAAAAGTGCCGGAATAGAACAGAAATGAAAAATGTTTGTGTTACATATGTGCAAAGATAGAGATAGTTAGATATAAGGAATATAGAAGATAGATAGGTAGATAGATAGATAGATAGATAGATAGATAGATAGATAGATAGATAGATAGATAGATAGATAGATAGATAGATACGGGGTAAATAGATGAAAGATAGGTATACATGAGATATATATTAGCGCTTTGCATATGTAGCTTACTCTACATGAAATAACCTAATAAATACATGAAAAAAATGACATTTTTGGTAACCAGCAAAGGTAAAGCAGACAGCGGTGAGCTGATATTATTAGTGTGGGAAGGTCCATGGTTATTGGGCCCTTACTAGCCTAAAAAAACAGCCCACAGCTGCCACAGAAGTGGCCATCACATGAAATGCTTGGCGCTTTGCCATTGCTCTTCCCTATTATCCTGGTGTGGTGGCAATCGGGCTAATGGGGCTTGGAGTTGATGTCAGCTGTGAATTGTCCCAAAACACAGCTTGCATCAAGCCCTAGTGTTAGTAATTGAGAGGTGTTAATCAGACTCTTCTATTGCTAACCCAATACTAAAACACACACAAATGCTTTATTTAAATAAAAACTCTCCTACACTTTCCTTGGTTTAACATTTTATTTAAAAAAAAAACACTCGGGTCCAATGCAGTCCAGGGAGTCCAACGTAGTACACAAATGGAAACCTGAAAAGCATAAAAAGAAAGAAATACAAACAAGACACTATCCCTCGTTCACCAATTTATTCTAAAAAAAGGTCCCACGCAGGTCCGACACAGTCCAGCGCTTCGCCCAATGTTTCCCAATTTCATCATTCAAAGTCAATGGAGACTCGTTCTCATGCTGCATTCAGCGAGACCTGGTGATTGAGAAGAGCAGTAACTTTACTGACGTCACCGTCAATCATCTTTTAAGAAGCTGGAAAGGTGAAACCTCAGGTCAGATCTGAGTAATGAGCATGCCACGAAATACATTTTACCATTTTCCTTTTTCTAACGTTTATTTATGAAGATAATTTCTGTTCATTATTCAATAAATTAGATGTTTTTACCTCTTGTAGATATACTCACTTGTTTCCTCTTACCCCATTTCCCACAGAAGCAAAATTAAAGGCTGCTGCAATCACTCCACCAATCTTATGTCTTGTCACAGCGAACTCCCCTTGGGTTTCCCCATTTTCTTGTTCTTGTTAGCACAGGGGACTGCTGTAGAAATTATTATTTTTCTCCCGAAATGCGTTGGTTTTGTGGCTTTCTCAGGCTACCATATCTATATTGGTGACATCAGACGCCATCTTCGTGAAGCTATGTACGTGGTTGTCATGGATGCTACTAGCCAAAGCAACCTGGCTGTACAACATATGGGACTTTATGCAACATACTTCTGGATGTTCTAACTCCACTTACGGGACTCTAGATTCACATGTGCACATTCCATGAAGACATCAAAGGCAGCACCGTTCAAGACCCAATATACCAGCAGGAATTTGCACACGGACAAAGGTAAGACCCCTACAGAGATTATGGCTTATCTAGCTCTATCAGGCAAATAGCTGACTGTTTCTATATTACTATCCTCGCACCATTCGACTACCACATGTGACGCATCTCTAAACTTTAGCCAAGTTGATATGTCTCGGTATTAATTATAGCTATAGCTTCTTTATAGCTATTTTCCGACAGATGAGTTTTACCCATCTTACAACCATATTCTACTTCAGGTTCTACTTAGAAGTGCAGAAGACTTCTCCTGGTGTATTTCCCAAAAATTATATTTGGTGATAAAATTCTTCTACAGGAAATTCAACATTGACCACATTAAACATTAGTGATATTGCAAGAGAAACCCTGTAAAATGCAAAGGAAAAAAGTACTGTAATAGATTTTCATATTTAGCCCAATCTCACAGGTATGATTAGTTGGCACTTCTTACTAGCAACCACCTCTTGCTGCTGTTCTCCAAGGCTATGTCTGTGATACTGTGAATGATACGACTGCAAAATAGATCATATTTGACTCTAATTTATCATGCGGTTCACAACTTACATACCCGATGGTCAGTATTACTTTTTAATACCATGACTGTAGAAACAAGACATAAATCGCACATCCTACCCACCACCTTAAAAAAAAATACTTAACTCTATAATACATATAAAATTATGTCTTTTTCCTACAGTTATGATATAATTCTATAATTTGTCACCTTAATTTTGTTTATTTTTGGTACCAGATTTCCTCCCATTTGGCCCATGTGTCACACATGATGTGTGTTTAATTTAGCAGGAATGACATAGCAGTGGGTTTATGCACTTTGATCAAAATGGTAACAAAGAACCTCAAATTAATTTTTGAAAAAGTTTTTATTAGCCACAATAAGTTAACATATAATATTTGGATGTATGGTCCCTGTCTATTTTTCTTCCGTTATGGTACTATTACTATTTAACATGTTTATAAGTGGTGCATAGCGTTTTGCATTGTTGTAGATACTGTGTAGAAAGCGTTGGGTTTAATTGTTGATAATAAACTCAATTATAACACTCAATGCCAGTATGCAGCATCAAAGGCCAATAAGATTTTGTCTTGTATTAGAAAAGGTATCACTTCCAGAGAAGATATTGTTTTTTTAACCCATTATAGAGCACTTTATAGAGCACTGGTTGTAGTGTGAACATAAAAATGGATTTTTTGAGTCCATTTTGAAATATACAAAATGCATTCAGACCATGACAGAGCAGCATTGCTGGTTATACATTTACAGGCAGACAATGCTCATAGTGACACAACCTTGATAGCTGTTTACTTCATTGTCTGAAAGGTTTTACCTCACAAATAATTCTGTTTTTCTATGTTTGTGTTTTTGTTATTGCAAAACATGGAGGTTTATTTAACCTCTGTCTGCTGTGAACTTTTTTTTTATCTTGGGAGCTTTTCTATTCTGTGGATTTATTGCCACATTGTCTGATGTTTTCCTGGTATCTCTGATTCATCTTATCCCAAAGGCTGGCCACTAGAGGGCGTGGCTGAACCAGAGGTACAAATAGTGCAAGTCACTATATAAGGCCAGAGAAACATGACTAAGATAGAAGCATGATTCATCTTATCCCAAAGGCTGGCCACTAGAGGGCGTGGCTGACCCAGAGGTACACATCGTGCAAGTCACTATATAAGGCCAGAGAAACATGACTAAGATAGAAGCAAAAAGCTGGGTACCTGAACTTATATGTGTACAGAATTGTAATACCTGCATAAGTGGGGACGCCCATGCAGTGTTGTGAATTTCCCAGTGGTTCTCTGTCTTGGTGCTTGCTTCTCTGATATTCTAGATGAATGATGTTTAAAAAGTTCCTTGGTGATGATGTGAGAATTGTGAGTATATGTACTTAATATTTATATGTACTTAATCTTCATATGTATTTAATCTTTATATATACTTAACCTTTGTATGTTAAAATATGCAAAAGTGTACACAATCATACTATTCCTTTAATTTTGTACTTTGAAATAAAATTGCGTTATATCGCAAGTAGTAGCCTTCTTTAAAGCCATATCCAAACCTTAGTGTCAAAAACTTGGCAATACACTGGTGCATCCCAATTTTAGGTATGGATTTTAAGTTTGGGCACAAGGTCGTACAAACAAGGTTTACCACATTAATTCAAAATATAGATTTCGGTCACTAACTGCTTTCTACAAAATGGATGTTGTATTCATGTTCTCCCTATACAAGCGGCAGATATCAGCTATATTACATAGCTAGCACCTGACTCACAGCTGCGGCTGACACTGAGTTCCAGGAATGGCTCTTGACCATTTAAATGCCGCTGTCAATGTAATTATTTGGTAAAAAGAATGATGCCATTCAAAATGACAACTTGCCCTGCATAAAAGCAAGACCTCATATGTCTTTGTGCAAGGAAAAATACATAAGTTCTGACTCTTAAAAAAGGCAAAGAAAAACAACCAAAATATTCCCTGGTCCTTAAAAGGTTAAAGTAGGTTGACAAAACTAAAAGTATTCACCCTAGAGTAAAGGTCTTTTTTTACATTATTTTATTTATTTTATTTTTAAAAACCTTTACCTTATTCTGTTTACTCCCCTTAGGGGACTTGAATAGTGCTATTCCACAGTATGGAAGTTTATAGTGAAAATCTCAGCCTGTTATGGTCCTTGGAAAACATCAGACCGCACTCAGTGCATCCCAATTTTCATGAACTGACAGAATGGAAAAGGTGGAGAAACTTTTCTTTTTTCTATCTCCTCCTCCTAGAAAAATGTATCCCACTTTGATCAAATTCAGAAAAATAAGACTGTTTTTCTCAGACGGGGAGAAAACGATTGTGTGACCCTACCCTAAGAGCCAGTCATCGGTAGTGTTGACATCAACGTGTCACCCTTGCGGTCAGTGTGTGCTTGCCATTGTCACATTTGCGGCATAGGTTTGAAAGGTGCGTAAAATGATCAAGAAAATAATTTCTTAATATTTTTCATTTTTTAAAAGAGGAGTTTTCTGTTTTGTGTGATATATGGGATAGCATTGATTTTAAATGGTTGATCTTTTTTAAAATCATTCTTGTCCATGGCCTGTGAGACAAAGTTACAAGAGTCTTAGAGCCGCTTGATCAAATGAAGAGCAGACTGAAGGGATTGTCTTTTATGAGCCCAACAGTGATGCTCTCGTCCATGGAGTGTCAGGAAATGCAACTCAGTCCTATTCACTTGGAGAAGAGTTGCGATACTAAACTGATGAAAAGTGGCATTTCTTTAAAAAATAATAAGAACTATTTTTGATAGTCCATAAGACCATGCGTCAGTTCTCCAGACATGTCCATTCTAGTAAATACTTGGATTCTTGTGAGATAACAAATCTGGGTCATGTTTTCCCGAATTCTGCATTGTATTTTTCCTCTCTTATTCCTCCTAGAAAGGTATGACTATAGGTACTATAGGGACACCTCAGAGCTTCCGTTCCCCTCGTCAAAGAGTTTTATCCCTACATTATTTGGCACAGTGAACCTGATTGCACCGTATCTGAGCATGTGGGGACATGCCGGCAATTGGTAAAACCCAGTTGTAAACGTATTTCTAGGAGGAATAGAAGGAACGGCACAATGCAGAGTTATTAAAGAAAATTGTTATATGATGGTGAACACAGTTATTTATTGACACAGACCTACCGGGAAAAATGCAAGCTCCTCTTTAAGTACAGGGCTTTATATAATAAGTCAAGTCTTTCATGATGATGGCGCATGATGAGATCCCTTGACTTTCCCTTCCAGGAGTCCCAGACCAGTCTTAACACTTTTGTTTACTAGAATATTTAAGAACCACTTAAAGAAAGCAAAATAAAAAATGTTGTGTTTTTTTCTGTTAAGTTGGATCCTTGAATTCACTGGTCAAATGACGTTGATGCACAAGGTGAATCGGTTGGAGCAATGGAGGCTGTAGAGGCTGCATGGCAGATGAAGTAACAGAGGCTTTAGAGGCTGGCGATCATCTTAGGATGTTTGGTAAAGCAGTATTGTGACAACAGCAGAGTAGTCTTGTCAGTTTTGCCAAGCTAGGTAGACCAGGAGACTCATAGTAGAGCAGAGTGGAGTGTGGTAGCAGAGCCCAGCAATGTAGCAGACTTGGATATGTCAGTAGGCAAACTTATATAAGCCTAGGGTGGAAAATGAGGCAGCTACTGGTAAATTTCAAAAATAAAAATAGATACCAATAAAAGTAAAATTAAAGTAGGTTAAATGTTTTTGAATAGCCATATTGAATCAGGAGCCCCATATGCTGCTCCATAGATTATGCCCCATATGCTGCCTCATATATTATGCCCCATATGCTGCCCCATATATTATGCCCCATATGCTGCCCCATGTATTATGCCTCACAAGATGCTCCAAAGATTGTGCCCCATATGCTGCCCATGTATTATGCCCCACAAGATGCTCCATAGATTGTGCCCCATATGCTGCCCCATGTATTATGCACCACAAGATGCTCCATAGATTATGCCCCCATATGATAGTATAGGTCCCTTATGCTGCCGCTGCAAACGAAAAAAAAAATACATACTCACCTCTCGTCGCTGGGGGCCAGTTGCTGGTGTCCTGAGCAGGCGGGGACACCAGCGCGCTATGGGGGACAGGTGCTGGTGTCACCGCTGGCTCAGGCCCCGGCACCTGCAATATTCACATGTCCCCGGTCCATCGCCGCTGTCTTCGGGTCCTCCAGCATTGAATGCTCAGGCAGAGGGCGTGGCGCGCACTAACCACATCATCGCGCCCTCTGACCTGAACATTCACAGCTAGAGGACGCGAGGACACAGCAGCGCGCAACGGTGGACCGGGGACAGGTGAATATCGCTCATACTCACCCCCTCCTGGAGCATCTATGCAGCCCCTGCTCTTCTCTCATAGTCTCTGGCAGCTATGCCTAACTTCAGCGGTCACATGGTACCGCTCATTAAAGTCATGAATATGTGCATATTCATGAGTTTAATGAGCGGTACCACGAGACCGTTAAACACAGGCGCCGGAGACCATGGGAGAAGAGCAGGGGCTGCAGAGACCGCGCCAGGAGGGGGTGAATATATAGGACAGCTGCGCTCCCCCTCCCCTGCCGATCCCCTGGTATATGACTCGAGTATAAGCCGAGAGGGGCACTTTCAGCCCTAAAAAGTGGTCTGAAAATCTCGGCTTATACTCGAGTATATACGGTATGTAGAAACTGTACAGGAATCCAAAAACATAGCTGATTTTTTTTCCAGAAACAGCACCACACCTGTCCTCGGGTTATATTCGGTATTACAGCTTAGCTCCATTAAAGTGAACAGTGGCGAGCTGCAATATCACCCCAACCTATGGACAGGTGGGGTTCTGTTTTAGCATTATTTTTTTAATCACATAAATCTTTGTCATTTATTAAATTCCAGTATTATTTTTAATAAAATAATCTAAATTTTCCATCAAAATATCTTCTATACTGAGAAAACAATGTGAATCAAGGACCAATATTGATTTATTTGCCACGTTACAACCAAACCTTGTATATGAATGTACAGAAATCAATGTCCTAATATTGACAATTTAATATAATATCAATTTCCTATTTGCACACAGTCCGGCATCTGGAATGAGGCAGCACCTCGTCGCTGTAATTGCACCACATTGTAGTATATTTACACAAGATTTCCCATTTTTGTGTGGAATGATCTTTTCACTTTGGGAACTGATTTATTGCTGCACTCATGATTCTTGTAAGCTTTTAATAATATGACCTTTGATTACCTGAAAAATCCAATAGAGTCTTTGTTAATGTTCTTCAGATGTCAGCAATAATTGCAATCTATATACATACTTCACCTTACAACCATATTGCCAGGAGCCAACAACCGCACTGGTCCGCTGTACAAAAATGCAAGGTACTACTTTATTTTTTTTTTGTTATTAAAATAAATATAATGTATATTTTAGTGTTAAGTTTTACATGAAATTCCATAAAATGTGGCATCTGTAAATTAGAATAATTTGGCACCAGTCTTAAAAAAATATTCTCGCCCAACTGAAGTACCTCATTTTTTGAGGAAAAAGCTGTCACCGCCATTAGTGAGTTGATCCAGGTCCATTTTCTCTAACCCTCAATAATTATTTTCATTGTCATGGCTGATTTTCATTTCCCCTTCAATCAAATGGCTGGCTGACTGTGTAATGTATGGATAGGTCATATAGAGGTGGTCCAGCGTGAGAGACCCTCCCCTCTATGGCATATATATATATTGTAAGCTTTTCAGGGGATATAGCTCTGGGATCGCCGTCCGGGTAGACGGAGTGGTACGGAAACAGTTCATTCACAGACAGAGTTCTGGTAAAAACTGGCCGCAACCAGTTTTATTAAAGTCCACAGCAAACAGAACATAATCAAAACCAAATCATAAACATAAGACCTGGGCTTGTCCAGCCACTTACTACACTTAGATAGATTTCCCTATCTATCCGGGACCAGACTCTAACAGCCTGGGCCAAAACAACACATATGTTCAGCATTTACCAGCATGGAGTTTCACAGAGTCTCCTCCTTGTGTCTGAAGGCATATCCAACGTCCAGACTTGAGAGAGCTCCCCTCCTATTCAGCAGCTATCCGCATGGATTCTCACAGAGACTACTCCTGTGTCCGGGGTACATCGAGCACCCAGACTGAGACAGCTCATACTCCTGGAGACTCCTTCTTGTGCCTGGACTCCTTGTCCAGACTAAGCGAGCTCTCTGTCTGTGTTCGCAGACACCTACTTCTGGTCTCCTAATTAACAGCTGAGTGGTTTCAGGCCTGAGCTGCAAGTGTGTACTGAATGTAAGGTGTAGTGACCTTTCTCTACCACTAGGTTTACAAAGCCATACATTTCCCTTATACCAGTCAGCAAAGTATCTAGGTGAAATGTACACCCCATTCAACACACATACTCTCACTGTCTCACATATCCCCCCCCTCTTCTCCAGACCGGAGGGCTGGTCATCCAGACCGGATGGCTGGTCAACAATCCAAAAGAGACAGTGAACTCTGGACCAGTCATGGCCCTCATCAGCTTCATCTTCACTACTGTCATCTGTATCTTCACCTGAGCCATAGCCAACATCAGCTTTCTCTTCATCTGAAGCATCCGCACTACCCTGTACCCTCCCAGGCCTATGCTCTCTGCGGGCCTCGGGTATCCTGCACGGTTTCATCTTGACCTTAGGGCCGGGCTCAGTTTTGATATAGTGCCTGGCCAGAGAAGTACGACCCGGCACATCAGAACACTTCTGCTGACTCTTCCTCAGAAACTCACGTACCTCCTGTCCCTGGTGCACTGACCATGTGTCACCAACTATCACAGAAGGTATAGGGGGTTTTTCACTTTTCTCTAGTTCCCCTTGAACCCTCTTTAGCACATCTATTTTCTTGAATATCGGTTGACTCATAAAGTCTATTTCACAGACCTTAAGCTCCTTTGCCATGGTCTCTGACCATTTTAAGCTACACTGTTCAAATGATTGGGACTGTAGAAGGAGCTGATCGTTTTTCTTTTGCAGTACACATAATTCATCCGCTAAGTCTCCAGCTGAATTATAATGTTCTACCGTAACAACAGCATTCTTATATAGAGCCTTAGACTTATTGAGCAGCATTTGCTCTTGCAACGAAGAGATTCCCTGTATCCTTCCTTTTACTTCATTGACCTTCTCACGAAGATGCTCATGGCTTTCATCACACTCCTTCATCACAGTTTGGAGTTTTTTCTGAGAAGTCATCAATTCATCTGGTACCTGTTGGACGTCTTTTATGTCTTCGGCCCTTCTTCAGGCTCTTCTGGTAGAACATGCTCAGAAGCCCTACCGTCAGTCTTACATTCTACCTCTTCAGTCACATCATTATGGTCTCCAATATTTCCATTTATTCCGGCTTTCAAGTTCTCCTTGATAGCTGCATCTGTATACTCAGAACCCGCCGGATTCTTCTCTTCCACCACGTTCTGCATCCCATCTGAGCTCCCGTGTGTCTGCAGCGGCAACGGAGTGACACATCGCTTTTTCCATTTGTTGGGACGTGGCTCCGATGTAGACTCCATGAAAGTGCGCTTGAGCTCACCAACGCCAGCCTGATGTCTCAAAATCTCATCTTGTGACTTATTGTTGGTTGTTGGATATTGACAGGAACTTGAATGCGCTGTCGTATACGCTGATCCAGAGCATCCCAAACGTGCTCAATGGGCGATATGCTGGCCATGCAAAAACTGGGATGTTTTCAGCTTCCAGGAATTGTGTACATATCCTTGCAACATGGGGCCGTGCATTATCATGCTGCAGCATTAGGTGGTGGTCGTGGATTAATTGAACAACAATAGTCCTCAGGATCTTGTCATGGTATCTCTGAACATACAAAATAGCAGCAATAAAATGCTCCTGTGCTCATTGTCCATAGCGTACGCCTGCCCATACAATAACCCCACCGCCACCATGGGCCACTTGATTCACATTCTTGACATCAACAAACACCTCACCCACACGACGCCATGCACACAGTCTGCCATCTGCCCGGTACTGTGAAAACCGTGATTCATCTGTGAAGAGAACATCTCTCCAACGTTCTAGACATCATCGAATGTGAGCATTTGCCCACTCAAGTCGGATACGACGACGAAATTCTCTGGTTATGGAAGCCGATTGTTACAGCAGCCGTCCGGGTGGCTGGTCTCAGGGGTGGGATTCAGCCGGTTCTCCCCAGTTCGATGGAACCGGTTGTTCAAAAAGCAGCCGGTTCCCCGAACCGGGAAGAATAAGAGCGGCGATCCGGAACTATTTTGCACCTGAGAGTCGGCGGTTCCCTGTGCCGGCTGTCAAGCTGACAGCCGGCGCAGAGAAGCTGCTGCGTGCCGGCTCCCAGGGATCAATTGCACTGGCGTCTATACAGACGCCAGTACAATTGAAGCTCTGACTGCGGGTCAGAGCGACGCCAGCAGCGTGATCAGGTCATGTGATCACGCTGCTGACGTCACTGGCCGGCGGTGGCGGCAAGGTGGGGGAACGATGGTGGTAAGTGTGCTCCAATATGGAGCTGAAGATACCACCGAAGATGGGGGGGCATAATGTGTGAGTATGGGGGGGTGAATTTAGAGTGGGGATGGGGGGTTACTTTATGTGTGGGGGGATTTGGGGATGGGGGGCTATTTTATGTGTGGGGGCTGGGGATTTGGAGTGGGGATGGGGGACTATTTTATGTGTGGGGGGATTTGGAGTGGGGATGGGGGGCTGTTTTATGTGTGGGGGGATTTGGAGTGGGGATGGGGGGCTATTTTATGTGTGGGGGGATTTGGAGTGGGGATGAGGGGCTATTTTATGTGTGGGGGGATTTGAAGTGGGGATGAGGGGCTATTTTATGTGTGGGGGGATTTGGAGTGGGGATGGGGAGCTATTTTATGTGTGGGGGGATTTGGAGTGGGGATGGGGGCTATTTTATGTGTGGGGGGATTTGGAGTGGGGATGGGGGTATTTAATATGTGTGGGGGGATTTGAGGGTACTGAAGAGTATGTATGTATGAGGAAACAGTATGGGGGATGGTTGCAGACAGTATGGGTGAACGGATGAATGTATGTGGACACAGTATGGGGAGTCAGGGGTATGTGTGAGCAGACAGTATAGTGAGGGGGTAAATATATGAGGAGACAGTATGCTGAACAGGGGGGATGTGTGAGGAGGGAGGGGAATAGTGTGAGGTGACAGTATATTGCACATATTTTTATTTAGGGGCATTATAATGACTCTTCTGTCTTTAAGGGCATCGTGCGGAGAGTTGGTGCAGAAGAGCGGAGAAGATGGAGGTCTGCAGAGACGGCTGTGGATGAGAAAACTCATCATGGGATCTTGACAAGATGAAGAAAAGGAGAACGACTCCAGAGACGACGTCATCTATAAGGTACCTGGATGTAAATATTATTTGTGAAATTGACTAATTCTCATGTCTTTATTTGTTAGGAGCATTAAAGGAGTTCTCCAAGTCTGTGTCACATAGAATGACTGCAGACTCAGCACAAACCTGGACAACCCCTTTAATGCTCCTAACATAAATAAAAACATGAGAATTAGTCAATTTCTGAATTCTCACAGTGCGCATTGCACGCTGTTAGGATTTTCTCATGCCGGTGATTTACATACACGGGTCACATGCTGACTAGACGTGTGGCCTCACTCAATGAAAATGAACGGAGCGAGGCCGGGCACGTCTAGTCGGAATGTGGCCAGAAGTATATAAATCACATGCTTGTTCTGACATGACCGTGTACTCTCACCACCGGTAAGGGAGAATCCTAAAAGTGTGCAGTGCATTCGTTGTGAGAATTCAGAAGCTGCAATGTCAGGATTCAGGTCTGCAGGTTCCAGCAGTCATCACATGGACACTTCACTCATGCCATTTTCATACTTATGGTCCTGTGACAACGAGCTTCTCCTCCTGCTTCTCTCAGTTTTTCACTGAACATTGAGAGCATTAGGGAGAGCAGCTCGTCGGTACATGACTAAGTGTGCAAATCGCATGTGTGCGGGGGGGGGCGCCGAAACAAATTCTTGCCCCGGGTACCAGAAAGCCTAGATACGCCTCTGGCCGCAACACACCGCCAGCCCCCGCGGACTGATCTCTGCAGTGCGGCGATTGGGTAGTGGCGCGCCGCGGCCATCTTCAGTCACGAGGCGGAGCTGAAGAGAGAGGAGAGAGCAGAGGCTGCGAGGCAGAGCTGCAGAGTCTCTGAGGTACTGTGTGTGTGAGCAGCTGCCTGAGCTGCGGCGCTACCTGGGGCTGGCCTGGCCTGGAGACTATTTGGGCAGTATGTGCTAAGTTCTATTTGGGCAGTGAGTGTAGTATGTCACTGTATTATTTGGGGCTGGGCAGTGGGCCCTCAGCACTGTATGACAGTGTGAGCAGCTGCCTTAGCTGCGGCGCTGCCTGGGGCTGGCCTGGCCTGGAGACTATTTGGGCAGTATGTGCTATTTGGGCAGTATGTCACTGTATTATTTGGGCACTGTATGAGGTATTATATGAGCACTATGTGATGATATTATTTGGGCACTGTATTGTTTGAGCATTATGTGACGGTATTATTTGGGCACTCTGTGACTGTATTATTTGGGCACTGTATTATTTAGGCACATTCAGTGCCAGGAGCCCTTCCTTCTTGCCTGCGGCTCCTTAGCTGCTGCAGAACTTCATTTTAAAGAGGGAAGGGAAGGAGAGTGGAGTGGTTTTTGTGAAGCTATGAGGGGCTGCCTTGCTGCTGCAGAACCTGTTTTTGCCTAAAACCTTTTATGTGGAAAAAATTAATCACACCTGGATCCTGCAGTTCCTCCAGGACTACAAGTCCCATCAGAACGTGGGGAGCAGTGATGTAATCCTTCAGCCTCTGACTAGCTATACCTCCCCCCTTCTTTAAAAAGAGGTTCTGCAGCTGCGGAGGGAACATATATGTATGAATCACAACCCAGCTGCTGCAGAACCTCTTGAGGGAATCCCATTCTGCAGGCTTCGGGGGTGTGGCTTCAAAAATGGGTGTGGCTTAAAAGGGTGTGGCTTAAAATGGGTGTGGTTTACCGACGCACAAACACAGAACCTGTTGTTAAAAATTTGAATCCCACCCCTGGCTGGTCTCAGACGATCTTGGAGGTGAAGATGCTGGATGTTGAGGTCCAGGATTGGTCTGGTTATTCGTGGTCTGTGATTGTGAGGCCGGTTGGACGTACTGCCAAATTGACTGAAACACCTTTGGAGATGGCTTATGGTAGAGAAAAGAACATTAAAATTAAAGGGGTTGCCTTAAATTTGACATTTATTATCTATGCAGTCTTAGGAAACCCACCAAGAATGGTCATTTCACATGTGTCAATGGAGTGGCAGTCCAACATGTGCACCGCCATGCCATTCAAAATCTGACAGACATTACTTAGTTCACCTATGGGATGTGTCGATCATGGGAGAATGGCTTCAATTCATCCTCAGCAAGGTGCTATACTGCCCCTAGTGGAGAATGTAGAGAGAAAGTTGTAATCTAATGCTATGGCAGCATAAAGGAAAGCAGCTGGTAGGGTCCCTATAAATATACATAATGAATTTATGTAACGCAGCCTTTTTTCTTTATCTTACAGGGAATGTTCTAGACTTCTCCATGCTTATCTATTAATGTAAATTGTATTATAATGATGCTTCCTCAGACTTATAAATTGTGGATTAAAGGGAATGTCACCATATTCTTGCTAAGTAATCTAAGAGTAGCACGATGTAGGGGCTTAGACCCTGATTCCAGCAATGTGTTACTTGCTGTTCTGTCTGATGTTATACACAGTTTTCTCTGCTGCAGATCTAGCAGTGCTCCGAATGCTGAGCTGTGTACAACCCCGCCCACACCACTGATTGGCTGCTTCCTCTGTACACTATCCATTGACAGAAAGCTGCTAATCAGTGGTGGGGCGGAGTTACATATAGCAAGAGGACTACATGGCATGAGACAACTAGTCTTGTAGTGATAATCTCCTGCTGATAAAGCACTAATTTTATTGAAACAGCAACACAGAGCCTAGTAAGTGACACATCTCTGGAATTAGGGTCTCAGCCCCTACATCATATTGCTCGAAGATTACATACAAAAACTTTGTGACAGATTCACAGATCCCTTTTAAAGAAATGTTAAATTCCTACGTATTAGATTAGAAGAACTTGATATGTCCTCTCACAAGCCTATTGCTAAGAGGGTCATAATTATTTTTGAATCAATACATCGCAGCAAAATCTATGTGTAATTATCAGTGAAATGGTAATGGAAATTTGGAAATGAGAAGATTTTTCTGGGTTTATGTAAATAAAGCTTACAGTGTGCACTGTACAATGACAAGTTCGACAACTTTTCAATAATATAATTTAGGTTAAACAGCTTGAAGTCCTAGATAATACATTTAACAGGACAGGAGAGTTATATATTTCTATCACTGTGGATTGCATTGATCGGATGCAATTGCAGCAAACTACCAGTTTTGGAAATGTTAGATTTGAGAAGACATATATTGTAAAGTTTCATGACTTATAATGCAAGGTTAAAGGAGTTTTCATAAATACAAGTTATCCTTTTTCCATATGATTGGGGTTCACTTAACAATTGTTGGGTATCCGATAGTTGAGACCAGGGCCGCCATCAGGGCATTACTAAAAGGGGATGGAGGACAGTAAACAATGATGAATGAGGGTGGAGGGTGGAGGACAACAAAAGATGATGAATTGGGTTAGGGGGCAGCAAATAATGATAAATTGAAAGTGGGGAGAGTAAATGATAATATTGAGTATGGAGTAGAGCAAATGAATTGAGGGTAGTGGAGAGCAGTTGATAATGAATAGATGGTGGGGATGGGACGAGAGAGGACATAACAATGATTTGAGGAGGAGGGGGGCATGTAAATATAATGAATTGGGGAGCAGGAGGTACAGACTGAGGGGCGTTGAGGATGCCGGAGTGTGACTGGTAAAGACTTGTGGGAAAGAGTACAGGTGCTAATCAATTTATATATTTATTGGGTGAGGAAAGTGGCTGTTTATAGTTAGTGGGGGCTCAGTGGTGGATTACAATTTATAATTGGAATGGTGGGTTGCATAATAACTAATTATATATTAATGGTGGGTGCACATCTGTATTCAGCTGCATAATGTAGAAGTTGAGGAAAAGGGGAGAATGTGCTTTGGAAGCAGTGCTCTAGATAACTGTGTGCTATTTTCTGCAGAGACGAGTTATGACTGGAAGAAGTGATGGCGTTCTGCGATGGATGATGAAGAAAAGCGAAGAAGAAGGACTTCAGCTAGAGAAGTCACCGTTGAGTTGGTGTGTTACCTGTACACTGACACTATTCACTATATACAGGGCTTTTGTGTGTAATGCCATTGGTGGTTCCTGTACACCGTCACTATATATAGAGCTCCCATGTATAATATCACTGGTGATCACTGTATTACCTGCACACTATACACTATATACAGAGCTCCTGTGGATAATGTCCCTGGTGATCACTGTATTACCTGTACACTAACACTATACACGATATACAGAGCTCCTGTGTATAATGGTACTGGTGTTCCCTGTATTATCTGTACACTGACACTATACACAGAGCTCCTGTCTATAATGTCATTGGTGATAACTATATTACCTGTACACTATTTTCAGAGCTCCTGTGTATAATGGCACTGATGCTACTTGTACTAACTATACACTGACACTATACACTATATACAGAGCTCCTGTGTATAATGTCACTGGTGACCACTGTATTATCTGTACACTGACACTATATAAAGGGCTCCTGTGTGTAATGTCACCGGTGATCCCGGTAATATCTGTACACTTACACTATACACTGTATACTATATGCAGAGCTCCTGTGTATAATGGCACTTATGATAATATTAGTATTGTTTTTTTTTAATGATCTTTATTGTAGCATTAGGTCACTATGTGTTGGTAATATGTGGTCTTGTCATGGTATGGCAATATTTGTTCCTTGTATGTGGTATTGTTTGGTTGCTACATGGTCTGGTCTTGGTGTGACGGTACTTGTTCCTTGTATTTGGTATTATTCGGTCATTATGTGATGGTAATATGTGAACTGGTCATGGTGTGGCAGTATTTGTTCCTTGTATGTGGTATTATTTGGTCAGTTTGAGGTGGTAATATGTGGTCTGGATGTGGTGCAGTGGTATTTGTTCTTTCTATGTGGTATTATTTGGTCACTATGTGGTGGTGATATGTGTTCTGGTCATTGTGTGACGATATTTGTTCCTTGTATGTGGTATTATTGGTCAGTTTAAAAATGTATTTTAAACATTCCCTTAAGGAAAAATAAATAAAAATATACCTAAAAAGAGAATTGGATATTTTAAGAAATGTTTAATAAGTTAGACTAGAGTAAGGCCTTCCAAAAGAGTCTACCTTGTTGTGGTGGCAAGCTTAAAAAATCTTTTGCCCAAAACAAAATCTGATGGCTATTTATGTGATATGGTGTTCTAGGAGAATCGCTAATATGTGATTGGTAAGGATGTGGTGCAGAAGTGGAGTTTTTACAAGAGTTGGTGGTGGGACTGTGGAAGGTTTGAAGGGTGGAGGCGGAGCTTGAGTGGAGGCAGAGCTGGGGTGGAACCTAGGCAAAGTCTCAAGGCGACCTGAAAATGTTGGCACTATGTGGCCCTGAAATTCCTTTTGGAAGCCCTGGTTGAGATCACCAATGAGATCCCAATACTCAGCTCTGGAGGTAAAACTCTGTAGCGCTCCCTTCTTGAATGGAGCAGAGAAGCACATGCTCAACTTCTACTAAATTCAATGTCTATGGGGCTGTTAGAAAAAGCAGAGTATTGTGCTCGACAGTCCCATAGACATTGTATTGGTTGAAGGCTGAGAATATGTACCTCTGCTCCATCTAGATGGGCCTCTACAGAACCCTATTCTCAGGACTGAGGAGATACCAGCAGTGACAGCCACCATAGTAAGCAAGTTATACCATATCAATGGAATAAAGTCCCTTAAGGCTTACTTATAGTGAATATGAGTGAATAAATTCACAGGATACATTGACAACTTTAGTACTATGATGCCACGAGACAGTAGATCTGCAGACTGTCTCTTTTCTACTGGCATCCTCTAATCTTCTTTTGATTGGTTGGTCCGGCGAGACATCATCATCACTGTGTCATGATGCATATACCACATCACTCCAGAATGACTAATGAAAAGAACATCAAGTAATTCAGGCCGGTAGTAGACATTCTGGATGGCTTCCATCAGGGACCATGTAATATGGATGTGGCCACAGAATTAGAGTTCTGCAAATAGATTTTCTCATCTGTATTCATTTACTATAGATTAGTGATGAGCGAATGTGCTCAGATAACGTCTTATCCGAGCATGCTCGGGTGTTATCGGAGCATATCGGAGCATATAGGTGTGCTCGTATATTATGTACGAGTCCCTGCGGCTGCATATTTGCGGCTATTAGACAGCCTCAACAGTCAACACATGTGGGTATTCCCTAACAAACAGGCAATCCCCACATGTGTCGAGGCTGCCTAACAGCCACAAATAATCCAGCTACAGGGACTCGAAAATAAAATAAGAGCACTCCCAGATGCTCAGATAACACCCGAGCATGCTCACATAAGACGTTGTCCGAGCACTTTCGCTCATCAGTACTATAGATGAGTGGATCAGGCAAAATTCGATTCCACAAGTTCTTGCAGATTTTCCAGTTATTCTCTGTGAATTTAATATCCTTTACTAACTGTTGAGAGTCTCCCCAGACCCCAAAACATAATTAGTGTAATATGTAAAAGAAAAAACACTTATACTCACCTCTCTGACCCCCTTCATTCTCACTGTTACCCAGCCGATCATTGTCACATTTTCAGATTGCGAAATAGACCAGGCCTTTCGGCTTTCAGGAAGCCCGAGAGGGTTCAACACATGTGCGCGCAAAATCACGGCAGACATCCTGACATTTACTTCAGCAGAATCCTTCCAGAGTTCTGAAGCTGTGGCAAGGACCGTATCGGTGATGTGGAGGGTCCAGAGAGGTGAATGTAAGGAATTTTTTTTATCTTTTAACATTTTGATAGCCTATCACTATTCAAAATAATGGCAGCAAGGAAATTTGTACACCCTTTACATTTGCCCTATCTTGTGAAATCAACAGCTCTTTGGTAGAACTGGTCTGTACACAAGTAAGCATTAATTTGAACACTCACAGGTAAGTATCCAATTGAAACGATTCCTCCTCCATGGCAAATTAGATTTATTAATAAAATGTGCATTTTTTTCTGTTGTTTGTTATAAACTACAAGAACAGTTTAAATCAGTCAATACAACTAATATAATAGCACATTTATTTAAATTCAACACAAAATGACACTTTCATTGACTACCTTCATAGGCAGCCTCAGACATATTCATCCTTTCACGACAAGAGTATATAGTACTTCGTGGAGCCACTTTGGCTGTTATGACCTGCTCCAAACGTGATGCTTAGCCAGACAACTGCACCTGACAGTCTTCCTGAGGAATTTTAATCTTATACTCATGGGCAATGGCCTCCAGGTCAGTAATATTCTTGCATTGACAAGACAATGTTCAAAGAAGTTAAAAGAAAAGATCATTGCTTTGCATAAACTAAGACAAGGTAAAGACATTGAATGTTCCTAGAGATACAGCTGGAGGCAGAGTTCCCAAGTCAAGGTTATTATGTTAAAAAACACTGACTACACTACCCGGACTTGGTAGAAAGAGGAAGCTGTCACTGGCTGTCACCAGACTCTTAGGCCTCTTTCACACATCCGTTTTTTTGTGTCAGGCATAATCCGTCGAACACCTGAAGGGACGGATCTGGCGCTGAAATGAAAAAACTGATGCAACGGATCAGTTTTTTTGCTGGATCCGACCTGAACTTTTGAACCCGGAAAAAAGAAGTTTTGCAGCCAGAAAATGCAGGTACGCACATCTGGAGAGAGAGAGAGACCTTGGTTTCCAGAATCCGGATCAGTCTTTTGACGGATTGCACAAAAGACTGGTCTGGTTCCATACACCTGTATTATTTCCGGCCGCCTAATGCGCCTCTTCAGGCACTATCAGGCGGCTCCAGAAAAAAAAAAAAAAACGTTGCAGTGACCGTCTTGTCCGGCCGCCGGAATATACATTTCCGCCGGATCCGGACAAAAACGGATGCAACGCAATGACATCAGGCGCGATCCGGCGCTAATGAAAGCCAATGCTAAAAAACGCATCCGGTACCGGATCCGTTTTTTTAACAACACGCCGGATCGCGCCTGAAGTAAAAAAACGGATGTGTGAAAGAGGCCTTAAGGAGGCAGGTGAAATCCCTTACTGAAAATCACCTGCAACGAGTTATAATGGCAGCAGGCACTGAGGTTTTACTTTTCAATGTTGCAAACTAAATGCTGAATGTCTGAATGCCTGAACTTCAAGATGTCACCTCTACTGACCCAAAAGCATGTCGACTTCAGTATTCTCAAAACCATATAAGTGAACCATAGAAAATTTTGTTTTCTGTAATAATGAAACAACAAAACTAGAACTTTTAAGTCTATTGGCTCAGCGGTATGTCTAGTGCAGGCACAATGGAGCATATGCTGAAAAAACACTCTGCCTACAGTAAATCATAGTGGTGGCTCAGAGATGCTCTGGAACTGCCTTGTTTCCTCAGATACTGGAAATCTACAGCTTGTGGAGGGTGAGATGGATTCAATCAAGTGTCAGAAAATCATAGAATATGTGAGGTATCTAAAACTTGGGAGTCATTGGACCTTTAAAAACAGATAATGATCCCAATCATACCTCATAGTTCACCCAAGTTTCATTTCAGATGAAGTCCTTGGAGATTCCGGAGTGGCCGTCACAGTCACTTGTAGAAAATCTTTTCGAGGATTTGAATAAGTTGATCACAGCAGCAAAGCTAAAAATATTAGTGACCAGGGGCTATGGTCCATGAGGAGTAGGCTAAGATTCCTCTGATCCACTTGCAGAATTTTGTGTCTGAGGATTCGCATCACATTTTCAGCAGGTTATAAGAGCCAGAAGAGCTCTAAGAAATACTAGACACTTGTCATGAAGGTGGTGAATAATTCTTAGACTGCAGCATGTGCGAGTCTGTGTCCTGCTCTGCAATCTTCAGTTACATGGCATTACAAGCAATTATGAGCAAAAAACAGCAGATAAGATTGAGCATCCTATAAGTGCACAGGAGGATAATTTTATGTTTGCTTTAAGAACAGGTTGTGATTTCACAGATCGTCATGCTATGGCGGCTGTGTATGTGTGCAAAATGCTGATAAATTATTACCGCTGACATCTAGTGGTCAGATTAAATAATGCAAGTTTTGTTTGGGATCACAAGACAGTACCAAAAATAAATGTAGTCTGTTGAAGACTTTAATTATAAAAATGATATTTTTCCAAATAATATACAATAATATTATATATGAATATCGATCTACATGATCGATGGAAGAGAGACCACAGGAAGACTCAATGTACTGCATGCAATATGACTCTTCCCTTGCATTCTTATCCTAAGTGATTATATTTTGTTGAATGTTCTTCATGATTTTTTTCTTTTATTATCATAGTTTTATGAGAACTTATCTTTTAGGATTGTAGGTTTGAATGGAGAATAGTCAGTAGAGAAAAGTCAATATTCAATAGGAGAATAGCTATGGGAAAATCAACAATGAAGCCACTGGACAAGGTATTGATCATTTGCGACGAAGACACAGCTCTTACATGGTTTGGCCTTTTCCATGGTAATATATGGATGCAAAATCTGGACAATAAAGAAACAAAACAAACTAAGAATCAACATCTTCACAATGTGGCGCTGGAGAAGAATGTTATTAATACCATGGATGGCAAGAAGAACAAACAAAGCAATCTTAGAAATGTCACTCGATGCAAGGGTCACCAAGTTACAACTTGCCAACTTTGGACACATCATACGAAGAGAGCAATCACTGGAGAAGGACATCATGGTCAGAAGAATAGAAGGAACAAGATGAAGAGGAAAGAAGAGAAACCTGATGGCTTGATACAATCAAGATACAGGTGGAGAAAACCTTGGTGGACCTATCCACGTTTGCGCAAGATCGATCTTCCTACAGATCGTTGATCCATCAATTCACCATGGCTTGACAGCGAGCCAAAGGCCATTAAAAAAAAATTTGAATGACATCCTTCACTTTACCATATACCATAGAAAAACAGGAAAACAAACCCAAGTGAGGTGAAGGGGTGAAAAAATCTCAGTTCTGCCATTGTTATTTTGGCTTAATTTTTATGGCATTGAGTGTGCAGTAAAATGACCTAGCAATATCATTCTCCACGTCAGTACTCTCACATTGGTTGTCATTTTATCAGACCAGTAACTTTTTTTAAAAAAAATTCCATCAATCGAGCGGAGTGAAGGCTTCAGTTTAACATTTTGGTAGATTGGACATTTATTTTATTTCTTTTTTTAGTTTTAGAAAATTGTTGATGATTCAAACTTTTATTTTTTTGAAGTGTTTTAGTAATTTTTTTTCCCATAAGGGACTTGAACCTTTTTTTTGATCGAGTATTCTGCAGTATTTAGTGGAATTAAATTAGTTGCCCACTACTAGACTATCCCTTCTTCACAGCAGTCCACAGGCGGACACAGAAAGAAGACCCTGTGAAAGAACAATATACAGTATGGGCCATTTGCATTCTAATATCTCATCAAAATGAAAAATTCCACCTTCTCTGGAGGTGGTAGTAGCCCCTTTATCTCTAGGGCCATGACCAGCTGCACAGGTTGCACCAATGATATGTCCAACACTGCAACAGCAAAACTGTGTACGAGAAAATAAAATATAGACTTACCTCCTGGAACGGCGCTGTTCCTTCATTGTCCGCTGCAGCCTTCACCAAAAAAAATAGGATGACCTAGATGTTGCTGCTTGCTCCTAGTTTATGGATTGTAATGGACAGATCATCATAATTGAAGCCATAAAAAAGGGAAAAAGAATGATACGAAGTCCAGGGTATAATACAAAAAATTAAATCACTTTATTAAAACATACATACACAGGCAAGAGGAGCAAAAAAGTGCATATGTGCGGTACAAAAGTGCATGGGACACATGGAGAGAGAACTGAAATAAAAACTATATATATATGGATAGATAGTGGCCCAGTGGCTGTCTACATAAGGCAAGAAGTATTCATAATGTTACATTACTATATACATTCCCTCTATAAACACCAAGTGGCCGGAGTCAGAAAATCAGGCGAGCAGGTGACATGACATCACAGCCATTAGTACAGGTATAGACTTCATAGGAAACTTCTACACAATGGCACCATGCCTTAATAGAGACACCATGAGAAGGGAAGCTCAGTCACAAGTGCATCCGCCCCGATGCACGTTTCGGACCTGCCTTCGTCAGGGAGAATACCAAAAGGAATTCTACAAAGATATAAAAAGAGGTGCCAAGCCAAGTACGCCGCAGACCGGGAGTGACGCATGCGTTGTCGTGGCAACCACTATGCTGGCCGGCATCCATGTCATGTGACGGGTGACTTCAGGAAACAATTATAGTCATGTGAGATGACGTCAGCTGCCACAGAGAGACGTGGAGGGTCGGCGAGCACAGCGAGGACACAGCACGCATGGTACATGACTGTGGTGCATTGGAAAGGAGGGTGAGCATACATATGTATGTGCGCATGTCATGGTGATTACGACACAACAATAAACTGACAACAGAACAAACAATCGGTAACCAGGTAAATAATAGCAAGAGAGCATACAAAGCCATAAGAGTGACTCCAACAACGGAGGACAATTCAGCATAGTTAGATATACAGACAATATATATTATATGATTTTGAGTAGACCTCATAGAGAAATATAATAACTGCATATCTTGTATAAATTTAAGTTGGCCTCGTAAGAGAAATTGGCAAAACACAGTTGCAGGGTGCCAATAATGGGGTATGTGCATTGATAGAAATTAATAATCCACCAATTGCATCCATTTATAAATATATAATATATATTTATCCATATACTGTGTATAATTTTCTATTTCAGTTCTTTCTCCATGTGTCCCATGCACTTTTGTACCGCACATAAGCACTTTTTTGCTCCTCTTGCCTGTAGAAGTAAATGACTTAATAGAGTGATTTAATTTTTTGCATTATACTCAGGACTTTGTATCATTCTTTTTCCCTTTTTTATCCTCTGCCCAATAGTTGGAAAGCACTCTGGCCAAAAATTTCAGAATGGACCCTTCATTCATGATTGAACTTTTCAGGTATGAAAATCACTCTTGGAATTTCAAAGATTAAGGAATTAAAAGGTTTAGTAGAAGGAAGCTACGCGTTTCCACCGCAGTTTAAGGTCATCGCCAGACTTACAAGACCGAGGATGAAACTTGCTTTCTTCTGATAAAACTTTCACTTCTTTTAAGCTCATCTTGGGATTCCCAAATCCAAGATTGAGTCTGATGACTGTGCTGTTCTGGAATGAGCAGTAATTGGCTAAAAAACAGTATAACGTCTAATTAAAAATGCTGATCAATGGGAACCAGAGTAATCTGATGTTGAAGAACAGTCTGTGTATTCGTGAGATTACAAGGGAAATTGCAAGAAATTTGATTTCCCAGGAGATTTTGGGCCCTATTATTTGAGAGGTTCCTCGTGGGACAGTATGATCATCATACCAATCATAGTAATATTGATTTTATGATATGCTCAACTAATGCAAGTCAAGGCACGACGTTGTAGGTGATACAGGAATCACCAGTATCTATGTGCCTCCATCTGCAATACGAGGCATACTGAACTGTTATGGCAGTCCTAGGACTCCTTAATATGGCCATGTGCATGAGCTCTACTCTACAAAGAAGCACTCAATATTCCTGAGCAATGACTGCATTGGCTTCATCATATCCCATCATTCAATTAGAAAAAAATTGTCAAAGGTGTAATTTTTGGGTTATAAAATCTGTGTAGGGGATTGTCCGACCTCTCAATTGAAGCCCAATTAAGTCACCATAAGTTTGCAGAAATCTTCAGTTATCAAACATGGAATAACTTACTTCCAATGGGTTTTTATATTTGGGTGCTGGGGGAATTTTCAGTTTCCATTTTCCTTCACACCCACTGGTGTTTTTCATTTTTCTTTAAGGCTTAATTTGCAATTCTGAAATGCCCTCTTGTATTCCCCTACTGTCCGTTTTATGATTCGCACTGTAGTGGAACCAGCTAAGGTGTTTTTTCATTTTGCTTTTCATTTAATTTTAGATTGCAAGTCATGCTCTCGTGCCCGTTGACCAATTTACCCAGTAATACTTGGCTCGTCTTCTGATGGTCCTGCTTATCCAAGTGTGATTTTCTGTGCATACAAAACAGCTTAACCATAGTTCCCCAATTATCACCAACCACAACATTTAGCAACAGTTTTATTTTTTCTTAGAACTGAAAGCAGAATTATTCTCAAATAACACTGGCTGATTGAATAGTAGTTTTCTATAGTATGATCACATCCACATGGCTGACACATTTAGACGCGTGTAGCATAAACATCTCCAGGCAGATTATTACAAAATCTGGAAATGTAAGAGAGAACACAATCCCTTTATTAGGGATCTTCATTTCGATGTTTTAAATTTGCTAATAAAACCAATATTCTGCAATGTCTATCTATTCGTTGGCAACTGAGAATTTTGACAGTTCAACTTTCATGGCTGATTAACAACGTGACATGTAATTGCCAGCAAATTGTTATACGCATTCACTGTTCGGACACTCTAATTTATTTATGTTACTCTCTTGTATAGCGCCATTAATTCCACAGCACTTTATAGACATCATCATCACTGTCCCCATTGGGTCTCGCAATCTACATTCCCTATCAATATGTCTTTGGAGTGTGAGAAGAAAACTGGAGAATTCAGAGAAAACCAACGCAAACACAGGGAGAACATACAAACTCCTTGCAGATGTTGTCCTAGGTGGGATTTGAACCCAGGACCCCAGAGCTGCAAAGCAACAGTGCTGACCACTGAGCCACCATGCTGCCCTTTTATAGCACATAGAAGGGTAATTCACATCTTGTAGCCTTTCATGGCTCAGAGTAAAATAACTCCCTCATGGTGAAGACCACCAATGGTGGGGCTGCAGAAATGATCAAGGGAGGTTGTGCTCTGCTGCTTTCGTAACTGCATGACCCTGGGAAGGTCGATTTTGTGACCTGACCATTAACGCCAATCCTACCTCCCGCGTGAAGTCCTTCTCCAAACCTCTCCATAAATAAAAGCTCAGACAATATTCATTTTTCTTTGGTTAAAAATGGCCACAGCAGACAATTTATTGCTAACTAAAAACAATTGGTGGGGTCCTCAAAGCTACAAAAATCTGGTGAAATTACTCCTCCCCTCCCAGACTTACTCCTAGCTGTGTTCACCTGCTCAAGAGCACCATGAAACTGAGAGAAGAGGTTGTCCTTTAATACCATTAATGTGAACCCGACATTCCATCTCCGAGTATCACCCAAATCACCCCAGACCACCATCAAATAACTATCCAATAAAGGGGATCCACGTATTTAATGAATCCCCAATCCCAAATTTGTAACCAACTTCGAGGAACCACCACCGCCTCCAAAACGTTAAGGGAACTCAATGTAGCACACCTCCAACTCACAAAGAGTTATCCCACAGCGCTCAGGAGAGGAAAAATCCCCTATGGAGGAAACATCTAAGGAACCATGGCTGAAAGATTGCCCTTTCCTTGGGCTTAGAAGGTAAACGCCAAAAATAACTCTTCGTAGCAATGTATCAGTTGAACATGGTAACGCGGCCGATGATCGCCACTGTGAATTTCTTCTTTTTCTTAGGGAGAGTGGTGCGACTTTGCTGTCCAGGTCAAAGAGGGCCACTCAACCTTGGTCAGTCCTACTTATGTTTCTTCCCCTGAGACCCCACCTATAACCTATGTAATTTCCTCCCTACCTTCAGACCACTACCCCCTGGATCACCTTTCGTCCCCCTCCCACTCTCCCCATCTTCTTCCATAAGGTCACTCCTTCCCTTCCAGCATCATGTCAAGCCTCCCCCTATTCCTGCGTGAAGGGTCCAGCTGATGCTTAGTTTATCCGTTCTCAGTTGTTTCTGTAGCCCCATCACTGGTGGTCTTGACCTGAATGGAGTTATTCTTGTCTCAGTCATGATTGGCAGAGATGTTATTAACCGTTGAAACTGATTGTTGCATAACTGAACATCGCTCAAATGTATATGTGTTACATGCCAATCATGTGTTACGTTCAGTTATTAGTGTTCTATTCCATTTTGGTTTACTGTCTCTTTTAAATTAATTATGTTTATTAGTGTAGACAGTATTGGGAACTATTTCTGCATGTGAATACTGGGCAGGTGCATGTTCTCATCCAACTTGCAGTCATGGAGCTAAAGGATTGAATAGCACCCAAAGTATTGGGTTTTTGAGAAGTAGCACTTAGTACTTTTGAGCCAAACCCAATTGACACTGCTGGTGAATAATTTTACATTTTATTCATTTTAAAGCGATTGTCTGAGAGTCGACTATCATACTGATGACCCATGTAATGATAGGTCAACAATATCAGATACAGTAAGTAGTTCTCTGATATTCGACACCCCCATGATCAGCGATTACTTGCTCCGGCGAAGGTCAGATGCTGATGTAAAGATCTGAAACAGTGGGATTTCATATGTTTTTTTGTGACTTCTCCCAGATATTACAACCATCTCTAATCAGAAAAGAGCTGATCATTGGGATCTGATGTCAATGACCTATCCAACGAAGAGGTCATCAATACGTTGGTCCTGGACTACCACTGTGGAATGACACCACACAATCAAGTGCACATCCATCTGCTTTTTGGCACCACTAACACAGCCCTTACGGCAGTATAATGGTGGCAGCCAGCTGCCGTCATGGTCAAATGCCACCAATCAACCTCTTCAGCGCACTTCATCCTCCATTGTACTAGCCTAAGGAAATATCGATATGGAGTAAGAAATTTGCTGACTTGCAGATAATTAGAGTTAAACACCTCTGAAATTCCCATAGAATTGTATGAAGAATCAATGCCCATGCTCGACTGCCACCTCATGCAAACTCACCGTCATTTTGGTTGAGCCGTTAAGAAAGTACAGGACACATACTGTAGGAGTGACATGCTAGTGCTCTGTATATATGTATTAAATGTGTTATCCCAACCCAATAAACATTTTAATATTATCCGCTGAACACATACAGTCGCACAATAAAGGTAAAGTTAAAGAGGTTGTCCACTACTTTAACATTGATCATCTATCCTAAGGATAGGTCATCAATGTCTGATTGGTGGAGGTGCAACAGCCAGCATTTCTGTAAATCAGCTGTTCTAGGAGCCGACTGTGGGTATTGGTTTGAATAGGGGGCCGATGTATATTTCAGGCCGCATAGACTATCAATAGACAGCGCAGCTCCATAATTGAGCATTTCTGGCTGCCACTGGCACCGAGAACGGCTGATCGGCGGGGGTGCCGGTTGTCACATCCCAACCGGTTAGACATTGATGACTTATCCTAAGGATAGGTTATCAACAGCGGCATAACGATCGAGGTTGCAGAGGTTGTGACAACAACCAGACCCATGCGGGTGGGGGCCTGTGCGGGTGAGCAGTCCACTGACTCCAACATTGACTTCAACTGGATGTGCATCATCGTACACACATCCAGTTGAAGTGTATTGCTGGGCACAGACCTGTCTGGTCCGTGTGTGGCAATACATGCTGCGGGCCAATCAGAGTCCAGCAGCTGACACCGACTTGCATGTGACTGGGGGCGATAGCAATGACATCATGCGCTCCTTCGCTTGCACGCTGAAGTCAGCTGCTGGCTTCAGAAGAGGATGCTGCGCTGCAGAGGAGCGGATGTTAGGCGATTATAATTATTATTATTATTTCTATGCATTATAGAACAGTGACAGAGCGAGGGACATATACCAACATGGGGCCCAGGATAAGGGACATATACCAGGATGGGGTCCAGGACAAGGGACACCAGGATAAAGAACATATTACCAGCATGTGATACATATATACACATATCTATATACAGTACAGACCAAAAGTTTGGACTCACCTTCTCATTTAAAGATTTCTCTGCATTTTCATGCCTATGAAAATTGTACATTCACACTGAAGGCATCAAAACTATGAATTAACACATGTGGAATTATATACTTAACAAAAAAGTGTGAAACAACTGAAAATATGTCTTATATTCTAGGTTCTTCAAAGTAGCCACCTTTTGCTTTGATGACTGCTTTGCACACTCTTGGCATTCTCTTGATGAGCTTCAAGAGGTAGTCTCCGGGAATGGGTTTCACTTCACAGGTGTGCCCTGTCAGGTTTAGTAAGTGGGATTTTTGAAAATGCAGAAAAATCTTTAAATGAGAAGGTGTGTCCAAACTTTTGGTCTGTACTGTATATCAGAATAGAGGGAAATACCAGGATGGGAGATATATATAGCAGGATGGGGACCAGGATAAGGGACATATTACCAGGATGGGGGACATATAAACTAGGATGGGGGATCTAAACTGTACATCAGGATGGGGCCCAGGACAACAGACATATATAGCTAGATGGAGGTTATATATACCAGGATGGGGGATATATATACCAGGATGGGGCCCAGGCAAGATACGGGACATAAATACCGGGATGGGGTATATATACCCCAGGATGAAGTAAACATATTTATTTATTTTAAGATGGGGGAGACTCGATCCAAATCTTGCACCGGGGCCCATCGGACTCTAGTTACGCCACTGATCATCAATGTTAAAATAGTGGACAACCTCTTTAAGTTTAATAAAAATAAGGCTCCCATACCTCAAAATTTTAAGAATAGTTTCAAGATAAAGTACATGGTGTTAATAAAAAACACTAGCTGCAAGAAACAAGCTCCCTATGCTGCTACATTAATATAAAAAAACAGTTCATGGTATTGAAATGTGGCAAGAATAAAATAAATCCTATACAACTTCATTTTTTGTGCAAAAGTAATAAAAGAAAAAACTAGACCTATTTGATATGGTCATACTTAAACTAACAAAATAAAATTAATTTACTAGGAAGGCAGGAATTTTAGAGGAAATTAGGCTGGAAATTTAGAGGAAGCTAGAGATCAGCCGCAGCCCGGACTTCCTCTTCATGTTCAATTTGTACAAAGGCATATACAGTGACTCCAGTGCTGATTGGGCGCCGGGTACCATGTGTCATAACACCACACAAGAACCCCTGGAAGAGCGAGTGTCGACACCGCGGGAATGGCGCCAGCAAGAGAGCTGAGAATAGGTATTTTTTTATTTTATCGGGGCTAAACACTTAGTTCAAGAAGGCATTGCCCTAGTAGTGGACAACCCCTTTAAACAGCAAAATATAATTGCATGTTTCTATTACCCTTTAAAAAATTAATAAAAGCTAATTCATAAACTATTACATGAACTAAAAAGGCGGCACTAAAAAATACAACTCCCTTTGCAAAAAATAAGTTCTCCTTGTGCTAAAGTGGTGGAAAAATTAAAAAAAAAACCTTATTGGGGTGTAATATGAAGTAAAGGACCACAGCTCTAAGAACATATGGATGATCTTGGTTATTGTAATCTTGGTACAAATTGCCGATGAACTATTGAGATGTCTGCCCCCCACATGGCGATGATAATTTTCATCAGACGGCTGAAAGAAATTCATTAGAAATTGAATTATCGTTTTGTAACTAATAATGTGATTTTCTTTTGAAGCCGCAGGAAGCTTAAGCGTCACGTGAAAAGCTGTAAAAGATTTCTACATTTTATGCATGAGAACATCTTCTGCCTAATTCTATAATTAGAGAAATGACAGTAAAAAAGTAAAACAGTCTGATTATAGGTTAGCGGATACATTGTCTAGACCCTCTCTTGACAGCATAACGACAGTTTTCTTTTTAGAATCTCTACAAAAAGGTGACATTCGTCCCTTAACATAGCAGTTCTACCATTGTTCCCAATATCGTAATTATTATTTTGCTTTAATATATGGGTGGGAAAAATTTGATTAGAAAAATGTTTAACTCCAAGGTTGTTGTTTTTGTGTTAGAATTTCATCTGCGATGGTTTATACTTAGCTGTGGAGTTAGGTGTAAGCCGTAAATATTAATATTATAATGGTAGGTTATTGATTAAGGACTGAGAAGTCTCTCCATCTACATATGCCATTGGGGCAATGCGAGTGACGTGAAGGTTATGGAGCAAACTTAGAGCAAAGTAGTAAGACTAGTACATTTGTGTTCAGTAATTTGGATGTGCTCATTATTTCGTCTTTATTACATTGCTACATATGATACACACAATCAAGCAAATCACATCCGATTATAACACGAGTGATCCAGGTGTCAAAATGCACAATTTGTTTCTTTTGCATGGTTGAACTATAACTAGATAAGAAAAATCAATTGTAAACTAATCAATTTTGCTATGAATTTCCCACAAATTTTAACTCAAAATGAATCAGCATCTTTTCATGGGATTCGATTTGCATAAATCCGGCAAAATGGCAACTAGTTGAACAGCATTTTGCTGGATTGACCTCCGTACGTTGCATATCACGTGACCAAATGGCACATTTGTGGCGGTGGAGCCATAACAAGAAAAAAGCTAAAGAAGAGTAGCTGGGTGGCCCAGGAGGGGAGTGGAAGCAGTAATACACTGTAAGGAATACAAACGAAAGGTTAGAATGACAGTTTTTGTTTTGTTAGCACCTCTCTGGCAGATTCAATTTGCAACAAATTTCTTCAATGCGAATCAAATCTCCTCATCTGAATTGAGTGAATCTTCCTTAATCAAATTTCTGGAGATTTGTTCAACTTATAAGAGAAGATGATGAGTTCCAAGGCCACTTTCTATCTAGAGAAAACTGAAAGGTTAAGACTTCATAGGGTAAAAGAATGGAAGAATTGGATCATTGAGCAGTTGACCATTGTGTGGTCAGATGAATCCAAATTTCTGTTGCCCCATGTTGATGGAAGGGTCAGTGTTTGGTGAAAGCAGCATAAATGGATGGACACGTTGTGTCAGGTGTCAACAGTTGAGGCTGGTGTAGTGAACTATAGGGGAGGAAAATGTTTTCTTGGCACACCTGACTCTTCTCATACCTGTGGAAGGATGGATTATGTAGGACTTGGTTAAGATTTATGACCGGCCAAGTTTGTCCCTTGATGGCAGCTGTTTGGTCTATGGCAGTGTTCCCCAACTCCAGTCCTCAAGGCCCACCAACAGGTCATGTTTTCAGGATTTTCTTTGTATTGCACAGCTGATGAAATTATCACCTGAGCAATACTAAGGAAATCCTGAAAACATGACCTGTTGATGGGCCTTGAGGACTGGAGTTGGGGAACCCTGGTCTATGGCATAAAAGTAGTCATTCAAAAACAAGAAGCCACTGTAGCTTGGCAAGATTCTGTCAATGGATATGCCCTTTAAAGCAGTTTTTCAACTTCAGACATATAATAAATATCTAGAGCATCAGCAAACTGCCTGAATCACTGACCCCCATCTGATGACAATATTATACGTCTTTGAAAATGACAGGCCTTGCCCTACAATGCTTTTAAAAGTGATAATTTGTCTCCTCGTCTAGGTAAAAATGCATCTAAGCAGGGCATTCTGCCCCACAACTTGCAACTTGGTTCCAGTTTCTGTAAGTGAAGTATAAGCTCAATGACTTCAATGTTCTGTAACATTTCATAATTGGGGATGGGCGGACCCGTGGATCTACAAGTCTGTCAGGTTTGGCCGAACTTTAAAAAAAAAGACAGGTTCAGGTGCCAGAACGATACCCATACTCTAACCTGGACTCAATTAAAATGAATGGGGGGGGCCCAAACATTCGGCATTTCCCACCCATGTATAACAGCACAAAAAACAGCGGCTTTAGCGAAGGTCACAGATCTGTGGTTCCCACACTGTCACACAGATTAAAAGTTTACCGCAGGCCACAGGCGTCGGCTGACGAGAGTACTCCTCTCTTTGGCTGGTTAATAAAAATAGGGGGGACCCCACATGTTTTTTTTCTTTTATTTATTAGTAATAAATGAAAAAATGGCGTGGGTTCTCCCCTATTTTTAATAACCAGCTAGAGGAAAGCAGACATCTGAGGGCTGCCGACCCCAGCTGCCTGCTATCCTTTGGCTGGTTATCACAAATGGGGGAACCCTGTTTTTTTTCTTTAAGCAAATGATGACTTAGAGAACAAAATAAAAAATAGAAACATGAGTGTTATGTTTTGGTAGCTGAGGAGAGCAGGCAAAAACGGCAATACACCAGAGAGGTTGGAATCTATTGGATTGCAGTACCCTGACTAACCACCACAACTAAAGGCAGCCATGAAGCATTCCTATGTTGGTCCTAGACGCCTCGTCACAGCCTGAGAGATTAACTACACCTAAAGATAGAAAGAGGAAAGCTATCTGCCCGGAGCAGATCCCAAAGAACATAGGAAGCCCCCAAACATGTAAATGGCGGTTAGACAAGAGGAAATACAGACACAGACAGAAAATAGTATGAGCAAATGCTGGGGCCCAATCTGCCTAGACAGAAAAGGATAGAAAGGATACTCACTGCAATCAAAAAAAAACCCTAAAAAAATGCCAACGCTACTGATTGCAAAAACACCTGAGATCACACGACCTCTACCACCTAAATCAGTTCTCTGGTGTAACAAAACTAAGCCGCAGCCACTGAAAAAACTGGAAAAGGCAAATGAACAAACAACAGTGGCTCCAGTGGAACCGAGAGGAGCCCAAGCCCCCAGGGAGGGGGAACCTGGCTAACCTCACAGAAATGCAGAGAAATATGCAAATGGTAAGCACAAAACAAAACCAGAAAATATCTTATCTGAAAGCAGAAGAAGAGGCAAGACTCAGCAAGCTTCCAAGTGAACCAGGAACCACAGTTGAGACAAGAACAATTGATCACTGGCAACCATGATGGGAGGGAACCTCCCTTATATCAAGCCACTCTGTGACTCCTGATTGCCAATCCTCATTGAATGGTTCAGTACTGTTTGTAACCACCAGAGGGAGCTTCTGCTCAGAATTCATTTCCAAAACATTCACAACAGTACCCCCCCTTGAGGAGGGGTCACCGAACCCTCATTTGTGCAACCAGGTCGGTCAGGATGAGCTCGGTGATAGGCATGGATCAGTCTCCTAGCATGGATGTCCGAAGCAAACACCCAAGAATTGTCCTCCTGACCATAACCTCTCCACTTAACCAAATACTGGAGTTTCCATCTAGAAAAACGAGAATCCAATATTTTCTCAACCACATACTCCAGATTGCCTCAACCAAAACAGGGTCAGGAGGCACAGCCATAGGAACCACTGGCTCGACAAACCTCTTCAATAAGGACTTGTGGAACACGTTATGGATCTTAAATGTCCCTGGAAGAAGTAAACGAAAGGAAACAGGATTAAGAATCTCCATGATCTTATAAGGTCCAATGAACCTAGGCTTAAACTTAGGAGATGCAACTCTCATAGGGATATTTCTTGAGGACAACCAGACCAAGTCCCCCACTTTAAACGAGGACCATCAGTCCTATGCCGGTTGGCAAACCGCTGGGCCTTCTCCTGAGAGAGGGACAACCTCTCCACTTCCTGGTCCCAAATCTGCCGCATACGCTCCACAACAGAGTCAACACACGGACAGGCAGAAGCCACCATCTGTCCCGAAGAAAATCGAGGGTGAAACCCAAAATTGCAGAAAATGGAGACATCAAAGTGGCAGAGCTAGCCCTATTATTAAGAGAAAACTCAGCCAAAGGCAAAAAGAGATCCAGTCATCTTGATCAGCAGACACAAAGCATCTCAGATAAGTCTCTAATGTCTGGTTTGTTCTCTCAGTTTGTCCATTGGTCTGAGGATGAAAAGCAGAGGAGAAAGACAATTGAACACCAAGTTTAGAACAAAAAGTCTTCCAAAATCTGGAAACAAACTGGACTCCTCTGTCAGACACAATGTTCTCAGGAATGCCGTGTAACCGAACCACGTGCTGAAGGAACAAAGGCACCAATTCGGAGGAGGAAGGCAACTTAGGTAATGGCACAAGATGTATCATCTTGGAAAACCTATCACAAATCACCAAGATAACGGTCATTCTCTGAGAAACAGGGAGGTCGGAAATAAAATCCATAGAGATATGGGTCCATGGTCTCTTGGGCACAGGCAATGGCATCAACAAACCACTAGAGCGAGAGCAAGGCTTGGAGCGAGAGCAAGTCCCACAGGACTGCACAAACTCCCTGATGTCACGAGACAAAGTAGGCCACCAAAAAGACCGACTCACCAAGTCTCTGGTACCAAAAATTCGGGATGACCGGCCAACGCGGAACAATGAATCTCAGACATCACACTCTTTTTCCACCAGTCTAGGACAAACAATTTCCCAATAGGGCAGCGCTCGGGTTTATCCTCCTGACACCCTTCCAGAGCCAGTCTCAAATTGGGCGAGATGGCGGAAAGAACTACACTCTCTTTCAAAATAACAGCAGGATCAGGTAACTCAGGAAAGTCCGCAACGAAACTCCTCGAGAGGGCATCCGCCTTAACATTCTTAGTGCCAGGAAGAAAGGAAACCACAAAATTAAAACGTGTGAAAAACAAGGCCCACCTGGCCTGTCGAGGATTAAGTCGCTTGGCTGATTCCAGAAAAAACAGATTCTTATGGTCCGTGAGGACCACCACCTGATGTTTGGCTCCCTCCAGCCAATGTCTCCACTCTTCAAAAGCCACTTCATGGCCAATAACTCCTGATTACCCACGTCATAATTACGTTCAGTTGGAGAAAATTTTCGAGAGAAAAAGGCACAAGGGTTTCTTTTAGAGGTCTCAGGATCTCTTTGGGACAAACGGCACCTGCCCCAATTTCAGAGGCATCAACCTCCACCTGAAATGGCAGAGAGACATCACTCAAAACAGGGTCCCCAGGTGTCAGGGAAAAAGCCCAATCCTGAGGATCGCCGCGCAGGAGCGAGATGACAATTTGAACCTGCTATGCTGCGTTCCCTGAGGACTTAGGTTTTAAGGCAAAAAACAACTTACAGTTATTTTTGAAATTCAGAAATTTGGCCCGATCTCCCAAAAAACAAATCTGGCATGGGAATCCTAGGTTCCACAACCGGCAACCCAGCAAGATAGACAGCAATACTCCGAACCTCAGTGGCAAGCTGATCCACACGGCCAGACAGCTGTGCAAGCTCCATTGAGAGAAAAAAAAATCCTCCTCAGCACCAGAGAAAAAGAGGGAAAAAATGCAAGAAACAGAAAGAAAAAAAAAGAAAAATCTCTGACAACTCTGACAACTTTTTTCTTTCCACACTATTTTTCCCTTCTGTGAGTACCATACAATTTTCAGTTTGGCCGGTGATACTGTTATGTTTTGGTAGCTGAGGAGAGCAGGCAAAAACGGCAATACACCAGAGAGGTTGGAATCTATTGGATTGCAGTACCCTGACTAACCACCACAACTAAAGGCAGCCGTGGAGTGTTCCTACGTTGGTCTAGATGCCTCGTCACAGCCTGAGAGATTAACTACACCTAAAGATAGAAAGAGGAAAGCTATCTGCCCCGGAGCAGATCCCCAAAGAACATAGGAAGCCCCCAAACATGTAAATGGCGGTTAGACAAGAGGAAATACAGACACAGACAGAAAATAGTATGAGCAAATGCTGGGGCCCAATCTGCCTAGACAGAAAAGGATAGAAAGGATACTCACTGCAATCAAAAAAAACCCTAAAAAATGCCAACGCTACTGATTGCAAAAACACCTGAGATCACACGACCTTTACCACCTAAATCAGTTCTCTGGTGTAACAAAAACTAAGCCGCAGCCACTGAAAAAACTGGAAAAGGCAAAGGAACAAACAACAGTGGCTCCAGCGGAACCGAGAGGAGCCCAAGCCCCCAGGGGGGGGGAACCTGGCTAACCTCACAGAAATGCAGAGAAATATGCAAATGGTAAGCACAAAAACAAAACCAGAAAATATCTTATCTGAAAGCAGAAGAAGAGGCAAGACTCAGCAAGCTTCCAAGTGAACCAGGAACCACAGTTGAGACAAGAACAATTGATCACCGGCAACCATGATGGGAGGGAACCTCCCTTATATCAAGCCACTCTGTGACTCCTGATTGCCAATCCTCATTGAATGGTTCAGTACTGTTTGTAACCACCAGAGGAAGCTTCTGCTCAGAATTCATTTCCAAAACATTCACAACACATGAGTCAGATGTCAAGAGGAGGAAGGGGTGGGTGTGGGGGTTGAGGGGGCCAACACTATTTTTATCTGTTAATCAATTGATAACTTAAAATAAGATACAAAAAAAATAAACAAAAATAAGAAAAAATTCAACCATGAGGCAGAGGTTAAAGTGGAGGATGCGGTGGAGGTGGGTTGTAGTGGTGTACGTGGAAGAGGGAGCCAAGACTGTTTTATTTTATTTTTTGTTTTGTTTAAATTTGAGGATGCACCAAAATGAAACAAATGCACAATAGAATGTAACCATGGCTGGGTGCGGCTGGTATAATTGTCTAGTTAGCCAAAGGCACGGACAAGTCCTGTGTGATCCATGCCTAGTTCATTTATAGGAATGTTAGCTTCTCCAAGTTGTGTGTGGACAGGCAGATGCTCCTGTCTGTGGTGACACCACCTGCAGTGCTAAAAACGTTGCTTTGACATGACACTTGTTGCAAAGCAGGCAAAGCACCTCCAGGGCATTCAGGGCAAGCTCTTGCCATGTGTCCAATTTCCATGTTGTGGAAACGCTGCCTCCTGCTGATACGGAATCATAGTGTTACACATGGACACATACCCTAAGAAAACTCAGTCAATTTCAACTTCTCCTATTTCACTGCGATACCTGTTGCCTGGAACAAAGTGTAGACTGTAATAGAGATGGATGAACCAGAACAATAACCAGAACCAGAACAGTAAGTACTATTTGGGTGTGGACCCGAACATGAACTTCTCTATGTGTTATTGTTCGGGTTCAGCATCCTGAACATTGCTTATTTCCCATGCTGTCATTTGCATGACACCGGTGGCTCTGATCGACGGTAAGATCATTACCGCCGGTAAGAGAGCTGCGGTTCCCACCCTGTCAGATGTCAGCGTGTGCCAGCAGGTGTGACCACCAGTCACAGGTGTCAGCTCATGAGAGAGTACTGCTCTCATCAGCCTGCGCCTGCTGTCGCTAATAACAGCAAGAGCAGGCATTTCTGATGGGAGTATTCATCAGCTGGCGCCTGTGCTATAAATAAATATTTAAATATAATGACTTGGGGTCTCTTCTATTTTTGATAACCAGCACAAGCAAAAATGACAGCTGCAGGTTGCAACCTTTAGCTGTCTGTTTATCATGGCTGGTTATCAAATTTATTCAAATAAATAATTTTTAAAAATGGCATGAGGTCTTACCCATTTTTGACAACCAGCCAAGCTAAGCCAAATAGCTGGGGGCTGCTATTCTCAGGCTGTTAAGGGGCAGTGGTTATTGCACCACCCAGCCTAAGAGTAGCAACTTGCAGCTTCCCTAGAAAATGCACATTTTTTAGATGCACCAATTCTAGCTCTTCCCACTTGCCCTGGTGCGGTGGCAAGTGGGGTAATATTTGTGGGGTTGATGTCAGCTGTTTTCTGGCCACTGAATCAAGTCCAAAGGTTAGTAATGGAGAGGCATATATAAGACTCCTCTCCAATACTAACCCCATAGTTAGATTGTAAAAAAGACACAGCCAGAATAAAATCCTTTATTTGAAAGAAAGACACTGATTCCTTTATTTGAGATAAAGATAAAAAAGCACAGTTATGCTCACCTTCCTCTCATTCCGTTGAAGCCCTTGTCCCCTGTGAAAAAACAGAAAATAATGAACAACCATGATACTCACCTTACGCCCATTCCATTGAAGCCCTTATCCCTTGTAAGAAAAGAAAAATAATAAACAACCGTATCCCTCACATGTCCGAAGTGAAGATAAGCCTTACTGTCCCACGCCGTAATTCATCTCTGTAATATCTTGTTTACAACCTGGACTGTGCCAAAATAATCTTACCACCAATCAGAGCCTGTGTTTGCCGCGCTGTCATGCAGGTGACAGCGTGGCAAACAACAGATGTTTGGACCCCTCATTCATCCTAATGAAATCTGGGTTCAGGTACAGTTTGGGTACCTGAACCAAACTTTTTTTCAGAAGCCAGACCCGAACATCCACGGGTTTGCCCATCACTAGACTGTAACTCTGAAAATGGAGCCGGTGTATTGTGTGGAAGATGGAAAAGTAGAATGTATAACCCGTAATCCCCTGTTCACTAGTTTGGCCGAATATAAAATGGACATTTGTTTTATGGACTGGTCTGGCTTATTAAATGAAAAGGGTTAACTGGAGAGGGTCTCCACTAAGTGCAAGGGAACCAACGATGAAAGCAGCAGATCTATGTACAATGTCGCACACACCCTCCAACGCCACTCAATTTCCTGTATCTGACCCTGAGATGGAAAAGATGGCCCACTCATGACTTCTTCCCGGGGCCAGTTTATATAACTACCAACGATTTGAGAAGAATAAAACCTAAAGCAACCAGGAGCCATTATCCTCTAGTGCTGTCATATTCCAGAATTACAAGGGACAAGACATGCCGATAACAAGGTAAGGACCATTACTGCCTGAAATGTTAACATATCTAAACTATCTTTTAATTCTATTGGTTTTATTTTGTGATTCTTCTGCACAATGTTTGAAACAAAACATGAGGTCTGGTTTAAATAAAACATGTCTGTGTCCAATTAAGGTTCACTGGCTTCCATGATTTTTGGTTAGTTGTAAAAAAAATTAAGTAAGAATAGGTTGCCACCTTGGCCCCAATCAGCTGTTATTAAATTCAATGTAACTTGAAGAGCCACACTGCACAGCCCCGTTCAATGTCATCAATATTATGTGCCCAGAGAACCCATTAAAGCAAATGTGTGAATTGTATCCATTAATATTTTGTGCCTCTTCTTGTGATGTATTTATATACTTTGTTGTGCATCTGTACAGAAATATAGCTCTTTTTAAAGGGAAACTATTTGCAAAATTACTACGGTATTTAGAATTTTGGATTTAATGAGTATTGTTAGTGGTGTTAGTGAGTTTTCTCTGTATTGCATGTGATGTTTAGAGTGTGCACTAACCTAGTAAGCACAATAGACTCCATGTCGTGTATATTATTTTCGGTTTAGATCAGTTGAACTTCTCCATTGTACATCGTTGTTTGTTTTGTCTTTTGCAAACAAATCGTATTATGTAAGGAGGCCTGACTTCAAGGATCAGCATTTTTTCAGAGGTTACGTTGGGAAACTAAGGATAAAATCCAGATCTTATTCTAATTTACCAATCAGGTAAGTAATTCTCATTGGTGAAGAAAATCCCGTGAGTAAAAACACTGAAGCTTCCACAAATGAGCCATTTAAGTTATTTACGCACTTAGCATAAATTCACTTTTGGGCACCATTTTAAAGCGTACACTTGGATACAATAATGTGGCAAAATGTTGTTTTAATTATCTTGATTTAACTATAATGATCATGAGCATGTAAATTAACCCATCCGAATCAAATTACTGGTGTACAGTTGTGTGAGAAAGTGTTTGCCCCCTTCCTGATTTCCTATTCTTTTTCATGTTTGTCACACTGAAATGTTTCAGATGACCAAACAGATTTAAATATTAGACAAAGATAACACAGTAAACACAAAATGCAGTTTTTAAATGAAGATCTTTATTATTAAGGGGAAACAAAATCCAAACCTACAGGGTCCTGTGCGAAAACGTGATTGTCACATCACCTTAAAACATAAATTAACCGTGGTTAATCACATCTTTGGGAAGCTGAGTTCAAATTCCCTAGACACACCCAGGCCTGATTACTGTCACACCTGTTCTCAATCAAGAAATCACTTAAATAGGATCTGCCTGACAAAGTGAAGAAGACCAAAGATCCACAAAAGCTAGACATCATGAATGAGTCAAAGAAATTCTGGAACAAATGAGAAATAAAGTAATTGAGATCTATCTGTCTTGAAAACATATAAAGCCATTTCCAAAGCTTTGTGTCTCCATCAAACTACAGTGAGAGCCATTATCCACAAATGGCGAAAACATAAAACAGTGATGAACTTTCCCAGGAAGGAAATAATCAGGCCTGTGCGTGGCTAGGGAATTTGAACTCAGCTTCTCAAAGATATGATAAACCACAGTTAATTTATGTTTTAAGAGGGCAATCACTTTTTCACAGGGCCCTGTAAGTTTGAATTTATTTTCCCCTTAATAATAAAGACCTTCATTTAAAAACTTAATTTTGTGTTTACTTGTGTTACCTTTGTCTAATATTTAAATTAGCTTGGTGATCTGAAATATTTAAGTGTGATAAACATGAAAAAGAATAGGAAATCAGGAAGGGGCAAACACTTTCTCACACAACTGTATAGTAAGAACCTTTTGATTATGTAATAGAATCTTTCTTAATAAAGAGGACTTTTCAGAAAATTTTTCATATTGAACTGGACACATGATATAACATGGTCTGCAGAGTGGAATTCAACATTTTGGATTTTCTTTTAATTCTGCCTCTCTGTTGTTTATTTTTTTACTCACTTTTATAGAGCAACCATATTCCACAGCACTTTACAGACATCATCATCACTGCCCCCACTGGGGCTCACAATCTAAATTCTCTATCATTATGTCTATGGAGTGTGTGGGGGGAAGGAGATTACTAGGTGGAAACCCAAGCAAACGCAGGGAGAACATACAAACTCCTTGCAGATGTTGTCCTTAGTGAATTTGAACCCAGGGCTGCAAAGCAGTAATGCTAACCACTGAGCTTAGCAATCAAAGGATTTAGCACCTAATGAGTTAACTTATGTTAAGCCCAAGTGTGTATTATCAGATAATTTTCACTGGGGACATGTACTTCTTCTCCTTGTATGATGCAAGAAGGAGAGTTGCAGAAAGCCATGAAGAGTCATAACACCAGGTGAAATCTATCAGTAATTAGAAAGAAATTCTGCTAGTTATTGAAAAATAATATCAGTTGGTTCAACTGATGGCCTATAAAAAGGTGTCTCATTACCACGTGCAACACAAGAAACATCTTATGATGGGTTAAGCTAGTGAGCTGTCTCAAGATCTTTGCAACCTTATTGTTGCAATGAACCACCAAACCACTCCAGTAACCTTTGATTGGAGTTTTCCATAAAAATTGTCTTTGTACAAAGTCTGCTGAGCTCCAGTATTTGTTTACTAATACTATTACTCTAATTATACCCCTTTCACTGTGATGATGGGTGAAGAGGGGTATATTAGTTTTTGAACAGTTTGTTAAAGTCCATTTCTGATTTTCAGGAAAAGTCCTGGAGAAGTCTACTAGAGTGGTACATCAAAAGCAAGTAATGATTATATTGAGAGGCTATTGCAAAAAGGATCTCACTATGGAAACAGTACCTTTCTAGGAAAAGTCTATTTGTAAAATGGAAATGATCACTTTCAATAGTATGTCTTATCTCGACCACAATAGATTAAAGGAAAGATGGATGGTGCATTGTTTTTCACATACAGTGTTTGCCCCCTTTTTCCTGATTTCCTATTCTTTTGCATATTTGTCACACTTAAATGTTTCAGATCACCAAACAAATTTAAGTATTAGACAAAGTTAACACAAAATGTAGTCTTTAAATGTTCTTTATTATTAAGGAAAAAAGAAATCCAAACTTGCAGTGCCCTGTGTGAAAAAGTGATTACGCCAAAACCTAATAACTGGTTGGGTCAGTGTCTGCGATAACTGGCAATGAGTCTTTTACAATGCTCTGGAGGAACTTAGGCCCACTCATCTTTGCAGAATTGTTGTAATTCAGCCACATGGGCCGAAAAAAAACAGCAAAAAACAAAAAAATAACATAAATATCCGATTGTAGTCCGATACAATATGTCAGGTTGAAAATGGTATTTGATCTGCAGGATGTGATGAAGCAGGAGGAGCTGAGCAGATTGATTTTTTTTTATAAAAAAACTTTCAGTAAAACATGCATTGAAATCACTGAAATTTCCGGTGTTTGACTGGAGAGGCGTGCGGAGGGTGAGTATAACTTTTTTTTATTTATTGTTTATTTTGACATATTATGCTTATTATGCTCGGGGGTCTAGAGAGAGCCTCGAACATAGTGACATAATATTCAAATCAAATTTCCTGGGAAAAAAATGCGCGAACAGGAGAGAATTTGATTCTTGTCTGATCCACTCATCTTTAGAAAATATACAAGAAAACTGATTATCTAATTTGCAAAACGTCATATCTCATCTTCTAACGAACCTCATTGCAGCAGGGAAATGCAAATCTTTGAAAAGAAAATCTAAATTTAATCTAATAATGATGCCAAGGCATCTGCGCTCGATGTATGTATGGGAGCAATTAAGGCTGCAAAGTTCTTTACTCGGGATACGGGAAATTAACGTGAAATGAGTTACGAAGAAATAATTAATAAATACTTTAACACTGTGCACGGAAACTTCCCATTGCAGGATCTGAACTTCTTTCATCCACCCAATTCCTTTAAATATTTCTACTTAGCTTGATACTTAGCGTCATTAAATCATCATTTTTACATATTATCCCCCATTTCCCTTGCCTTCCTAATAAAGCGTGGAGATTCATCACTATTAGGGTGAGCCGACGCTGTTGCTGGCATAAGCAGGGCTTGGAAGTCAGACACTGCAGATATAATCCATCTCCTTGACACTTGCAGGGCTTCATTGTGAGACTTGCAGACACCACTGTCTGCCAGGCTGCGAATGTCACTGAATACAAATAGAAAGTAGATGATCAAGTCTTCTGTGCTTCAGTTCCATCCTGTGCTCAGAATACTTATAGTCACTGTCTGTAAATTCACCTTCTCCATTGTATTCCATTGGGTGTTTTGTAGGATGCCGAGGACGGAGGATAAATATTAATGCTACTCATAATGGAAGCGTATCTCTGTGTGACACACGGTTTGTACTCCGAGCTGTCTGACAATGCACAGACAACAGATAACTTATAACACGACAGGTTCATGCATATGTCCCCATTGTCTTGATTGCTTCATAGTCAGTACATGCATCGCTTCTTCTGTCTTCGCCGTGAGACAAGTAAACCAAGCCCGTGCAGGAAAGTGAGGGAGTCTCTAGCATAGCTTATAGATCATGGTGCATCTCCCTAGCTATCTCCTTAAATATTTTCCATCAGTTCACTGGAAATGAGCAATTTGTTGACATGGGCAACAGGTCTTCAGCTCAGCTCTTTGTCCTTACCAGGCTCCCCAACATCACGACATGCATCATGCTACAATACTAGAAAAAATCCAGATGGGTAGAGAAAAAGGCAAAAAAAATGTAGATTATTCCATTCAATACATACAAACTTGATCAAGACTTAAAATTGGTCACAATGTAGCTGCTTGTGTGTATTGGATTGAATAAACTCCAGTATTTTGCTATTTTCTCAACCCATGTGGACCCAACCTAATTTTTTTTTGGATTGTGGTCCATATCAAGTTGAATTGCTTGATGTTGACACATTGCGTCCTTGCTATGGAGATGTGTTGCTGGCTTCTGCATGTGTGTTTATTAGTGTTGAGCCATACTTTCCGATATCATGAAATATTGGATCGGATTGGATCGGACCGATACCGAAAAAGTATCGGGTATCGCCGATTCCATACCGGAAACCAATGCAAGTCAATGGGACAGAAATGGCCGGCCGAGAGAAATCCATCCACGAGTCCGACGTGACCACCGGGGATCCTCTGTAAGGTAAGTGCTGACTGACTCCTGACAGCCCCGACCGACACTGTCACTGACTCTTTCAGGAAGTTCCTGTGTCACGTACTTCCTTCTGTGACACAGGAACTCCCCATATACTTTACTGCAAACTTCCGATTCCGGTATCCGATATGCAAAAAGTATCGGAACTCAGAATCGGATTCCGATACCGCGAATATCGTCCGTTACCCGATATTTGCAGTATCGGAATGCTCAACACTAGTGTTTATGCATCATGCTATGACATCGTGGCATTGCAGGGCCAAGTAAGCACCAGAGGATGCCGGACCACGGATGCCAGGTGCAGAATTGGAGACTGGCTGCCACGGAGGACTGAACTTATCACCAGATCAGGGCACTGTGGATCAAATTGCTTTTTATTCCAGTACATAGTAAATCAAAAAATGAGGCTTCTAAAGGAGCTACGTGACACCACTACCTACACAGCTATCACATTTTCATGATTTTGGCTTGCTAGCATTGCAGCACTAGTGGAGACTACCTTGAAAGTCTCTGTGGAGACTGTCAGAGTTTAGCTCTTTGGTAGTTGCCAGGTCCACACAGTCACAAAGCCTCTTAATGCAAACATCTCTTCTGACTGCTCCTAAACCCGGCTTTTGCTATGCCCTATTAACACTAGGCTAACCACCTCAATAACATATACCTCCCTTTGACGACCTGTTTGACAGCCGATTTACAAGGCCCAACTGCAGCTTTATGGGCTGCCTCTATGAAAATTGCAGAAAAAAGGGTCCGCATTACTGCCTTCCCTCTCAACCAATGATTAAAAAGTAACATTCTGATTACCTTTGGCCACTACAAATGATACCTTGCAAGGAGAAGGAATGCTATATTTACCTTATTTCCTTAAAAGGGGTGTTCTGGAACTAACATTTATCTTAATCCTAAATGTCTGCCTATTTAATGCCATAATCTAATCTCTTTTTTAATATACTTTAATGTCATTTGTAGGGACGATGCTAGTCTATGCTTTTCCTGCATGCTGGGTTTTTTTCTTACAATGCACACTGACAGTGCGCTCTCTTGCTAGCTTGTCTCTTCTCATCAGAGCCAGTGAGGGAGCGTACTGTCACTGTGCATGTTACACAGTAACAAATCCTATTGAGCATACGTTGGAATTGACAACCAATGCATGTTCAGTAGAAGAGGGACTAACCTATCTTAAACAGATGTCACTTATGCAGATGCTGCGGCAGTGACTACAGCTCATTTGAGTTTCCTAGCACGCATTGGGGGTTCTCAAACAAAATGTCATCAAATTGGAAGAAGGTAAAAAAAAATAAAGCAGTTAGTGTAGTGAGGGAACAGTAGGGAATTTTTAATTATATTCCTATGTTGAAAATACCTTATGTAGCTGTAGTGTTAATTGTTAATACTTTCTCTATATATGAGTTATAGAAACAGAAAACAGTAGGAGTCTGTGAGCGTCAGACACATGTTGTGCTAGGGGAAACTGCTGAAACTAATCCCAGCCCCTGACGAGCAGGCTCAAACATTACTAAGCAGGATAATTCAATTGCAGTGCCTGTTGGAGCAATGGTAACATTAGTAAACTTGGAAACTTGTAAACCTAAGGAGTTATGATGACCTAAATGTGAGTACTTGCATGGTACGTGAAAAAGGTGGTGTCCTGGAAGACAAAAGTGGCACATGGCCAAAAGACTGTCAACATGCCAACTCTCCTAGAATGTCCAATAGGCTCACAGAAAGTGGCAAGACCTCCTGGACTTCTTGAAAGTTAGTAAATCTCCTGGGCACCACATAGACCTTCCAGGATCTCACAGTAAGCAGCACTTTCTGAAGGTATTCGGCACATGGCACCAAGATAGCTAGTGTTCAGACTCAACCTCGCCATCAAGACATATTCAAGCAGTAGGAACTTGAGTGTGAAATAGCCTTTAAAAGTAAGCAGGCCATGCAAGTAAAAATATTTTGGTACTCCAAATCCTCCCTTGAGACCATTACAAAAGTTAGCAAGTATAGCAATTGTGATTTGCAATCTAAAGGCCACGGGGCCCACATGTTACTAGCTTATGAGCTTATTGGAGACAGGTTTATATGTGAGCCCATTGTCAGCTGTATAAATCCATGTGCAGTTACATCTTTCTATATTTTTCTTGGGTCCTTGCCCTCTATTACTGTATTTATATGATAATCCTTCCCGTTGCCAAACTTGCCATATCAGGTTAATGAAGGATTATTAAAGCAGGAATGTCACACATTTCTGTGTTTTGTCATATGTCCAGAGAGAAGGCGCTCCATCTGTATATAATGGAGGAAACGTGAATCAATCAAAATAAATCTGGAGCCAAATGTTCATAAGAAAATATGCCTCACACATCATTCATCTAGAAAACAAAAATACACCATTGGATGTTACTCAATACCGGCAACACTGCGGTAGAGCGATCCAAAAGTTAGCAGTGGAAATATGACAGTCACTTTTTCTTCTTTTCTGCGCTGAGTGACACTGTGTTTACATGACTGTACAATCAGAAATGATTGTGTCTGCCAGTGCAAAAAGATGTCTGCCAATATGCTTTGCTACCTTGGGAGCCAATTCTTCTAATTGCTTTTCGAAACCTGGCAAAAATTCATCACCTTCAAGTTCCTCCATCCTGTGCTTTATTGAGATAATGGAAATATGCAGACATGGTGAAAAAGTACAGTGTATACTTAGGGAGACGTACAAGCTGGCGTGCTACAACTGAGCAAAAATAATAGACATTTGCTGAAATCAATTTGCTGGTAGTAAAAAAAAATGGATGAACAAAGCAGCGGAGAAGATGGAGTCACATTCAAGGTTAAGCAGTCAAGTCAGGATTGTTCCTAATTCAATAGTAATATTGAATGGAGTTACCATGATGAATGACATATTAGATATTTAAGGTGGATCTGTCACCAGATTTCACAGTGCAAGCTGCATACATTATTAACCCTTCAGGGATTGCCAACGTACATGTTTGGCAATGCGGTAATACCAGGAATGCCAAGTTTATTTTTTATTATTTGTAGACAGTTTCTCCAAGTGTGTGACAACAGAGCTTCTTTATGCAGGAACAATATGCAATATATGATAAGCTTAATAGATCAGGAATAAATCATTTGTGTGTCTCTATCTGTGCAGCATCTACAGCAGGCTGCTTCTCTCATACACAGACACAGGAAAACAGGAAATGCAGTCACATGCTCTCCCTGTGTGAGCCTCTGGGAGTTTTTTTTTTGTTCTAACTTTATAAACAGCATACAAATCTAGCAACTAAACACTCACAGACAGAAATGGAGTTGTTGCACCAAACATATTCCAACAATCACGGAAAGACCGCTTTTTTTATGGACATCTTAGATGACCATACAAATCGTTTAGACTGTGAGTGATAGATTTCTACAGACCATAAATTCTCTAAAAATACATTAGCTTAATTCACTGTGAACTCAACAAGTATTATAAATACAGTCATAAAAATCTGTAGAAGTCTCTCCAGCAAAAAAGTTCCCCTGTTCTATGAACTGTCCAGGAATTTCCTGAATAATACTATATGGAGCAGGCTCAGTAGATGAGCCTGCTTTATACAGTGTGAGCACCAGCTGTATTACACAGCCAGTATCCACTGTGAATAGATAGAATGCCACTATCAGTTTGCATCTCATTGGCCCCACACAGGGTAAGCCTATTGATTGGCATGGTAGCTGGTGGCCTTTGAAAGTCCTCTATGTCTGCCATGGTATTGTTCTTATGAATCTCAGCTTGTTGCTGCCATGGTATTGTACATACAAAGCCAAGCTTGATGCTGCCATGGTACTGTACCTATGAAGCCAAGCTTCTTCCTGGGCTTCATAGGAAACCAGTATTTTGCATCAATCACAGGTTCAAGAACCCCAAATAGACTCATGAAAAATGCACGAAAAAAAATAAAAAATATATCTATATCAAAGTTTTAATAGCCTCCTCGGCCGAACATAATGGCAAAATGTAAAAAAAATGGTATTGCCATGTATATAATTGACCAAACTATATAAAACGTGGTTGAAACGTGGACGAGGGACGGCCATACGAATGAGGGGTACAGCTGCTATCAGAAGACACTCACAAAGATTAGATAATATAGTATAAATATTAACTAACCAGTTTAGAAAAACAAAGGAAAGGATGGTAGGTAAACAGTTTCTAAGTACCAAGTACAATGACAACGGTTCCTCTCAATAATACCGACTAAGGGTATACTCAGGTACATTTAAACAGAATTAACAGTTATATGCGAACAAAATACATCTCAATTAACCCCTTCTGTGCATAAATCAATAAAACGACAGTACTGTGCCAGTACTTTAGTAATCTCCTATTTGGAGCAGTTTTCAAAATTTCTCTTACAAAGGAGGCCTTTTCTCCTAACTAACTAGACATCTATAAGTCTATTTATATATGCACATATATATTCAGATATAAGATGTTACCGGTAGGTCCTGAGACTGAAGTAGAAGGTTTCTTGCTGAACTGAGTACCGAATAATCAGAAACGCCGTCTTGAAGCTCTTAGGGAATGCCAATCTCTCAAATGCAGGGCTTCCCTCAGTCAAAGAGAGGAGGCCTCATGTTGACTAGCCCAAATGCTGTGTACTTGGTTGTCCTCATCAAGTCGGCTCATGTCAAACTGAACAATGCATCCCAGAGTTACCAACAACAGATCAAGAGTTGCACCGCTCTATCCAGACTTTCCCCAAGGATCAGCACCTCCAATTCCCTCCAATCTCTTCTTCATCTGCCTTCATCTGCTAAAACTCCCATGCTCTACCTTAGGTCAGGCCTCGTGCCACTGCTATCTTCTGGCCAGATCATATATGACATCACAAATCTCCAACAATACAGTAAACTATGATTAACCATAACATGATGGATGCTGAAACGGAAAAAAATCGAAAAGCCAGAATTTTCATTTGTAAAAACTTGATCAAAATGTTGCGCAAACACCAAAATGGCATCAGTAGGTCTCACCATGCAAAAATCTACCCCCACACACATCCACCAACAGAAAAATAAAATAGTTACTGATCTTAGAAAATGGTGAAATAAAGCAAATGGGGTTTTTTACTTCATATTTTTAGCTACTAAAATATAAAAAAACAAACTACTGTCATAATCACAGTGACCTGGATAATTGCCAGGTCATTTTTATTGCACAATGAATACCATAAACAAAAACATTGGCAGACATGTTTTTTCTTATACCTTTTCAGAACACTTGGATTTTTTTTTCTTGCTCTTCTTGGTAAAATGAATGGTGGCACTCAAAACTACACTTTGCAATGCAAAAAAACAAGCCCTTATCAGAATATATCAAAGGAAACATAAAAAGCTATGGATGTTGGAAAAGAGGAGGAAAAAACAAAAGCACAAAAATGAAAATAATTGTCTTGTCATAAAAAGGGGCAAGTAAATCTCTTAGACTTGAAACACAAGAAACTTTGCAATTTACCTCTTATTAAAAATCATTTCCTTTCCCAAGAATTGAAAGACTTCCAATTCTCATGTTTACTGCTCATTGCCTAGGTGATCTCCCACCTCTGCAGACTGTCAGTGGTGGTGGATCTCCTAGCCAAGCTCTTTATTAAAGCGCTTATGTGGTTTTTAAACCTGTCCAGATTGTTGGATCCAGCCAGCTTAAGTGCAACTATGCAGTATAGGCCGGGGTCAGACATGCGAGAAACTCGCTCGAGTCTCGCATGTCAATACCCGGCACTCGGGACTGGAGCGTGCAGCTGCATAGAAATAAATGCAGCCACACGCTCCTGTTCAAGTGCCGGTGGCAGTGCCGGGTATTGACATGCGTGATTCGTGCGAGTTTCTCACGTCTGAACCCGGCCATAGAGGCAAAGTTGCAGCAAGAGAGAGAGCACAGTTCAGACCATCTTCCGGAAAACAAGAGAAGACAAATGACTTCTTGATGTGAATTCCGCACAGAAGCTGTGCATGGTAGTCACATGTGGATTAGCTTTTTATAGATCAACAGAAAGACAAACTGAAACCGCACAGGCATCCAACAGTCAGCTCATATAACTCCCAATGTCACACTTTTACTCCACTTTAAAGACTGATAATAACATTCAAAATCAAGGAGAAATTGCAGTTTACAGAAAAAAAAATTAAGAAGCATTTTTTGCTGTACTTCAGTGAAAATTATGAAGGATGTGAGAACTGCCAAAAATTAGATGGAAGCGGGACTCAGATACGCCCTTTATTAGGCATAAAAGTGGGCCTCATACATATTCTGCTCAAATTGTCATGTAGTGGTACTCCTAGACTCATAAAGGCTGTGCACTAAAGTGCAAAGCCGGACAAAACTTACAAGCAGCGTCATCCATACACCCTTGAAGGCACTACCTCATTCAAATATTAAGAAAGTGTAGTTGTGGCACTTCTACATACAGAAAAGCTCTGGTTCCAAAATGTTCACCCACGGTGCTGTGAGGGAAATGTTAGGTCCCTGGCCACAAGCGCTTGTCCACTTGTCGATTGCTAAGTGGACAATCCCAGTAACTGCATTGGTAAAGGCAAAAGTAATGTTCCTGGACACGTGCTGGTACAAAGTAGAGATACCAAACCAAGAGAAATAATGGCAGCTGGGGACCGAGTTCAGAGGGATCGCTGCGACCATGAGTCGGCGGTAATCCTCCATGTCACAAGCCTAAATGGCAACATATTCACGCAATCAGCCTGGAAATTTTCATTTCAAGGCCTGGAGTAGTCCCAGCTGGACGCTGTCCTGGGACAAGGATTTGGAAGTGCATGAATGTGCAAGGACAAGTGCAGGGTGGTCGGGAGGCATCTGTGCCAGTGTCATGGACAGGGTTTGGCAAGCACTTAGCACAGGGGAAGAGGCAGTGGTGCAGATGGCAGCAATTGTGGACCCAGGCGTTCGACCCATGGAGTCGGGTGCTTAGTAGACATGTGCCTAATCATGCTGGTGATGGTTAAGTTCTTAGTGGTCAGGCCCTTGCTGATCTTGGCATGGCACAGGTACAAATGGACATATTTTTGTCTCAGAACTCTCTTTAAAAAAGTCTCAGACTGGGGAACACTCTTTGATGGAGAAATTCATGAGTGTCGATGTTCTGTGGAACAGTGTCCCGCCTTCTCCATCTGGTCACCCCCAATGCCTCTTCCAGCCTGTTTCGGTGCTGCCAATTCCTCCCCCTCAGTGCTGCTGTCCTTGTTCTGCATGCCAGCTTCCCTGGTTGGATCAGTGACTTCATCATGCACCACCTCTTCTTCCACGGCTGCACCTGAGTCCTTCTGACTTTGTGACTTAACAACCTGACTTATCGGCAACGGTGTCTCGTCATCATCTACCTCCTTTGAAAAAATTTGTAATTCCCCACCATCATCTTCTTGTGACCATGGCTGCTCTAAGTTTTGTTCACTACTAAACAGCATGTCCTCCTATCCCTCTTGGGAACAGGCATGGTGAGCAGCCACAATCAAGAAATAATGATGTAAAAAGCTCCTCGGAGAGTCTTAGTGTAGGATGACTGGTCTACTGGGACTTGACATGGTTGGAGGAAGGAGGATCAGGGTGAGGATTAAGTGATCAAGATTCTTGGCTGGTGAGACTGGACCATGTGAAAGACTGGGTGGTGCTGGCAAGCATATTGGAAGCATTATCTGATATCCAGCCAACCACCTGTTTACACTGGTGTGGCTTCAGAAGTGGTGTCCCATGCCTCCCTGCAATGTGGGACAGGAAGCTTTGTGTCGTGGATGGGTGTTATGTTTCGGTAGCTGAGGAGAAATTACAGAAATAGCAAAGTCGTAATACACCAGAGAGGCTGGAAACTATTGGATTGCAGTACCCTAAACTAACCGCCACACTAGAAGTAGCCGTGGAGCGTACCTACGGTGATCCTAGACGCCTCGTCACAGCCGGAGAGATAACTACACCTAAAGGCAGAAAGATGAAAGCTATCTGCCCCGGAGCAGAACCCTCAAAGAAATAGGAAGCCCCCAAACATGTAATGGTGGTTAGACAAGAAGAAAATACGGACACATACAGAAAATAGAATGAGCAAACGCTGGGGCCCAATCTGTCTAGATAGAAAAGTATAGGAAAGAATTCTGACTGCAACCCAAAAAAAACCCTGACAAAAATACCAACACTTCTGATTAACAAAAAACCTGAGATCACACGATCTCTACCACCTAAATCAGATCTCTGGTGTAACATACAGCAACTCAGCAAAAAAAAGTGACAAAGCAACAGAGCAAAAGTGCAAACACAAAATGAGCACAATTGCAGCTACAGACCCCAAATGGGGACCAGGCTGAAGTCCACTGCAAGCAGCAAACCAGCAAGAAAAATCCAACCAGAGGAAAAAAAACAGCAAATCACTTATCTGAATGAGAGCAGGAATGCAAGCTGAGCTCCAAGCAAGACCAGGAAGAACAATTGATTACCGGCAAGGCTGAAGGGAACTCAGGTCACTTATATCAGACCATTCAGAGCCAGCTGAAGGCCATTCAGTAATTAGTTCAATACCCTCAGCAACCACTGGAGGGAGCCCCAGCTCAGAAGTCACCTCCAGAGTATTCACAACAGATGGGCTTTTTTATTGTGCTCCAACAACAGGCGCAGTCGCACCTGCCCCACATCTTCAACATCTGCATACACCATCATCAGCACTTCCACTTCCCCTATCACTTGCCTTTTGCATTCTCTAATTGCTAGGTTTCAGTAAGCCAAGGGTTTTTTAAATAAAAAAAATGTGTTCACCTACAACAGGCAAAGCATCTTTTTTTTTGTTTAAAACCACCATAATTTAACACAAAGCACGTTAAACTGTATGGATGACAAATTCAATGCAGTAAATTTTTTTGAACTTTTTTTTAGTTTTATACCTCCATAATTTAACATAAAGCACATTAATCTGTATGGATGACATTATAGTCAATTTTTTCACCACCCAAAAATATGGTCATGTGCAACAGCTATATATTCAGCAACGGACTGCAAAGCCCTAAGCCCTGCTCTCTCTCCTCCAGCAGCTGTCCATAGGCTAAATGCAGAATGTATCATATAGAAACATCAAAGCACAATATTAGCTCTTAGAATGACTTTTAGTGTGATGGTTAAGCAACGTATCACCACTAAAGGACTCGATTCCTAAAACTGTGCACACAGGCCTAGACAACTACTCTGTCCCTCCAATCATGACGATCCATGATCTGTGCAATGGCGTCAGTGTGCTGAACATGGCGGCACCAGTCCTTTTATAACCTCTGATGAGATAATGTGGCAAGCCAAAAACAGTAATGCCACTACCAAGATGGCTACGGCATTACAGTGACTGGCAAGCAATCCCTGCATGCTTATTGACTGTGTAACAGGAGCCTAAAATGCGGGGTGGAGATTCGAGCATTAAATTCTGACATGAACCAATGCTCATCAAGTGTCGAGCTCATCTGAGCACCTAGATACTGGAGTGATATCCATGTATCACTAAGCACGATCGCTCATCATTAACTATAACTAGTCTGCAGCTATGTGATACTAAACAGAATTGTCCTAAGTGGTTTGACAGCTTTTTATTAAAGTCAGCATTTGCTACTGTAGCTATTTTGTGTGATTGGACCAGACATGATAGTTTTTGCTCAGTCATGACCCTTTGACCCAGTCATTTAGCCATCACAATTTTGTTCTTCGGAGTCATTGAGATCCTTAAACATTGCCATTTTTCCTGCTTCCAGAACATCATCTTCAAGAACTGGCTGTTCTCTTTCAGTCTAATTTATCTCACCTCTTTATAGGCACCATGTGAAGACATGTTTAATGTCATTCTCTTCACCTGCCAGTGATTTTAATGTTACCCCTCTTTGACTTGATTCTAAATAGATGAAACCCGCTCAACAAGCAGTAATAACTGTTGGCATGGTCTATCCCTTGTGGGCGACAACCAAGCCAGACACATGATTCTGGAGCTCGTCCCAGCCTTCCTGGCTACTGATTTCTTTATAGAATAATAGTGAATCATGAACAACATATAATACAATAGGATAAAGTCATTAATGAGTAATAACCAACGAGTAATGGGAGATCCGGTGACTCAACTCCTGCTCTATTGCATGTGAAAAAAATAGATTACACCAATGTTCACTCATTTGCCAGTTATTAGTCTTTTGGCTCAATAAACTTTTCAGTTCATTAATTACATACACCTCCACCAATCAATGTATAATGAATGTTCCTCTCGTGTCATAATATTGGTTAGTTTAACAAGTTTTAGGAACACATGAGTATTGAGCCTTGACAAACAGAATAGTATAGATAATTATTTATTTACTCAATTTCAAAGATCCAGTGCCATGCGCGGTGTCCTCCTACTACTGCCAGTTGGTCATTTTGATAGCACTCCTATGATGTTACACTTCTAGGCCATAAAGCCATCTGAGTATACAGGTAATTGGTATTCAGCTATCATTCTTTCCTTTATTTTGCTACGCCATGATTCTACTCTGACATACCATTCTTTTAGCACTGTTATTTAGACTCCACCAATTCTGCTACATCAGCCATTGATGTTTTAGATCTGCTGCATCAGTCATCACTCTGCCGGTTCCGCAATTGGACTTCACTAAAAATCCATCTCTGCTACATCTCTGTGCTTGCTCTGCTATTGGACATCATTGCAAACAAAGCTCTGCAATTTTTTTCGTAACAAAACGAGCTTTGCTACGGCTGTCCCTGTTTGCTCAGTTGATTCTGCTACATCGCTTAGGTAGTTCTGCCATAGAATCTCCATTGCAAATACAGCTCTGCTGCATCATTTTATCATTGCTGAGTCTACACCAACAACATGACGATGGGCAATTTAGATTGTGAGCTGCAGTGGGGACAGTGATGATGATGATGTCTATAAAGTGCAGCAGAAAATGATGGCACTCTGTAAATAAGTATAACAAATAATTAAATAATACTCTGCTTCAAGGTGCAATGTACCGTATTTTTCAGACTAATTTCCTCCAAAAATTTGGAGGAAAATGGGAGGTGTGTCTTATAGTCCAGATGTACCGGCTGTGGCTGTGGTGGGAGGTGGAGGAACAGCATCGGCAGAGCAGCGGGTCAGAGGAGGCTGTAGCCTGTGGCAGTGGCTAACTCCTGTTCCAGCTGCTAAAGAGAAATGAATATTCACTGCATTCCACGTCCATGGGTGTGGAGGGCAATGAATATTCACTTCTCTTTAATAATAGTATCCTGGTATGATTTCCCCCCAACCCCAGTCCTCGTATGCATGGCCCCATCCTTATAATTGGCCCCCACCCCCATCCTGGTATGTATGTATTGTAGCCTTTCCGGGGGTTTAGCTCTAGGATCGCTGTCTGGGTAGACAGAATGGCACGGAAACAGTTCATTCAGACAGCAGTTTGGTGAAAACTGGCCGCAACCAGTTTTATTAAAGTCCACAGCACACAGATAAAAACAAATCATAAACAGAAAACCTGGGCTTGTCTAGCCTCTAATTACACTTAGATAGATGGCCCTCTCTATCCGGGACCCAGACTCTACCAGTCTGTGCCCAAAACAACACATATCACATATGTTACCAGTATGGAGCTTCACAGATACTCCTCCTGTGTCTGAAGGCACCTTCCATGACCAGACTTGAGAGAGATCCACTCCTATTCAGTAGTCATTATGCTGGAGGTTCACAGAGACACTCCTGTGTCCGGGGTCCTTCCTGCACCCAGACTGAGACGGCTCCCCTCCTCTTCAGTAATCATCAGCATGCATGCTCACAGAGACTGCTTCCTTGTGCCAGGACACCTCTCTGTGTCCAGGCTGAAGACAGCTCTAACACTCTTGGAGCATTCTCACAGAGACTGCTTCCTTGTGCCAGGACACCTCTGTGTCCAGGCTGAAGACAGCTCTAACACTCTTAGAGACACCTTCTGTGCCTGGACCCCTTGTCCAGACTGAATGAGCTCTCTGACTGTGCTCCCAAGCACCTACTTCTGGCTTCCTAATCAATACCTGAGTGGCCACAGGTTTGAGCTGCAAACGTGTACTTGAATGGATGGTGTAATGACCTTTCTCCACCACTAGTTTTACAAAGGCACACATTTCCCTCATACAAGTCAGCAAAGTACCTGTGAAATGTACACCCCATTCAATACATACGCTCTCACTGTCTCACATATCCCCTCCCTCTTCTCCAGACCGGAGGGCTGGTCATCCAGACCGGAGGGCTGGTCAACAACCCAAAAGAGACAGTGAACTCCGAACACTGCCTCAGCACTATACTTCTATATAGGTCAGGGACACTTGGTTCCGGTGAACCACCATACTCGTCTCCCAACATCACCTGCAAAGGAATTTCATCTTTATCACGGTCATTACCATTATCAGTATCATCACTATTATGATTAGCATCATCATCATTATGATCATCATCATCATTATCATCATCATCATGATCATCACATAAGTTTAAGCTTGTGGGGTTGAACACATAATATATCCAATCACCTCAACCCACAGTTCACACAGAGACCATGTACTTGTCCCTTGCTCTGTTCAGCCCCGGAATATTAGTCAATGACATTCGCTCATTCCTTAGGGACCTACCGTCTGTCATTGTCACAGACTTCGTCCAGTCACATTTCTGGGACGTAACCTTGTCAGGTCTCCCCTTCGCTCCCAGTGGTCAATCGTAACCTTGTCAGGTCTTGCCTGGGTATCTAAGGTCCGGTTAGACTCCGTACTGTCCTGTACTCTATCGGGTCGTCTGTGTGGGTCTCTCAAACCTGAGTTACTGGAGGTCTCACTACCTCTAAAACCCACTACCCTCAGGACGTCTTGAAAGGTCCCTAACTTCAGCCTTAGCTGTTCTGTTATTTAGGGGGCCCTTTCTCTGTCGGGTCTCACTATTCTTAGACGGCTGCCATCTTCTGCTGCTCAGATGATGCTGTCTATCTACTCGCTGTCTAGCGAGATTCAATTGTTCTACCTCTCGCAGGTAGGTCACACGGTACGCCACCAGCATGCGCACATATTCCAGACTTTCTTCTGTTCCTATAGCGTAGAATGACACCATGCCGTCTTCATCTGGTATCCAGTCCCGACGATCACGTGGACTGCTTACTTTCACCACACCAGACTTCTTCACCATTATCTGCATGGCTCGGCCATTTCTCCCGATCAGCTTTCTCACCAGAACATGAGGCACCCGGATGACCTCTTCCTGTAGACTGTGAGCTTTTCTCATAAGCTTTAGTTGTCTAACGGTTTGTTCTGTCTTCAACCGGAGAAACCGCTTTGTGCGAATACATCGCCAGTGCATGTCACTTAGGATTGCCACCCTCTTCACTGTAACTTCAGTCGTGGACAAGACCACCAGCTGTTTAGCTCCTGAGGTTGAGTACACCTTATAGGCTCCCACGGCCTTCTTAAACGCTTCATGCACAGACTCACGGGTGCATTCTTCTCTCAAGTCCTCGGGTACATCTACGAGGCACTTGTACCGACACGTTTCTGTCTCACCAGTGGTTTCCAGACGATCAATCAGCTCAGGGTTCAGGGACAACTGACTTTCAGCTTCTTCCCCCTTTACACTTCTTCTGAGCTGACTCACAGCTACAATTTCGTGAATTTCCGTCCGGACCACTTCCATTTCATATTTATCTTCCGTTACCACACTCTTAGCTCTCCTCAGGTCTATCTTCTGGCCAAAGGGAGCGAGTGCAACGTGTTTGCCCTTTTCTTTCTCCAAGGAGGCCTTGTTCACCGAGTGACACTGTATCAGGCGACTTTTAAGCGCGAGAACTTCTTCCTCTAGTTCCGCCATTCGCCTCTCAGCTGCCCGTCTCTGAAGCTTCTCTTGCGTCCAGTGGGCTTGTAACCACTCCTTGAGCTCCTTGATCTCGGCTCCGACATCCACCGAATCATCCGAACTCACAGCACTCGAGGAAGTATCTGCGTTACACCTCTCATTTCCAGTGGCCAACTCCTGGCCCTGGTCTGTAGCTTCTCTGAGGGACTCCTCCATCTTTTCCCGCTCAGCTTCCATCTGTCTGAGCTTTCCTTAAGGCGCATCTCCGCCTTCTGGAGAGTATCACAGGACATCTGTAGCTCCTTCACCTGAGCTTCCAGACCTAGGGTCTTTCTGCGCAGATCACCATTTTCATCACGGTGTCCTGCAGAGTGGTCTCAACCACCTGGCGCATTTGCTCTGCATCCATCTTATCCTCTTCTAGTTTTTCTTTGACCCTGAGGAGATCCACATACTCTTTCTTCATCTGTTGCAGTTCCCTACTGCGTTCATCACACTCCTTCTTGGAGTCACACAGCTCCTGGTTGAGCTGTTCGCGCAGTCGTTCTAGGATTTGTTTACTTCCAGAAACTCCATCCTGCAGCGCCTCCTTCTCACGCTTCAACTGCAAAACCTCTTCCTTGATTTTGCGGCGGTCCTCTTTAATGGCAAAGAACATATTCTGCCACAGGATAACTTCCTCGTTGCCTCCTTTTAGACCTCGCTGGTCTGAGGACACGTCCTCCAGGTTTTCACATAATTGCAGCATGTCACTCTGATACTGCAGCCGAATAGTTTCCAGCTCTTGGCCCTGACTGGCCTTCTCCTCTTCTACCTCTAAAGGAGAATCCACACTTGAAGCATAGGCAGACAGTACTACATTCTCTTCATTTCCATTTTCAGCGAGTACTACCGGAACAACCTTTTTGTGGCCCTTGCGCCGTCTACGACGAGAGGAGGACTCTCTTCCCTCGTCTAGCCTCTCCTGACTGAACTCACTTTTTACTTTCATAGTGTCCCAGTCAGCTACAGGGTCTGTGTCACTCCCCATGGTGTTGTGGACTAACAGGTCACCTCCCACTTTGACGTCACCCCCTTCTACTGGAGCTACCCCGTTATCAACGGTCACATTGTCATTTTTAGGAGGTCCCAGCCCACCACCAGTAACAATTTTCATTTTTCCACACTCTACACTCTTGTGAAAATCCGCCCCTTTTTTAGACTCCGCCCCCTTTTTAACAACCACACCGGCAGGGTAATTTTTACACAAAAAATCAGCAGCAGTCTTAGGACTCAGTTCACAACATCTCTTACCACCTCCCCGGGCACTCTGTGACAACACTGGCACCCCCGGAGAGTCCATAGAATGGTCCACTGCCGCCATTCCATACGGTGCCCATGGTTCCCGCACCATGTCCAGTTGCATGTCCAGTAGACATTTCTCAAATATGCGGTCCGACTTGTCAGACCCATTCGCTGCTCCGTTCACAGCCATCGCGGAGCACTGTTCACACCAGAACTTCACCGCTTTCCCTTGAAAAAATCTTCGTGGCCCCGCCGAGCCACAGCAAACTGGATTTGAGTGCGACGACAATCTTCACAACCCCGCCGAGTTGCAGCAAGATGCCTTCGTGACCCCACTGAGTCACAGCAAGATGCCTTCGTGACCCCACTGAGTCACAGCAAGATGCTTGTATCCACACTCGTCTTCCATGCTGTCAGACTTCTCTGTCTCAACAACGGCAGTCTTCACTCAAGACATACACACTCTACAGTCTTTTCCACAGAAAAATTCAGCTCTGCTGTGCAGACACACTTTTTTTTTTTTTTTTCTTTGCAAAGTCTATTAGGGCTCCTGTCTCTTTAAGACTGCTCCAAACAGACGTTTCTGCTGACACACTTTTTTTTTTTTTTTTTTTCTCTGTTGCTATTTCAACAGACTTCACCTTTATTGCTGTCTCTCGCCACTGTGCCGCACGCACACTCCAGCACTAACTGTACTAGGCCCTGCGCTGCCCCAGCATCCTCCACCAATTGTAGCCTTTCCGGGGGTTTAGCTCTAGGATCGCTGTCTGGGTAGACAGAATGGCACGGAAACAGTTCATTCAGACAGCAGTTTGGTGAAAACTGGCCGCAACCAGTTTTATTAAAGTCCACAGCACACAGATAAAAACAAATCATAAACAGAAAACCTGGGCTTGTCTAGCCTCTAATTACACTTAGATAGATGGCCCTCTCTATCCGGGACCCAGACTCTACCAGTCTGTGCCCAAAACAACACATATCACATATGTTACCAGTATGGAGCTTCACAGATACTCCTCCTGTGTCTGAAGGCACCTTCCATGACCAGACTTAGAGAGATCCACTCCTATTCAGTAGTCATTATGCTGGAGGTTCACAGAGACACTCCTGTGTCCGGGGTCCTTCCTGCACCCAGACTGAGACGGCTCCCCTCCTCTTCAGTAATCATCAGCATGCATGCTCACAGAGACTGCTTCCTTGTGCCAGGACACCTCTCTGTGTCCAGGCTGAAGACAGCTCTAACACTCTTGGAGCATTCTCACAGAGACTGCTTCCTTGTGCCAGGACACCTCTGTGTCCAGGCTGAAAACAGCTCTAACACTCTTAGAGACACCTTCTGTGCCTGGACCCCTTGTCCAGACTGAATGAGCTCTCTGACTGTGCTCCCAAGCACCTACTTCTGGCTTCCTAATCAATACCTGAGTGGCCACAGGTTTGAGCTGCAAACGTGTACTTGAATGGATGGTGTAATGACCTTTCTCCACCACTAGTTTTACAAAGGCACACATTTCCCTCATACAAGTCAGCAAAGTACCTGTGAAATGTACACCCCATTCAATACATACGCTCTCACTGTCTCACAGTATGTATCAGAAAACATAAAAAAAAAACGCTACACTTACCTACCCGGCGCTCCCTCGCAGCGTCCTGCTCCAGTGCCAGCAACTGCTTTATGCTTGTAAGCAGCGCATGGCAGGGACATCATGCGCTGCCCACAAGCAGAGCACAGCTGCCAGAATACTTGCCGGGACTGTGCCCGTAGAGAGCAGTGAGTATTCACTGCTCTTCAGTAGCCCGCAGAGTCAGCCACCGGCTTCCTGCTGCTGCCGGCGGCCACGTGTGCCGCTACTTAAGATGTATGGCCAATGTGAACATGCTCTTATATGCTGCATGTGTACCAACTCAAGTTAAGCTCAATTTTTGTGTTTTTTCTTTGTATTATTGCATTCTGTGCAGGCTGGGGTGTGGTCTCCCTCTCCTGAGCTGGAAATTGTATATAAGGCTTCCCCAGACTGGTGTTCCACTGGTGGGGCCCAGTCCTCGTGTCTGCCCTTATTCACACACTGAGGTCGACATTGATCCATGGTAAGGTATTTAATATTAGACAGTGACAGAGTTACCTTGTCGTGGTGGGACGGCTTTTATGCTTTTTTTTATCAAAAACATTATTACTAAAAACACTGTGTTATTTAAATGCACTTTTTGCTTTTTATTCACTTAGTTACAGCAGGGTTTTGCTCACTTTTTCTTCTGTAGGTTTACTGGTAAATAAGTCTGTGAATATGAACAATTTACTGAGCTCATTATCCTGAGAAAATCTTAACAAGCCCTTCAACTTCCTTAAACAAGTTTTTGCTTTTTAAGTTTTTTGCTGCCTACATTGCTGTTATTTTGCTCATTAAGTTTTTATCATGAAAGTGATATATATGTTACAAACAAAGAGATAATCATTATATTAAATGAGCTGCGTAGGAGGAAAGTGTTGTGTATGATATGGGTATGTAGACCGAAAATTGTATTTACATATATTGACATCTCCATCTGTCCAATTATTTCCATATTCTGCCACAGGTGTAACTAAATTAGTGTGTCACAGTAATACAAGTTGTAATATCACATAATTTCGAAATATTTAAGGATTTAAGGATTTGAGGACGTGAGTAAACTAGTTCAGTTAGATTTTTTAAAGATGTTGATTTTCCAAGGAGCCACTTTGTCAATTTTTTATTTGTTTAGGTCTAATCTGGAGACAGAGTTTAAGAGATTTTATACTCTTTACGTTAAAATGATCCCTACGGGAGGTACAAGCTTTTGGAAGGTAAACCCAATGGTCCTGTAAACAGAAGCATGGTTGAGAAGATTGAGGTCAAGGCTGGAAAAGCTAATGCAACACCATAAATCATATAGAACAAGGCAGGAAGCGACCAAAAGACAGGAAACATCCCTTATCAAATGACGGTGTAGCGATTCTGATGGGGCATGGCTGGAATCCAGTGGCCGGAAGAGCACAAGCTGGGAACATCAAGTGATAGTAGAAGTTCTTGGAAGTAGCAGAGAGGTGTTGGAACAGTCTGGGTTAGACAATTCTCAGGAGCTGGAGGCTGGAATTAGACTAAAGGCTAGACACAATACTCAAGCGATGAGTGAGAGCTCCATGTGGCTTTTAGTAAGCCCAAACCTTAACCAAGATTGATTCCACAAGTCCGACATCGGCCATCTTACAAAAGAGCGATTGCAGAAACATAAAAGTAGCCTCCAATTGTAAGGAGTGGAAAAGTCACAATTTGTCAAAGTGAATAGTAGCAGCCACTAGTGGTCAATCCGCAGAAATCCTGACACACGGATAATCACAACTTCACAACTCAGTTGCTCAAATGTCACATTTCGGAGCACGTTAATAAAACCAGGGGTGGTCAGCCACAGGCAAAGTTCTGACCAGCCATAGGTCAGGCACTTTGAATTGTTTTTGCAGATAAATAATTTACAGTGGATCAAAATTAGAGAAAACAAAAGGATAAAAAATATGTCTAGAAATCCCAACCACTTATGTTCCAATGCATTCCTTGTTCCATGCTAATTACCGATTTCCTGCTGTTGTGGTGATGTGACCGCACAACGTGTGACCCCTGCAGTAATCATTGGCTGCAGTCTTGACCTCAGTAGTGTCAACAAGTAACCAACATATCCAGTGATTGGCCGTAGCATCGACGGGCCATATTAATAGCTAGTATAGGGTAAGCAGACACTGATGGGCCACCAGTGACTTGCGAAACATTGGCAAGATTGATGGAGGGATTGGTAAATTGAATAAGGTTCTTATTTTGTTGTACACATTTAGGATTCTTGTGCACTTATAAAGGAGAATGCATCTGTAGTGAGACAATGAAAGAACCTTGTCTGCATAGATATAGGAATTGGCTATCATCCCTTTAAGCAATATTTTGTTAACTTTTCAAGATGTCTTTTGGGGAAGAAAGCTGCCCCATAGCCATGCCCTCTCCATGACTTTTTTATATCCTTGCAGAGACTCTTCTATGCTCCCCGAATGTTCCCTTGAATACAAAATGTCAAAATTTTGCTATCCTTGTGAGGAGTGACCACTAGTGGCTGATGTTATTCACTTAACTAAATTGTGCTGCAATTCTGCTCCTTACCACTGAAGGCTGTTACTGTGTTCTCATTCGCCCTTTAGTGACTTATATTGAACCTATAGAAGTCATCTTGTTTCCTGTTTGGGCCTACTTAAAGCCTTATGGAACATTCATTCATGGGTTGAGTATTGTGTCTAGCCTTCATTCTAGTTCCAGTCCCCAGCTCCAGTTCCAGAACTCTCTTAGTTCCTATTCCTCTCTAGATTGTCTGAACAATCTCCATTGCTACAATTAAGAATTACAACTACCACTTTCTGCTCCTGCTCGTGTGTCTCCGGTCATTGGATTCCAGTGTGCTCCACCAGTATTGTAACACAACTGCTCTGTTTAATAATGAATCCATCCTAGCATAATCCACAATCAGCCTTCAAAAAAGCAGCTTCATCAATGGGTATCATCAATTTGCCAACTCGCAGGTCTCTCCTTTTTCTTGGAACTTCAGAGACCTTTTTTCGGGAAAGCTGACAATATGTTTTGACATTTGTGGATAAGTCTCTATTGGAAAGTTGTTCACTGTCAATCTGAGACTGGCACTGGTTTACAGACTGTGTACAGTATTTGGGTAAATATTACACTTCGAAACTTCGAAGTCCACAGCAGTTTGCCTATTTCTGCTTATCTACCTGAAGGCATAAATTGAAGATCCTGAGTCCCAATGTACAATCAATAACTCTCCTCCTACTTTACCATTTATAGCACTGGTGTCTTCTATTATGGAAGAGCGGCATTAGGGTCTGGGTAAGATTCAGGGCCCATGGGCTGGTTGCCCTCATTATAATGCTCTGTGCATCGCCATATCCCGGTAGGTATCCCATAATGTTTTGTGTGCCGCATATTTCCCAGCAGGTAGCTTTCATGGCACTCTGCTGCCGATGATACAGAATGGGAGTGCAGGTCCTGGGGAGCTCCCGTCGCCTATGCTGTGATGTGCCAGAGTGATTACATCATCAGCTGGCGCCAGCGCGTACCAGCATGTACGTGCTCGCCACAAGTAAAAGTAGAGCCTCGGGGATCAGAGCAAAGCTCTGGAGGAAAGTGAGCGAGGTGTGTGTGTGTTGTTGTTTTTTAATATGTGATGTGTGCCTGTATACAGTGGCTTGGAAAAATATTCACCCCCTTGGCATTTTTTGTGTTTTGCTACCTCACAACCTGGAATTTCACTGTTTGCTTTTTTTTAGGGTTTGCATCAGTTCATGTAAAGAACATGCCTACAATTGTGAACCTTTGGGTTTTTTTTACTGTGAAGCAAACAACAAACCAGATAAAATAACTGAAAACTTCAGTATGCATAACTATTCTAACTCTAAAGTCCGTACTTTGTAGATCCTCCTTTTGCGGCAATTACAGCTGCAAGTCACCTTGGATAAGTCTCTATGAGCCTTCCACATCTTACCACTTGGATTTTTTGTCCATTATTCAATAGTTTTTGGTGAGGGCCTCTGTTGGCAGGTTTGTTATGACACCATGTTCTTTCCATTTGTTTATAATAAATTTGACAGTTTTGGGGGTTCATCAGAGATTAGGATTTTTTTTATAACCCAACCCTAACTTGTACTTCTCAAAACCTGTGTCCCTGACTTGTTTGGAGATCTCCTTGGTCTTCATGGTGTTTGGTTAGTGGCGCCTCTTGCTTAATGGTGTTGCAGCTTCTGTGGCCTTTCAGAAAAGGTAAAGTGTATATACTGACCGACCATGTGACCATCTATGCATCCTTAGTCCTACTGTGACTAAGAACACATAGTTTGAAATGTGTTAGTTGTGAATGGCTCTTATTTTTTAATAAGATGTCCATTTTTAATCTTTTTTCAATAAATGTTATTTTTAATTTAATATCCATGGTACCTGTGCTGGATATCTGCTATCTACAGTACTACACTTTTCCTTGCTGCCAACACAAGTTCTCTGGTCCGTGAACTATCGAAGGATACACACTCTTCAAGTGGGTGAGCTGGATATATTTTACTTTTTTTATTGCTGTATGCATATATAGGTGGATATATGGGGCTCACAAAGTGTATAGGAATCTATTTGAAGGCTCATACTGTATACAGGAAGCTATGTGAGGGCTCATACTGTATAAAGGGGGCTATATTGTGGCTCATATTGTATATATGGTCTATGTGGGGTCTCATAATGTATATAGCGACCTATGTGCAGGCTCATACTGTATATAGGGGCTATGTGAGGGCTCATACTGTATATAGGTTGATATACTGTATATAGGAATCTGGTAACTCTCATATTGCATATGGGATGCTATGTGGGGGCTCATAATAATGTATGTAAGGGATCATACTGTATATAGGAATCTGCGCATGTCAGGAAGTCTCTTTGACCTGGAGACCCGGATGTTGTTGTGATGACATCCTGGTCTCCAATGGGAATGATCGGGACCCCGCGTCATGCCACGGGGTCTTTGATTCAAAAGCAGAGGGGCTATCAGCCCCTCTGCAGCCACCGAAATGCTGCGATTATCTTTGATCGCAGTGTTCCAGGGGTTAAAGTGCCGGGAGCGGTCCATGACCACTCCTAGCACTTAGTGCCGGGTGCCGTGAGCGCGTCCAATCACATCTGATACTATATGACGTACTATCCCGTCACTGGGACTTAAGGCTCAGGTCACATGGACGGGATAGTACGTTATATGGTACAAAGGGGTTAATATTAAAAAAATTATAATTAATATATTAATATTAATATTGAGCAGAATTTATTTCAGTCTACTGGTTCGGTCTCCACAACAGTCACTTTCTCTCACGTGGTCCCTTAGGAACATTAATCTTCCACCCCTGCTCTATTTTGTATAGCACTATGTCATGTATAGTGCTGTACATAAGGGGAAAATTTGAGCAGCAGGAAGGGTCAGCTTCAGACAGATATTCTTGGGCCCCAGGCAAAAAAGTATCAGTGGGCAACTTTAACACATACCACGATTCATGATGCCCACGTAGTGCTCCATTCAGCATAATGGGCCTCATATATTTCAGTATTCAATATAATGGGCCCCATATACTGTTCCATACATTAAAAATAAATAAGCAAATACTCTCCTCTCCCCATTCCCCCTTTGCTCTGGTTTCTGAAGTCTATGATCTTCTTTTTAAATATTTTTATTAAAATTTTTCATAAAACTGGGAGGTGGAGAGGAGGGGGAACAAGAAGGCAGGAGGGGAGAGGGAGAAGGGTAAATGGACATAGGATGGGTAAGGGTCATAAAAAAATAGAGAACCCTTGTAACAAAGCATACCTTAATAGCATAAAGTAAACATATATCCAGTACATGATCTTCTGACCGTCTGCATTGCTCGGCACAGAGGGCTTTCTGCAGTGACATCATCTCGCACTCTGCTCTGAGACGTCACAGAGCTCAGACGCAGAGGGGGGATGATGGGAGAGGGTGCATCGGCCGACTTTCCCTCTCCCATCATTATTTTTAACTGTATCAGCATCTAGGATCCCGAAACAGTTGTTAGTACGATGAGGGGGTGCAGCGCTGGCACTGGACTCCCCCTCCCAACTTGCAGGCCCCATAGCACGTGAATGGTCTGCCACCATTTGTGGTATGCTACTGAGTTACCCATTTGTCCAGGGCCCTGGACTTACGCTTAGGGTGGTGACGTAAGCCCTGGCGGTGCAATACATGTTTGCCATATACAGATGTGCGCCAGAGCACCTGTGTGTGTTACTCACATGATCTATCACATGATCTATCAAAGGGGGTCATGTGACAAGTCATGTGATGCATCAGGTACCTGGGGTCCTTCTAAACTGTTCGGGGCCCTGGCTACTCTTAACCCACCTCTGTACATATATATTACCATGTGCTATTTTCCATATCTCTATTCCGCTTGTGATTGAAGTTCTTCTATCTTAATGTATTCCCTTCCAGAGTTTGTGCCGCGGCATCATCGTTATCACCAGTTAAATCTTAGCGTAGGCTTGTAAAATATTTAAGAACAGGATTAAGTTTATTGCTCGGTATAAATAAACATGGATACAAGTCAGCTGAATGTGAGACAGGGCCTTCTGTAATTTTTCCGTTTTCCATTATCAAAGGAATCATTGTGTCTGTGTCATGATCGCCAGTTTCCTTGGAAACATGAATGTGTAATAAAATGGCTATTTCTTTTGCTTTCGAGACCGAGCATGCCTTTAGATTTCAAGTATGGAATATAGT
>JARQOD010000002.1:609766470-609819826 GCA_033576555.1 Oophaga sylvatica
CCTACGATAATGTAGAACGGCTTACTTTTCTGAAAATGAACTAGGCATGGATCTCGCCTGAATTTGCCTGTCCGGTTTCAGATTAACTAATGGTTGACAACGTTTTCCATGTCTCCTGTTATGTTCATCTTTCTACCACCTGAGCTTATACTCCTGGGTACAACACTGCAGTTGCTGCTCAGAGTGTCGTGTCCACAGACCAATACAAAGCTATAGTGATAGTGGGGTTCAGTAACGCCTGCTGTTCCCTGCTGTGTGTCGGCAAAAATTACTGCTACCTAGCTACACATGTTTAAAAAAACATGACATGTTAAAGTGGTAGTGCTACACATAGATATCAGGCTACACCTTATTTCTAGCTGTAAACAAGTGAAACGTCAAATTTAAAAACATTCAAGATTAGTGTTGGTAACAAAAATCTGTAATAAATAATTGTGACATATTATGGCAGATTCCAATGTCTAACACAAATGCTAACACAAAAGCATACTTATGCTATAGGGTACTGATGGTGAAACCTTCTCACTCCATAACTTTGACCAATCCAACTCACATCTGCCTCAAATGCTGCAATGTTGGAAGTGCATAATGGGGGTTGAACTTTGACAACAGCTGCAGTGCGAAGGTTATCCTTCTGTGTTCTTGGCTTTTAAATAAAAGCATAAAAAGTAAATATTAATAATACATTGTTGATTAAGGGACATGATGTACACCTGTAAATTGTGCAAACAATGGATGTAGGACTATTCCTCTTCAACATTACTTTATTTGTGTCATTTGAAAAAATCATATTTTAGTTAAAAATTAAAAAACCCATGTTCAGTAGCTGTGAAAGGCCCGTTTGTGTACTTCTATATTGTTTGCAACCAATGTATTGTATACGGATGGAAGCGCGTCACACTAATAGATTAGATTTATTTTAAATGGAATGTAGCAGAACCAATTGGAGATAAATGAAAAGGATGAGCCACTGAGACACGCTCAGCAGAGTACAAGCAGCAGTGCTTGAACATGTAACTGGAGCGTGATCTGCACTAAAAAAAGTAAAAAAACACAGATGAGTGAACACTGAAACACAACTGTCCACAATCTGTGAAAAGCTCCTTTCTGTACTTCTATAGTGTTTGCAACCAATGTAATGTATAGGATGGAAGGCGTCACACTATAGATTAGATTTATTTTAAATGGAATGTAGCAGAACCAATTGGAGATAAATGAAAAGGATGAGCCACTGAGACACGCTCAGCAGGTCAAGCAGCAGTGCTTGAACATGTAACTGGAGCGTGATCTGCACTAAAAAAAGTAAAAAAACCCGACTGAAGTGAACACTGAAACACAACTGTCCACAATCTGTGAAAAGCTCCTTTCTGTACTTCTATAGTGTTTGCAACCATGTATTGTATACGGATGGAAGCGCGTCAACTAATAGATTAGATTTTTTTAAATGGAATGTAGCAGAACCAATTGGAGATAAATGAAAAGGATGAGCCACTGAGAACGCTCAGCAGAGTACAAGCAGCAGTGCTTGAAAAATGTAACTGGAGCGTGATCTGCACTAAAAAAAATAAAAAAACACGATGAAGTGACACTGAAACACAACTGTCCACAATCTGTGAAAAGCTCCTTTCTGTACTTCTATAGTGTTTGCAACCAATGTATTGTATACGGATGGAAGCGCGTCACACTAATAGATTAGATTTATTTTAAATGGAATGTAGCAGAACCAATTGGAGATAAATGAAAGGATGAGCCACTGAGACACGCTCAGCAGAGTACAAGCAGCAGTGCTTGAACATGTAACTGGAGCGTGATCTGCACTAAAAAAAGTAAAAAACACAGACTGAAGTGAACACTGAAACACAACTGTCCAAAAATCTGTGAAAAGCTCCTTTCTGTACTTCTATAGTGTTTGCAAACCAATGTATTGTATACGGATGGAAGCACGTCACACTAATAGATTTGATTTTTTTCTAATATAATGGAGCTGCACCAATTCCACTAAATAAAATAAAAAAAAAAAAAAAAAAGTGACACGTGCAGATGCCTACAAACAGCGGTGGATGAGAGCAAACTGCAGCGTCACCTGCACTGTCACACACACACCTTGCACAGAGCTGTTAAAACAACACTGGCAAATGAAGCTTTACACAGCGGTTGGTAAACTAGCCTGCCTCAAGCACAGTAGTACACAAAATCGCAATCTCTAACTGTCCTCAGAGTCAGCACAGCAGCGTTCTGTCCCTAACTGAGTTCACAGCACAGTGACGCTAAAATGGCTGCGGCGCCTTTTATAGTGCATTCTGACATCATTTTCAGCAGCCAATCACAGCCATGCCATTAGTTAAGATGACCGCATCATTACAGGATGTGCCCACACTTCGTAGGATTCCTCATTGGCTGACTAAAATCACATTGCCTCTCAAAGAATTATGGGAACTTCCGATTCCGGTATACGATATGGAAAAAAGTATCGGAATTAAGTATCGGAATTCCGATAACGCGAATATCGGCCGATACCCGATACTTGCGGTATCGGAATGCTCAACACTAGTGTCCACTATCAGCCCAATCCATACTGCTACCCAATTTCACCACCCAAAACTACACATGTGATATTTTTAAGTGGTAAAATGGTGTTAGCAATTTATTGTGACATTTTGCTAATAAGAACACAGGTCTGCGACTAAAAAGCTGTTTGATTATTTTCATCTAATTTCCATGTATTTTGGTGTGCTGAAAACGAAAAAAATATTGAAATAAATCCTGGAGGTCAGGATTTGCTACAAAATGCAAAATTCTCTTCAAATTTAGTAAATTTTTCTCGATTTTTGGTATTTTTTTTATCTTAGGGTTTTGACAGTCAAAATTACTATTAATTAATTCACATCAATGCATTGAAGATATACAATGCCAAAAAATATATAACTTTCAAAGAAAAAGAACTTTCAGAGTGAGCTAATGAAACCAGCATCAACATGTTGCAAGCTGAACGAGCGGGCTCTGACATGCCGGGCTTGTTTCAATTGTTTTATGTTGGTTCTCGCCTGTTCAAACTTCTTCATCTCAGTTCGTGTTAGCTCGTCATATTCAACCGTGTTTCCTAAAATTAGCATTATGGCTCAGCGGAAGTGTATTAATTCGCCTGACAGTTTCTGTTACATTTGTGGTGAATATACAGTGTTGAAGCAACAGCTGATATTATAGACTTTGTGAAAAAAGTATACTTCACATATTTCGGACTAAAGCTTGGAGATCAAGATAAAGCTTGGGTGCCTCATAAAGTGTGCAAACGGTGTGTTGAGGACCCCCGAAATTGGTTCAAGGGTAAGAAAAAAGCTTTCCGTTATGGAATTCCTATGGTATGGCGAGAGCAAAATAACCATAGTGACGATTGTTACTTTTGTTCATGCGATGTGAAAGGGTATAATTCAAAATGGAAGCATTCCATTTCATACCCCATATTCACTCAGCAATTCGTCCCATCCCCCTGGCACAGATATACCAGTACCCAAGGCCCCTGCTACCTTGGAAGAGATACCTAGCTCCGATGAAGATGGAATCATACCTGAACCAGATGATGAATCAAGTTCTGACTTTGAAGATGATACAAGACCAAAATTGTTTTCCAGGAAGAGACGAATGATTTGGTAAGAGACTTGAATCTTCCCAAAGATGCCGCCGAGTTACTCGGATCAAGGCTCAAAAGCAAGAATTTATTGTTGCCAGGAGTGTCTTTTTCATGGTTCAGACATCGTGAAAACGAGTTCGTTCCTTACTGTGCCAAGAAGATAAGTTGGTTTATTGCATTGATGTCGAAGGTTTGATGGTCAATTCAAAATCCAATATGATTCAACGCAAATGGCGTCTTTTTATAGATTCTTCAAAAAGAAGTCTCAAAGCAGTTTTACTCCACAATGGCGGTTTTTATGCTTCCATCCCTGTAGGTCATTCCGTACACCTCAAGGAAACCTATGAGAACTTGGAATTGGTTCTTCGTAAACTTAAATATGTAGACCACAGTTGGCAAGTGTGCGGGGATTTGAAAGTCTTGTGCATGCTGCTCGGGCAACAAGCTGGGTATACCAAATACCCTTGTTTTCTGTGTTATGGGAGAGTCGAGACCGACAAAATCACTGGACCAAGAAGAATTGGCAGCCGAGGGTGCTCACAGTTGGTGAAAAAAATGTCCTCATAGAAACTTTTGTTCCTCCCCATAAAGTTCTTCTACCACCTCTCCACATAAAATTGGGATTGATTAAGCAATTCGTAAAATAACTTCCAAAAGATGGAGAATGCTTCAAACACTTGGTCACCAAGTTTCCAGGCCTCTCGGAGGCAAAATTGAAGGAAGGTGTGTTTGTCGGACCCGACATTAGAAGGCTTACAGCTGATCAAGAGTTTATCAATACCATGACGCATCCTCAAAAAGAAGGGTGGATTGCATTTAAAGAGGTCGCAGAGAAACTTTTAGGCAATAACAAAGACCCTGACTACAAAAAAATCGTCGGACGAATGCTGAAAGCATTTCAAGCTTTAGGTTGCCTGATGAGTTTGAAAGTGCATTTCCTCCATTCCACCTTGACAACTTTCCTGAAAATTTGGGATCTGTGAGTGAAGAGCAAGGTGAACGATTCCACCAGGACATTATAGAGATGGAAAGAAGATAACAGGGAAGATGGAGCATTACAATGATGGCAGACTACTGGTGGACGCTTCAGGGAGACATTACAGATGCTACTCACAAGCGTAAATGTACAAGAGAAGCCTCACAGTTTTAGTGAGTTCATTGCAGTTAAAAAATGATTTTCATGAAACGTTTGTCAAAAAAATTAATTTTATGAGTCTATTTTCATTTATTTTGAGGTATTGTCTTATTTAACATAGTTACTTAAATTGTCAGAAAACGTGATGTCCTATGACAAACGGAGATCATTTTTGGATTCAGCGCACTCAAAAACATAAAGATTACGTGGAATAACCAAAACAGCTCTTGAAAAAAATTTTTTTGCAGACCTGTGGAATCAAACAGGAGAAAGTAACCAGGTAATGAGGTGATTAACAATGTAATTTTGCATACTGATATCAATGGCTAAAAGTATAAAAAAGACAATATTTTTTGAAAAGGTTTAAAATTATAACTTAGCATCAAATTTCTATAAAAAACTAATGAGGAGACTGCCAGCTTGCGTAAGGAGACTTGTAAGCCAGGCAATGCTCCCAGGAAGAAAGTATTCAAATGAGTTTTCCTGAAGGAAGAAAGCTGCTCTTAAAGAGCAGATATATTCTAAATCATTATTCAACCTTTTAATATGTGTTGACAATGGATATTTAACCAAACCAATGGACATTGATTCATAGGGAAGCTGGCACAATAGTTGGCACTATAACAGCTTTTTTCTCCCTTTCCTCCATAAGTCTCCTTTGTTTTATCAGCTGGTGGTATGTAATGAGCATCAGGGTGGGAGTCTTTGGGGATACCAGGGCCAGTTTAGTCTGACAAGGCCTAATTCAACCCCGAGCCTCATCCTGCGGTACAGACGAGTCCTTGAGATGGTGACTGACGAGCGAGGATTTCCCTCCTTGGAAACGACAGACTGGAGAGATTATTAATAATGCCTTCAAGGTTGGCTGACCATTGTCAGCAATATTTGCTCTGTAATATATCTGCTACATCAAGTGATGTTGTCTGTTAGTCCTTTGGCCACCTCTGTGGTTTGAGCTTTTCTCCATACATGTCTGGTTGGTCTGGATATATATATATATATTCATTTTTTGTAGTAATTTTTGTGGCATCTCTCATCTTTACTTTATATATACATTAATTAAAAGCTTTAGGGTCTGTGCACACATTGCAGATTCCTAGCGTTTTTGCCGCGGCAAAACCGCTTACACAACACAACTCATTATGGCATATGGGATTCCGCAATGCTGTGCACATGCTGCGTGTTTTTCCGCGGCAGAATCGCATCGTGGAAGAATCCGCAGCATGCTCATTCTTTTTGCGGAACCGCGGCGATTCCGTCGCCATAGGAATGCATTGAACCGCTTACTTTCCGCATGTGGCTGTGCCCACCATGCGCAAAGTAAGCAGTTCATGTGCGGATGGTACCCAGGGTCTGGAGGAGAGGAGACTCTCCTCCAGGCCCTGGGTACCATATCCATGTAAAAACAATAATTAAAATAAAAAATAATGATATTCTCACCTTCGGGCGGCCCCGCAGCTTTCTCGCCTCAGCGACGCTCCCAGCCAATCCCGTTCCCAGTAATGCATTGCGAGAATCACCCCAGATGACGTAGCGGTCTCGAGTGATGCTACGTCATCTGGGGTCTGTCGCTAAGGACGCCTGGGAACGGGATTGGCCGGGAGCGTCGCTGAGAAGCGGGGAAAGCTGCGGGGGCCGCCGGAAGGCGAGAATATCATTATTTATTATTTTTTAAATTATTTTTAACATTAGATCTTTTTACTATTGATGCGACATAGGCGGCATCAATAGTAAAAAGTTGGTCACACTTGTCAAACACTTGTTTGACTCGTGTGACCAACTGTCAGATCGCTTGTAAAACGCTAGCATTCTGCAAGCTAATTACGCTTACGTTTTTAGCAGGAATACGCATACCTATAATATGCGTATTTCCCGCAGCAGGGAGGTATGGAATTGCCGCGGAAATTTCCATGGCAATTCCGCAACGTGTGCGCATAGCCTTATTTTAATACTTATATGTACTCACTTTTTCCTGACGTGTGGCTTCCAGTACCTATACCTCTATCAAAGGCCTCTCACCTAGTCAACCAGTACCCTCCTCTGACCTAAAGAAGAACAAGAACCTCAAAACTGCTATCTCCCAATGGGTGACTTTTCTTTTTGGAGAAGCCAGTGGTTTGGCTTAATATCCTTAGCTATGCTGCAAGGTTAGTTAAAAACAGTAATATTAAGGGAAACTTCCTCCAATAGAAAGCACGAAATAGACAACTTTCTTCCAACTTTTACAACTTTTTTTAATCCGCCATGGATGGCACTAGCTTTTTTCTTCCTGGAGGAGAGATAAGAATTTCAATTGGATGGTTCTAGGGACTCAGCTTTCTTACTCCTGAAGAAGAGCTAATAATCTCCCATGGATAGCACTAAAGAGTGAGTTTCCTTTCTCCAGAGTAAGAATTTATAATTTCCAATGGATAGCACTAGATAGCCTGCTTTCTTCCACCTTTAGGGGAGCTAATAATCTCCAATGGATAGCTCATATTTGCTATCACCTTCTCAATTCTTGCATCTATTAAACTTCTGAGTTTTTGTCAGAATCTCCTCCCAGAGCTGCTGTTTTGATGTGAACTGCCTCTCACCTCCATAGATTTATTGGTTGTGGATACCAAAGGTTCTCTATTAGGGTTGAGGTCAGGGGAAGATGGTGGCCACACCATGAGTTTCTTTCCTTTTATGCACATTGCAGCCAATGATTCAGAGGTATTCTTTGCAGCATGAGATGTTGCATTGTCATGCAGGAAGATAGCTTTTCTACAGAAGCCACAGTTCTTCTTTTGGTGCCATGGAAGAAAGTCATCAGTCAGAACTCTATATGCTTTGCAGAGGTCAGTTTCACATCTTTTGGGACCCTAAAGGGTCCTGTGAGCTCTCTCCCCATAATTCCATCCCAAAACATGACTCTGCCGCCTCCTTGCTGACGTTGCAGCCTTCTTGGGACATGGTGACCATCAACTAACCATCCACTACTCCATCTAGCTGGACCATCTAGGGTTGCAGGGCACACATCAGTAAACAAGACTGTTTTAAATTAGTCTTCATGTATGTCTGGGCTCACTGCAACCATTTCTGCTTAGAGCACTCTTTAGGGTGTGCCAAATAATAGGTCCTTGAGGTTCTTAGGAAGCACCAGCACCTTCAAATACCTGTTTGCTGATTTGTAATGTATTCAATGTATTCATTTGGCAGAAAGTCAGAAACCTTCCTCATTATGCTTTTATCTGCACAAGCCAGATTGTGCTCTATCACACTTAATTTTTCGTGAAATATCTAATGTTTCATATCTTGTCCAAGGCATTGCACTATTTTATGCTTTTTCTTACTCATATTGATTGAAATCTGTGGCTGCTTAATAACGTGAAGCGTCCTTCTTAAGTTGTTTTCCTTTAATTGGGCTCATTTGGCAAACTAATTATCACCAGTGTTAGAGATTGTTTTCAATAATCCAAAGACCCCTGAGACACAATATGATTTACGAGTTTACTTGAAAAACAAAAAAAATTGCATCTTTATGACACTTAAATCCAATTTGCATAATAATTTGAACTCTGTGTTTACCTGTTTAATGTAACCTACAAATGTTAATTCCTGACAAACAAAAATGTACAAGTCATTCCAACTTATAACGGTACAATATTTTTTCCACTGTACTCATAGTAATGTAGTAAGAAAAGACCCTCAATCATGTGCCAATTTTTTACTTTCCAAATCCTTCATTCACTTTTCCTAGTCTTGCAGTTGTTGAGGCGTATTTACTTGTCAAGTGATCGTGTTGCAGCGGTGGACCCCATACTGAGTGAGAGCTACAACAAAAAGTATAAAATGGCATCTATGAGCCTGTCCTAGTAATCACTACAAGAATGCAAGGATTTACTGCAAAACCAACATCTTGTAATGTTCGGGAGGCTAGCAGTCCCCATAGTTGCCATTAAAGCTAGGCTTACTTAATGAATTTTTATATCCTACAAGAGCTATTTGCTTTAACCACTGGATAAAAATAAGTTTCTGGAAATGTAATAAAGAAAATCTTGAGTGGTTTTAATAGAATTTCACAAATTGCTGCAAATGTCATTAAAAATGTAAGTATTTTACCTTGTTATTATGGAAACTACATTCTAGCTTAATTGCCCAGTGCATGATGGATGAATTATGATGGTAGATTTTAGATTTGCCTATCCTAGGTCACCAAAGTTAGTTGCTAAAAAGCTTTAGTAATATATCTCTGTCATGAATATAAATTGGCTGTTATTAAAGCATACACCAGAATATCCACAGCATAGATAGCTTAAAGAGGTATTCCCACTTTAGATACAGTGTGTCCTCAGTGTGCACCATCAAATAGCTGTGGCAGGGTCACTGGCACAGTGTATGAAGGGAGATATGTGTCACTGCGCATATTAGCATCAGTGAAGTAAAACCAGAATAGTATGACTCATGAGTCACTGCAAAAGTCCCAGGCAGGGGGTAGGAGGGAACAGCTAAATCAGGAGTTGAAGATTGTGATGACTCATGCAGTGACAAGTGACTACCTGTTTCTACATGTAGCAGGGAAAAGGGGAGGATTATCTGGGTAGAAAGGCAAAATGAGCAATTGTAAGTACACGGTGCTGTGTAGATATTTTAACAGAAAGAAAACTTTGATGGCAAGAGAGCTTCTTTAAATAGATAGACATTTAGGATTAAATGTTAGTTTTGGACCACCTCCTTAAAGAGCTAATTGTTTTTACAATAGCTTCAGTAAGAGTTCAATCCAAGACTAATAAAAATAAACCCTAGAGGCAAGTGATTGGCTTAAAGTAATCTCCAAAAGTTGTATCTGAGCCCATTATGGGAAATACCAATGTTCTTATGATTACCAGACCCTTCAGATATCAGTTATACTTAAGGCCCCGTCACACATAACGATACACCAGCGATCCCGACAACGATATGCACTTGTCAGGATCGCTGGTGTATCGCTATATGATCGCTGCTGAGCTGCCAAACAGGCAGCTCAGGCAGCGATCAGGACAGCGACTCTGTGGGTAACGTCGCTTAGTTACCCGCAGTGTACGTTGGATACCAGACCGCTGGTGCAGAGAGCTGGTAACCAAGGTACACATCGGGTTTCAGGCGCTGCGCGGCACCTGGAAACCCGATGTGTACCTTGGTTACCAGCTGATCGCTGGTCTCCCGCCTGTCACACGCAGCGATGCGTGCCTGCCAGCGGGAGACCAGCGATCAAAAAAATGTCCAGGACATTCAGCGACGATCAGCGATACCCTGCAGGGGGCTGATCATCGCTGAATGTCACACACAGCGATATCGCTGGGGAGATCACAGCTGCGTCACAAAACTAGTGACTCAGCTAGCGAGATCGCTGTGTGTGACGGGGGCTTTAGAGAGAAGAAACTCCAATATGGTTGTATGCTTTCACAATCTGTAGTAGCCCTTATTTTAAAAAAAAAATCAATATTGAATAGCAAGAGACTTGGGAAGAATTTTTTTGTTGTTGTTTTCACCCAAGATATTTATACATTACTACTGAGAAAAAGAAAAAATATAGCATCTTTATAGCATCTGAAAGAAAGTCACACTTCAGAACCTCTTCTCCATTCTTTTTTTTGTAAACAATGCACTTTTTTAGGGCTGAAGTGTATAATAGATTTGCTCAGCTCATATCTGTGCCTGGATGAACATTCCCTACCTGTATTAAAGCACTTTTCAAGATGCAGAATCATTGACTTTTTCTGTGCTCGCTTCCTTTAAGATGCTTAACAATTATCTTGGGGCAGTCTAGTTCTTTATAATTGCTTATGCCATTCAGCGCTGCAGTGAACTATGGATTGGGTGTCAGACAGACCCTTTTCAGCTATCTTTCTCGGGAGATGATAAAAGGATGCGTAGTGTGGGTGAGAGCGATATTGCTGACAGTGCCGCAGTGGGAGTGATTATCACAGCTAGAGCAAACATTACAAATATCTGGAAAAACAACAAGGCTCTTTGTTTTACATATATAAAGTAGCAATGTGCACCTTATGACTCACATAGCGCGCATAGCTTAATAACTCGCAGCAGGTAATTCCAGAGTTCTGGAGACCTCCAAACCAAAGCAGAGAACAATGGAAAAAGAAATGTATTTACCAGAAAAGTAAAAAGTGCTGTGGCCCACAAAACATACCTATGTATCTACATCCTCACCAAGAGATGGCTCTGGCATAGTTCACAAATAGTTATTTCTCGATTTCTTCATCTTCCATGTTCTGTGCTGCACCTTTGTTCTAATGCTGCCAGGCTTACTGTTGGCAGCGGTACCTCAACAAGAACTAAAGTTCCCTAATTTCCTTCCTTTTTCAGATATGGCCACGACTTACAGCTGCCTCTCTATTACAAAGTTTAACAAAGTGCTGTAATTAATTCATGTTTTCACACACAGATCACAGGACTGCTACCTAGAAGCCTCTGCACTAGTGTTGAGCGATACTGCTCGATATCTAAAAATATCGTATCGAAATGGTATCGCCGATATCACTAAATATCGTCGATATCCGATTCCGATACCGGAAGTCCAATGTAAGTCTATGGGAACAAAAAATCGCAACAAAAAAAAACCTTTCTTTCGTTGTAAACACAAAATATACACACATAGAATACATATATATATATATACATGTCATTGTGACATATATATATACATATATTTACAGTTTATACACTTCTACATAGTAAAATAGACTCTGATTCAATTGCCGGGTAAAGCCGTGACATACCCCATAGAAGTCGACGGGCTCGGTGCCGAGTACCCCCAAAACCTCTTGCTCTGTGCGACTCAACTTGGGCGTCACGAACAGGATTCTGTAGCTCGCTATAAGCGAGTCCTGTGTGCCTGAATTGAACTGGTTTTGTGCTTGAGAATTGCTAAAATCATCAGAGAATGTATTTGCCATTTTTCCGCCATATCTGCGTCACGACGAGGCACTGGTGAAGAAGAAGGGCGTGCTCTTCGTGGGTGTACACTCACTCAGTGGCGTGAAAACGATGGCCGACCACTCTAAATGGTACTGCAATGTAAGATCGTGCCCCACAGCTCTTGAGTTCCGCCTCCTCATCCTCCTCAGTGTGCGGAAACTAACACGAAGGTCCCGCCTCACTACAAAAGAGGGGCCCTCTCCAGATGCTAATGACACATGTGACTTGGCAGAGATGGCTAATGGACACGAGCAGAAGTGTGAAGGGATGGAGCAGTCAGAGCTCTCCCCCCACGGAAGCGACCCGATCGCCACGGAACCACCGTTGGGCACCCGGCCTGGAAACCCTCCTACGCTGCAAGAAGCGGAGGATACCCTAAGAGGCCTGGCCCGGCACCGGGAGGAGGTCGCCAGGATGGAAGCCAGCTGGCGTGCCCTAAAACTAAACTTGGAGCGGCGCCAATCCCTCTTACCTGAAGTGTCTGTACCGGAAGGTGAGGCACCCGTTCTAGTAGAGGAGTCCGTGCGGGCATCCCAGCCCTTGCAATGTGACCCGGTTGACGTTGTCGCAGTGGAGGCACCCGTTCCTGCAAAAACCTCTGCACCGGCAGCACCCCAGATCCCGCTGTCTGCCCCCGTCGCTGAGACAGAAGAAGCGACACCTGTCCTCATGGAGGAGGCCGCGCAGGCACCAGAGGTCTACCAGTCTGTACCGGAGCCCCGACTGTCATCTGTTCCAGAGCCGGCTGCTTCCTCCGCAGGTGAGCGCCGCCAGGACTGGGGGGCGCCAGGAGAGCTGCCGCAAACCGGACATCATAAGCTGCAGTTTGATGGTGGAGACGTGGAGATGCTGGAGGAGAATTACAACCGGCGTCAGGAGGAAGAGTGGAGACGTTGGGAGAAGGAAGCAGAGCGACAAAGGGAGCAGCGCGAATCCCAGAAACTTCGCCAATTTCACATCGAGAAGGACCGGGCAGATAAGGACCGGATGAGAAAAGATAAAGGTACCCTGAGGGAGCCGCGGCGTAAGGGTGCAGTACGGAGCTTTAAATTGAAAGGTGGTTGGGGCTTCATCCAGGAGCCTGGACTTTATTTAGAAGTCTTTGTGACCCGGCGGGACGTGGAGACTCACCTCCCAGAAGGACACCCGGGGAGGGACCTGTTGCCAGGAGACTTGGTGACTTACACCCGACACTGGGGTTACAATGGATGGTACGCCCTAAATGTTACCAGGTGCGACCCCTACTCCCCAGAGTGTCAGGAACCTGTGAGACCCTCGGAGCCTTCAGCCTCCCACATCCAGGCCTCTGCACAAGTGCCCACCCCACGCCGTAAATCTCCCCAGCCTCCCTCAGTGGTCTCCTCAGCAGCCCCAGCTATGGACATGATAACTATAGCTGGCCCGTACCCGGCGCCTGTTAGGCCCCCTGGGGTTCGTTCAGTCCGGGACATAGGGGTCCAGACCCGGAGGGAGATGAAAGAGGTGGCCACACAGACCCAGATAGCGGGTCACGACTTGACTGTACAGGCCACACGACGTCATCAGGTCCTGGTGGTCCTTGGTGTCTCGGATGTTTGGCAAGCATCAGAAGAGTACCAGGTGGTACCTGGAACACCCCTGCCAAAGAATTATAAATAACCCGGACAGGGTCCCTGTATGTAAATAGTTAAATTGTTGATGTACCCGGACGGGTGAATGTTCATATAAAAGTTTTTTAATTTAATAAAAAAAACAACAACACAGTTTTCATTACTTTTATTACAGTCTCATCCTGCGACGCCATCGATCTCCTGTAAAAAAATGAAAAAAAAAAACCAGCAGTATACCACCTGTCCGATGCAGTCCATAGTAACGAGTGTCCCACGACGATCCAGCTCTGCTACATCAGAATGACAGGCAGAGCCTGTCATCCCGGCGCAGCACAGCTGATTACCTGCTTCCCCGGCGGTGACGTCATCGGACTGACTGCTTTACGGCCGGGATTACCCAGCAGTCACTGCAGTTATCGCGAAAAACTGCATGTGACCGCCAGGGAGAAGATAATGGCGGCCATCAAGCAGTCCAGGACGTGACCGCCGGAGATCTTCTGCCAGGTAAGTGCCGCTGACTCCTGACAGACCCGACCGACGGACACTCACAGTGACAGTGAGAAATCCGATTCCGGTATTCGATATGACGAAAATATCGGTATTCGGAATTGAATGGTCGATACAGCTAATATCGGCCGATATCCGATATTTGCAGTATCGTATCGCTCAACACTACTCTGCACTGCATTTGCTGTCCAGCATGAGAAACACGCTCTCTCCAGAGACAGAGTGGAACGGGGCAAGGGACGTGGACATGAGGTGCGAGATATGTGTTGTCCCAGGCTGCATGGAGCAGGCTCAGGAGATGAGTCTAAGGCCGGCATCACACTGGCGAGTTTGATGCGAGTAAGTCGCACGACTTTCTCGCATCAACACCCGGCACGGCCGCCCGCTCTCGGAGCCGAGTGTGCGGCTGCATGTATTTCTATGCAGCTGCACACTCAGGTCCGAGAGCGGGCGGCCGTGGCGGGGTTTTGATGCGAGAAAGTCGTGCGACTTACTCGCATCAAACTCGCCAGTGCGACGCCGGCCTAATCCTGATAGTAGAAGTGTCAGCTGTGTAATACTGCTGACACTTGCCTGCAACTGCAAGGATCAGAGATAATCCTTGGTAGGATCCAGGCGGTATGTGCCCCAAGATGCACAGTCAATAGGGACCATGAAATTAGACAACCCATTTCAACCTTCCCATGCAAACTCAAATTACTGAGTATACCAAGTAGTTATTATAGCAGCTCGGGGTGTAATAAATTCCCATAAATGTTTGGTTTGTACCAACTGTGTTGTTCTAACAACTCAAATTGATATCAGCATTTTGTGTTGTAAATAATGTATAAATACAATTCTTATAATTAGTGTTTTGGTAACATACCCCATCTAATAATAAAAAAAAGAATGAAAAGTCATATATACACTAATGGTATTATTATTCTTTCACTAATAGCATTCTTAGTTCTAGGGACTTCTACATCTATTTATATAATTACCTTGTAATGTTTTAATTTCCTGTTCCGTCCAGATGTCACCGTATCCCAGAATTCCAAGCGGAGGAAGTTCACCGACCGCCATATTGGGACACCCAAGTGATGGGTGTCTCAATATGGACACTGTTGGTGGTACCACATACCACATCTCCTGGGCAGGGGAGGAGGCAAAACACAATCCTGACATTACAGCAGGGGATCACAGAGGATTCATGTTGTGAGGTAAAATATTTCACTGATTGTTTTTAAACAATATTTTACCTCACAAAATGTATCCTCTGCGATCTCCTGCTGTAATGTCAGTATACGCCGTACGCACCACACACTCTGTATACGCTGTATGCACCACACACACACACTGTATACGCTGTATGCACCACACACACACTGTATATGCCGTACACACACAAACTGTATATGCCGTACCCGACACACACACTGTATACGCCGTACGCACCACACACGCACTGTATATGCCGTACACACACAAATTGTATATGCCGTACCCGACACACACACACACAAACTGTATATGCCGTACCCGACACACACACACACACACTGTATACGTCGTATGCAGCCTCTTGCGCGGTACCACCAGCGGAATACCGTCGCGAACATGCCGCAGCCAGGATCAGCCAAATGATTCACTGACCGCCGCCATCTTTGTACCGGAGGAGCGCATGCACAGTTTTAAAGAGAGAGTGGATAGGTGGGTGAGCACATGGAGGAGAGATTCTCAATGCTGCAAAGCCTGCCCCCATCGTGACATTACCGCCCTCCTGATGCAATAGCATCAGGCCTCCATCTAGTTTGAATATATGTATCACGCTGCTGCTATGCAGGTAAATGCAAGCTAGATTGGAGGGAGGACTGCACACAGCAAGAGCAAACTTGCAGCTCAGCAGCGAGGCTACCACCAGGTGGCAGCAGAATAGTCAAACAAGCCAAGTCAAAACCTAGACCGTCATGCAGTACAAAGGGAAAAGACAAACACAGAGTAAGAAGCAAGCCAAATGGGTCAATACCGGTCAGGAGCAGATATGCCAAAGACAATAGTCAAAACAGCAGGTCAGGGTCCAAGCCAAGCCAAAACCAGGGAGTCAAAACACAAAAGGGGAACACAGAGTCAGGATGGGAAGAGGGTACAAAAACAGACAGGGGTACAGTCAGCAGAAGCAGCAGGACTAATCAGGGCAAGCAGAGTCAGATACACATGCCGTAGGCAGAAACTATAATTGACACTGCCTGCAGGATGCAGTGGAGATAAATAGCAAACCTGAAACCAGACTGAGGCTGAGAAAAGTTCACCCCTGACCCGACCTGAAAAAGGGGAAGACAGGACTCAAAACACTGTCTGGATCATGACAATATGTTTTGCAGTGCGTAATCATTTAATACATAGGAAGGTACTTTAGGACCTGACAATCACGTGATCTTTGGTGTATTTTCCAGCAAAGAAGAGTTGCTTGGTCATAGCAGACCCAGATTATCTCTGGAAGTGAAGCATGGAAAAGCAGGAGTTTGGTTTTCCCTGTAAATTGAGCTCTTATGGATGCCCAAGTCAGAGTGGAAAAATAAGAATAGTTATTATTATTTAAAAAAAATGTTCCCCAGAAATCTTTTATAATCTCTTGGGAGACAAATTGTATAAAAAAAAGCATAAAAAATCTGCATAAAAGTAAAGAATAAAAATAACACATAACAAAAAATTGCAAATTTGTATATACGTATATATATATATATATGCATATATTTATATGAAATTAATTTTACTACAAAAGTATAACACAAAACCTACCCATATTAGATATTGACAACTCTAAGAACGCGTAGAATTTATTCAACAGTTTACTTGGTGTCAAACTTTAACTGTAAAAAATAAACATAAAAAATTATCTTTTTTATATTTGTGGCACAAAGAAAATACTCTATAAATTCCACAGTAATTTATATGTGCCCCAAAACAGTGCTGAAAAATATAAAGCATTATTATATATATATATATATATATATATATATATATATATATATATATATATATATGTTAATGAAAAAAATGACTGCTGTAAAGATGAAAGGAAAAAACAACAAAAATGTGGGAAGGGGATATAAATTTACCTAACACAATAATCAACTGCTATGAAGATACATTATGATTTCACAGATTTTTGGATATTCACTTTATAGCAATACCTTAGCAAATAAAATCCTCATTAGGCCGAGCATAGCTTCTCGTCATTATCACACAGTTGATCTTTCATTGCACACATTTTTCTGCAAACAGAATTTCATGTCAACCATATATTTTGGTTTCCATATTCATGGAACCAAAGCTTCGACCCATGCGAACCTTCATACCAAACAACCATGGACTTTGCTGTGTAGCTGAGCAATGGAATATGACAGCCTTTCTGGGGAAAAGCAATCTGTGTGAAGCTATTTATCATGCAGATTTTAAGAAGACAATTTTGGCAGATATTATATTGATGGAAAATACCAGAAACGACATAAGGACATTTGGTCTCGCGGAGTCATTTTGGAAGAGAATTATATAATTGCCTTTCGGAACACATTAATCACAATTCATACATCCAATTCTGAATGTGTTATTCTTCCATTCCAGCCTTGAAATTACTTCAGGACAGGTAATTGCCTAGTTTCATCTGGCAGGATGCCATTTTTGAGCCTTCGAATGGTTTAAATTCTTTTTATGTTTAACTTTCTTGCTGGAGTAAATTTTTGGGCTTAGTTATGTGCATGTTTTGGTTTTGGTTTTGCTCACTGCATATTTTTGGTTAATGGCGTTACTTGCCTTAACATGTTGTTCGCCTCTGTCTCCATTATTTCTGGGAATTGTAGTCGTTGCCCTCCATATAACGCACCTGCGCATTGCAATCTTGAATTGCGCACGCGCAGTATGCTTTGCCCCAAATTGCAATGCGCAGTGCGTTATATGGAGGGCAACGACTACAATTCCCAGAAATAATGGAGACAGCGGCGAACAACATGTTAAGGCAAGTACCCAAAACACAGCCCATCTGACCTGACTGCCATCATTTAAATATCCCGCCAATTTAGGGTGACAGATTCCTTTAAATATTACATATAATATACAAGTTTCACATTTTCTATTAACAGGATTCGGCTAATACAGTCATGGCCAAAAGTTTTGAGAATGACACAAATATTATATTTTCACATGATCTGCTGCCCTCTGGTTTTTATGTGTGTGTTTGACAGATGTCTTTATCACAGACAGAAATATAATAATTGCAAACATATGAGTAACAAAAGCTTAATTGACAGTTAGAATGAGTTAATGCAGCAAGTCAATATTTGCAGTGTTGACCCTTCTTCTTCAGGACTTCTACAATTCTCCCTGGCATGCTCTCAATCAACTTCTGGACCAAATCCTGACTGATAGCAGTCCATTCTTGCACAATCAATGCTTTCATTTTGTCAGAATTTTTAAGTTTTTGTTTGTCCACCCGTCTCTTGATGATTGGACCACAAGTTCTCAATGGGATTAAGATCTGGGGAGTTTCCAGGCCATGGACCCAAAATCTCTATGTTTTGTTCCCTGAGCCATTTAGTTATCACCTTTGCTTTATGGCAAGGTGCTCCATCATGCTGGAAAAGGCATTGTTGATCACCAAACTGCTCTTGAAGGGTTGGGAGAAGTTGCTCTTGGAGGACATTCTGCTACCATTCTTTATTCATGGCTGTGTTTTAGGCAAGACTGTGAGAGAGCCGATTCCCTTGGCTGAGAAGCAACCCCACACATGAATGGTTTCAGGATGCTTAACAGTTGGCATGAGACAAGACTGGTGGTAGCGCTCACCTTGTCTTCTCCGAATGAGGCGTTTTCCTGATGTCCCAAACAATCGAAAAGGGGATTCATCAGAGAAAATAACTTTACCCCAGTCCTCAGCAGTCCTTTTGCAGAATATCAGTCTGTCCATGATGTTTTTTTGGAGAGAAGTGGCTTATTTGCTGCCCTCCTTGAGACCAGGCCTTGCTCCAAGAGTCTCCGCCTCACAGTGCGTGCAGATGCACTCACACTTGCCTGCTGCCATTCCTGAGCAAGCTCTGCACTGCTGGTAGCCCGATCCCGCAGCTGAAACACTTTTAAGAGACGGTCCTGGCTCTTGCTGCTCTTTCTTGGGTGCCCTGAAGCCTTTTTGGCAACAATGGAACATCTCTCCTTGAAGTTCTTGATGATGCGATAGATTGTTGAGTAAGGTGCAATCTTTCTAGCTGCGATACTCTTCCCTGTTAGGCCACTTTTGTGCATTGCAATGATGACTGCACGTGTTTCTTTAGAGATAACCATGTTTAACAGAAGAGAAACAATGATGCCAAGCACCAGCCTCCTTTTAAAGTGTCCAGTGGTGTCATTCTTACTTAATCATGACAGATTGATCTCCAGCCATGTCCTCATCAACACCCACACCTGTGTTAATGGAGCAATCACTGAAAAGAGGTTAGCTGGTCCTTTTAAGGCAGGGCTGCAATGATGTTGAAATGTGTTTTGGGGGATAAAGTTCATTTTCTAGCCAAATATTGACTTTGCAAGTAATTGCTGTTAAGCTGATCACTCTTTATAACATTCTGGAGTATATGCAAATTGCCATTAGAAAAAGTGAAGCAGTAGACTTTGTAAAAATTAATATTTGTGTCATTCTCAAAACGTTTGGCCATGACTGTACATAAATCTAATGGGCTGAATATTCCAAAAACTCTGTTATGTTTCATTATAAATTATTAGACAACCCCCTGTAACTGGTTTTACATCTTCTGTCGCTGTGATGTATTGCATACTACTAACGCAAAACATGTTATATCTATGTGAATTTTTTTGGTGACTTTTGGAGGTGCTGAGACTTTTCTAAATCCTCATTTAAAGTTATCTGGAACTTTTTGATTTTCCTTATAGGACTAAGCACTTATTGGCAGGAAGTTGCTAACTACCTTCCTATGATGCCCTGTGACAATCTCTCTCGACTCTGAGCAGTCACGGACCACTCCACCACTGCCGATCATTCTCCTGCTTCCTGTGACATCATGTCAGCAGAGTAGTTTCTTCTCTTCCATTCTGTCTGTTGATGGGGCGTCTCTGCAACATCAATAGGGCTTTATAGGGTTTAGAAGGGTCAGCCGCCGAGGAGTGGGGGCGCCACTCTCGTTTTTCTGTCTATAGGGTGCCAACCTCCGCGGATAGGTAGGAGAGAGAATTAGGCAATTTAGGGAACGGGGCATGACACCTCTTATCTCTAATTCTTTTTACCCACTAAAAATTCCTTCTCAACCCTTTGATATATAACATTACATTTAACCATATAAAACAGACCAATGTGTTTATTTTAATTTTTCCAAGAAAAACTAAATCTCTCTTGATATATACTTTTCCTGATGTACTCAAAAATTTCCTTAATAGACGTTTATATCCAGTAATAGTGTCTGCCTGCAGATTAAAGAACCTAAACATGCTGTGACAAAAAATCTTAATACTGAGTAAAATTAGTTCAGTAAAGCTTCCCCTAATACATTATGACAAACGGGAGAATATTGCTTATTAATTGATTAAGTATTATACTCTAACGGTGTCCCTAAGCCGGATATAATACTATCCGATGAACAGGAAGTGACGATACTCTGTGCACAATAAATAAAAAACGTGCAACCGGAAGTCTAACTCCGCGGTCCAGTTGCGTTCCAAGGACCGGATATGACATACCCGGGACACCGGAAGTGACGATACTGGTAGCGTCCGATCTGTGAGACGCACTCTGATGACGTTGGTACGCCGCTTATACGCGTCACACGAGGTGGCATATTTTAAGTGGGACACACCGGAGAAACAGGTGATGCCTCTGACCCCTTGTTGCAGGATGGTGGATTTTTTCTACCAAACGATTGTGTTACTCTTCCCCTGATGAGCAATAGCGAAACGCGTCGGGAAGCACCGCATGGGGCACAATTATTTAGTTCTGATGGGATATGATAATGAAGGCAGATGAGAGAGACCTTCTCCCAATGCGATCAGAAAACACACGGCTATATGAGGCTGATGAACCATAAATGAGGTGAGATCGTTCCAATATATTTTATTCTGGATCATTTCCATTATACACCTCATTAAGCAAGTATATATATATAGGGCTTATTGCTTGGATACAGGCCCTATTCTTATGCTATACTGCAAGAATTGAATGGTGTCAATTCTTTTCTGTTTTTTTCTGTATGTCCTTATATGTTACCTTGGTTGATTTTAATATAGAAACATTAAAAGTTATATTTTAATATTAATCCTACCCTGCTTTATGAAGTAAATTTTGGATTGGTAGTCACTGCGCTATTATTGATGGGGCGTCACTGCCAACATCATGTTGATTGGCGGTCTAAGGGCTCATTCACGCATCCGTCGATCTCTGTCAGATCACGGATTGTAATCCAAATCCGCGGAATGGTCTCAGAGCATATCAGCTTCATTTATTTCTATGAGTCCCGCACCCAGTCCATGCATTGTAGTCTGTGCTCAGACCGAATTGACAGACTCCTGAATGAGCCGTCACTAGTGTTGAGCATTCCGATACCGCAAGTATCGGGTATCGGCCGATATTCGCTGTATCGGAATTCCGATACTTAGTTCCGATATTTTTCATATATCGTATACCGGAATCGGAAGTTCCCATAATTCTTTGAGAGGCAATGTGATTATAGTCAGCCAATGAGGAATCCTAAGAAGTGTGGGCACATCCTGTACTGCTGCGGTCATGTTAACTAATGGCATGGCTGTGATTGGATGCTGAAATGATGTCAGAATGCACTATAAAAGGCGCCGCCGCCATTTTAGCGTCACTGTGCTGTGAACTCAGTTAGGGAAAGAACGCTGCTCTGCTGACTCTGAGGGACAGTTAGAGATTGCGATTTAGTGTACTGTGCTTTAGGCAGGCTAGTTTACCACCGGCTGTGTAAAGCTTCCTTTTGCCTGCAGTGTTGTTTTAACAGCTCTGCAAGGTGTGTGTGAGTGCAGGTGACGCTGCAGTTTGCTCTGTATGCAACGCTGTCTGTAGGCATCTGCACGTGTCACTCACAGACTCTTTTTTTTTTCTTCAGTGTAATTCTTGCTGCTCCATGTAATTGAAATAATAGTGTGACGTGCTTCCATCCGTATACAATACCTTGGTTGCAAACACTATAGAAGTCCACGAAGGAGCCTTTCACAGCAAGTGAACAGTTGTGTTTCAGTGTTCACTGCAGTCTGTGATTTTTTTTTTTTTTTTGAGTGCAGATCACGCTCCAGTTACTTCAACTAATGCTGCGTGTACTCTGCTGAGCGTCTGTCACTGGCTCATCCTTGTAATTTTTCAAAAATTGCTGCTGCTTTCTTCTATTTAAAATTTACAAAAATCTATTAGTGTGACGCTCTTCCATCAAAATACAATACATTGCTTGCAAACATAATAGAAGTCCACAAAAAGGCCTTTCACAGCAAGTGAACAGTTGTGTTTCAGTGTTCACTCTAGTCTGAGCTTTAATTTTTTTGTAGGAGTGTAGATCCCGCTCCACTTACTTCAACCACCGCAGCGTGTACTCTGCTGAGTGTCTGTCACTGGCTCATCCTTGTAATTTTTCAAAAATTGCTGCTGCTTTCTTCTATTTAAAATTTACAAAAATCTATTAGTGTGACGCTCTTCCATCAAAATACAATACATTGCTTGCAAACATAATAGAAGTCCACAAAAAGGCCTTTCACAGCAAGTGAACAGTTGTGTTTCAGTGTTCACTCTAGTCTGAGCTTTAATTTTTTTGTAGGAGTGTAGATCCCGCTCCACTTACTTCAACCACCGCAGCGTGTACTCTGCTGAGTGTCTGTCACTGGCTCATCCTTGTAATTTTTCAAAAATTGCTGCTGCTTTCTTCTATTTAAAATTTACAAAAATCTATTAGTGTGACGCTCTTCCATCAAAATACAATACATTGCTTGCAAACATAATAGAAGTCCACAAAAAGGCCTTTCACAGCAAGTGAACAGTTGTGTTTCAGTGTTCACTCTAGTCTGAGCTTTAATTTTTTTGTAGGAGTGTAGATCCCGCTCCACTTACTTCAACCACCGCAGCGTGTACTCTGCTGAGTGTCTGTCACTGGCTCATCCTTGTAATTTTTCAAAAATTTGCTGCTTTCTTCTATTTTAAATTTACAAAAATCTATTAGTGTGACGCTCTTCCAGAGGACAGCGTTTGTTGGCCAGTTGTGAGTCTGCAGCACATGGTTGATTTCATGCTGCACTGCCTGAGAAACGACCGCCGCATCGGCCACATTCTCACCACGTCAGATTATTGGGTGTACACCCTCCTAGACCCTCGTTACCGGGACAACTTACAAAGCCTCATCACACCGTTGAACCGGGACCGTAAAATGCTGGAGGACCAAGACACACTGTTGAAATCCATAATGTTCTCCATTCCAGCCGAGAGCGCTGCTGCTGCTACTGCTTTACAAAGCAGCTCTGTGCGTCGAGGCATTGTAGACACCTCTGCAACAAGAGGGAGCACAAGCAGCGCCTCTGCACAGGGCAAGAGCTGTATGTTACAAATGTGGCGAAGTTTTGTGACAGCGCCACCAAGGTGTACACCATAGTGATGGGAAATCTAGTTAATTTTGTTGATTAGTTCACCATGAACTAGTTCACTGAAAAGATTAGTTCAAAAGATTAGTTCATTTAGTTCAGTTTTTCTCCACCCTATCCTGTGAGGAGCTGATAGGAAATGCATCATGTGACCTCTGAACTAAATGAACTAGATGAACTGCTGAACAAAATGTTCTATTGAGAATGACTCAGGACAGCCTAGTTCAATCTGATGCCTCTGACTGAGCCCAGCAGTGCCACATAATGATTGTGTATGAGGGGGCTGAGAAGCAGTTCAGCATCCACCATTTTAAGAACAGAACAGGGGTCAGTGTTAAAGATTTTAGCAAGACTGATCTTCTAGGCTAGAGGCATGAACTACACACAGAAACACTCTCTCTTATACACACATATGAGCTGTGTCTGTGTACTGTGTGTGCAATTTCATTTTTTATTAATAATATTATTATTACTGTTATATTTGTATTTGATGTGTGGTATGCCTTGGAGGTGCTGGCTTGCCCTGCTGCCAGTGTATTATCTGAGCGCGTCTTTAGTGCTGCAGGTGGTGTACTAACAGACCGTCGCATGCGACTATCCTCAGACAATGTAGACCGGCTTATTTTTCTGAAAATGAACAAGGCATGGATCTCACTGAATTTGCCTGTCCGTTTTCAGATTAAATAACTGTTTGCCAACGTTTTCCAAGTCTCCTGTTATGTTCATCTTTCTACCACCTGAACTCTACTCCCTGGGCTACAACACTGCCAGTCACAGGGGAATGATCATTTACAAAACAAAATGTTATCCCCAACAAATAGTAGCGCAACGACTCCAGTGCCCACTTTATCGCCAGGCACTCTCTCTCTACAATGCTGTCTCTGTTTTTTGATGGAGTAAGTTTTCGACTCAGGAAACTAATGGGATGCTCCTCCCCGTTAAGCTCCAGTCCTGAGACAACACGGCACCCATACCTACCTCTGACGCATCAGTCTGGACAATGAATTCTCTTTTGAACTCGGGTGTGCTCAAAACTGGTGACCCACACAGTGCCCCTTTTATTGCCCCTGTTGATGACCCCTTGCTGATTTATTAACCGGCTACACCAGATCCATGGGTATTCTCTCAAACTGGACCTCTAAAATTTTTAATGGCACCAAGGGACTCACTAAATGAGGCTGAGGACTGTGTACCTGGCGCATGCGACAAGAGTTACAATACCGTTTAACTTCTTGATAGACCCCCTGCCAGTAAAACCGTTGTATAATTCTGTGTAGGGTTTTCTTTTGGCACAAATGTCACCCTAGTACATGCGCATGCGCTAAGTCCATTACCAACCTCCGATATGACTGCGGTAGCAGCAATTGTTAAAAAATTTCAACATGTATTTTATAAACCTGATACAGCAAATCTTGGTTCAGCTCTAATTGTTGAAATACTGTAGCTGCCCCGGGGTGTTGGGGTTCCCCATTGACAACCAGTAAATTTTCACGGGCTAGACTCAACGTAGGGGCCGCGGAGTTGCGCCTTAACAAATTTGTCACCTGTCACATTTAAGTATTACAATTCAGGTCCCGGTGTCAAATCTTCCATCTCCCCAACTAACACTTCGATAGGAGAGGGGTTTTCCTACTCCACCGAAGGCAAAGGTAATACTGCCCACTGCACACATGTGTTATGCATAGTGAGACTGATAGTAGCCAACAAAGTAGCAAACAAAGGCCACTTGTGATCGCCCTATCAGCGTAGGACCAATGCTACTCAAAAGATCTGCCATGATCCTGGACAAAATCTTGATATAATGGTCAATGAGTGAGAATGTACGATAGGATCCAGGCAGATGTGAATGTTTGTTTGGTTTTAGTAGCAACTTCATGTGTGACATGTTTGAATGGCTGGGCAACCCTCCTGTCTCCAATATATGATTGAAGGTGCGTACCAATGTGGACGGGATATCCTCACTCAATAATTTAAATAATTTGGCTGTAAACCCGTCAGGTCCTGGAGCTTTCCCGTATTTAAAGTAACTTATCGCCGCTGTCACTTCCGTCACCTCAATTTGTTTTTTTAAAAGGAGAAGCTGATAGTTTGTGATGGATGGTAACCGTATTCCATCTACAAAGGTGTTACCCTCCGCACTATCCGTATGTTCCACCTTATATAAGTCTGAGTAGTATTCTTGTAGAATGGTGTTTATGGTTCGAGGGTCTGTGTTCATGATCCCATGTTTATTCGTTAACGCTGTAATATGTTGATGACGAATGTGATTTCCTTTCGCTAGTCGTGATAATAGTCTCCCTCATTTGCTACCATAACGATATACATCGGCTCTATAATTGTTATTACTGCTTGTCTCTCGTCGATATACCCATACGTGTAAGTCAGCCTTAGCCTGCTTACATCTATTTTTAACCTGTGTTGATGAACTTGTCTTGTTTGCCGTGTACCTATCGCGTAATATCCTGCTAGCCTGCGAGTAGTTTGTCGCGATCTTCTTTTTTAGCGTTGTCTGATAACCTATTAGTTTCCCGCGCATTACTCCCTTCCCTGCTGCCCATAAAAGTTCCGGCCTATCCCTAGTATCTCCATTATCCCTTACATATTAAAAACACCATTGCTTCACGTGATGTCGAAACTTCTCATCCATTAACAAATAGGTCGGGAAGCGCCAAGTTTGGTTTGGCCCATCTGCACCATATCTGGCAGGGTCACTGATACGGGCGTGGTCATATTTAGCTACGTTGTGCACATCTGCCTCTTCCACTCCCCTTAATAGCTCGTGTGCTAGCAATATATAATCTATTCTGGACCAAGAGTCATGTGGCGCCGAATAGAATGAATATTCACTGCCATCTGGGTTCAGGTGTGTCAAAATGTCTACAAAGTTACTCGTGTCTAGCAAGGGTTATTATAAACGTGTGTCATGTGATCGCACATTCATTCGCATCGACCTACAGTTCTTCACTGTTTAGATTCACCATATTTAAGTCACCACCGTGGGTGGTTTTAATGCTCTCCTATCGGCCTGATATGCTTGGATACCTGGGATAAATTCAGGAACGTCTCCAAACTCCCTACTCACATGTCAGCGCAGGAACCGTAAGAGGGAACGTGCTTGTTTTGTTGCGCATAGGTGGAGTTTTATACAGTAAATGATTACTGCTGTCTTATTTTTTGCGTCCCAAGGGCAGAATAAGTCTGCGTAACGTTACATTTTACAGACACTCATATAATAGACACACGCTACCCTAACCGTGACACAAGGAAGGTATTGTTGCCGGATAAAGCCGCCATTTTAGCGTCACTGTGCTGTTAATTCTGTTTGGGACAGAACGCTGCTCTGCTGACTCTGAGGGACAGTTAGAGATTGCGATTTTGTGTACTGTGCTTTAGGCAGGCTACTTTACCAACCGCTGTGTACACCTTCCTTTTGCCTTGCAGTGTTTTTTTCACAGGTCTGCAAGGTGTGTGTGTGAGTGCAGGTGACGCGCTGCAGTTTGCTCGGCATACAACGCTGTATGTAGGCATCTGCACATGTCACTCTCACACTCTTTTTTTTTTTTTCTTTAGTGTAATTCTTGCTGCTCAATTCAATTGAAATTATAGTGTGACGTGCTTCCATCCGTATCCAATACATTGGTTGAAAACACTGTAGAAGGACACAAAAAGCCCTTTCACAGCTAAGAGTTGTGTTCACTGTAGTCTGAGATTTTAATTTATTCAATTTTGATCACGCTCAAGTTACTTCTTCAAGCAATGCTGCTTGTACTCTGCTGAGCGTGTCTTACTGCCTCATCCTTGTCATTTTTCTCTAATTGGTGTACATGTACATCAAAGTAGTCTTCATTTTGATCGAAATCCAAGCAGGTACCCGGACACTGTATGGCTGCTTTTATACGGTGGACTGGCTCCAACATTCAATAACACTTAAGATGCAATCGGGCACCTTGTCAAGGCCCAATCCTCTTCTCCCTCTGATATAATAAATAATAATAATAATAATCTTTATTTATATAGCGCCAACATATTCCGCAGCGCTTTACACTTTAACAGTTTCAAAACACAAGTCATAGGTAACAACGTTAACAATACAATAATTAAAGTAAAATAAGCCGACCTGCTCGTGAGAGCTTACAATCTACAATGAGGTGGGGGAGATACAAAGTACAGGTGTGTATATATAATGGTGCATTTCCAATGATGGTCCAGCCATCTTGAGGGAGTGAGGCATGGATGGAGATAGTGAATGGGCTCCACATACACACTTAAACATAGAACGACTTTGGTTATTGAATGTGATAGGCCACTCTGAACAAATGTGTTTTGAGGGAGCGCCTGAAACCAGGCAAATTGTGGATAGTCCTAATTTCTTGTGGTAGAGCATTCAAGAGGATTTGCGCAGCGCGGGAGAAGTCTTGTAGTCGGGAGTGGGAGGTACGGATTACTGCAGAGGTTAGTCGAAAGTCATTTGCAGAGCGCAGCAGTCGGTTAGGCCGATAGATAGAAATGAGGAGGAGATGTAGGGGGTGCTGCACTGTGGAGAGCTTTGTGGGTGAGAACCAGTACTTTGAATTGGATCCTATAATGAATGTGCAGCCAGTGTAAGGACTGGCGAAGAGCGGACGCGTCCGAGTACCGATTAGCCAGATGGATGACCCTGGCTGCTGCATTAAGGATGGACTGGAGAGGGGATAGTCGAGTAATGGGGAGGCCAAGTAATAGAGCATTGCAGTAGTCCAGGCGGGAGTGGATCAATGCTACAGTGAGGGTTTTTGTTGTTTCCATGGTGAGAAAAGGGCGGATTCTAGAGATGTTCTTTAGGTGTGTAGACGGCAAATATCTAACAAACAGGTCATGCTGGAGAGACTTGCACCTACTGCCACTCAGGGTCTTCAGCTCCTTTGTGAGAAACTAATGTTTGGCCAGCCAGTATATCAAATAAAGTTCATGAGAAATGGGAACTGTGGTTGGCTTCACTTTTGGTACTGGCTGGGTGCTAATACCAAACCATGGTGTGGCATTCAATGGATATTCCTGGCTGGTTGGAGACAAGCTCATTCCCACAGAAAAGTACCTGAAAGCTAAGGAGATGGTGGCCTCTCTCAACATGAAGGAGTTTGCTCGTTGTCTAGGAGACCGACCACCCTGCTGTGTACCTTGTCAACGTTGTGTTGAAGCTTGCAAGGATTAAGAGGTTACAGTGGTAAGTCTGGTTTTTACTAAAGATCCTGCTGTGTATTATAGTTTTTATGTTTTAAAAAAAATTTATCTTAGGAATGTTAAATAAATTTGTTATTTTTTTTGGTTAAATACAATGTATGTTATGAATGTTAAATAATTTTTTTTTGTTTTTTTATAAAATAAAATGTATGTTATGAATGTTAAATAACTTTTTTTTTTTCAGGTATTTGATCTACCGTAGCTAGTTGCTGATCGTTGACTCTACACCCCTCTCCCCAGAATGTTACTCGGGTTATGGGGAGAAAATCACCGCTATTCCAGACTGATTTAATGTTAATGTGTCTGGCTCTTACACAGCACACAGCACTTGATGTTAGTTTATCTTTTTCCTAAATTATTTGTTACACTGCCCTTCTCACATTTTATTTTCACTTTTTTTTTTAAGCACAAGTTTTTTTTACACTTCCTTGTTCTGTAAGTAGGCTTAATGGTTAAATGTTTTATACTAGATGTAAATATGTAACATGTAAATTTTAGATTAAGATTTTGCAAATTATTAGGTCCACACCATCAGGCTCTTTCGTCCCCTCTCCCTCAGAGTAGCGGTAATATATCGGACCCCAGGCTCGCCCACACAGTTCCTTGACCACTTCTCTGCCTGGCTGCCGCACTTTCATGTCCTCAGAAGTACCAACCCTTATCCTTGGAGACTTCAACATCCCCATTAACAGCCCTACTTCCACACTCAAAACACATTTGTTCAGAGCGGCCTATCACATTCACTAATCAAAGTCATTCTATGTGTAACTGTGTGTGTGTGTAGCCCATTCACTATCTCCATCCATCCCTCACTCCCTGAAAATGGCTGGACCATCATTGTAAATACACCATTGTATATAAACAACTGTACTTTGGAGCTCCCCTCCTCATTGTAGATTGTAAGGTCTCACGAGCAGGGGCGGCTTATATTGCTTTAATTATTGTATTGTTAACGTTGTCACTTATGACTTGTGTTATGAAACTGTTAAACTGTACAGCGCTGCGGAATCTGTTGGCGCTATATAAATAAAGATTATTATAGTAGAGGCCCACTCAGTAGTGGTGAAGTGAACGCGCAAATTGCGAGTTGATTGCGACTGATGCAGCTGATACTCCATTACTGCTGGCTGCTGCTCACACAACCGCTCCAACATATGTAACGTGGAATTCCACCTGGTGGGTACGTCACATATGATGCGATGTTCAGGAAGGCAAAATCTGCGTTGCAGAGCTGCAATGCGCGATCTGGCCATGGTGGAACGTCGCAAGTTAGCGCACTGTAGGCGGACCTTGTGCAGCAGTGAATCAAGATCCGGATAGTCCCTCAAAAAACTGTGGACGACAAAGTTTAGCACATGTGCCAGACATGGTATGTGAGTGACGTTGCCTAGGCCCAGACCTGCCACCAGATTTCGGCCATTGTCACACACTACCAAGCCTGGCTGGAGATTCGCTGGCAAAATACACATGTCGCTCTCTTGCTTTATGGCATTCCAGAGCTCCAGCGCTGTGTGGCTTTGATTCCCCATGGAAATTAATTTCAGGACGGCCTGTTGACGTTTGGCCACGTCTGTGCTCATATCGGTCAACAGGCTCGCTGTCTGGGTGTTATGTTTGACACCAATCTCTCCTTCACCTCCCATATACAATCTGTTGCCCGCTATTGCCGCCTACACCTAAAGAACATCTCTCCCGAATCCAAGACTTCTCCCGCGCTGCGCCAATACTGTGGAATGCTGTACCCAAGAAATTAGAACTATCCACAATTTGCATGTTATTGGGCGCTCACTCAAAACACATTTCTTCAAGGTCTTCCCTCTCCTAGTGTATCCTCACCCATCCCTGTAGACTCTGAGCCCTTGCGGGCAGGGTCCTCTCTCCTTCTGTACTTGTGTGTGCCTTGTATTGCTCATGTTTACTGTACTTGTCTATACTTGCCCTCTTCACATGTAAAGCGCCATGGAATAAATGGCGCTATAAAAATCTATAATAATAATAGCGGCCTATCACCTTCACTAATCAAAGTCATTCTATGTGTAAGTGTGTGTGTGTGTAGCCCATTCACTATCTCCATCCATCCCTCACTCCCTCAAAATGGCTGGGCCATCATTCTAAATACACCATTGTATATAAACACCTGTACTTTGTATCTCCCCCACATATTTGTAAATTGTAAGCTCTCACGAGCGTGTGCGGATTATATTGCTTTCATTATTGTATTGGTAACGTTGTTACTTATGACTTGTGTTCGGAAACTGTTAAACTGTAAAGCGCTGCGTAATCTGTTGGCGCTATATAACTAAAGATTCTTATTAAGCGTTCACGGGTCCATGTGGAGGTAGACCGTGACGGCTCCTGCAACGATGTTTCTGAGGAACTGGAGAAGGAGGAGTCAATGTGTACAGACTTGATTCCCGCAATCCTTGTAGTTGCCTGAACACGTACAGCGCCACTCGCAAGATCTGTACCCGGCTCCACAACATTGACCCAATGGGCAAAGGGAAAGGTATCGTCCCTGGCCATGGGTACTGGTCCACGCAGCGGTGGTCAGGTGGACATTGCTACTGACGGAGTTTAGTAGCGCATGTTTAATTTTAACCTCAACAACATGGTTTTGCAGACCAGGGACGGCTTGCCTGCTGAAATAAAATCAGCTTGGCACATTGTATTGTGGGACTGCCAATGCCATTAAGTTCCGTAAACTGTCAGTCTCCACCAGCCTGAATGACAGCATTTCAAGGGACAGGAGTTTTGCAATGCCAGCATTCAGAGCCTGTGGTCGTGGATGGTTTGCCGAGATTGGGCCTACACCCGATACGCCACAACCTGACACCCACAGATAAACAAGCCATAAAATCTCTGAAAGATAACCCCAACATTATTATTAAACAAGCAGATAAGGGGGGTGCTATTGTTATTATGAATAAGACCCAATCTATTGCCGAAATTCATAGACAACTGTCAGTTAACCTAACCTACAGACAACTAAATTGTGACCCTACATTTTACATCTGTCAAAAAATTGATCGTATCCTGACAAAACATCTTTAATTGATCACCATAGACTGTAAGACTATGACATTCCTTAATATTCAATACCCCATCACCCCTGTTTTCTACACACTCACAAAAATCAACAAAAAACTACATTATCCACCCGCATACCCTAGAGGGATAATTCTCCGTGTTCTACAGTATCACCCAAATGTTTAACATGTTGCCTAATTCCTATGTATATATATTCTTCACCCTATGTATATATTGTATATATTATCCATTGTCATTGACTGTAAATTTTTCTATCTCTTCCAGCGACTATTTGATAAAGGCCACTGCGTTGCCCAAAACGTCAGTCAGTCGTCTCATAGCTATTTTCTTTTTTCACATCAAGTGTGCAATAAAAATTTCAAATTTAACCATGACATATGCAGTTAAACTTGTGCTGTGATTCTCTATAGACTGTACATCTTCAGTGTGTCTTTGTAACTCAACTATGTGTTTTCTACGCACTATTTTAGACATATTTGTGGTATTGAGGTTACTGACACTTTACCTCTTTTTACTTTTTGATTACACAGCTTGCATTTGACATAGCAAATATCATCTGCAAGTGTGTTAAAAAAGGACCACGCAGTGCAAGTCCTGGGAGCGTCCGTTTAGACTTTTGGAAGAGAAATCCGAACAGGTGCCAAAATGGAGGCTACAGGCAACAGAGTATGCAGCCTAACTCTCCCTCCTGTTTGTACCGTTGGGGCAATCGCTTCCTCAGAGCTGCTACCACCACCTTCCTGTTCCTCACGCCATGTTGGGTCTTGGACCTCATCATCTCCACTAACCTCTTACAACACCTGCTGCTGTTGGGTGGTCTGGCCACCACCATGCTCAACAGAAACTGGCACCTGAGTCTCATCATCATCAGATGCGTTCTGCGGTGTGCTGACCATCGGCACTGTCTCACCCGCCTCTTCAGATTCAGAGAGACACAGCTGTTGCGCATCACTGCATACTCCCTCTTCTTCACATTCCAGAATTCTGCTTGGCTGTGCCCCTGTTTGCAAACCAACAGATTCTGAGAACAGAAGCAGAGACTCAGCTGGCTCCTGTACAGAACTCTGTGACTGACTGGGCAATTTGGCAGACGGTGAAGAGACAGATGGTTGATCAACAGTGCTGTGTTACTGAGAGGAGGTGGAAGCAATTGAAGTCGATGCATTGGACCCTGGGCTCCAACACCGCCAGTTGTTGCCTGTAAGTGCTGTTAGCACAGTCAACACTTGCTCCTGTGTTACTGGGGTTGAGTAATGGCAGCTGTTCCCCTGCTGTGTGTACGACAAAAAGTCATGCTGCCTCCACCCTGTCCTCCTCTCATCCCTGGGCTCCAACACCGCCAGTTGTTGCTCGTAAGTAATTGGCACGGGTACTGACTCATGCCCACCCTGTTTACAGCACCACAGCTGTTTCCTGGCAGTGTCAATGTAAATTAGCCTCCAATAAGTTGTCCTGTCATGTTGCATTCCGGTTATCCGACTCTATGGTGCCTGCAGTTTAGGTGATTCCTATGTGTGCTGTGGGATATGTAAATAAAGGCTCTTTCCGTTGTGAAAATAGGACAAGCACCCACTCTAGGACTGTGTGATTTGGTAACTGCAGACGGCTTGCGGCCTGTCAACTTACATTTTCATGGGTGCCTTATGGTACCCGTCCAAGTTCCAGTACCGTTAGCTGGTTCTCCACAGTGCCTTTGGCCTAGGTGCCTCCATCTCGGTATCCGAGTTCCAGCAACGTCTGCTGGTCCTTGGTAGTGCTTTGGAGCACAGGTACCTCCTGCTTAGTAACCGTGTCCCAGTAACGTCAGCTGGTCCTCGGTTGTGCCATTGGCTCTTTTCCTTCTGCTGCCCCTCCGGGTTCCAGCACAGTCAGCTGGTCCTTGTTACTTGCATTGGCTCTTGTACCTTCTGCTACCCGTCCGGGTTCCAGTACCGTCAACTGGTTCTCCGCAGTGCCTTTGGCCTAGGTGCCTCCATCTCGGTATCCGAGTTCCAGCAACGTCTGCAGGTCCTTGGTAGTGCTTTGGAGCACAGGTACCTCCTGCTTAGTAACCGTGTCCCAGTAACGTCAGCTGGTCCTCGGTTGTGCCATTGGCTCTTTTCCTTCTGCTGCCCCTCGGGTTCCAGCACAGTCAGCTGGTCCTCGTTACTTGCATTGGCTCTTGTACCTTCTGCTACCCGTCCGGGTTCCAGTACCGTCAACTGGTTCTCCGCAGTGCCTTTGGCCTAGGTGCCTCCATCTCGGTATCCGAGTTCCGGCAACGTCTGCTGGTCCTTGGTAGTGCTTTGGAGCACAGGTACCTCCTGCTTAGTAACCGTGTCCCAGTAACGTCAGCTGGTCCTCGGTTGTGCCATTGGCTCTTTTCCTTCTGCTGCCCCTCCGGGTTCCAGCACAGTCAGCTGGTCCTCGTTACTTGCATTGGCTCTTGTACCTTATGCTACCCGTCTGGGTTCCAGTAACGTCAACTGGTTCTCGGAAGTTAGACGACCCTAAAGACCACCCGAAGAAGATGACGACCCCAAGGACGACAAGCTTCAAGCCAACCAGCCTGAACACCATCACAAAGAAGAAATATAAGATTACCCAGAAGAAGATCACCAACAGGAAAAAGAAGGTTATGACAAACTACAAGATACAGAACAAGAGACAGAAGAACAATAAGCAGAAGATCAAAAAGCAGAAGAACATGAAGTATAAGATCAAAATGAAGAGCAAAATATATGCTCTAAATTATAAGCAGAAGAAGACTAAGCAGTGTATGGGGGTGAGTCCGTTCCTCCTCGTGGTGCCCCTGGAAAATGCCTGCTGCTGCTGCAGGCTAAACTGAACACGGACAAATACTGTTGTAATTTAAATCTTTTGTGACAGCAAGAATGGAAGGATGAAAAATTCATACTTTGACAGATTACAAGTACAGGAATCTCTGTCACAAATAAGAATATGATGAAGAAGATGAAGAGGAAGAAGATGAAGATGTAGAATATGAAGAAGAATAATAGTTTAATAAGAACAATATGAGTAATGTTAACAAAAAGATGAATAACAAGAAGTTTACGAAGAAGATAAAGAAGGTGAAGATGAAGAATAATTTGATGACAAAGATGATGCTGCTGAAGATTATGAAGGAGAAAGTGTGTCAAAAGTTAAAAAGGTGAAGAGCATGGAAATTGTGAAACATACATATTTGCCAAAATAGAAAAAAGGTTAACAACATAGTCAATTTCTTCGTCAATCCAAACGTATTTCCAAAAAAAAAATATTAATGCTATTCCATTGGATTGGGTTAAACATCTATGCCTTTAATGTCTCCTCAACCTCCCCCAATACATTCTACATTACTCTTTGTTGTTTTCCTTCATGTACAATTAACCAACAAGGCAAGAATGGTTTTTTTTTAATTCCGATATTTTGTTCCCATAGACTTACATTGGATTTCCGGTATCGGTATCGGGTATCGCCGATATTTTTTGGGTATCGGCGATACCATTCCGATTCCGATACTTTTGGATATCGGAAAGTATCGCTCAACTCTAGCCGTCACTCATCTCCCACAAAGTTAAAACTGTTTTAGTGCACATACCAGTCTAATATGTCCAGGAACTGCCTTGTCTATATTCTTATTCTCAATAAATTGCTATCCACTTTTTTAAATTAAGTGTTTATTTTTCCGCAGCATTATGCCAGCACTATAGGCCCTGGAACTTCTCTTTATTATATCATGCATTTCTCATGCTATTTGCATGTCCCAAGCTGTAAGTATGCCTCTCTGATATTCCTGTATTCCGTTTCACAAACAGGAAAGCAGGAGCAGAGAGAGACGCACCTTATCACAATCATTTAGATAAATGATAATATTTTGTCTCTCTATAACTGTCACTGGAGGGAGCTCAGGTTTCTGTATAGAGACAGAACTATTTTTTTCCTCCATGAAGTAGGGCTGGGGCACACATGTTTGTGTTTTCTGTGGGCCAGAACTGAGTTCTGATTGCCTCGTAACCCCTCTTCTAAAGGGATGTCTGGGTGGAGTGAGTGGTGTGGTGTAGTACCTTCTCTTCTCACTTTTGCTTTGGGAGCCCTCATTACTTCCCCGTCCATGGGACCGGTTCCAGGTACAAACAAGACAGAAGACCTGGTTTCCAGGTCAATAGGTCCTACTTTACTGTGCAATTGATTTACACGTGGCTGCAGCATATAGATTAAGACAAAGTGTCTTTTTAATAATATTCCATTGGTTTTGCAATCCATCAGTCCTTGTCCACGGTCTGTCCTGAGACCCACCATCTTCACCTCACTCTGCGACTGGCTGACATTTTTCTCATCTGGAAAACAGAGGCATGACTCTATACCTCTTCCGGACCTTAGGTCCAAGACAGTCCCTGCGTCCAGATGTGACTGAAGCTGTGTCCTCATTCTTTTAAGAAGCTAATACGGACTGCACCTGCTTATCTGCACTGGAACCTGCTAACTCTGGTATGTTTAGCCTTGCTATCCACTCCACCCAGAACTTGCACTAGTCCTGGACTCTGTCTAGACTGTTTGTCTGACCGTCTCTAACTCACTGTAAAGCCCGGGTCTCACATAGCGATACACCAGCGATCCCGACAACGATCAGGATCGCTGGTGTGTCGCTACATGATCGCTGCTGAGCTGCCAAACAGGCAGCAATCAGGACAGTGATACTACGGGTAATGTCGCTTAGTTACCCGCAGTGTACGTTGGATACCAGCGCCCTGATGCAGGGAGCTGGTAACCAAGGTACACGTCGGGTTTCCAGGTTCTGCGCAGTGCTTGGAAACCCGCTGTTTACCTTGGATACCAGCTCCCTGCATCAGGGCGCTGATATCCAAGGTACACAGCGGGTTTCTAGGCACAGCCCCGCGCCTGGAAACCCGCTGTGTACCTTGGTTACCAGCGGATCGCTGGTCTCCCGCCTGTCACACGCAGCGATACGTGCTGGCCAGCGGGAGACCAGCGATCAAAAAAATGTCCAGGCATTCAGCGACGATCAGCAATACCCAGCAGGGGGGCTGATCGTCGCTGAATGTCACACACAGCGATATCACTGGGGAGATCGCTGTGTGAGACAGGGCCTTAACCCAGAAAACATTTTCTTATGAAACCTAATCCAATCCCTCCCAGAATATAGGCTAATCCCAACTCTTAATTATCTAATCCCTAGTGTCATGCAAACTGTACCCTATCTACTGTAAGCTGTATGGTTCCCCTAGTGAACAGACCTCCTGCATTCCCAGGGACGACCTTAGACATAGCCTGTAGGAAAACCGACCATACAACATGCAACAACGGCCATAGGGATAAAATGTAACATTACTTTATCACACATTAATGCATAAAACGAAACAATACCTACATCAAACAAACTTTTTTTTTTCTAAACTGCAGAGGAAAGTAAGTGACTCCTAGCCTGGTAAAGTGACACCTGGCCCACCTCTCCTCCACTCCAGTGTCTGTCAACGTTCTCCTGACCACCGTCAGATAGCCACACCAACCAAAACCTTCAAATGAAATCAAGCCGGGCAGCCAAAAACACTGAAAAGGTTTTCTGTTCTGCTACTGTAGGTTATTTATGTATTTCTTTCTCATCCTGACCTTGTTCCTGACTTCCCTTTTGCCTTTTACTGCTGTATTGTTTTCCTGTTTTTCTGGATGATGAGACTATGAGAATATTTTTTAAAATCATTTATTATTACAGCTGTGTTGCTGTTATTTGGGCCAATTTTACCAAACTTTTTCAAAAGATTTTCCACTTTTTATTTCACCTCCTATTGGAATAGGTTCGAGACTTTTGTGCAGCTTTTAAAAAAGTTGCAATTCATGAATCTGGCTTAAATCTTATTTTCATAACGATCCACAACCAGATTACACCCAATTTCTAAAAGCAAAAAATAGCAAAATTGTATGAAAACATAGCGTGCAACATTTTTGCTACCTGTTGAAGGCAAAAACATATTAAAAAAAAATAATGGCCTGATTCTGTACAATCCCTTCCATGTTCATTGTTTAAACCTTGACTTGTCACATTCTGATTAATCTCTTAGTGATGACCCTCAGCTCCATTCAAGATTACTCTACGGCTTGACAGCACTTCCACTACCAATCCTTTGGGAACCATGATCTTGGAATACTACTATGACACCTCCTTGTGTTTCCTTTTTGGGTTTTGTCTGAGAAATTGCCACCGTGTGAACGTGCTCTTACACATTGCACATATAACAACTTATGCTCCGGCTCATTTCTTTGGTTTTGCTGTAGTTTCTTGTACTTTGTACAAACAGAGGAGTGACCCCAATTTTTGAGCTAGGCATTTCATCTATATATCTTCCTATGGACAGGTGGCTGAACAGTTAGGCCTCGATCCTGCTATGCTCTTATTCACGGACGCCCCCGGAAGAAGCTGGATGCGAAACGTGCGTCGGGGTGAGGAGAGGCTCCAGGCTTTTTGTGTCACTGCTACCTTCACCATTCATCTGGTAATGTGCACTGTTATTCTCAGTATATTTTCGTCTTGATGGGACATTGTGATTCTTTATGCAGTAATTGATTTGTTTACCGATTTATTATGGGTGTTTGTGTTGCCGTAGATTTAGTGCACGCCTGACGTCTCCCCTAGATTTGGGCGCCATGATTGATTATATCCATTAGAATTTTATTGTGGTTGATTTTCATAGTATCAATAAAATATTGCAATTTTTTATCGTTATTTTCTGGATTTCTTCTTTCGGCTATTGTTATATGTAAGTCCGATTTTTTTTGCTACCATGCACTCAGATGAGGTAGCAAAAAAAAACTGCTGACAGATTCCCTTTAAGACCTGGGACTCCCGTGTCTCATGTCAAATACTGTAGATTGTGGCTTAGACAATCCATGATTGAATTTTAAGATCTTATTGGGGAATGTGGAAGGCAACTACAAATTCAGCATATCCTGAAGAATAGCAGCAGAAGGAGATAATAAATCAAGAAAATGCGGTCTACACAGTAATCATGGTGAAGTGAAAAAATATATATATAAATTCAAAGAAATCATCAGAGGGAAAGAAAAAGACACAAAATATGAAAGAATGACTAAAAACCAAAAAACTAATGGCAGCACCAGATCTATCATATGACCTACATCAATGGCTCCCAGTGAAACCCATTTACAATAAAGGAGTTCTTTGGCGGGTTTTTTACAGAATTTGGAACAGAGGCTTCTGAATGAAATGTGAACCAAGTCTTACACATGTTTCTGGCCTGCTACATTGAATGAATATCTACAACTGCTTAAAGAAAAAATGTGATTATTATCCTTTGGTCTCAGCAGTGCCGCCAGTGCTTTAGCCTGGCACCATAAATAAAAAATGTAAAAAATAAGCTATAAAGGGCTACATTCCACTTTTCAATTTGAGAATCAAGAAAATGCCTGTGAAACTATACCTAGGCTTACTTGAAAGCCTTGGAATATTTTCTCTAATAATCCCTTCCAATATCTTCAATTTTTAGCAGCAAAATTGAAATGTGTATAGCAGTTCTTTTCAAACATTTTCTCCAATATTGTCAATGTATATTTTAGAAAATAACCATGTTTCTTCCCTACTGCTGAAGAAAAGCCTAGAATTTTGTAAAAAAAAAATGTTTTTTACTTAAAACAACAAAAAAAATCTCCATTTCCACTGAGTCTTTAGAAGGGAAGTAAAAGAACGCCATTTAATACAAATGCCATCTGTTGTTGAAATAGAATCGAATGTTTTACGATGTAACTTCTTACAAAGATGCCTTTCAAGTCTGTTGTTAGATGAACACCTCTCAATTGTTTTCAAAAGGCCATTTTGTAGTTTGAGCAACAGGTTCAGAAGTAGGTCAGAAAATTCAAGTAACAGGAATACTAGAAGATATAATTGAGAACAAAGCAGGGAATGTGCTGGTTACCATGAATTACAGACGTTCTAAACAAAGATTCTTTTTTTGTAACAGTGGGTGAGCTTGACAGCACTTCCATTGATGGAGCTCACTTTGGAAAATACATCCATGAGTACAGGAGTATCAAAACTCTTTTTGCTTTGGTTTCTTGCTCAGTATTTGATTGTTATTCAGAACTGTTTGAAAACTCTAAAGGTAAAAAGAAGCAAAAAAAATCTAAACTGGCAAAAAAAATTTTTTTACAAAGTGAGCTTCACTTTCTTGAAGCATACTTACCGTTACACAAAATCTAGATTGTGGAGATTTCCTTTCTCCAAAATCACAGTCTGCAAATACAACTTCTGCAACCCACCCTGCCTCTCTTACCTAATCTGTGTTGGGTCCTGGGGAAGGGAGACTGTAGAAGATGTAGTTGCCAGATGGAGTACAGATAGTAAAAAAAAACCTAGTCTCCTACATTTCTCCCGAATCTCCAGTTGTTTGGTTTGCTTGTTGAAGCAGTTGCTGATCACTTTCATTAGTTGGTGACTAGGGATGAGCAAATCCAAACGGTAAAGTATACGGTTAGTACCAGACAATAGGACACTAAATGGAAGTCCATGATACTGTTCGGGTTCACCGGAAGAATAAACTAGTTGAAAGGCTGCCAATGAACAAGCTTTAAGGCCATGGGCATATCCGGCCCCATCATAGCCATGCCAAGTATTGGTATGGCTGTGATAAGCCAGTGCACCACATGACCCAGCCTTTATATCTGTGTTAAAGAAATAAATAATTTTTAAAAATGATTTGCAGTCCCACCTATTTTTTTTATAACCAATCAAGGGAAAGCAGACAGCTGTGAGCTGGTTTTATTATGCTAGGGAGGAGCCAATATCCATGGACCTTTCCTACCTATTAATATCAGCCTGCAGCTGTCTGCTTAGCCTTTACTGGTTTTTAAAAATTGGGGGACCCCCCAAAAAATGACGTTGGGTCTCCCTGTTTTTAACAACCAGGAAAGACAAAGCAGACAGCTGAGGGTTGAAATAAATGGGTTGCTAAGGTCCATGGATATTGACCCCTTTCTTTCAAGACTAATAAGACCAGCCCTCAGTCATTTCAGAAATGGCGCATTCATTAGATGTGCCAATTCTGGCGCTTAGCCTCAGCTCTTCCTGATTCCTCTGGTGCATTGGGGTAATGGTTTTGGGGTTGATTTCAGCAGCTGGTGTGGACATCACGCTCCTCTCCCTGAGACCCGGCACCTGTGAACTGAGGTGATGTCAATAAGGTTACCTCATTTCAAAGTAACTGGGTCTCCAGGGGCAGCGCGAGAGCCGAAATGATGAGCGGTGACGTGGATTATGAAGTGGATATGATTTTAAAAATTTGGAAAGATGAAGCCCTGCACCACTACTACCACGTACACATACAGTACAGACCAAAAGTTTGGACACACCTTCTCATTTAAAGATTTTTCTGTATTTTCATGACTATGAAAATTGTACATTCACACTGAAGGCATAAAAACTATGAATTAACACATGTGGAATTATATATTTAACAAAAAAGTGTGTAACAACTGAAATTATGTCTTGTATTCTAGTTCTTCAAAGTAGCCACCTTTCTCTTGATGAGCTTCAAGGTAGTCACCGGAAATGGTCTTCCAACAATCTTGAAGGAGTTCCCAGAGATGCTTAGCACTTGTTGGCCCTTTTCCCTTCACTTTGCGGTCCAGCTCACCCCAAACCATCTTGATTGGGTTCAGGTCTGGTGACTGTGGAGGCCAGGTCATCTGGCGTAGCACCCCATAGGGGATAGGGGAATAGTTTGTGACGCCACCCGTGGTATTCGGCAATTAAGGTGTTAGCCAACGCTGCTTAAGAGACCGCTTGGTCTGTTAGTGATGCAGCAGAGTTGTTACAGCTCTCCACAGGCAGAGCTAGGTCCCAGGGCAGCTGTATGTGTAAAAGATGATGATGGTGGTTGTAGTGCAAGGCAGGTGACGCAGTAAATAAATCTGAGGACACAGCCGAGTATAGTCTTCACACTTCTACTCACACTTCTTGCAGTTACAATCCCCAGCCAGGGGGAGCTTTGTCCTTCCGGTTGGTGGTCCAGACAGCTCTCAAGTAATTTGGGGTACACCGTGTCAGAACCCCTTCTGATGTTCCTTTCCTAGCCATCTTACGGTGCTGGCTCTCTCTTCTCCTGCCCTGTGCCTTCACACACAGTGTCCCAAGCCAGCAGCCTCGTATCCTGTCAGGCGACATACTCTAGGTCCCCTTGATCCTATGTGGCTGCCTTTTCAGCGAATGTGTGTCGATGTGGCTGCAGCACATGCAGATACTGCAGCCTCCGATTAGCTAGCTGAGTCCTCAGTTTCTCCACTAGATTGGGGCCGGTCCCCTACTGCAACCTGGTCCCTCCACCCGACTACGGTCAGCGTGGATTTGGGTGCCACGGGTGGATTCCTCACTTACCGTGCCCCTAGGACCCCTTCTTCCTCTCTCTCTCTCAAGCTTCTCTTTCTGTCTTTTCTGTCTTTCTTCTCTCTCTACAGTCCTCTGGTCCAGGGACGAGCTCCTCTCTGCTCAAGTCCACAGCACCAACTCCTTCCTCCAACTCCAACTTCTCTCCAACTGTCTTTTCCTCCAACTCTCACTAACTCCCTGTGGTCCCACAGACCACTCACTAAGCTCCTCCCCTTCCTTTTTTCTCCACCACACCCTCTACCTAGCCCTCCGGGCCCGGGAAGGTCTAGTGTTGGATGTAAGTGTGTGGGTTCTGGGCAGTGTACCCTCCTTACCTGAGAGCGGTGTATCATACTGAGGCTGAGGTGCTGTACCTCTGTGGTGACTGAACCCTCAGGGGCACCACATATGTGTCCAGAATGAACACTCATTTCCAGCAGATGATACACGAAGAGACAACAATAAACAAAATAAGATGGCAAAAAGCATGAACTTGACGTCCACGTTCCCCTTTGATGCTCTCATTTTTTTAAATGGTTTTTATGCAAATTACTCCCATAAACACAGGTGCTGATTAAAAAATGTCTTTTTGCACACAGTACTATCAGAGACATGGGTGCATAAGAGTAGAAAAAATTTTTTTTACGAACAGCACTATCAGAGATATGGATGCATAATAGTTGAAAAATTTGTTTTGACGCACATGACTCCCACAGAAACGGTTTCAGATTAGAAAAACTTTTGGGTATGCACAGTACTATCACAGAGATGGATGCAGAGTACATATAGAGAGTCTTTTTGCAAAATTGCACACACACAAAACCTAATACTGTTTCTTGTTTCAGCTGCGCCCTGTTCCTAAGCTAAGCAGAGTAGAAGTAAAAATAATAATCTTGATTCAGGAGGCAAAAGTCCAAGTGAAGGAGGAGGGAGAGTAGGTGGAAGAGGTGGAGGTGATCATGGTGTTGGTGGTAGAAGAGGCAAGGGAGGAGTAACCCAACACTGTCTTTGTAGGGAAGGTTTCAGAGTTTTTCCAGTTTTATTTTATTTATTTTTCTTAAAACAACCCTTGAATTAGCAAAACTAAAAATAGCAATCCAGAACCAGGAGGTGTAGGTCCAAGTGAAGGAAGAGGTGGACGGTAAAATAGGGAAGAGAGGCATAATCCATCACTGTTTCCGTGGGTATTTTTTTTTTTCATTTTTTGTGCTCTTTTTAGGTTATTTTTACTTTTGTTTTTGTTTTTTAGGGAACTGACTTAAAGAACATAGTACTAGCCAAAAAAAAACTAGCTAGGACTAGGAGTAGGAGATCCAACTGGAGGAAGAGGTGGAGGTCAAAGAGGCAGATGAGGATGTAGCCAACACAGTTTTTTTGTTATTTTATTTGGGGAAGCATCCAAATGAAGCGAATAGCAAATACAGTTGAACACTGGCTGGGTGCAGCTGGTATAGTTGTCTAGTCAGCCAAAGGTATTGACAAGTCCTGCGGGTCTCCACTCCTGGTTCATTTTAATGAATGTTAACTTTCCCATGTTGACTGTGGATAGGCAGATGCACCTGTATGAGATCACATCCTCTGCCATACTAAACAAATGTCCCAACAGTACACTTGCCGAAGGACAGTTCAGCATCTTTAAGGCATAAAGGACAAGCTCATGCTATGTGTCCAATTTGGAGACCCAGACGTTAAATGGGACAGACTAATCAGTTAGTATCACAAATACTTCATGAAGAAACAACCCAATACAATTAATCTCCAATGTTAATATGTGTCAAACCTGAATCATATGGGCAAAATATAGGACATATAAGGAAAAAATCGCCGAAAATATGAAATAAACTAGCGGAAAAAATGCGATCAAAAAATTCCAAAAGAATGCACAAACAGTACAAAAATATTTATTTTATTATATCAGAATACAAGGTAAAAAATGGGACAGGGGTCAATACCAAAATGCACATGAGAATGAGGGGCACACAAAGTGGGATAGGGGGATAAAGATGGTGTATATAATATCAATTAGTACATGGCAAAATTGCCAAGTCATGTCTGTATATAATCAATTATTTGCCAAAAATGTAATATAGCATGTAATGACAATTGGTAAAAAGTCCTATATGGAGATATAACAGGACATAATATAGCAGACACATGTTCGCCTGCAATAGACATGCAAAATACCTCCCATAAAGTCCAATTCAATATGGTACAAATAGCAGGACAATTGTAGTGAACAAAGTATTTACCTGCAGTAATCAAATAAATGGACCTCCACAGCGTGCCCACCCCGATGCGCGTTTCGGCAATATAGCCTTTTTCAAGGGGTAGGGAAAGAGGAAGACAGGGGTTTAAAAACACTGCATCCTCCAATGAGATGGCCAATTCAAGTCATGTGCCTAGGTGAACCAATAATAGGCAGCCTGATATTAGCCCAATGATTTCTACGTCAGAATGAAGCTGCAATTCCCATTTGCCAAAGTTGCCCGCCCACATGGTGACGCGCACGCTACCACAGGAACCAGGGACGCGCGGCCGCGTCGGCGTCACGTGACCGGTGACACGGCGGTCATCACCATCAGACGCTCGAAGAATCTTAGGGATTTTCTGGTTCACAGTCACTACCATGGTGATAGAAAAACTACTTTCTTAGATGGTGGCCGTCCTGTGTGTGGCAGTGCTCCTTGTGGTCGCTGTGTCGCCTGCCCTAATATTGACCGCACTGATCTTTTTTTCAATTCTGAGGGCACTAGGACTTATAAAATTAGGAGACACATATCATGTGTCTCCAGATATGTAGTCTATTTTACCCTCTGTCCTTGTGGACTTATATACGTTGGGATGACAACACGTCAGCTCAAAGTACGTGTGCGTGAACACGTACTGGGCATTCAGGCGGCCGCCGACCACGAGGACCTGTCCACGCTCAGGACGCTACCACGTCATTTTAAGATCCACCATGGTAGTGACAGTTCCCTTCTTAGGGTTAGGGGTATTGATTTAATTGATCCGGTGCACGTGGTGGTAATATGACACAGAAATTATCCCAATGTGAAACTAAATGGATATGGACGCTTGATTCGGTCCATCCGAAGGGTCTTAACGAAGCTATTAGCTTCGTTCCATTCTTATAAATGCTGTAAGGTTCATTTGATGCTGTCTTGGGTTAGTGCCAGTTTGGCACATGACGTGTTTCATACTTGATTTTAACCTTATTTTAATTTTTACAGTAATATTCCTGCATCGACTCCATGTATGGCAACAAGTGCTACATATATTGGATATGCCCGCCATGTTATCAATCCTGCCCACTACTATCAGTATGATCCCTCCTGATTTGTGGTGATTTCTTCAATCAAGTGTTGATCTTTCCAGCAATCATATGTACATTACCTATACCTTATGTTGTTTGATTGTTAATATTAATATATCTTGATAGGTATATAGGCTATTGTATATGTGATAGATATTTTAGACACATGTTGTTGTTAATTAATCATTATTTAATCGGGGGATGGATTTACATGTTATCTTAGCGTCACTGTTACCCATTGCCTTGCTCGCCTCCAGCATGCGCATGCGCTGCAGGCCCTGTCACGTCCGGCCGCTCTCGGCGTCTCCGTTGGCACGGTGATTGGTCACCTGACCGCCGTGTCACCGGTCACGTGACGCCGACGCGGCCGCGTGTCCCTGGTTCCTGTGGTAGCGTGCGCGTCACCATGTGGGCGGGCAACTTTGGCAAATGGGAATTGCAGCTTCATTCTGACGTAGAAATCATTGGGCTAATATCAGGCTGCCTATTATTGGTTCACCTAGGCACATGACTTGAATTGGCCATCTCATTGGAGGATGCAGTGTTTTTAAACCCCTGTCTTCCTCTTTTCCCTACCCCTTGAAAAAGGCTATATTGCCGAAACGCGCGTCGGGGTGGGCACGCTGTGGAGGTCCATTTATTTGATTACTGCAGGTAAATACTTTGTTCACTACAATTGTCCTGCTATTTGTACCATATTGAATTGGACTTTATGGGAGGTATTTTGCATGTCTATTGCAGGCGAACATGTGTCTGCTATATTATGTCCTGTTATATCTCCATATAGGACTTTTTACCAATTGTCATTACATGCTATATTACATTTTTGGCAAATAATTGATTATATACAGACATGACTTGGCAATTTTGCCATGTACTAATTGATATTATATACACCATCTTTATCCCCTATCCCACTTTGTGTGCCCCTCATTCTCATGTGCATTTTGGTATTGACCCCTGTCCCATTTTTTACCTTGTATTCTGATATAATAAAATAAATATTTTTGTACTGTTTGTGCATTCTTTTGGAATTTTTTGATCGCATTTTTTCCGCTAGTTTATTTTAATCAGTTAGTATGTGGAGACGTGTGGACACGTACTCTTCCACCATGTTGTTAAGCTGCCTCCGGCTAATGCAGACCATATCAAATGATGATGCTGGATGCTCTGGCGCGCTGAGAAAGTTTTTCCACATTTTGGCCATGCTAACCCTGCCTTCCGGGGTGGTGGTGCCCCAACAATATTAGCGTCTTTCTCCTCCACCTCTGCCTTGTTCAACAGAGCCACCGCTGTCAGATGGGAAAACTGTCAGTAATTTCTCTACCAGGGTGCGCTTGAATTCAAACATTTTGCGATCCCTCTCCGGTGACAGAAGAAATGATGGTACTTTGTCCTTGTAGCGGGATCCAGCAGGATGGCCGCCAGTAATCAATATTGGAACAATACAAGCAACTTGGCGGTTGTTGCGCAGTCACAGCAGCATTTATTGGTTCATGTGTGCCAGGTTGCCCATAGGCTGTCCTCAGTGAGAGATGTATCATCTGGGTTCTCTATATCCCCCCAGTCATGATCCAGTGATGCTAGTGAGCTGCTTTGAGTGCCACCATGTTGTGAACATGGTTGTTCCTCCTCCTCTTCTCATCCTCCCAAACTGTCTCCTGGCTTGACAGTTGGGTACCTGATTGCTGCTGGGACAGTAACCCAGCCTCTGAGCCATGTGTGGATGACAGGCCTGATGATGGTGTGAATTGTCCTTGTCTATCTTCCTTCTGTGCCACCACCTCATCTATCATCTCCTGAATTGTTTTTTCCATCAGGCATAGAAGTGTTATGGTAATGCTAATGATGGTATCATCAGCACTGGCCAAATAGGTGGTGTATTCAAAGCAGCGCAACATGGCACACAAGTACTGCATGGAGGACCACTCATTGGAAGGGAAGTGGTGTTGTTCCGAAGAGCGACTCAGTAGAGCTTGCTGCGGGTGAAACTCCACTACTGCCTGCTGCTGCTCACATTGTCCCTCTTTCATATGCCAGGTGGAGTTCTACCTTTTACGTGTGTCACATATGAGGTGATGGGTGGGAAGGCAGAAGTTATGCTGCAGCACAGACAGGCGAGCAGCAGCATGGAGAATGCCGAAAGCGCGCACACCAAATTTGGCACATGCCCCAGTCAAGAGATGTGGGTCAAACTGGCTAGGCGAAAAGCTGTTGTGAGATTTGGCCCATTATTGCACACCACCAGGCCGGGCTTGAGGTTCACCGGCACCAACCACTCATCTGTCTGCTATTTGCCCCCCAAAACAGATGAGTTTCAGAACAGCTTGCAATCGTTTCTTCCTAGCTGTGCTGATGTTGGTGGTGCAGGTTTTACTGTCACAGGATGAGGAGGTGGTGGAGGAAGCAGAGTAGGAGGAGGAGGGAACCTGGACGCCAGCAATCCTCGGTCGTGGTAGGACATGGGCTAAACGCCTCTATCCCAGCCTCCACTACATTTACCCTGTGGATAGTTAGGGAGATGTAAAGTCCCTGGCAGTCCTTACTGGTCCACGTATAGATGGCTATGTGAACCTTGCCACTGATGGCATGCACACATGATTCTGTCCACAAAATCTGTGTACAGAGCAGGGATGGCACACCTGGATAAGTAGTGGCAGCTGGGAACAATGGGAAATGTTTTTTAAGCATCAAGGATGTAGCAAATACGTGAAGATTCTTAATGGCAATGAAGGTATGAAATCTGGATTTATGAGAGAAAGACAATCCCTTACTAAATAATGTCAAAACAGTACTGTTAAGATTATGGTTGCTCAGATTTATTACCTTATTATCTTTACTCTTGTAGTCTGGAGATTTAAATTGTTGACGTCTATAGGGATGGATGTTCAGGTCCCTCATCCTTTTAAGACTTGATCCAGAAAGTGTTGTCGTAGATGAAGAGGTCATCTTTGATGAATCACTCAATGATGGTAGAGAGTTATTAGCTGGTAAATGTTGGGTACGGTACGACTCAACAATCGATTTCCTCCAGTGATAGATTTAGACGCAAAGCCTTTCTAGTCTCTCATCATTTTAGTGGATTGGGTTTCATGAATTTTCTTGACATATAAGTCTACATTTTTCTCATTCTTTGATTCAAAAATTTAGATCTTTTTAGTTGGACATGTTGTTCTCAAAGTTCTTCGGGCTTCATCAATCAATTTATCAAGGCCAATGATGTTTTTTTTTATTATGATCAATGCGTAATTGCATGAATGTAGTAGAACATCTATTACACGCCTCCTTCTACTGATGTGTAAAATAAATATCGTCCACCACAAATGTTGGAATTACACGTACACGCAACCCTCTGGTAATTAATTTGCAAGAAATATTCTTTCCAGAAAAGTGCGATTCCACCCCTCCCCTGTCATTCTGTGCTAGCATTGACTTGTTTGTGCAGTTTGTGACAAATGATTTTCTATGGATTCCACGATCCGTCAAATGTGACAACCTGACCAGAGAGGAATGGGCACGATTGGACTTCCTGCCGAATCTTCCTTATGTAGTGCTGAAGCAAGCTGACAAGGGGGTTGATATTGTTGTCTTGTCAAAATTGCTCTGTGAGAGGGAGGCCTTTAGACAGCTTAAAAATAAGACCTGTTATAAATGCCTAACAAAGAACCCCCTGTCATCCTTTATATGCAATTGTTAAAGATTCTTAACACCGCTGTTGACAACAATGTGATTACTAAGGAGCTGGCTTCAGCACTGCAAGTACAAGAACCAACTATCTCCACGATATATTTAAGCCCCAAAATTCATAAAAATGTGTGGATAACTCCAGGCCCTGGATTATATCAGGGGCAGGGAACTATCTCGAGCATGTGAATCGCTGGTTTTATTCTAAATTGCAACCATTGGTGGAGAGTCTCCTCTCTTTTTTATTGGATACTGATGGGTCCCTCAAAAGGGTGGATAGTCTCCATATTGGTCCAGATACGCTATTAATTACAGGGGATGTAGAATCCCTATATACCAAAATAAAACATTAAGATGGACTTTTTGCCACCAAATACTATCTTAGCATGACCAATCTACCTAGGGAGATTATCTCACTTATTGTGAAGCTACTTGAGTCTACATTGAAGAATAATTTGTTTATGTTTAAGTCATCCTTCTACCTACAGCTCCAGGGAACAGCCATGGGGGCTTCCTTTGTCCCGGCCTACACCAATATGTTCCTGAGGTTGTGGGAGAAGGACCTCTGCCTGTCAGATTAGCAGTTATTGATGGACCGTGTCCCCTTTTGGACACAGTACATCGACGACATAATGCTGGCAGGGATCTATTGAGTTTTTGCATGAATTTATGGGATCACTCAATATGAATGACAAGAATATTCACATTACATACCAGTGTAATGTGAATATGATTGACTTCCTAGATGTTACATTGAAAAGAGATGATAATGATGTTTTACGAACATCTTTAGGACGAACATCTTTTGGAAGAGTATTTCTACCAAGCTGCTCTTACAAGCCTCCTCCTCCCACCCTACTGTTATGTTTTGGTAGCTGAGGAGAGCAAGCAAAAACGGCAATACACCAGAGAGGTTGGAATCTATTGGATTGCAGTACCCTGACTAACCACCACAACTAAAGGCAGCCGTGGAGAGTTCCTACGTTGGTCCTAGACGCCTCGTCACAGCCTGAGAGATTGACTACACCTAAAGATAGAAAGAGGAAAGCTATCTGCCCCGGAGCAGATCCCCAAAGAACATAGGAAGCCCCCAAACATGTAATGGTGGTTAGACAAGAGGAAATACAGACACAGACAGAAAATAGTATGAGCAAACGCTGGGGCCCAATCTGCCTAGACAGAAAATGATAGAAAGGATACTCACTGCAATCCAAAAAAACCCCTAAAAAATGCCAACGCTACTGATTGCAAAAACACCTGAGATCACACGACCTCTACTACCTAAATCAGTTCTCTGGTGTAAGAAAACTAAGCCGCAGCCACTGAAAAAACTGGGAAAGGCAAATGAACAAATAACAATGGCTCCAGTGGAACTGAGAGGAGCCCAAGCCCCCCGGGGGGGAACCTGGCTAACCTCACAGAAAAGCAGAGAAATATGCAAATTGTAAGCACAAAAACAAAAACAGAAAATATCTTATCTGAAAGCAGAAGAAGAGGCAAGACTCAGCAAGATTCCAAGTGAACCAGGAACCACAGTTGAGACAAGAACAATAGATCACCGGCAACCATGATGGGAGGGAACCTCCCTTATATCAAGCCAGTCTGTGACTCCTGATTGCCAATCCTCATTGAATGGTTCAGTACTGTTTGTAACCACCAGAGGGAGCTTCTGCTCAGAATTCATTTCCAAAACATTCACAACACCCTACATCCATGATAAAATTGGTGCCCTTGGACTTTTCCATCTGTGTAGAATCTGTTCCAGTGACCTTGGTTTTGAAAATCAAGCTAGAGACCTCTGTAACAGATTCTCCAGAGTAATTACAGTAGACGGATGATAAAGAATGCCTATCATAGTGTAAAACACTCCACATGCCACACATTATTATATAAATGGAGAGAAACTAAGTCCATTGATAAAGTGAGATTTTTTACTAACTATCATACATATTTTTCTCATGCGAAAGGGTGACTCCAAAAAGCGTGACCAATTTTACAAACTGGCCCTGTTATTTTGACATTTTTACCTGAGAGCCCCAGTGTTACGGTCCGACATTCCAAGAACTTGTGAGACTATCTGGTAAGGAGTCATTATCAGAGTGAGCCAATAATTACGTTCCTTGATAATTTCCTAGGTGTAGATGTGTAACTTGTAGTCGGTGTGTCATATGTTTCATCATTGATGGGATTGGTACATTTTTTAATTCGAAAGGTTATAAAACCTATGAAATTAGCAAACATATCACGTGCATGTCTAGATTTGTGATATATTTCTCAACGTGTCCCTGTAATCTACTATATAATTGTCTTATCCCGTCTGTCTGTCTGTCTGTCCAGGAAATCCCGCGTCGCTGATTGGTCTGGCCGCGGCCAATCAGCGACGCAGGGCTAACTCTGCCCATGTGGTCATGTGACTCACCAACTGCCCATGATGTACTGAACATGTTTTGTCAGTTACAGTGTCTGATGTACTTCTGTCATGTTTACTGAACACGGGTAATACACAGTGACATGAGGTAATACACAGGTGACATGAGGTAATACACAGTAAAATGAGGTAATATACAGTAACATGAGATAATACACAGTAATATGAGGTAATACACAGTAATATGAGGTAATACACAGGTAACATCTAATACACAGGTAACATCTACTATATAATTGTCTTATCCAGCAGCGGCCAATCAGCGCCGCGGGATTTCACAAAAAAAATGGCGGCCGTTAGTGGCTCATCTGCAGGACGGAGGTCAGCGGCGAGGCAGCGGGGAGATGACCGGCGCGAGGCGCTCATCTCCCGGCCGCTAGCAGCAGAAGGACCTCGACCGATGGCGCCGCTGACCTCCATGCGGAAGGGAGGACCGGGAAACTTCTGCTGCGAGCGCCCGTTCATGTCCAGGTTCTCGCAGCGGAGGAACCCGCATAGACAGCGGCGCTGACATCCATGCGGCTAGGATGTCAAGAGAGGACCGGGAGCGGCACTGTGGGTCGGGATACTGCTGCTGCGAGCGCCCGCTCATGTCCCTGGTTCTCGCAGCGGAAGTAGCCGCATAGGCAGCGGTGCTCTCCGGTCCACACAATACAATTCGATGATTGGTCGCGGTCTTTCACCGCGACCAATCAACGATCTTGCCACTAAACTTAAACACCGCTGTGTTGATTGGTCGCGGACGCTGCTTGCGACCAATCACCGATTTGGGCACCACATTTAAATTGCGGCCGCGACCAATCACTGATCTTGCCGCAAACGTTAAACAGTGCTGTGTTGATTGGTCGCGGACGTTGCCCGCGACCAATCACCGATTTGGGTGCCACATTTAAATAGCGTCCGCGACAAATCAGCACATTCTTTATCCCGGCGTGAAAAGGAACAAATCTACAGACAAACCCGCCCCCAAGCCGTCATTCACTGTGGTACACGAAACAAAATACCCCTGGCTGCAGCAGCAAATAGTCGTTATGTCAGCGGAAACAACAGCCGGCTGCAGCCGGGAAAATTACGTGCTAGCTGTGCGTCGTCTGCGATGTTGTCACAAGCACTATTCACAACGTGACGTCATAACAAAATTCATTCGGTGCCCTGGAGAGATACATAGTAACGTTAATTTAAAGTAGTGCACAACCCATTTAAACACTGCTTCACTGCTTAGGCGCGCACGGTCGGCCGCATACATATTCTAGAATACCCGATGCATTAGAATCGGGCCACCATCTAGTTGAATCTATATTGTTCTAACCACACATCAACTGAAGGTTGATAAAAAGTCTGTGTATGAGGCATGGTAATAGATGCTAGGTGTTCAGTACGAACCCCAAACTGTAGAGTATGGTTTGCTTATCCATTTAGAGCCCTAATTCTGAATTTCAATCAAGACCTAGATAGCCCAAACAATTGGTGCTATGTTTTTAAAACAATATTTTTATTGCTGTCCTTGGCATATGCGTATTCACTTGGGCTAGTCCAATGAGACGATGCTTTATCCAGGGCAGTCCAGTTTCAGATGCTGTAATCATGTCCCCAAACATTGTGACTGATATGACCAGTCATTCCTGAAGTTTGTGACTGACCTGATCGGTCATACCCCCTAGGCCTTGATTAATGTGACCTGTCATGACCTCCAGGTCGTGACTGATATAGCTGGTTATGTCCCCCTGGTTGTGATTGATGTGGCTAGTGAGGAGGACATCAACCACAATCTGGGGTGTGTGGTTATAGCATATAAGGCAAGACTGCTTGAGTGAAGCAATGCTGGCCCGATAGCCCATGTACAGTCATGGCCAAAAGTTTTGAGAATGACACAAA
>JARQOD010000002.1:609819926-609902926 GCA_033576555.1 Oophaga sylvatica
ACTCTTAGAGTGTGACCCAAAAAAGACCGGATTGCATAGCTTCTGCCTCAGTACACAGACCCAGCAAAGCAGATTTGGATTCAGTAGAAAGTCAAGCTTTAATCATGAGCATAAATCACTCAAATTAAAGGGTCTTAGCCCTAAAAAAAAATTACACAAAAGTGATTTACTCTTTAAGACCACTAAAAGAAAAATCTCAAAATAATTATTTACATATCTAAAATATTCGACTCAAGACCACACATACAAATTAATTCAGACCAGGAGGGGAATTCTAGATTAATTTGGGACTTTTGACCGGGACCCCCCCTTAATCAGACCCATGATCACATTGCTAAATTTAAATTCAGGTTCCAGAATCCAGAACTCTGACCAACACCTAAATTCAGACTGCAGGTCAGATAATAATTTAACTCAGACCCCTAAATTAATGAGACAAAAGTTCAGATCTCTAAATGGTTCAAACATTTTACCAATCCTTTACATCCGGGCAGAGTGTCAGCCAGCCCTTTTAAAAATTCATTCAAAACGAGTGGACTCTTAAATTCAGACCCCAGACTCCTAATTAATTCAATCCAAAAACAGACTCCAAAATTTGGGACTGAAATCCTGGCAAGAGCCTAAAAAAGTAATTTTAATATAGTCTTATATATAATACAAAAGATTAAAGAGAGTTGGCGAGGGGCAAGTACATCAAACAAATGTCACTGGTTGAGAGCCAATGAATTTCTGAATTAGATACGCTGAAACCTAAAGGATAAGACAGCAAGGTTGAACTATTCGCATTTCAGTACATATTAGTTTAAGTATGCACAGGTGCTGTCAACTACCAAGGAAAACAAAGGGTTTAAACTTACCTATTGGGACCATCCCAAGGAAGGAAACCAACGTTTTTCAAACCGCGTTGGAAAGAAGTTTGGTCCGTCCTTCAATCCATACCAGCAAGGTGATGTACGCTATTTTATGCTCCAACAGTAAAGACATCCACCACTGAATATTCATGAGCTCTCCCTTCGTGGCATGCCCCCTGCCGGGGTGCCGCCTAAGGGGGAGTTTCATACAGGAACTCGGAAAGAACAACGGGTCCTATGTTGAACCATAAGGTAATGTAGAAGCAATAAGTACACATGAGTAATTGATTGACGGTAACACTCTTCACTTTATATACCGTATATACTCGAGTATAAGCCGAGATTTTCAGCCCATTTTTTAGGGCTGAAAGTCCCCCTCTCGACTTATAATCGAGTCATATACCGGGGGGTCGGCAGGGAGGGGAGCGCAGCTGTCCTATATACTCACCCCTTCCTGGCGTGGTCTCTGCAGCCCCTGCTATTCTCACACGGTCTCCGGCGCCTGTGTTCAGCGGTCAGTGGTACCGCTCATTAAAGTCATGAATATGCACATATTCATGACTTTAATGAGCGGTACCACGTGACCGCTAAAGTTAGGCATAGCGCCGAAGACCTTGGGAGAAGAGCAGGGCTGCAGAGACGTGCCAGGAGGGGTGAGTATATGCGATATTCACCTGTCCCCGTTCCACCGCTGCGCGCCGCTGTGTCCACGCGTCCTCTAGCTGTGAATGTTCAGGTCAGAGGGCTCGATGACGTGGTTAGTGAGCGCTGCGCCCTCTGCCTGAGCATTCACTGCTGGAGGACCCAGAAGACAGCGGCGCTCAGGGTGGACGACAGGTAATAATGCAGGTGCCGGGCCCTGAGCCAGCGTGACACCGCCACTGTCCCCATAGTGCGCCGGTGTCCCACCTGCTCAGGACACACTGGCCCCAGCACGAGAGGTGATATGTCATTTTGTTTTAGTGCAGCAGCGGCAGCATAAGGGACCTATATATGGGGCATAATCTATGGAGCATATGGGGCATAATCTGGGACATACTCATATGGAGCAGCATAATCTGTGGCAAAAATAATGGGGCAGAATCATTTGGAGCATATGGGGCATAATCTGTGGGCATATGGGGCATAATAGCATGGGGCAGTAATACATGGGCAGCATATGGGGCATAATCTATGGGCATATATGGGGGCATAATACATAGTGGAAGGGAATATGGGGCATAACACATGGGGCAAATATGGGGCACATAATAACCATAGGGCAGACATATGGGGCATAATACATGGGGCAGCATATGGGGCATAATACATGGGCACATTGGGGCATAATACATGGGCAGCATATGGGGCATAATACATGGGCAGCATATGGGGCATAATACATGGGCAGCATATGGGGCATAATACATGGGCAGCATATGGGGCAAATACATGGGGCAGCATATGGGGCATAATACATGGGGCAGCATATGGGCATAATATGGGGTAGCATATGGGGCATAATATATGGGCAGCATATGGGGCATAATAATGGAGCAGATATGGGGCACAATCTGGGCACATATGGGGCATAATACATGGGGCAGCATATGGGGCATAATACTATGGGGCAGCATACATGGCGCAATAATACATGGGGCAGCTGCATATGGGGACATAATATAATGGGGCAGCATATGGGGCATAATATATGGAGCAGCATATGGGGCATAATAATGAGCAGCAATGGCAAATCTGGAGCATCATATGGCATAATACATGGGGCAGCATATGGGCAAAATACATGGGCACATATGGGGCATAAACATGGCAGATATGGGATAAGCATGGGGCACATATGGGGCATAATATATGTGGGCAGCATATGGGCATAATTACATGGGGCACGCATATGGGGCATAATAATGGGCAGCATATGCATAAAAATGGCAGCAATGGGGCATATATACATATGGGCAGGAGGCAATATGGGGCATAATACATTTTGCAGAATATTTGGCATAAATGTACATGCAGATATGGGCATAAAGCTGGAGGCAACATTGGCATATACATGAGGCAGCCATATGGCAAAACATGGGACTGCTATGGGCAAAATACATAGGCAGCATATGGTTGCATAACATAATGTAGCAATGGGATACAGCTTTGGAGCGCATATGGAGGCAACTGGCAGCATATGGGCAATACAGGCAGACTAGGCCATAATACATGGGGCAGCATATGAGGCATAATACATGGGCATCATGATGGGTATTAATTACATGCGCACATAGGGCCATTTATGCGGACATATGGCATAATCAAAAAACATTTTAGCAAAAGCAAATCATGAAAAACAATCATACCCAGTCTGATCAAATGACCAAATGCACTAGCAGGATGCAGCAGGCTCCCATGGATAAAGGCTGGAGAAGCAACAGGTGTTTAACCACTGATAAAGGCAGCCACCCTATCACAAAAACAGTGATGATGAAGGTGTTAACTGCTTAGTGGGAAAAAAACACACAGATACAAGTTGCTTAAAAATAAATGTCATGCACAGTGTCTGGATAACAGCCTGTTTTAAACGCCTATGATGGAAGGCGGGCTGGTCAGCACTGAATGTGCACAACACAAAAAACCAAGCCATCAAAAAGAGCCTGGGTGCACCCTGCAAAATATGATAAAAAGTGCAAAAAATGATGCATATGATAAATGCATCAGATGAGGTATTAGTTACTATTTTGGCCAAAGCAGATAAGCTCGCAACCCAACGTCAAGGGTCCTCATTTTATTGCGAGTAACTAACTAGACATAAATCCAAAAAAAACATTTTTAGCAAAAGCAAATCATGAAAAACAATCATACCCAGTCTGATCAAATGACCAAATGCACTAGCAGGATGCAGCAGGCTCCCATGGATAAAGGCTGGAGAAGCAACAGGTGTTTAACCACTGATAAAGGCAGCCACCCTATCACAAAAACAGTGATGATGAAGGTGTTAACTGCTTAGTGGGAAAAAAACACACAGATACAAGTTGCTTAAAACATAAATGTCATGCACAGTGTCTGGATAACAGCCTGTTTTAAACGCCTATGATGGAAGGCGGGCTGGTCAGCACTGAATGTGCACAACACAAAAAACCAAGCCATCAAAAAGAGCCTGGGTGCACCCTGCAAAATATGATAAAAAGTGCAAAAAATGATGCATATGATAAATGCATCAGATGAGGTATTAGTTACTATTTTGGCCAAAGCAGATAAGCTCGCAACCCAACGTCAAGGGTCCTCATTTTATTGCGAGTAACTAACTAGACATAAATCCAAAAAAAACATTTTTAGCAAAAGCAAATCATGAAAAACAATCATACCCAGTCTGATCAAATGACCAAATGCACTAGCAGGATGCAGCAGGCTCCCATGGATAAAGGCTGGAGAAGCAACAGGTGTTTAACCACTGATAAAGGCAGCCACCCTATCACAAAAACAGTGATGATGAAGGTGTTAACTGCTTAGTGGGAAAAAAAACACACAGATACAAGTTGCTTAAAACATAAATGTCATGCACAGTGTCTGGATAACAGCCTGTTTTAAACGCCTATGATGGAAGGCGGGCTGGTCAGCACTGAATGTGCACAACACAAAAAACCAAGCCATGAAAAAGAGCCTGGGTGCACCCTGCAAAATATGATAAAAAGTGCAAAAAATGATGCATATGATAAATGCATCAGATGAGGTATTAGTTACTATTTTGGCCAAAGCAGATAAGCTCGCAACCCAACGTCAAGGGTCCTCATTTTTTTTGCGAGTAACTAACTAGACATAAATCCAAAAAAAACATTTTTAGCAAAAGCAAATCATGAAAAACAATCATACCCAGTCTGATCAAATGACCAAATGCACTAGCAGGATGCAGCAGGCTCCCATGGATAAAGGCTGGAGAAGCAACAGGTGTTTAACCACTGATAAAGGCAGCCACCCTATCACAAAAACAGTGATGATGAAGGTGTTAACTGCTTAGTGGGAAAAAAAACACACAGATACAAGTTGCTTAAAACATAAATGTCATGCACAGTGTCTGGATAACAGCCTGTTTTAAACGCCTATGATGGAAGGCGGGCTGGTCAGCACTGAATGTGCACAACACAAAAAACCAAGCCATCAAAAAGAGCCTGGGTGCACCCTGCAAAATATGATAAAAAGTGCAAAAAATGATGCATATGATAAATGCATCAGATGAGGTATTAGTTACTATTTTGGCCAAAGCAGATAAGCTCGCAACCCAACGTCAAGGGTCCTCATTTTATTGCGAGTAACTAACTAGACATAAATCCAAAAAAAAACATTTTTAGCAAAAGCAAATCATGAAAAACAATCATACCCAGTCTGATCAAATGACCAAATGCACTAGCAGGATGCAGCAGGCTCCCATGGATAAAGGCTGGAGAAGCAACAGGTGTTTAACCACTGATAAAGGCAGCCACCCTATCACAAAAACAGTGATGATGAAGGTGTTAACTGCTTAGTGGGAAAAAAAACACACAGATACAAGTTGCTTAAAACATAAATGTCATGCACAGTGTCTGGATAACAGCCTGTTTTAAACGCCTATGATGGAAGGCGGGCTGGTCAGCACTGAATGTGCACAACACAAAAAACCAAGCCATCAAAAAGAGCCTGGGTGCACCCTGCAAAATATGATAAAAAGTGCAAAAAATGATGCATATGATAAATGCATCAGATGAGGTATTAGTTACTATTTTGGCCAAAGCAGATAAGCTCGCAACCCAACGTCAAGGGTCCTCATTTTATTGCGAGTAACTAACTAGACATAAATCCAAAAAAAACATTTTTAGCAAAAGCAAATCATGAAAAACAATCATACCCAGTCTGATCAAATGACCAAATGCACTAGCAGGATGCAGCAGGCTCCCATGGATAAAGGCTGGAGAAGCAACAGGTGTTTAACCACTGATAAAGGCAGCCACCCTATCACAAAAACAGTGATGATGAAGGTGTTAACTGCTTAGTGGGAAAAAACACACAGATACAAGTTGCTTAAAACATAAATGTCATGCACAGTGTCTGGATAACAGCCTGTTTTAAACGCCTATGATGGAAGGCGGGCTGGTCAGCACTGAATGTGCACAACACAAAAAACCAAGCAATCAAAAAGAGCCTGGGTGCACCCTGCAAAATATGATAAAAAGTGCAAAAAATGATGCATATGATAAATGCATCAGATGAGGTATTAGTTACTATTTTGGCCAAAGCAGATAAGCTCGCAACCCAACGTCAAGGGTCCTCATTTTATTGCGAGTAACTAACTAGACATAAATCCAAAAAAAACATTTTTAGCAAATGCAAATCATGAAAAACAATCATACCCAGTCTGATCAAATGACCAAATGCACTAGCAGGATGCAGCAGGCTCCCATGGATAAAGGCTGGAGAAGCAACAGGTGTTTAACCACTGATAAAGGCAGCCACCCTATCACAAAAACAGTGATGATGAAGGTGTTAACTGCTTAGTGGGAAAAAAAACACACAGATACAAGTTGCTTAAAACATAAATGTCATGCACAGTGTCTGGATAACAGCCTGTTTTAAACGCCTATGATGGAAGGCGGGCTGGTCAGCACTGAATGTGCACAACACAAAAAACCAAGCCATGAAAAAGAGCCTGGGTGCACCCTGCAAAATATGATAAAAAGTGCAAAAAATGATGCATATGATAAATGCATCAGATGAGGTATTAGTTACTATTTTGGCCAAAGCAGATAAGCTCGCAACCCAACGTCAAGGGTCCTCATTTTTTTGCGAGTAACTAACTAGACATAAATCCAAAAAAAACATTTTTAGCAAAAGCAAATCATGAAAAACAATCATACCCAGTCTGATCAAATGACCAAATGCACTAGCAGGATGCAGCAGGCTCCCATGGATAAAGGCTGGAGAAGCAGCAGGTGTTTAACCACTGATAAAGGCAGCCACCCTATCACAAAAACAGTGATGATGAAGGTGTTAACTGCTTAGTGGGAAAAAAACACACAGATACAAGTTGCTTAAAACATAAATGTCATGCACAGTGTCTGGATAACAGCCTGTTTTAAACGCCTATGATGGAAGGCGGGCTGGTCAGCACTGAATGTGCACAACACAAAAAACCAAGCCATCAAAAAGAGCCTGGGTGCACCCTGCAAAATATGATAAAAAGTGCAAAAAATGATGCATATGATAAATGCATCAGATGAGGTATTAGTTACTATTTTGGCCAAAGCAGATAAGCTCGCAACCCAACGTCAAGGGTCCTCATTTTATTGCGAGTAACTAACTAGACATAAATCCAAAAAAAACATTTTTAGCAAATGCAAATCATGAAAAACAATCATACCCAGTCTGATCAAATGACCAAATGCACTAGCAGGATGCAGCAGGCTCCCATGGATAAAGGCTGGAGAAGCAACAGGTGTTTAACCACTGATAAAGGCAGCCACCCTATCACAAAAACAGTGATGATGAAGGTGTTAACTGCTTAGTGGGAAAAAAAACACACAGATACAAGTTGCTTAAAACATAAATGTCATGCACAGTGTCTGGATAACAGCCTGTTTTAAACGCCTATGATGGAAGGCGGGCTGGTCAGCACTGAATGTGCACAACACAAAAAACCAAGCCATGAAAAAGAGCCTGGGTGCACCCTGCAAAATATGATAAAAAGTGCAAAAAATGATGCATATGATAAATGCATCAGATGAGGTATTAGTTACTATTTTGGCCAAAGCAGATAAGCTCGCAACCCAACGTCAAGGGTCCTCATTTTTTTGCGAGTAACTAACTAGACATAAATCCAAAAAAAACATTTTTAGCAAAAGCAAATCATGAAAAACAATCATACCCAGTCTGATCAAATGACCAAATGCACTAGCAGGATGCAGCAGGCTCCCATGGATAAAGGCTGGAGAAGCAGCAGGTGTTTAACCACTGATAAAGGCAGCCACCCTATCACAAAAACAGTGATGATGAAGGTGTTAACTGCTTAGTGGGAAAAAAACACACAGATACAAGTTGCTTAAAACATAAATGTCATGCACAGTGTCTGGATAACAGCCTGTTTTAAACGCCTATGATGGAAGGCGGGCTGGTCAGCACTGAATGTGCACAACACAAAAAACCAAGCCATCAAAAAGAGCCTGGGTGCACCCTGCAAAATATGATAAAAAGTGCAAAAAATGATGCATATGATAAATGCATCAGATGAGGTATTAGTTACTATTTTGGCCAAAGCAGATAAGCTCGCAACCCAACGTCAAGGGTCCTCATTTTATTGCGAGTAACTAACTAGACATAAATTTTTTTTTGGATTTATGTCTAGTTAGTTACTCGCAATAAAATGAGGACCCTTGACGTTGGGTTGCGAGCTTATCTGCTTTGGCCAAAATAGTAACTAATACCTCATCTGATGCATTTATCATATGCATCATTTTTTGCACTTTTTATCATATTTTGCAGGGTGCACCCAGGCTCTTTTTGATGGCTTGGTTTTTTGTGTTGTGCACATTCAGTGCTGACCAGCCCGCCTTCCATCATAGGCGTTTAAAACAGGCTGTTATCCAGAGACTGTGCATGACATTTATGTTTTAAGCAACTTGTATCTGTGTGTTTTTTTTTCCCACTAAGCAGTTAACACCTTCATCATCACTGTTTTTGTGATAGCGTGGCTGCCTTTATCAGTGGTTAAACACCTGTTGCTTCTCCAGCCTTTATCCATGGGAGCCTGCTGCATCCTGCTAGTGCATTTGGTCATTTGATCAGACTGGGCATAATACATGGGGCAGCATATGGGGCATAATACATGGGGCAGAATATGGGGCATAATACATGGGGCAGAATATGGAGCATAATACATGGGGCAGCATATGGGGCACAATACATGGGCAGCATATGGGGCATAATACATGGGGCAGCATATGGGGCACAATACATAGGGCAGAATATGGGGCATAACACATGGGGCAGCATATGGGGCACAATACATAGGGCAGAATATGGGGCATAATACATGGGGCAGCATATGGGGCATAATACATGGGGCAGCATATGGGGCATAATACATGGGGCAGAATATGGAGCATAATACATGGGGCAGCATATGGGGCACAATACATGGGCAGCATATGGGGCATAATACATGGGGCAGCATATGGGGCACAATACATAGGGCAGAATATGGGGCATAACACATGGGGCAGCATATGGGGTACAATACATAGGGCAGCATATGGGGCATAATACATGGGGCAGAATATGGGGCATAATACATGGGGCAGCATATGGGGCATAATACATGGGGCAGCATATGGGGCATAATACATGGGCAGCATATGGGGCATAATACATGGGCAGCATATGGGGGCATAATACATAGGGCAGAATATGGGGCATAATCTGTGGAGCATATGGGGCACAATACATGGGGCAGAATACATGGGCAGCATATGGGCATAATCTATGGAGCATCATATGGGGGCATAATACATAGGGCAGAATATGGGGCATAACACATGGGGCAGCATATGGGGCACAATACATAGGGCAGAATATGGGGCATAATACATGGGCAGCATATGGGGCATAATACATGGGTCAGAATATGGGGCATAATACATGGGGCAGCATATGGGGCATAATACATAGGGCAGAATATGGGGCATAATACATGGGGCAGCATATGGGGCATAATACATGGGTCAGAATATGGGGCATAATACATGGGGCAGCATATGGGGCACAATGCATAGGGCAGAATATGGGGCATAATACATGGGGCAGCATATGGGGCATAATACATGGGTCAGAATATGGGGCATAATACATGGGGCAGCATATGGGGCATAATACATGGGGCAGCATATGGGGCATAATACATGGGCAGCATATGGGGCATAATACATGGGGCAGCATATGGGGCATAATACATGGGGCAGCATATGGGGCATAATATATGGGGTAGCATATGGGGCATAATATATGGAGCAGCATATGGGGCATAATATATGGAGCAGAATATGGGGCACAATCTGGAGCATCATATGGGGGCATAATACATGGGGCAGCATATGGGGCATAATACATGGGGCAGCATATGGGCATAATACATGGGGCAGCATATGGGGCATAATATATGGGGTAGCATATGGGGCATAATATATGGAGCAGCATATGGGCATAATATATGGAGCAGCATATGGGGCACAATCTGGAGCATCATTTGGGGGCATAATACATGGGGCAGCATATGGGGCAAAATACATGGGCAGCATATGGGGCATAACACATGGGCAGCATATGGGGCATAATACATGGGGCAGCATATGGGGCATAATATATGGGGCAGCATATGGGCATAATACATGGGGCAGCATATGGGGCATAATACATGGGGCAGCATATGGGGCATAATACATGTGGCAGAATATGGGGCATAATACATAGGGCAGAATATGGGGCATAATACATGGAGCAGCATATGGGGCATAATACATGGGGCAGCATATGGGGCATAATACATGGGCAGCATATGGGGCATAATACATGGGGCAGCATATGGGTAATAATATGTGGGGTAGCATATGGGGCATAATATATGAAGCAGCATATGGGCACAATCTGGAGCATCATATGGGGGCATAATACATGGGGCAGCATATGGGGCACAATACATGGGCAGCATATGGGGCATAATACATGGGCAGCATATGGGGCATAATACATGGGGCAGCATATGGGGCACAATACATGGGTAGCATATGGGGCATAATACATGGGCAGCATATGGGGCATAATACATGGGCAGCATATGGGGCATAATATATGGGGCAGCATATGGGGCATAATATATGGGGCAGCATATGGGGCATAATACATGGGGCAGCATATGGGGCATAATACATGGGGCAGAATATGGGGCATAATACATGGGGCAGAATATGGGGCATAATACATGGGGCAGCATATGGGGCACAATACATGGGCAGCATATGGGGCATAATACATGGGGCAGCATATGGGGCACAATACATGGGCAGCATATGGGGCATAATACATGGGGTAGCATATGGGACATAATACATGGGCAGCATATGGGGCATAATACATGGGCAGCATATGGGGCATAATATATGGGGCATCATATGATTCAATAACGCTATTCAAAAACATTTAACCTACTTTAATTTTACTTTTATTGGTATCTATTTTTAATTTTGAAATTTACCAGTAGCTGCCTCATTTTCAACCCTAGGCTTATACTCGAGTCGATTAGTTTTCCCAGTTTTTTGTGGCAAAATTATGGGGTCGGCTTATACTCGGGTATTTCAGTGCAGTGAAATAGGTACACAGCTGTGGGTATGCGAGGTTTAATGCAAACAGTACGGTCCCTTTGCCTCTATGGTGTTTGATGGCGTTCCCTGTGGTGTTGGTGTGATGGAGGAGACAGGAGAGTCAGAAGGCGGTCTTAAAAGTAAACCAGAAGAACTTTACTTATACAGAAGACAAAAAGGTACACATTCGTAGATGATAGTACATGTTTTAGATGACCAAGGTTCCAAAAGCCTGGAATATGGCAACAGATACAAGAAACAGCACATATCAGGCATGATAAGCAGCGAGTGCATTCAGAGCCTATTCTGCTGTCCAAGCTGACACAATGGAGTTTTCTCCATCCCACTGGGGGGTGACGTTCTCCAGAGGACACCATTATCACTGGTCATCTAATCTTCATTGCTTTGTAAGATGACTATATTCCCATCCACGTTATGGGGGACTACCCTCCAGGCCAGTACTCTTTCTGCATCCATGACGTACTGTTTCCATTAGGCTAAGTGTTTTCTGGAGACCAAGAAATTCTATCTGCTCCTCAGGCGCTAGTTCTCAGGCTATCCTACTTGTTTTCCTTAGGTTAGTCCAACACCAAAAGGCCCACTGGAACGGGGAGAATATTTCCCCTACGTGTTTTCTGGCATGTCTCTAGTTGATCTGTGCAGGACTCTGACTCTATTCTAAAATTGCAGCAGTTTTGGTGCACAATACTTTACCCACCAAACTAGTCTTCTAGCTACCATCTCAGTGAGGAGTTTAACCTTTCTGTGTGTGATGCATTTCACATAAACAACATCAAACTTCAAGTATTATAAATAACATAATAAAACATTATAGTCATACCCAACTCTTGGGTATTACACTAGACTCAGAATGGCCATCTCTTACATAGCCACTTTTTCGTTAGAATGGGCACCAAATAGCATTAATGTTACCAACTTATTACTGGGGTAAATTCATTATAAAAAGGGATTGTCAAGTTAAGACAACACCTTTAAGATTGGAATAAAGTGAAAGCCTATGGCATTATTTTTTTATATAAAATGTCTTCTGTCACAAACACATAAACTCGTAACCGTGGTTGGACTGATCTACTAAAGTACCTGAAGATCCACCTATGGACCTTGACAAAATAATGGTCCGCAATGTTCAAGCAGAAGACATCCCTATATAGAGATAAGTTTAAGGCCAATTACTTGTTACAAGGGTTAATATTCAATATATTTTTTTCATTGGAAGGAACACTGACTCATCACAAGACTAATACTACAATTACTTTATATTTGGCTGCACACTTGATTTCCATTTGACTACGAAAACCAACTGTCTGCTCAACAATGATTTAGCTCTTAGTCATGTTCAGTCTAAAGCCACATTCACACGATCAGTATTTGTAAGACAAAACCAGATGAGGAACAATTAGAGGACAAGTATAATATAAAAACGTGCACCAATTCTTTAAAAAAAAAAGTTCTCGAAGTTAGACAATCCCTTTAAAGATCTCGTCTGGTATTTTAATATTGAAGACCTATCCCATGCTATCAATTGACACTTGGCCACCACTTGACAGTCAACTGTTCTCAGTCAGATGTGCTCAGTTGTAGAGCTGCACAGCACAGCTCCGTCACCTGTGCAATGGCTGCACGTCGGGTAACCTAAGCGTAATTTTTCTTTATCTTTAGTTCCTGTTGCATTCTTTTCTTTTAATTCACTATTGGAAGACCCCATTAATTTATCTTAGTTTTACGAACCTCTTGACGTTTTTCTGGCCGTAAACTATGATACGAACCAAAATAATGACACATTAAGCTAGCAATTCTCTTTCTCTAATTGTCAGGGAGCATGCACATCTTATTATTTAATAACAAATGAGGTCTTTTAGAAATGGTTGGGAAAATGATCTAATTAACAGTAAATTACTCTGCATTTACAATGACTTCATGGCTTGGGATCGTATGTGGTAAGATGGTGAAAATTAACTTTTGATTGTTACATCAAAATGAAATACAGTTTGCTAAACACATTTTCCTGTGCTCCAAATAATACTGCTAGGAATTAACTATTTATATCTACCAGCAGTGTGGTGATTTTACACCTCATTACTTTCTTACAATTACAATAGGGTCAATCATGAATCACTTTACTTAAAATGAACTTCTATATTTCAACACCATGTCATTTTAGGTCCAGAATTCTGTGTAACATAGTTTACTTATACAGTTTTTGGTTTTCTAACACAGAGCTCCAAATCCCCTGCTAGACATAGATGCAGGATGCATGCAACTGCCACTAGAGGGAGCATTGGAGTCTACTTATGCATAACAGGATGCAGTAGGCTCCTAAAGGCCCCCTTGTGGTGCTTACTAGTAGCCAACATTGTATGCTAAAGTACAGACAAAAAAACCTAATTGTTTTTATGGATAGTTGATCTTAAAACGTAAGGGATACCAAGTGGCGATACTACATTTAAAGAATAAAGAGCAGTGAAAAACCATATTGATAAAAAAAAAAAAGTATACCAGGAACTTTTCCAAATTTAAAAATAAAGAAATAAAAAAATAAAAAATCAAACATGTTTAGTGTTGCCAAAATAATAGTGGATGCCAGCAAGTGAAAAAAAAAATAAAAAGCCAGAATTTCTGTTTTTCAATCACCACCCGTACTTCATAAAATGCAATGCAAAGTGATGAAAACATCATATACACTCAAAAATAATATCAATAAAAATGTCAGCTTGCCACACAAAAAAACAAGCCTATCAACGTACAAATAAAAAAGATCTCAGAAAATGGCAACACAAACTTTTTTTTTACAAAATTTACAGGGTTTTTTTTTAGCCTCTAAAATATTAGAAAAGTTAACGGCATAATCAAATTGACCTGAAGAATGATGCTACCGGATGATTTTTATGCACAATGAGTGCTGTAAAAACTAAAAAAAAACAAAATTGTTTGCAGAATTATATATTTTTTTCACCATTTTACTCCAATTGGATATTTCTTTTACAGTTTTTCGATACATTACCTACTAAAAAGAATGGAATTATAATAAAGCCATAACTTATCCTGCAACAAAATAAACAAAAACAGGCTTTCATATCACTCTGTTAAAAAAATAGAGAAGTTATGGCTCTTGGAAAAATGACAGCACAAAAATGAAAAATTGGAAAAATTGTCTGGGAGGGGTTAACATGTTTTGTTTTTTATTCACTTATGGATTTTTGTGTTTTATTTTTTTGGACATTTCGAATTTTGCACCTGGGCCATTTGGCATTTAACTATGGAGATCTGTTCATACATCTGGATGGATATCTCAGTTTTGTCAGGCCACTGTTTATTTAAATTTCTTTCTCCACCAACGAAAAGATCTTCAGTTTGTTATCTGGCATTATAAGAAGCTTTTTGATATAAAGCTTTGATTCTAGAAATAAGCCTGAAAGCAGCTGTACCTTAATTCAACAAAACACACATTCAGTCTATCTGATATTAATAGATGCCGGTATCAAGTGGCAAAGATGTTCCTCGTCATTGTTATTTAGACGGTGGTGTTTTTCTTATTGGAATTTTGACTCGGCTTGATCTCACTTTTATGAGCTGCCAACCTTCTCTGCCCCTCATCTATTTTGGAACCTGCACCGTTTTATACAAAACCAAGATAACATTTCAGTCTTGGAAACAATAAAGATTGGCAGCAAGTTGAGAAAATACCCACGAGACATTAGGCAAGTTTAATAACGTGCTCAGCATGCCCTGTGTCCAATAGTCGCACAACGACCCAAAATAACTCCCAGCATTATGGATAATTCCAACTCCGTACTTCAGTTTATTTTCACAAAAAGTCATTTTAGGGAGCAAAAAATTACTGCAGATTGAGGGCTTACATTTTCAAAGAAAACAACTATCTTAAAGTCTCACACTCCTCAGCGTAAATAAAATCGGTCCGATGTTCCTCCTGAAAAGTAGGACGAGTGTCATGCGAGTACAATGCAATTTTTCTCACTAAGCATCCGTATGACATGCGTATGCAATACTTATGTAATTCATTTTTAACAGTTGCTTTTACATACTGTAATTCTCAGTCATTTCAAGCTAACTAATAAAACAATCTTATATACAGATATAAATAGATGATAGATAGAAAATTCTCACAATGCGACCAGTGACGTCAGGATGGTGGAAAGTGAGCACACAACGCCAGTGGTTTCTGTATCAGGCAGGGACAGTGGGGCGAGGAATTGCTGTACCATCAGGTTGAGGATGCAAGCCATACAAGTGTTGTGTATGCTATTTGTTTTTGGCTCCCATTGAGTGCAATGGCGTTCGGCGGTGTTCGGCAAATATTCAACAAATAAATTGGTGAATACTGGAAATTCGGAGATCATAATCCGAACTGAAAATTGAAATATTTGTTCATCTCTATTTGTCGCCCATGTACCATTGATTATTTACACAGACAACTGACCTATTATATGGTATGGGACTATTCGCAGATAATCCATAGGAAAAAAAACACACATGTCCTACTATAGTCCATTTTATGGACAGAATATGACCATTCTAGTAAATGGTTCAGTTAAAAAAAAATTGAGCGACACATGGCTGGCATTTGTGTGCTGTTGACTGATTGCTAAGACTATCTAAAAACTTCTACTTCATTTTTTTTTGAGTCTGAGAAAACTAGATGACACCCTGATTAGAGATGAGTGGATCTTTTAAGATTTGAATTCTCTAACTCCACCGAATTTTACAAAAAAATTTGATTCATGGCAAATAAATTCATGCAAATCTCAAAACTGGAAAGCTTGTAATTGCTCAGAAAATACATGTGGAGAAAGGGGAGAGAAAGAGCGAGAACCCAATGACCATAATAGTTTATACTCTACTGGAGAGAGAAAGTACCCTGCTGACCATAAGAGCTTACACTATACAAGAGAGAGAAAGGACTCCGCTGACCATAAGAGCTTACACTCTACAAGAGAGAGAAAGGACTCCGCTGACCATAAGAGCTTACACTCTATAGGTGAGAGAAAGGACTCCGCTGACCATAAGAGCTTACACTCTACAGGAGAGAAAGGACTCCGCTGACCATAAGAGCTTACACTCTACACGAGAGAAAGGACTCTTGCTGACCATAAAAGCTTACACTCTACAGGAGAAAGAGACTTACCCAGTGACTGGAGAAGGTAAATGACTCTGCCGTATAAACTGTGCTCCACTGGGAAGTGGTGACCTGTGATGACCCCAGGTACTGACCACCACTGTAGAAGGTCTAATAATCTGTAAGATGTCATAGCTGCAGGAAATTATGGGTAGGCCTGTACAGGAATGCAAAATGTCATTAGCATGCTCTCTGATGCTTCAGCAGTATGAGAAATAGTGCTAACCGCAAATCAAATGTCAAAATATTCACATTTGCATGAAGCCGAGAATTTCAGGAAATTCGACTTAAACTCGATCTTCCATGGATCGATCTGCTCATCTCTAACACTGATGGTAGAAACGGACAGAACAAAATGCAAATGGATTAAAATGAGGTCATGATATGGAAAAAAATGGTCTGCTTCTTTGTGGAAACAAAACGGATATACTTGTTTGAATCAGGGCACGTTCGCACATCCATTTTTATCAAATGGGTACTGTCCACTTTATATAGTTTAATAGAATTATTCACTTCCTTTATTTAATGGATTCGAGCACCATTATGTTAAACTCAGTGCATGTCCTATTCCCATCACTTTTTGTTGAGCAAAATCCGCCATTCAAGCGCATGAGGATCTGTTAAAAATGGATGAAAAATATCTGTTTATATTTCTTTTCTAACCTTTGCTTCTATTTTCCATGGGTCTAGTCCTAAGAGTCGATGAAAAGAAAAGTTCCGACAGTTAACCTCTTTAACCTCCTTCAGTTGAGAGAAAAATGAAGCAAAACGGATGCAACATTGTAAGAAAAATGGTCTGTTTGCAAATGAAAAAAATGGAAACTGAGATGAATGAAGGCATAGAGCATGTGACAATATGGAGGAAAATCTCCCTTTCTTTCAGACTTTGGTAAGGTGAACTGTAACCATTCTGCCCAAAACCTTTTTTTCTAGTAAAACTATTTACATAATGTGCTTGTAATTAAGACTCTTGTGTCCGGGTTTCATGATGACAAATGCTTCTATATTACAGGCGATCTCGTGTTGGCATTAGCAAATAAGCATGAAATATGCTCTGACCCGGTAAATGCACTTTCCTGATAATGTAATCATTCATGTCTGCCTTTATCATCATACCTACCATATTCAGACATTGTTCATTACATACAGTCATCACTGAAATGCACATCATTATAGGGGTCACTACCCATCTGTGTACAGGAACAAAAACTACTATAATGTATATTAGGATTTTTAAAAATATGGCTATCTTGCTGAACAATGGTAACTTGAAAATTTACAAGAAAAATTTATATTTGTGTATTTCCAGCCATGCTATGTATCTCCACAGCAATTCTCAATGTGAACACATGTAAGATGGTTCTGTAATTGTGTCTACAATGTCACTGGCAAACTACCTGGAAAACCTGCTCTAGAAAAGTACTATTAAAGGGGTATTATGCTATTAAATTGCTTTAGTAAGACAGCATGAAAATAATCAAGCTTGTAATTTACTTAGGCTAGTTTCACATTTGAGTATCTGTGCGCAGCTTTTGATCGGAACATGTGTTTGCGTACACATGCGTCGTTTTGCGGTGTCTGGCGAATGCACATGAATGCGAATGAAGTCTGCATGCACATCGAACGCATCCATGTGCATGTCCTTGCGTACCAATGTGTTCCCATAGACAGTAATGCGTTGTTTTCACGCACTCATCCACATGGGCATGACTGCGCATATTTGACGGATTTTTGACGCTTAAAAAAATGCAACATGGACACCGTGAAATGACGCATGTGTACACAAACGCATGCGAACGCATGTCTCTGCGTACAACATGTTAAAGATATGTAAGCATGACGCATGCGGATCTATGCGGATGAAACGCTGCGCACACAGATGCAAATGTGAAACCAGCCTAATTTACTTTTCTCTACTTAACAATTCTTTAATAGCAAAATTATGCCAATAACAAGAGGGAGAATAGAACTTCGGTTTTGAATGATCTGTATCCTAGGAACATCAATATAGCTGTACCATCACATAATAAAAATATAATCTCTGGGTCAGTGATGACTCAGAGATTTGTCACTTAATATCTAACTTTTCCAGCAATTTTTTGCCTCTTAGTAACTTTCCATTATTCATATATTTTTCAGGACCTAAAAATTATGCAGCCTCATAATATATGAATACACTACTGTAGTTGTATTAGAAAGGAGAATGTACAAAAACAATTATAAATGTGGTTGTTATAAGCAGCTTAATATCCAGTACTGGTGATATCTGTGGTCCGTGTCCATGTGCCATCCATATGTACAGTTGGGGAAATAAGTATTTGATCCCTTGCTGATTTTGTAAGTTTGCCCACTGACAAAGACATGAACCGTCTATAATTTTAAGGGTAGGTTAATTTTAACATTGAGAGATATAATATCAAAAATAAAATCCAGAAAATCACATTGTATAAATTATATAAATGTATTTGCATCCCAGGCTATAAATAACAGCTCACATCTGTTTGTTTAACCTTTACTGGTGACCTCAGAAAAAATGATTTAGGGTCCCCCTATAAATTCAAGCCAGCAAAGCAGAGACCAAACAGACAGCTGTGAGTTGATATTATTAGCCTGGCAAGAGGTCAGAGATATTGTCCCACCGCCCAGGCTGCCAACATCAGCCCTCCGCGGCCCCAGAAATGGCTGATCCATAAGGTACACCAAATCTGGCACTTAGCCTTGCTCTTCCCACTTGCCTGTGGCAGTGGCAAGTGGGGTAATAGGGCTGGGGTTAATGTCAGCCTTCTATTGTCAGCTGACATTAAGCCCAGGGGTTAGTAATGGAGAGGTGCCTATAATGCGCTCCCATTACTAACCCCATAACAAATTTGGAAATAAACACAGCAAGAATAAAATACTTTATTTGAAATAAAAATCAACACCCTGTTTTTCACATTTATTTAAAAATAAAAAAAAGTTATACTCACCTTGCTTCTATTCCATTGAAGCCCTTTTCCCATATAAAAGACAGAAAATAATAAAAAACATAATACTCCCCTTACGCCTAATTCATTGTCCCCTGTAAATAAACAAAAATAATAAACAAACATATCCCTCAACTGTCCGAAGTGAAGATAATCCATACTGTCTCACGCCGCCATCCATCTCGGCGATATTTGGTTTACAATGTGAACAATGGCATGATTTGACCAACCAGGCTAAAAACCAAGAGACAATGAGGTGTTGCAAGTGTAGCTTCACTGATGAGCGGTGACATCATAGAATTTATTGCCAGTCACTGAAGGTGCGTTCCCAGGCTCACTTCACTGTGAGCAGCCAGATGAACTGTGGCAATCACAATGAGATTAAAGTGAGAAAATTCTCATGGTGCTCGTGGTTATCTCATTGAGGTCACCGCAGTACAGCATCCCGACTGACAGTGAAGTGAGACTGAGAACACACCTTCAGTGAACGGTGGTAAGCGCTCATCACTGAAGCTGTGTACGCAGCACCTCATTGTCTCATGGTTTTTAGTCTGGATGTTCACATCATGCCACCCTTCAGGTTGTAAACCAGATATCGATTAGGGATATGGTTGTTTGTTATTTTGCTTTTCTTCCAAAAACAGTGCCCCACTAAGTCCACGGGTTCAATTGGTATTGCATCCAAACTCCATTCATGTAAATGGCGTTAAAGTTAACCGATCAGTTTCATTTTAGCAATGAAACTAGAGTCTTGTCTGTATAGGTCGTTGAACAACGATAAAAATGTGCCTGTTTTGTAGTCATCAGATGAGACAGTGCTGAGAAATCGAGCTGCACTAAGGCTAATGTGAGTGTGGCTTTAGGCCCTTCCCGGCCTGGCGAGTTTCCATTTTTGCACTTTCATTTTTTCCTCCCCTTTTTCCAAGAGATATAACTTTATTTATTTTTATGCCTATATAGAGGTACAAGGCTTGTTTTTAACAGGACAAGTTATATTTTGAATGACACTATTGATTTTACCATATAGTGAACTAGAAAACAGGTAAAAAATTCCAAGTGCGCTGAAATTGCATGAAAAGTGCAATTCCATAATGTTTTTTTTTTTTTTTTATTTACTATATTCACTATATGGTAAATCTGACAGGGCAATATGGTTCCCCAGGTCAGTGCGAGTATGCAGATACCAAAAATGTAAAATGTATACGTTGGGCATGGGATCTACTGCAGACCACCGGTTATCATGACAACCCATCGGAGCCCCGCGATCACGTGACGGGGGTGCCGCTGGGTGGAATTTGTGGCACACTTCCGGCCGAACCAGTGTAAATCCCACTTTCATTGATTGAGGGTGGGAATTAATTGGTTAACAGCTGAGGTTAGATCTTGGATCTACCGGTGGATTTAACAGTCACTTAATGGCTGAGTAAGGGTATGCTTCCACGGTAAGGAAATGCTGCGTGTTTGACGCTGTGTATAGCCGCAGCGTCAAACACGCAGCATCCTGATGTTACAGCATAGTGGAGGGGATTTCATGAAATCCTGTCTCCACTATGCGTTAAAACACGCTGGTGTCAAACCTGCGTAAACGGACATGCGGCTCTTCTTTTCAGATCGCAGCTTGTCCTTTTACCTTGTGGTGACGCTCTGTCTCCGCAAGGTAAATAACACAGTCCTATGTTCAATGAACACATCCGGTATCGCCGCGAGTTCAGAAGGGGGCGGGGCTTTGGGAGGAGCAGGGTTTCCCTCCATCCAAAACGCTGCCTATCCGGAACGTGGAACCACACCCTAAAGCAAAGGGACAGATGCGGGCTCAGTCTTGAGGTCATAGCAAAGGCATGGACGTTGTCCTTTGACATATATATATGTCAAAAAGGTCGTGAAGGGGTTACAGCTTAATTTTTTACCTATGGCACAATGAAAAATAGTACACATGAGGCACTGGGGTTTTTTTGGAAGTAGCAACAATGTTATTTTAATCCTGCACAGCCCCTTTAAAAATGGACTTAAGACAACAGAGTAAAGTTGTGAAAAACATTTTATTCTTGCAGCAAAGAGATGTTGTTAAAATGCTGACTCCACCGTACTCTGCAGCCAGAATTGAAGAACATTGAAATCACCTCATCAATTTGGATAAAGCCAACTATAAATGTTCCCTGGATATTAACGGAAGGGATCCCTGAAAGCTCCTCTATCCATCACTGTGAGTCTTTGGCTTCATGTTTAACTATTTGTTCCTGATTTTTTCCCACATGTGCACTGCTGACTAGCAACAGCTGAGCATAAAACTACTAAAGTAAAAAAGGTTTTTTTGGGAGAAGCCGGCGCTGCCTATGGTCAGCATGCAATACATAAAGTGTATATGCACATATTGGTTTCTAACTGTATTTAAAAATGAGACATTTGGCAAATAATTGATCAATTCTTTGAGCCACCCCGCCACGACAAGGCATTCTCATGTGGGCAGTCCTACTCTACGTTTTTTATTTCGCTGTGCCATTACGGCCTCCTAAATGTATTAAAAGCAAGACTGCAAAAAAATTTTTTTGCAAAATGCAAAAGTACCTGAAGCATTGCCGTGCGCGCTGGGTTATGCACGCCATTCTATCTGGGTTTTTTTTGTGATTGACCTAGGCTGCTGTACACACATACAGCAGCCCTGCCCTGCCCTAGGCTCTATTTGATTGTGCACCTGTGTCTGGGCCTGTTTCACCCTTCATCTGTGGTTGCTGGTTTGGCAGTGTGGAAGTCAGATCTGAAATGTCCATCTCCGGACCTGGTCAGCTTTTACCTGCGCTTGCCTTACTTGCAATGCAATGCAATGCCTTACTTGCTTGCAATGCTTCAGGTACTTTTGCATTTTGCAAAAAAATTTTTTTTGCAGTCTTGCTTTTAATACATTTAGGAGGCCGTAATGGCACAGCGAATATAAAAAAACTTAGAGTAGGACTGCCCACATGAGAATGCCTTGTCGTGGCGGGGTGGCTCAAAGAATTGATCAATTATTTGCCAAATGACTAATTTTTAAATACAGTTAGAAACTGTAAACCGTCTGCATATTTCGCACCGCACTCGGATGATATCCAAGTGCTGTGCGTTGTGTCACTCGCACCAATAGACTTATATGGGTGCGAGCGAGCCGAGTCTCGGTGCCAATCACTTTTTGTCTCTGGATGGAGGGAGCATTAAATTTTATCTGCATTTTAAGATAAAGTGTATTTTATGTGTTTAGGTATAAGTTGTTGACTTGCAGATTCAGTTATGGTCAAAGACGACCATTTTTAAAGAAGTATGTATGGGTGTGACAAAGACTTGTTAACAACAATTGTAGTGTGAATACTAAAATGCAGTTGTATTATGTTTTTATGATATAATGTGAAGTGTAAAATGCATAGACTGTTATAGGTACTAATGCTGCTGTGTGTGGGTACTGTATTGGTGACACCTAAGGTAACCTTGTACACGCAGTTCAGGGGTAGGGAAAGTGTAGACCATAGTTTAGGGATTAGTGATAGACAGGAACAATAGGCAGATAGACAGTGGTGGTGTAAGATATATGAAGAGGTTAAGATATGGTGAAATGTTTGGGGAATAGCCAATATTGAGACGGGCTAGAGGAGACAAAAAGTGGGAACACTTCCTGATTTAGGCCAGGGTCACATATGCGAGAAACTCGCACGAGAATCGACATGTAATTCTATGCATGTAATTCTATGCAGCCGCACGGTCCGGTCTGAGTGCCGGCGGCAATGCCGGGTGTTCATGCGAGAGACACACATGAGAATTGTGTGAGTTTCTCGCATGTGTGACCCCGGCCTTAGTCATATAGTCCAGTGGACTGGAGGCACATGGAGTACATAATGTTCTGGCAGCATGAAGCCATTCCAAATTTCCTGCGGACATTCCTGTAATGTACGGGACCTACAGTCCAAACTAGGCACTGCGGAGTGTCCCTTAATTACACCCATACAGAGGAAGCCGGATTGAGAAACACGACAGGTAAATATAATGGATCTTGGGAGTGTGATGGTGCCGAATAGGAAATCCCTGGGGCTGACAGGTGGATCAAGCATAGAGGTAGCCCAAACTGAACGTAAGCAGAAGCTTGAAATGTACTGTGTTGATGGAACTGGAACTGGAGGGTGCTATGCCCAATGCTGCGTGTTAAAGATAGATGTTCTTTAACTGTCCAGTAAAGTTGAACATGTTATAATGAACCGGGTGTTCCCTGATGTGTGCGTGACTGATCCTGGCTCTAAGGATATGGATGCAGCCTAGGCCTCTGGCTTACAAGTAGGGGCAAAGCAGACTTTACAACACATGTGTACTGGGACTAGTGTTGAGCGATACGATAATGCAAATATCGGCTATCGGCCGATATTAGCTCTATCGGCCTTTCGATAATTCGTTTCGATATTTTCGTCTTATCGAATACCGGAATCGGATTTGTCACTGTCAGTGTCCGTCGGTCGGGTCTGTCAGGAGTCAGCGGCACTTACCTGGCAGAAGATCTCCGGCGGTCACATCCCGGACTGCTTAATGGCCGCCATCCTCTTCTCCCCGGCGTCACATGCAGTTTCTCGCGATAACTGCAGTGACTGCTGGGTAATCGCGGCCGTAAAGCAGTCAGTCCGATGACGTCACCCCGGGGAAGCAGGTAATCAGCTGTGCTGCGCCGGGATGTCAGGCTCTGCCTGTCATTGCGATGTAGCAGAGCTGGATCGTCGTGGGACAATCGTTACTATGGACTGCGTCGGACAGGTGGTAATGTTGGTTTGTTTTTTTTCTTTTTTTACAGGAGATCGATGGCGTCGCAGGAATGAGAGTACAATAAAAGAAATGAAAACTGTGTTGTCTCTTTTATTTCATTAAAATACTTTTTTCTTGCTTTGTCTTTTTTTTATGCATTTAATAACTTTGGGATTAATAATGGATCGGTGTCTTATTGACGCCTCTCCATTATTAACCGGGCTTATTGTCACCGTGCAATCAACGGTGACATTAACCCCTTATTACCCCGCTTGCCACCGCTACAGGGCAAGTGGGAAGAGCCGGGTAAAGTGCCACAATTGGCACATCTTTTGATGCGCCAAATGTGGGGCTGCTGTAGCCTGGTATTATCAGACTGTTGAGGGCCAAAATCCATGGGCCTTGATAGTCTTTTAATACCAGGCCGCAGCAGTCTGCATTTTACTTGGCTGGTTAACAAAAATAGGGGGACCCCTACGCCGTTTTTTTTTCGAGGGGATCCCCTATTTTTGTTAACCAGCCAAGCTAAGCAGACTGCTGTGGCCTGGTATTATCAGGCTTGCAAGGTCCATGGATATTGGATCCTTACCAGCCTGAAAAACCAGGCCTCAGCGGTCTGCTTCATCTGGCTGGTTAACAAAAATAGGGGGGACCCCACGCCAATTTTTTTTGAGGGGATCCCCTATTTTTGTTAATCAGCCAGATATGCAGACTGCTGTGGCCTGGTATTATCAGGCTGGCAAGGTCCATGGATCTTGGCTCCTTAACAGCCTGAAAATCCAGGCCTCAGCGGTCTGCTTCATCTGGCTGGTTAACAAAAATAGGGGGGACCCCACGCCAATTTTTTTCGAGGGGATCCCCTATTTTTGTTAATCAGCCAAGATATGCAGACTGCTGTGGCCTGGTATTATCAGGCTGGCAAGGTCCATGGATCTTGGCTCCTTAACAGCCTGAAAATCCAGGCCTCAGCGGTCTGCTTCATCTGGCTGGTTAACAAAAATAGGGGGTACCCCACGCCATTTTTTTTTCAAAGGGAACCCTATTTTTGTTAACCAGTTCCCTCTGACGTCACTGATTGTGTCCCTGGCTGACCTGAAGTGAAAGTGGAAAGCAATCAATTAAGCTTTCCACTTCCTCTCCTGTCAGCCAGGAGAGGAACTCATTCATTTGGGGGTTTACTGTGAGGCTGCAGCATTAGCTGCGGTCCCTGCAGTAAACATTAACCCTTTCTGAAGGATTACACCGTGGGACCTGACTGTGCATCGGATTGGTAAGAATAATTTTGCTTTATTATTTTATTTTTATTACAGGAAATGGTTTTAGCAGGAAAATAAAATATGGTCAAAAACTGTGTGATTATTTCATTAAACTTCTTTTTTATTAAAGTGTGTGTGTTTGATTTTTCTTTCATACAATAGGATTAATAATTGATAGTTGTCTAATTGACAGCTCTCAATTATTAACCTGGCTTAAAGTGACCTTTCAATTGCAAGGTCATTTTAACCCCTTATTAACCCATTCGCCACGCTACAGGGCAATGGGAATAGACGGGCAAAGTGCCAGAAAGGGCAAATCTAATTAGAGATTTGCCCTTTCTGGGGTGTCTGGGGGCAGATGTTAGTAGCCGGGGGGGGGCCAAAAATAATGGTCCCTCTCTGGGCTATTATTATCTGCCCCCACTCACTGGCTTTGTCTGTCTGGTTGCAAAAATAGGGCGGGAGCCCACGCATTTTTTTTCAGCAATTTTACACCTCATATATATATATATATACATGTCATTAAATTTGTGACACATATATATATATATATTTATATTTATAGTTCATACACTTCTACATAGTATAATAGCCGCTAATTCAATTGCCGGCTTTTGTGAAAATGCAGAACCCGACATGAAATGACACTTGGTTTACATAGAGTTAACCATGTCTTTTCATGTAGTTTGATATCTGATTTGCACAAACAATTACATGAGTGTAAGTGTGCAAAATTTCACACCTGTAGGGGTTAATTAAAGGTGTAAATTCGTAGCAAAAAAGTCCGTTTTTTTTACAACGAATTTACACCTTTAATTAACCCCTACAGGTGTGAAATTTTGCACACATAGACTGATGTAATTGTTTGTGCAAATCAGATTGCAAACGACATGAAAAGACATGGTTAACCCTATGTACACCAAGTGTCATTTCATGTCGGGTGCTTCTGTCTTTTCACAGAAGCCGGCTTTACCCGGCAATTGAATCAGAGGATATTTTACTATGTAGAAGTGTATAAACTATACATATATGTATATATATATGTCACAATGACATGTATATATATTATATGTATTCTATGTGTGTATATTTAGTGTTTACAAGGAAATAAAGGTTTTTTTTAGTTTCGATATTTTGTTCCCATAGACTTACATGGGACTTCCGCTATCGAAATCGGATATCGACGATATTTAGTGATATCGGCGATACAATTTCGATACGATATTTTTAGATATCGAGCAATATCGCTCAACACTAACTGGGACACTTTATTTGTAGTGTACCAGGATGTGGAGAAGCAGCAGCTTACCCACAGCTACCACCCTGGGCACCTTACACATGTGGAAATATTACGGTAGAGGAGTAATGTGAAGGGAATATTATTATTATTATTATTATTACCGTATATACTCGTGTATAAGCCGACCCGTGTATAAGCCGACCCCCTAATTTCGCCACAAAAAACTGGGAAAACTTATTGACTCGTGTATAAGCCGGGTGTATAAACTGCCCTCCTGCTCTGTGCTGCCCCCGTCCTGCTCCTTGCTCCCCCATCCAGCTCTGTGCTCCTCTATTCTCCTCTGTACTCCCCCCCTCCTGCTCCGTCCTCCGCTGTGCTCCCCATTCCTTCTCCGTCCTCCTGTGCCCCCCCGTCCTGCTCCATGCTTCCCCCGTCCTCCGTTCTCCTCCCGTCCTCCTCCATGCTTCCCCATCCACCGTTCTCCCCCCCTGTCCTGCTCCATGCCTCCCTCGTCCTCCGTTCTCCTCCCCATCCTCCTCCATGCTTCCCCCATCCACCGTTCTCCTCCCCCGTCCTCCTCCATGCTTCCCCGTCCACCGTTCTTCCCCCCATCCTGCTCGTGCTCCTTGTCCTCTCCTCCATCATACTCACCCCTCCCCGTGCCATCGCTGAGCGTCCCTGCAATCCTGCAGCTCTCCCCGGCTTCCTTCAGCTCTCCAGCGCTGAGCGGTGATGTAATACCGCTCATTAAGGCCATGAATATGGACGCCACGCCTATGGGAGTGGCGTCGCGTCCATATTACATGACCTTAATGAGCGGGTATTACATCACCGCTCAGCGCTGGAGAGCTGAAGGAAGCCGGGGAGAACGCAGGATTGCAGGGACCCTCAGCGATGGCACGGGGAGGGGTGAGTATGATCCCAGCCACCGGCTCCTGCCGCGGCACCCCCTACCCTGCTGGTTTCTGCCCTATGACTCGTGTATAAGCCGAGGGGGCATTTTCAGCACGAAAAAAGGTGCTGAAAATCTCGTCTTATACACGAGTATATACGGTATTTATTTATATAGCGCCATTAATTCCATGGTGCTGTACATGAGAGGGGTTACATACAAAGTTATAGATATCGTTTACAGTAAACAAATTTACAATGACAGACTGGTACAGAGGGGAGAGGACCCTGTCCTTGCGGACTTACATTCTACGGGATAATGGGGAAGAAACAGAAGGTCGGGGGTGCGGCAGCTCTGGTGGTGGCGAGGCGGCAGCTCTGGTGGTGGCGGCAGCTCTGGTAGTGGTGGCGGCGAGGCGGCAGCTCTGGTGGTGGCAGCGAGGCGGCAGCTCGGGTGGTGGCGGTGAGGTGGCAGCGAGGCGGAAGCTCGGGTTGTGGCGGCGAGGCGGAATGGTTATTGCAGGCTGTAGGCTTTCCTGAAGAGATGGGTTTTCAGGTTCCGTTTGAAGGATCCAAGGGTGGTGGATAATCGTACATGTTGAGGCGTGGAATTCCAGAGGATGGGGGATATTCGGGAGAAATCTTGGAGGCGGTTGTGTGAGGAACGAATAAGTGTGGAGGATAGTAGGAGGTCTTGGGAGGATCGAAGATTACGTGAAGGAAGATATTGGGAGATTAGTTCAGAGATATAGGGAGGAGACAGGTTGTGGACGGCTTTGTAAGTCAGTGTTAGTAGTTTGAACTGGATTCGTTGAGGAATTGGGAGCCAGTGGAGGGATTTGCAGAGGGGAGAAGCAGGGGAGTAGCGAGGGGAGAAGAGGATTAGTCGGGCAGCAGAGTTGAGGACAGACTGGAGTGGTGCAAGAGAGTTGACGGGGAGGCCACAGAGGAGGATGTTGCAGTAATCGAGGCGGGAGATGATGAGGGCATGCACAAGAGTTTTAGTAGATTGAGGGCTGAGGAAGGGACGGATTCTGGAAATGTTTTTAAGTTGGAGGCGACAGGAGGTGGAAAGAGTTTGGATGTGTGGTTTGAAGGACAGGGCAGAGTCGAGAGTTACTCCGAGGCAGCGGATTTCAGGTGCAGGAGAGATCGTGATGCCATTTACCATAATAGATAGATCGGGTAGGGAAGATACATGAGATGGAGGAAAGATGATGAGTTCGGTTTTGTCAACATTGAGTTTTAGGAAGCGAGAGGTGAAGAAGGAGGATATGGCTGATAGACACTCTGGGATTCTGGACAGCAGAGAGGTGACATCTGGGCCAGAGAGGTAGATCTGAGTGTCGTCCGCATACAGGTGGTACTGGAAGCCATGGGACTTTATGAGTTGTCCTAGGCCAAGGGTATAGATGGAAAAAAGTAGGGGCCCCAGGACAGAGCCTTGAGGGACTCCAACAGAGAGAGGGCGGGATGAGGAGGTAGTGTGGGAGTGGGAGACGCTAAATGTGCGGTCGGAAAGGTAAAAGGCTATCCAGGACAGGGCAAGGTCTTTGATGCCAAGGGAAGAAAGAATCTGTAGCAGTAGGCAGTGGTCGACTGTGTCAAAGGCAGATGACAGGTCAAGGAGGAGGAGGATGGAGAACTGTCTGTTAGCTTTAGCTGTGAGTAAGTCATTAGTAATTTTGGTCAGGGCAGTTTCAGTGGAGTGGTGGGGGCGAGAAGCCAGATTGGAGGTTGTCAAGGAGAGAGTTAGATGAGAGGTGGGAGGAAAGTTGAGCGTGGACATGCTGCTCAAGGAGTTTGGAAGCAAACGGGAGCAATGATATTGGGCGATAGCTGGGCATAGCAGTTGGGTCAAGGTTTGTTTTTTTGAGGATGGGTGTGATGGTGGCATGTTTGAAGGCAGAGGGAAAGGTACCAGAAGATAGCGATAGGTTGAAGAGATGGGTTAGGGCGGGATGAGCATGTTAGTGAGGTTGGGGAGCAGGTGGGAAGGGATGGGGTCAAATGCACAGGTGGTGAGGTGAGATTTGAAAAGGAGGTGAGTAAGCTCTTCTTCAGTGATGTTGGAGAGGGAGGTTAGTAGGGAAGGACAGAGGTCTGGTATATGGAGTGGTTGGGGTGGTGGAACAGTAAAGGTTTGCCTTGTTTGGTCGATCTTATTTTTGAAGTAGGTGGCAAAGTCCTCGGCAGAGATGAGGGGAGTTGGAGGTGGCAGTGGTGGGCGGAGGAGAGAGTTGAATGTGCTGAACAGTTGTTTTGGGTTGTAGGATAATGAAGATACAAGGTTTGCAAAATAGGTCTGTTTAGCAGAGGTGAGGGCTATTTTGAAGGCAAGTGTAGCTTGTTTGAAAGCAGTGAAGTCGTCTGGCAGGCGTGTTTTTTTCCAATGCCGCTCCGCGACCCTGGATGATTGTCAAAGTTTTTTGCTGAGATTGTTGTGCCAGGGTTGCCTATTGATTCGTCGCACTTTGCCGTGCGTGAGAGGGGCGACTGAGTCTATGGCAGATGTGAGGGTGGTGTTATAGAAAGTGGTAGCGCTGTCTGTGTCGTGGAGTGAAGATATGGAGGACAGAGGTAGGAGAGAGTCTGAGAGTCTGTGAATGTCTAGGTGTGCGAGGTTTCTGCGAGGATGTGCCAGTGGCTGGACATAGGGGGCAGGTGAAGAGGACAGGGATGAGAAGGTGAGTAGGTGGTGGTCTGATAGGGGAAGGGGAGAGATTGTGAGATTAGATAGGGAACAGAGGCGAGTGAAGATGAGGTCTAATGTATGTCCGTCTGTGTGGGTGGCTGTGGAGGACCACTGAGTAAGTCCAAAGGATGAAGTAAGTGACAGGAGCTTGGAGGCTGCTGGCTGGCGGGTGTCAATAGGGATGTTAAAGTCACCCATGATAATGGTGGGGATGTCAGCAGAGAGAAAGTGAAGAAGCCAGCTGGAGAATTGGTCAATGAAGGCAGTGGCTGAGCCCGGTGGTCGGTATATGACGGCCATTTGGAGATTAGAGGGAGAGTAGATACGGACAGAGTGAACCTCAAAGGAAGGGAGCATGAGGGAGGATGGGGTTTGGATACGGTTGAAGGAGCAGTTATTAGAAAGAAGGACACCCACGCCTCCACCATGTCTGTTGCCAGAGCGAGGAGTGTGGGTGAAGTGGAGGCCGCCGTAACTCAGTGCAGCAGGGGAGGCCGTGTCAGCGGGCATCAGCCAGGTCTCAGTGAGGGCCAGGAATGAGAGGTTGCGGGAAGTAAAGAGATCGTGGATCACGTGGAGCTTGTTGCAGACGGAGCGGGCGTTCCAGAGTGCTCCAGAGAGAGAAAGCTGGGGGGTAGGGTTTAGTGGCACAGGTTTTAAGTGTGAGGGATTGCGGTAGTTTCTCTTACTGTGAGAAGTATAGGGGTGAGGATTAGTGGGATGTATGAGGCAGGGGGGGCCAGGATTGGGGGATATGTCGCCAGCAGTGAGAAGAAGCAGAGAAAGGGAAAGCAGATGGGTGAAGGAGAGTGAGCGGCTTACGTTATATTTTAGTGGGAGAGGTCTGAGGTTAAGAAGCAGGTCTGCAGATGAGGCGATGTGGGGGGGTAAGAGAGAGGGGGAGACAGTTATTTGGTTTGAGCTTGCAGGGGTTTGGGGGTAGCGAAGGAGAGTGAAGATTAGTGGAGCAAAAACGGTGAGGGCAAATGTGAACATGGTTAAAGAGCAGGGTAAAAGAAAGGCATGTAAAATTAGACAGGGATTATTCTTACCTTCTGACCAATTTCTGGACTATTTCTGGATATATTTCTGATGTAACACTTCAAAGATGTCACACTTAAAATGATGTCACATCTGACCAAGGCCATATCTGACCTGCTCATTCAACTTATACCATTCAAATGTCCAAGAAATGAAGCCAGGTGTGAAGGAGAGAGGGGAGGAGAAAGGAGTAGGAGGACGGTTCACAGCAGGGAGTAATTAACAGATTGCAGTTAATGGAACATTTGCCTAGCATGGGGGATAGGTCTAGGAGTGAGGATCACAGACATATCAATGTGTATTCAGTAAATCTGAAGTATGCTACATGGAATTAAAATCAGGGAAAAAGCAGCAGCGTACCAGTTAAAGCAGAAGAATAGGGGTACATAGGATTCTGGGGTGCAGTAGGTATTCTGGATAGAGAGAAGGTTCAGACGTACCAGTTAAAGCAGAAGAATAGGGGTACATAGGATTCTGGGGTGCAGTGGGTATTCTGGATAGAGAGAATGTTCAGATGTACCAGTTAAAGCAGAAGAATAGGGGTACATAGGATTCTGGGGTGCAGTGGGTATTCTGGATAGAGAGAAGGTTCAGACGTACCAGTTAAAGCAGAAGAATAGGGGTACATAGGATTCTGGGGTGCAGTGGGTATTCTGGATAGAGAGAAGGTTCAGACGTACCAGTTAAAGCAGAAGAATAGGGGTACATAGGATTCTGGGGTGCAGTGGGTATTCTGGATAGAGAGAAGGTTCAGACGTACCTGTGGATGAAAGTAGATGGATCAGGACATGACAGCATGAAGGGGAATATACCATGTGCTTTCATTCTGGATATATTTCTGATGTAACACTTCAAAGATGTCACACTTAAAATGATGTCACATCTGACCAAGGCCATATCTGACCTGCTCCATTCAACTTATACCATTCAAATGTCCAAGAAATGAAGTCAGGTGTGGAATATGATGGAGAGGAGCGGTATGAGGAGAATATGATGGAGAAGAGCTATGTGTGGAGGGATATGATGGAGAGTTGCTGTATAGGAAGAATATCATGGAAGTTAGCTGTTAGGGGGAATAAGAGGGAGAGGAGCAGTGTAGGGGGAATGCGATGGAGAAGAGTGGTGTGGGGGGATATGACAGAGAGGAGTGGTATGGGGAAAAAATATGGAGAGGAGCTGTGGGGGGAGGTTTACAGAGAGGGTCAGCTTGGGGATATACTATGGAGAGGTGTACCCCACACATTACGGAGAAAGCTAGTATGGGGGACAATACGGAGAAAGGCAGTGTGGGGGACAGTATTGGGGAAAGTGTGAGGAGGATATTTTGTGCAGGAAGTACACGTGGGGCAATTTTTGATCAGGGGTGCAACAAGGGAGATATTAATATTCTGGGGCAGTATAATGATACTTTTATTTTTAAGGGCACCATGTTGGCAAGTGCTGCTGAAGACGAAGAAGAGGGAAGTCTGCAGAGACAAGAACTACACATGAATTATCATCATGGCATCTGTACTACGTGGAAACAAAAGGGAATGATCAAAGAAGATATCACCCATAAGGTACCTGGATGTAAATGTTTATTTGTATTCCTTCCTGCATTTAATCAGTGTGGTTCCTGAATGGTCCACAGTCAACTCTCAGTATCTCCTTACCATTGTTAAGCACACAATGGGAGTTGGAGGTTTAAGTGATACAAGTGTATTTGGGGTTGACTTGAATCTGAAATTGATCACTGTTCTAAGTTTGGTGATATATTCCAGTACTGACAGTGATTCTGGCACTGCATTCATGTACTGACACTGGTTCTGGCACTGCTTTCATGCACTGACGGTCGTTCTGAACATGTAGCAATCCATAACGTGCTTGTGTTCACATTGATTTTTTGGAGTATATTTTTTTGACCCTTGGACCAAAAAATGTTGTGCACCCCTGATTTAAAGCATGACACACCAACAAAAGACAAAAACTGCAGGATCAAAAGCGTGATAAAAACACATGTTAAAAAAACGCAGTAAAAAAAACACAAGTAACACTAAGGCTGAGTTCATGAGCTGCACTCTATTTTCGAGGGGCTGCAATCATTATTTGTAAGCCAAAACTAAGAGTGGGTGAAAAATGCAGAAATGGTGATGTGTTTCTATTATACTTTTCCTCTAATTGATCAATTAATGATTTAGGCTTACAAATAATGATGCAAACTACTGTCCAAATACTCAATGTGGACTAAAAGTTCAACATATGCTGTAATTTTTTAAACCCACGGCAAAAAAAATGCAGTTTGTGAATGCAGCCTTTAGGAATGAGGCGACAGTCAGATTTTGTACAAGTTTTTCTACTTTCATGAGCACTATTGATTTACGAAATAAAAATAATTAAATCAATAATCACTCATTAAATACTCTGCCCCATCTGTGCAACTCATTTGTGTATTTGTTTTTCCAAATCGTTTTAAACTAAACATAAAGCGACTTTGACCAAAATCATTGGTAAAATCTATTGTTTTGTATCTACAGCTCCTACGCAGATCTGTTCGTCTCTGTGGTCACAGACTGCAAGCGCCGTGTCGTCTGATCCCGCAGTCGTACTCCCTTCCAACCCTCCTCAATATTTTGCTAGCGAAACAAAGGCAAGCGGTAATTTATCCTCCAGTGACTCACTAGAGGTTAATTATTAAGACTTGACCAAACACAAGGGCGCAATATTTTAAAAAGGAAAGTTTTTATGTAGTTCACTTATAATTTAGTTCTAGCTTTAGCCCAAGATTTATTTTTCAAGGTCTTTTTGAGAACATACAAACCTGTTTCCATAGTAAAGATTAGATGAAATTCTATTTTACCTTATAAAATACTTTTAAAAAAATGATATATATATATATAATATATATATATATATATATATATATATATATATATATATATATATATAAATGTATTTCCCATGAAATAACAACTCAGGAACAACTTGTGTTATGCTGTTCCTCTGTTATTCTGCCTCAAAATGTATTAACTAAACTGCCAAATGGGTGTTACCATTCGTCTTTCCTAATCGGCGTGTCTTTACAGACTGTCAACACTGATTGGACGGTGAAAACCAATAGAAATAATGAAGGAACAAATGATCAGAATATTCAAGAAATATATTCACGTTTTTATTATGATATTAAAAATATGATAAAAAATTAGATACATAAATATACAGATAAACAATAGGGGACTTGATGACATAAACTAGTGAGCAAGAGCACATAACATGATCTGTTATGTTACGGTAGCTGAGGAGTGCAGGTAAAAAAGGCAATACACCAGAGCAGTTGGAATCTATGAGATTGCAGTACCCTGACTAACCACCACAACTAGAGGCAGCCGTGGAGCGTTCCTACGATGGTCCTAGACGCCTCGTCACAGCCTGAGAAACTAACTACACCTAAAGATAGAAATAGGAAAGCTATCTGCCCGGAGCAGAACCCCAAAGATAATAGAAAGCCCCCAAACATATAATGGCGGTTAGACAAGAGGAAATACTGACACAGAAAGAAAATAGTATGAGCAAACGCTGGGGCCCAAACTATCTAAATAGAAAAGGACAGGAAGGGTACGTACTGCAATCCAGAAAACCCTGAAAAACACCAACATACTAATTTCAAAATCACCTGAGATCACACGACCTCTACCACCTAAATTAGTTCTCTGGTGTAACAAAAACAGCAGCCACTGAAAAAACTGCAAAAAGCAAAAGTACAAAACACAGTGGCTGGACTAAACTGAGAGGGCAAAAAGCCCCCGGAGGGGACCCAGAAGGCCCCCACAGAAGTGCAGGACAAAATGCAAAAATATAGCAAAAACACAAAATAAGAAATTGTCTTATCTGATAGCAGGAGATGCAGACACGACACAGCAGGCTACAAGGGAAACTGGAAAGAAGGATTCAGACCAGAACAACTGATCACCGGCAACCCTGATGGGAAAATGATTCCCTTAAATAAGACCAATCAGTAACACCTGATTCCCAATCCTCACTAGCACCGCTTGTAACCACAGAGGGAGCCTCTGCTCAGAACTCATCTCAAACCCATTCACAACAGTACCCCCCCCTTGAGGAGGGGTCACCGAACCCTCATTTGAGCAACCAGGTCGGTCAGGATGAGTTCTATGATACGCACGGATAAGTCTCCTAGCATGGATGTCCGAAGCAAACACCCAAGAATTATCTTCCTGACCATAACCTCTCCATTTAACCAAATACTGGAGTCTTCGTCTAGAAAAACGAAAATCCAATATTTTCTCAACCACATACTCCAGATTGCCCTCAACCAAAACAGGGTCAGGAGGCACAGCAGCAGGAACCACTGGCTCAACAAACCTCTTCAACAAGGACTTGTGGAACACGTTATGGATCTTAAATGTCCCTGGAAGAAGCAAACGAAAAGAAACAGGATTAATAATCTCCATGATCTTATAAGGTCCAATGAACCTAGGCTTAAATTTAGGAGATGCTACTCTCATAGGAATATTCTTTGAGGACAACCAGACCAAGTCCCCCACTTTAAACCGAGGACCATCAGTCCTATGCCGGTTAGCAAACCGCTGGGCCTTCTCCTGAGAGAGGGACAACCTCTCCACTACCTGGTCCCAAATCTGCTGCATACGCTCAACAACAGAGTCAACACCTGGACAGACAGAAGCCTCCGTCTGTCCTGAAGAAAATCGAGGGTGAAACCCAGAATTACAGAAAAACGGAGACATCAAAGTGGCAGAGCTAGCCCTATTATTAAGAGCAAACTCAGCCAAAGGCAAAAAAGAGACCCAGTCATCCTGATCAGCAGACACAAAGCATCTTAGATAAGTCTCCAATGTCTGGTTTGTTCTCTCAGTTTGACCATTGGTCTGAGGATGAAATGCCGAGGAGAAAGACAATTGAACACCCAGTTTAGAACAAAAAGTCCTCCAAAATCTGGAAACAAACTGGACTCCTCTGTCAGACACAATGTTCTCAGGAATGCCGTGTAAACGAACCACGTGCTGAAGGAACAACGGCACCAATTCAGAGGAGGAAGGCAACTTAGGTAATGGCACAAGATGTATCATTTTGGAAAACCTATCACAAATTACCCAGATGGTGGTCATTCTCTGAGAAACAGGAAGATCGGAAATGAAATCCATAGAGATATGGGTCCATGGTCTCTTGGGCACAGGCAATGGCATCAACAAACCACTAGAGCGAGAGCAAGGCTTGGAGCGAGAGCAAGTCCCGCAGGACTGCACAAATTCCCTGACATCGCGAGACAAGGTAGGCCACCAAAAGGACCGACTAACCAAGTCTCTGGTACCAAAAATTCCGGGATGCCCAGCCAATGCGGAACAATGAATCTCAGACATCACACTCTTTTTCCATTGGTCCGGGACAAACAATTTTCCAACAGGGCAGCGCTCGGGCCTATCCTCCTGACACCCCTCCAGAGCAAGTCTCAAATTAGGCGAGATGGCGGAAAGAACTACACCCTCCTTCAAAATAACAGAGGGATCAGATAGCTCAGGAGAGTCCGCAAGGAAACTCCTCGAGAGGGCATCCGCCTTAACATTCTTAGTGCCAGGAAGAAAGGAAACCACAAAATTAAAACGTGTGAAAAACAAGGCCCACCTGGCCTGTCTAGGATTGAGTCGCTTGGCAGATTCCAGATAGACCAGATTCTTATGGTCCGTAAGGACCACCACCTGATGTTTGGCTCCCTCCAGCCAATGTCTCCACTCTTCAAAAGCCCACTTCATGGCCAATAACTCCCGATTACCCACGTCATAATTACGTTCAGTAGGAGAAAATTTTCGAGAGAAAAAGGCACAAGGGTTACTTTTAGAGGTCTCTGGATCTTTTTGGGACAAAACGGCACCTGCCCCAATTTCAGAGGCATCAACCTCCACCTGAAATGGCAGAGAAACATCAGGCTGCCGTAGAACAGGAGCAGAAGTGAATCTCTGCTTAAGTTCCTGAAACGCAGAGACTGCCTCAGGAGGCCAATTCACCACATCAGAACCCTTTCTGGTCAAATCAGTTAATGGTTTAACAATAACAGAGAAATTACCAATAAATTTACGATAAAAATTGGCAAAACCCAAAAATCTCTGAAGAGCCTTTAATGAAGTAGGTTGGACCCAATCACAGATGGCCTGAACCTTGACCGGGTCCATTTCAATAACAGATGGGGACAAAATGAATCCCAGAAATGAGATCTTCTGTACGCCAAAAAGACACTTTGATCCCTTCACATACAGAGCATTCTGTCTCAAAATCTGGAATACAGTTCGAACATGTTTCACATGAGAGTCCCAGTCATTAGAAAAAATCAAGATATCATCCAAATAAACAATCAGAAACTTGTCCACAAAATCCCTGAAAATGTCATTCATGAAGGACTGGAAGACGGAAGGAGCATTAGTGAGCCCAAAGGGCATCACAAGGTACTCAAAATGCCCTTCAGGGTGTTAAATGCCGTCTTCCATTCATCCCCGTGCTTAATGCGAATAAGGTTATACGCCCCCCTGAGGTCAAGCTTGGTAAACCAAGTAGCGTTTTTCACCCTGGAAAACAGGTCAGAAATCAAGGGTAACGGGTATTGATATTTCACAGTAATATTGTTCAAGAGACGATAATCAATACACGGCCTTAATGAACCATCTTTTTTGGCCACAAAGAAAAAACCGGCACCTAAGGGTGAAGAGGATGGTCTGATATGACCCTTCTCCAATGATTCCTTGATATAAGACCGCATAGCGTCATGTTCAGGTATAGACAAGTTAAAGAGGCGACCCTTAGGGAATTTACTACCTGGCACTAATTCAATAGCGCAGTCATAGCTCCTATGGGGAGGTAAGGATGCAGATTTACTTTCGCTAAACACATCAGAAAAATCAAACAAAAAGTCAGGAACATCCTCAGCCTGGGGGGAGGCAGAAAAAACAGGAGTGTTGGTATTAACACATTGGCAGCCCCAACTGGTTACAGACACAGATTTCCAATCCAAAACAGGATTATGAGACTGTAACCAAGGGAAACCCAGCACGATAATGTCATGCAGATTATATAGAACCAAAAATTTGCAGCACTCCTGGTGATCAGGTTCAACCCTCATTATCACCTGAGTAGAAAACTGGGGTTTATTCTCAGCCAAAGGGGTAGAATCGATCCCCAGTAGGGGAATAGACTTCTGTAGGGGTATCAAGGGAAATCCACAACGTTTAGCAAAATCATAATCCATCAGGTTAATAGCTGCTCCAGAATCAACGAAAGCCTGAGCAGAAAATGAGGACAGAGAGCATATCAGAGTGACAGTTAATAAAAACTTAGTCTGAACACTACCCAAGACAACTGAGCGTGCAAAACGTCTTCCCGCTTAGGGCAGACTGAAATAGCATGAGAGGCATCACCACAGTAGAAACATAACCCATTGCGCTTTCGAAACTCATGACGCTGTGCCCCAGACACCACTCCATCACACTGCATGGGCTCAGCAGCTGGCTCACAAGGCAACACCACTCCACGCATACTTCTCCGCTCACGCAAACGTCTGTCAATTTGAATCGCTAATGACATAGAATCATTGAGACCAGAGGGGACAGGGAATCCCACCATAACATCCTTTACATTATCCGACAGACCCTTCCGGAAAAGGGCCGCCAAAGCGTCGTCATTCCATTTGGTCAGGACTGCCCACCTACGGAATCTCTGACAGTATAACTCAGCGTCATCAAGCCCCTGATTTAATGCCAACAAGGCTTTTTCAGCTTGATCAGTGATATTAGGCTCATCGTACAATAACCCCAAAGCCTGAAAAAATACATCAACATCACTCAAAACAGGATCCCCAGGTGTCAGGGAAAAAGCCCAATCCTGAGGATCGCCGCGCAGGAGAGAGATGACAATTTGAACCTGCTGCGCTGCGTTTCCTGAGGACTTAGATTTTAAGGCAAGAAACAATTTACAATTATTTTTGAAATTCTGAAACTTAGCTCGATCCCCTGAAAACAAATCTGGCATGGGGATCCTAGGTTCCACAACAGGCAACCTAGCAAGATATGCAGCAATACTCTGAACCTCAGTGGCAAGCTGATCCACACGGCCAGACAACTGTGCAAACTCCATTGGGAGAAAAGATCCTCCCCAGCACCCAGAGATACAGAGGGAAAAAAAAAAAAAAAAAAAAATGCAACAAACAGAAAAATATCTCTGACAACTTTTCTTCCTTCAAAATATTTTTTTTTTTCCCTTCTGTGAGTACCATACAATTTTTATGGCCGGTGATACTGTTATGTTACGGTAGCTGAGGAGTGCAGGTAAAAAAGGAAATACACCAGAGCAGTTGGAATCTATGAGATTGCAGTACCCTGACTAACCACCACAACTAGAGGCAGCCGTGGAGCGTTCCTACGATGGTCCTAGACGCCTCGTCACAGCCTGAGAAACTAACTACACCTAAAGATAGAAATAGGAAAGCTATCTGCCCCGGAGCAGAACCCCAAAGATAATAGAAAGCCCCCAAACATATAATGGCGGTTAGACAAGAGGAAATACTGACACAGAAAGAAAATAGTATGAGCAAACGCTGGGGCCCAAACTATCTAAATAGAAAAGGACAGGAAGGGTACTTACTGCAATCCCAGAAAACCCTGAAAAACACCAACATACTAATTTCAAAATCACCTGAGATCACACGACCTCTACCACCTAAATTAGTTCTCTGGTGTAACAAAAACAGCAGCCACTGAAAAAACTGCAAAAAGCAAAAGTACAAAACACAGTGGCTGGACTAAACTGAGAGGGCAAAAAGCCCCCGGAGGGGACCCAGAAGGCCCCCACAGAAGTGCAGGACAAAATGCAAAAATATAGCAAAAACACAAAATAAGAAATTGTCTTATCTGATAGCAGGAGATGCAGACACGACACAGCAGGCTACAAGGGAAACTGGAAAGAAGGATTCAGACCAGAACAATTGATCACCGGCAACCCTGATGGGAAAATGATTCCCTTAAATAAGACCAATCAGTAACACCTGATTCCCAATCCTCACTAGCACCGCTTGTAACCACCAGAGGGAGCCTCTGCTCAGAACTCATCTCAAACCCATTCACAACAATGATCCATATACCTATAACCTGTTACAGAGATTAATAAATGGAAACCCTTAGTGGGAAATTCAAGTATTTATGAAATGTCCAGAGATTATTGACGTCGATTATTTGTTGGTTTCTAGAAGGGGCTGCAGTAAGCCGAGGCTATATGGAAGCCCCACATGACTGCCATTGGGAGCTGGGTAAGGTTTTCTTGGGTATGGGGGTTTTTGTTTTGAAATCAGGGGGGGGTGATTGGTGGATGGGAAGATAGGGGCGGAAAAAGGGGCGTTCCGAGGGGCAGCCTAAGGGAAAGTGCGGGAAAAGGTGCCATTCTGGAAAACATTTTGAAGAGAGAAGTACTCACATGCCATGGAGCCCGTGGATGACCTCTTTAAGAGACTCAGGGACGCAGCGCGCTCCAGGAGGGGAGGATGGTTGCAGGAGCAGCTGTCTTCTCTCCTCAGTGAATCCGGGTCGCTAACAGTGGGCAGCAGGGACAGGAGGACGAGGCCTCCCGAGCAGCTGTCCCCTGAGGTGGCGGCGCGTGGAGGAGCCCCTCCGGGGACCCTGCAGAGGGGTGCGGTAGTGCGGTAGTGGGCTCGCCCGCCGCCGTGCCCGCTCTGGCAGGAATCCTAGGAGCCGGTCCGCCGGCTAGAGTGGAGACAAGGCTGGAGTCAGCGCGCGGCCTGCGACGGAGTGACGCGGTAGGCCCGGACCGGAAGATCGGGCCACAACTGAACCATACGTGCGGCCTGGGCAGCCGGGGCCAACCGCAGGCGGCGGTGGGCCCAACCATGAGGCGATGTCCCAGGAGGGAGCATCCATCGCGCCGTGACGCGGGCGCGCGGCCGATACTGTGCGGCGCGCGTGGCAGGCAGCACTGCCACGGCGGCCTACCGTAAGTGCATCGCGAGCCCGCCGTGGTGGGAGCGGGAGTGCGTTATCGTGTGGGGCCTAGGCGGCGACGGGATGCGGATAGCGGATCAGGGGACAGAGTTAGCCCGGATTCCACCCGGGGAGAAGAACTCCTGGCATCCAGCGCAGTGACAGGCCAAGAGCGGCGGGGGCAGGCGTTGTAGGGAGGGCTGCAGGCTGGCAGTCACCTGAGAACCAGAGGCTGCCAGGTCCAAGCTGAAGAGGAGCGGCAGGCAGCGATGGCGCTCTGTCTGGCAGGTCGCGCAGTACGACAGGCCGGCTGGATGGGGCAGTGGTGCAGTCCCGGTCGAGACGGCGGTCTGCAGTGGGACAACTTACAGTGGCACCGGTCCCCCCGATGACGAGGAGGTCGGAGGCGGGCAGTGTACATCACGATGACCTGAGTCGGCTGGATTCTGGATTTCCGGCTGGTGGGGACACAGCACCCGCGCAGCCCGGTGAGTATGACTCTATGTACTGTTTGTCGCCCACGGGGGCTGTGGGACAGAAGGTTGTAGGAGGTCTGGTAATGGGGTTGAAGGGATTACAGGCGGACGGTTCCGGGGGCAATGGGGATGGGGATTTGCGAGAGGTTTTGCGGGGTATGGCGCAGGCTTTGCAGAGGTTGGAGAGCGGGGTGTCAAACACGGTCAGGAATACCCTGGTGGGTGCATGGGCGTCAGGGGTAGTGGTCGAGTCGACGGTTGGTACTGTCAGCTCGGTCCAGGTAGAGGAAGAGCGGCATGGGGGTCATGGGGTATCTGTCTCCGTCCAGATGGAAAAGGACAAAGGGGAGTCGATTAAGCTGGACGATCGCGCCAAAGGGGAAGTTTATGTGTGCTTTGAGGGGCCTTTGGGGGCTCATCTCAAGAAAGAGGTAAAGGAAAAGATATGGCGCGATGAATATGAGGAGATATTCTCCCTTTTGCCATTGGAAAAGTTTAACTTGGACAAAAGTAAGAAGGAGGATAGTAAAAAAGAGGAGGAAAAACGACGGTGGCGTTTGATTCCGCAAACATTGGTAAATTGGTTGCAGGCTTTTGCAATCTTAGCCAGCGTGATCGGGGAGAAGGCCCCAGAGAATTGTTCTGTTTTATTCTGGTATTTGGATGCTATTGGGAAGCGCATCGGACATACGCGAGCAATTCCGGCAAAGGAAGGCGGTGAGACCTGAGATAAAATGGGACCAGAAGGATATCGGGTTATGGCTGAAGGTCATGGCACCGGTCAGGTATGGCCAGTCCTTTCATGGTGGGGGACGGACCAGTAGTCAGCAGTCAGGGAAGGGGTCTGGTGGGCAAGGGGTGCAAGGAGCAAAAGATAAAATGGGCACATGCTGGCAGTTCAATGACGGCCAGTGCAAATACGGGAGTACATGCAAATTTAAACACGAGTGCTCGTTTTGTAGCGGAAGTTCTCATGGGGCGTCCAAGTGTTTCAAAAGAGCGAGAGGAAAGTCCACAGTGGGCGCCGGTCATGGGGGAGACGCCAGTGAGGTGTCAAAGGATGGCCCCCATTCTAAATAGGTACCCTGACCGGGATGGACAGAGATTCTTAGTAGGGGTTTTTGCGGAAGGTTTTAGAATTCCCCCTCCCAGTCATACTGTACCTTTTTCCATGAAGAACCTGAGGTCGACTGCTTTGCACCCAGACGTTGTTAGTGCTAAATTGTTAAAGGAGGTGGAGTTGGGCAGGATGGCGGGCCCGTTTTCTCTCCTTGCCAGTGGTGGGAGCTATTATTTCCCCTTTGGGGGTAGTTCCAAAAAAGGAAGCTAGCAAGTTCAGTTTGATCCAGCATTTGTTGTACCCTAAGGGGCGGTCGGTGACCTATGGTATATCTCAAGATTTATGCTCGGTGGAGTATACGTCGTTTGATACGGTGGTGCGGTGGGTTCGGAAGTACGGTTTGTGCGCACTGTTGTCAAAGACAGATATCGAAGCTGCTTTTCGGTTGCTGCCAGTTCATCCGGACAGCATTCCGTTGTTGCATTGTTTTTGGGAGGGGGGGGTGTTGCTTGGATAGATGTTTGCCGATGGGTTGCGCGTTTCGTGTTCATTGTTTGAGAAGTTCAGTACAATTTTGGAATGGGTGGTTCGGTATGTTGCTGGGGTTCAATCTGTGATTCATTATCTGGACGATTTTTTATTCATTGGTCCGCCAGGTTCGGCTTTGTGCAGAAATACTTTAGCCGCAATGGAATGGGTTGCCGGTCTTTTTGGTGTGCCGTTGTCTGGGGAAAAAACTGAGGGCCCATCTACGTCCTTAAGTTTTCTTGGAATTTGGATTGATTCAGAGAGGATGGAGTGCAGGTTACCTGACAACAAATTGTTGCTTCTTCAGCAAGAGGTCGATAGGGCTCGGAAGTTACGTAAATTGACGCTGAAGAAATTGCAGTCATTGTTAGGACAATTGAACATTGCGTGTAGAATCGTGCCTATGGGTAGAATTTTTTGTCGCAGGTTGGCTCGCGCGACTGCGTGTGTTCAAGCACCGCACCATTTTATTCGATTGGGGAAGGAGCACAGGGATGATTTGGCCGTCTGGCAACGTTTTTTGACACACTACAATGGGAGGTCGTTAATTCAGCAGGAGGTTGTGAGTAATTTTGAATGCGAAATTTACACGGATGCGGCGGGAGGAGTTGGTTATGGGGCTTATTGTAAGGGAAGGTGGAGCGTTGGAAAGTGGCCTGAGAAGTGGAAAAGAGTTGGGTGGACGAGGAATTTGGCGCTGTTGGAATTGTTCCCTATCGTTGTGGCAGTATTCATTTGGGGAAAGTCTTTTTGTGGATAAGAAGGTGCGTTTTCATTGCAATAACATGAGTGTGGTGGGGATAATTAATTTGTTGTCAGCATCGTCTCCTTCAGTGATTAAGTTGGTGCAGGAGCTGGTCTTGCGTTGTGTGGAGTTGAACGCTTGGGTATCTGCAGTGCATGTTCCTGGCGTAAATAATTCTATAGCGGATTCTTTATCTCGTTTTCAGTGGGAGAGGTTTCAGGACCTGGCACCGGAGGCGGAGGAATCAGGAACGGAATGCCCTTCTCACTTGTGGCGTGTGGTTATGGACGAGCAGGCCAATTGATTCGTGAGTCAGTCACGGGTAGGACATGGGCGTCCTACGAGGAGGCGTGGGGGCTTTGGCGCGATTGGTTGTTGCAGCAGAGAGCAGTGGACTCAGATGAGGGTAGGGCGCATGCCTTGTTATTGTTGGTAGGGGAATTAGCGTATAGCTCCTGGTCAGTTTCGAGGATAAATAAATTCATAGCAGGCTTAGCTTTTGGTTGTCGGTTGCCAGGGTTTGGGGACGTTACAAAAAATTGTTTTAGTTAGGCAAGCATTAAAGGGGGTACATAAGGGTAACCGATCCGCGGACAGGCGTCGACCGATTTCGTTCGGCCTGTTGGAACGTTTGGGCGGTGTTTTGGAGAGAATTTGTTCTTCTAATTTTGAAGTGGTTTTGTTTCAGCTGGCTTTTTCTTTGGCATTTTTTGGTGCTATGAGGATAGGTGAGTTGGTTGTCGCTAGCAAAACTAGAATGGGGGGCCTGATGGCGGAGGATGTGGAGTTGTGCCCGGGCGGTATTTTATTTTGGATTAGACGGTCTGAGACGGAACAATTTGGAAGAGGTAAGCGGGTGGTGCTGGGAACGGTTTCCAGTTCTCCCATGTGTCCGCACAAATGTTTGACTCAGTATTGGCGTGTGTGGAGTTGCAGGTCAGGACCATTGTTATGTCATAGCGCGGGGACATTCCTATCTCGTTTTCAGTTTATAGTGGTCTTGAAGGAGGGCTTAAAGGAATTGGGTGTCTCCTCTGATTTCTATGGTTCTCACTCTTTTCGTATAGGTGCGGCGTCAGAGGCGCATATGCGTGGTCTAGGGCCAGACGTAATTTGCCGCATCGGTAGATGGAGCTCTAATTGTTACCTGAGCTATGTGCGTTCTTAATTTATATAGTGTCGGTGTTTTTTGCAGGTGAGGTTATGTTGTTGTTTTTGTATTCACAGAACCATTGCTAACCTGGATTTTTGGATACTCATTCGTTCATTGGGGGGCGGTACGTGCCGACGTGAGGCCAGACGGCAGACAGCTGGGACTCAGTAGACATCAGGTGGTAGTGCGCTGGTTGGGTTTCAGAGGGATGGTTTGGGCTGGAGTACTGGGGGAATTTAATCGGGCGGTTCGCCATGAGAGGTCGCCCGATATTTTGGTTGTACATATGGGCGGGAACGTTTTAAAAAAAAAAAACTGGTTAGGGAACTAATTCGAGATATCCGTTTTGATCTGTTGAGATTATGGGTTTCGTTCCCCGGGGTTTTTGACAGTTTGATCAGAAATAGTTCCGAGACAAAGATAGAGGGGGGTCAGATCATTAAAGGGGATCAATAGAGCTAGGGTAAAGCTGAATAGGGCAATATCTAAGTTCGTTTCTAGGAATTGGGGTATTTGAATTGGAAAAGGGGGTGGGTAATTTTTGGAGGGAGGATGGGGTTCTTTTGAACGATATTGGGATAGACTTGTGGGCATTGGCAATTCAGGAAGGTTTGGAGCAGGTGTTGGTTGTTTTGGGGCACTCACGAACCTGAGGTGATCAGGGCCGTTCGTGGTTGGCGGGGGGTGGGGTTCTTGGAGTTGGTATGATTCAGGGATGGAATTTTGAAGTAAATAGCGGGCATTTAAATAAGGTGGGGTGATCTGGCTTTGGTTATGGGCTCTGGACAGGGTTTTTACCCTGGGAGCTCGTGGTGGTTTTTGTCTTCCCTCAACGGGTTGTTTGGTGCCCTCGAGCTGGTGGTTACGGCTGGGGGTAACATGGTGGTCGAATTTATTTGGTTCATTAACAGTAAAAGATAGATCTTTTAGCTCCAAGAACCCTCCCCTCAGTTTTTCGGAAGATGTTTATGCATATATATATTGTTATATATATGATTATGTATTTATGTATGTTTGTTAATAAACTGGCTGCTGTGGCCAATATTATCCAACGAATTTAAGTGTAATGTTTTATTTTAAAGGGGGCCTGGTCAGCGATGGCTGGGGTGACTTAGAGGGCAGTAAAGAAAGGTAGGAAAACCTCACCAAGTCATCATATGCGGTCATGTCTTTTATGTTCTTTAGAGACACTGTAAATTCATCGAAATCCTTTTGGTCTTCTCTGATTATTATTTGGCACAGTTCGGGGATCATCGGTATTTTAAGAAAAGAATGTGATGATATTAGAAATCAATGCAATCAGTAAAGGAGTCGTCCAGCCTTATGGAAATAGGGGTGTAATCAATATTCAGTTATACTGTTCACCATCTTCAACATCTCTGCTTCCTGTCATTAAATGGTAATAACCAAGTTTACTTTTGGAGGCTGAAAATCAATACAGGATTATTAATAAAGCATGACATTAGAAAATGACCTATTGTATTTTTTATTTCCTTTTTTTGTGTTTTTTTTTTGTCTAGCTTCTAGAAAAAATATATCATCACTCTATTTTTTTCATGCCCGACGTTTGGGAATCATACAGTATTGTATTCATTGAATTGTTGCTGTTATACTGCTACGGAAACAGGTTTGCCTTTGAGGCCGGCGTCACACTGCCGAGTTTGATGCGAGAAAGTCGTGTGACCTATAAGGGCTCTTTCACACTTCAGTCGTGCGACGTCAGTCAAAATCCGTCAAAATGTGAAAAAAACGGATCCGCCATTTTTTTTTGGCGGATCCGTTTTTTTCCCATAGACTTGCATTAGTGATGGATTTTGACGGATGGTAGTCCGTTAGGTCCGCTTTTTGACGGATCCGCCAAAAAATTGGCGTCCGTCATTTAAAAAAAAACGTCCAATGCAACGTTTTTTTTGAGCGCCAAAATGGCGGACAACGGCGGATCCGCCGCATCCGCCATTTTTTTACAATGATAAACACCTACAAAGTTAATAAATATAGATAACACCAAAAACACAAGTCATACAAAGACTCAAATAGTGTATATAAAAGTTTTTTTATTAGAAATATATTTAATATATAAAAGATCCAGTGATCACCGCAAAGAAAATTGGTGGGTCACCTGGACTACTAAAAACATGTACATATATGATCCAAAGTATAATACACATAAAGAATATAAAGTGTGCAAATAAAGTTGGAGTACCTAAAAATACATATAGTGAATAGTGATCAATGTAATAACACAAACAAGTGAAAAAAATGTATCAACAAAATACCCCAAAAAAAGAAAGATCATACATAATTACCTATGTGGTATAAAGAAGTCCAGGCACCCACCACACCCGACGCACGTTTCGCATCAAAGCTTCGTCCAGGGGTGGTGGAATGCTGGAGAGGAAGGTATTTGAACACACAGTGAACCAATCAGGAACGAATATAACCGGTAGACAGCTGCATCAAGCCATTACCCTACTCGACACATAGAAAAATATTAATCAAACCGCACACCAAACACGGAAGTGAACGCTAGTGCCGACAACCGGAAATGACGAATCGGCCCATAGCAGAAGCTAGAACGCCGAAAATGACAAGTCGACATAGTAATCAATGCCGCAAAACCGGAAATGACGAATCGGCATCTTAGGTAACGACAGAGGCAAAGCGAAGTATGTGTAACTAAGCAACCTTTTTTTTAACACTTGCAGCATTTAGACCGGACATACAGATATCGGCCGAACACATGAAGTATAATGTAAAGCGCCTGAGAAGATAACTAGAATCCAGTTATGCGATCAAATCAAGATCGCAAAACTGAAACTCACGTGAGTGATAGGACACAGGCATTTAAACAAACATCAAGCGGCAAAGTGACAACCAATACATACAAAAATCAATAATCAAAACATAGTGACAAAAATAATGTATATATATAATGAATAATATAACAATTTATACAACAAATAAAACGTGACATAGATGATGAAAGTGAATGATGCATATAACGTCAATATATATTTAATAAATTGCCGCAGATTGAGGCCGTGGAGCACCTGAATAATAAAGATCAAATAAAAATAGTTGTTAGAACCAGCATAAGGAAACAACAGAAGATAGGACCAAATGCACGAATAAAAATAAAAATAAAAATAAAAACATTTTATTAAAATAAAATAGAGAAATAAAATAATTATAAAAAAGGAACAAAGCTATTGTTTTCATTGAGACCCAGTGGGGCAATGGTATCCAATTTATATATCCAAGTAGTTTCTTTTTGGGCTAAGAGTTTCTTCCAATTACCACCACGTGGCCCAATGAAAACATGATCTATACCCTTAAAGAGAAGACCACTGGGGTCACAATTGTGTTTCAGCCAGAAATGACGGGGAATAGGTTTCAAGACTGAGGGGTCCTCTATCCCAGCTGCCCCTTCAATATCCAAAACATGTTCACGTATGCGTTTTTTAAATTCGCGTGTAGTCATACCTATATAAATTAGACCACAAGGGCAAGTGGCATGATAAACCACTGCTCTAGTGGTACAATTGACACTGTGCGTGATAGTATATTTTCTACCTCCAGAGTCAGTAAATTCATTCGTCGTATCAACATTCTTACACGCGACACATTTATTACATGGAGAACAACCCCATTTGGGGCCCTTGGAATTGAAGATATATTTAGAATTTCCCCGATGATAGCTGTGAACCAATTGATCCCGTAAATTTCTAGCTCTACGGTACGTGACCTTAGGGAATCGATCAATGCAACCAGATATGGTCTTATCCAATGACAAGATAGACCAATGCCTTCTTAAGATATCAAGCATATCACTACTCCTAGAGTTGTAGTCAAAATGCATCGTACCCTGTCATTGGACAATTCCTTCTTTTGTTTGACTCTCAGAAGCTCAGTTCTATCACTATGACGTGCTCTGGCATAGGCTCGACAGATACTTTCTTTATTATAACCCCTATCTCTAAACCTGACACATAAGTCAGTTGCTTGCTTCTCAAAAAGGTTATTGTTAGAACAAATGCGTCTAGCGCGTAGGAACTGTCCAGTTGGAATGTTACGGATGAGATGGTTTGGGTGTTGAGAAGTAGCACATAATACAGAATTGGCTGATGTAGCTTGCCGAAATAAGTCAGTTTGGATGAAACCAAGTTCATCCACCTGAAGAGAAATATCCAAAAAATCAATAACAGTTTTACTACTTTTGAACGTGAGTTCTTAAGAAGGCATTGGTCTATCTTGTCATTGGATAAGACCATATCTGGTTGCATTGATCGATTCCCTAAGGTCACGTACCGTAGAGCTAGAAATTTACGGGATCAATTGGTTCACAGCTATCATCGGGGAAATTCTAAATATATCTTCAATTCCAAGGGCCCCAATGGGGTTGTTCTCCATGTAATAAATGTGTCGCGTGTAAGAATGTTGATACGACGAATGAATTTACTGACTCTGGAGGTAGAAAATATACTATCACGCACAGTGTCAATTGTACCACTAGAGCAGTGGTTTATCATGCCACTTGCCCTTGTGGTCTAATTTATATAGGTATGACTACACGCGAATTTAAAAAACGCATACGTGAACATGTTTTGGATATTGAAGGGGCAGCTGGGATAGAGGACCCCTCAGTCTTGAAACCTATTCCCCGTCATTTCTGGCTGAAACACAATTGTGACCCCAGTGGTCTTCTCTTTAAGGGTATAGATCATGTTTTCATTGGGCCACGTGGTGGTAATTGGAAGAAACTCTTAGCCCAAAAGAAACTACTTGGATATATAAATTGGATACCATTGCCCCACTGGGTCTCAATGAAAACAATAGCTTTGTTCCTTTTTTATAATTATTTTATTTCTCTATTTTATTTTAATAAAATGTTTTTATTTTTATTTTTATTTTTATTCGTGCATTTGGTCCTATCTTCTGTTGTTTCCTTATGCTGGTTCTAACAACTATTTTTATTTGATCTTTATTATTCAGGTGCTCCACGGCCTCAATCTGCGGCAATTTATTAAATATATATTGACGTTATATGCATCATTCACTTTCATCATCTATGTCACGTTTTATTTGTTGTATAAATTGTTATATTATTCATTATATATATACATTATTTTTGTCACTATGTTTTGATTATTGATTTTTGTATGTATTGGTTGTCACTTTGCCGCTTGATGTTTGTTTAAATGCCTGTGTCCTATCACTCACGTGAGTTTCAGTTTTTGCGATCTTGATTTGATCGCATAACTGGATTCTAGTTATCTTCTCAGGCGCTTTACATTATACTTCATGTGTTCGGCCGATATCTGTATGTCGGTCTAAATGCTGCAAGTGTTAAAAAAAAGGTTGCTTAGTTACACATACTTCGCTTTGCCTCTGTCGTTACCTAAGATGCCGATTCGTCATTTCCGGTTTTGCGGCATTGATTACTATGTCGACTTGTCATTTTCGGCGTTCTAGCTTCTGCTATGGGCCGATTCGTCATTTCCGGTTGTCGGCACTAGCGTTCACTTCCGTGTTTGGTGTGCGGTTTGATTAATATTTTTCTATGTGTCGAGTAGGGTAATGGCTTGATGCAGCTGTCTACCGGTTATATCGTTCCTGATTGGTTCACTGTGTGTTCAAATACCTTCCTCTCCAGCATTCCACCACCCCTGGACGAAGCTTTGATGCGAAACGTGCGTCGGGTGTGGTGGGTGCCTGGACTTCTTTATACCACATAGGTAATTATGTATGATCTTTCTTTTTTTGGGGTATTTTGTTGATACATTTTTTTCACTTGTTTGTGTTATTACATTGATCACTATTCACTATATGTATTTTTAGGTACTCCAACTTTATTTGCACACTTTATATTCTTTATGTGTATTATACTTTGGATCATATATGTACATGTTTTTAGTAGTCCAGGTGACCCACCAATTTTCTTTGCGGTGATCACTGGATCTTTTATATATTAAATATATTTCTAATAAAAAAACTTTTATATACACTATTTGAGTCTTTGTATGACTTGTGTTTTTGGTGTTATCCATTTTTTACAATGGCCGCCTATGGGCGGCGGATCCGCCAGCATCCGTTTTTTGACGGAATCCGCCTGCGGATCCGTCGCCTCTATTGAAAACCATAGTAAAATGCAGAAAACAGTGTCCGGGGTCTCTCTCTCTCTCTCTCTCTCTCTCTCTCTCTCCTCACATTTCAAATTTTCACCATTTCTGGGTGAAATCTTCTTGGCGGATCCGTCAGAAAACTGACCAGTTTTGCATCCGTTTTTTTACTTTTCTGACGGATCCGCCATTTTCACGGATGGGCGGACGTCACACAACGGAAGTGTGAAAGAGGCCTTATAGGTCACACGACTTTCTCGCATCAACACCCGGCACAGCCGCCCGCTGCGCGGCGGCATAGAAATACATGCAGCCGCACACTCGGGTCTGAGAGCGGGCGGCCGTGCCGGGTGTTGATGCGAGAAACTCGTGAAACTAACTCGCATCAAACTCGGCAGTGTGACGCCGGCCTTAGAAGTTTTTCCTGTCTCCCTGTAGTCCAGCTCCGATGTAAGTAACCTCGCCCTTCTTCTTCCCCAGTCAGTGTTCGTCAGTAGTGATGAGTGAACGTGCTGGGATAAGGTGTTATCTGAGCATGCTCGGGTAATAACCAACTGTCTTCCACGTGCTCAAAAAATATGTTAGAGCCCCCGCTGCACTATAGAGAGCCCCATAGATGTGGTCTCATTCTTTCTAGAGTGCAACAGGGAGAAAAACACCTCCATACACTCGATAGGTTGTAAGTGGAGCCAGGATCAATCAGACATTTATGACATTCAGGTTCAATATGCCATAAATGTCTGAGAAAGTGTCCCCCCCTTTACTATGACCCTTGGGATTGACCCTGGTCTATATCGAACACCTAATAGTCCTATTCCTACTGTTAGTTATCTAGTATTCTGCTAGTACTACCTTCTTCCTCAGATTATATTTATACATTACAGCTAGCCTAAATGAGCAGAGCTGCAATGTAGAGCATGAGGGATAGCAACTTTACACAGAAGGTGCATTTTTATGCAATAACAAGCAGTCAATATTGCAGTAAATAAATAGTGGGCTAGTTTCCAAGTATATGAATGGTAATCCACTGTTCACAAAAAACAATACTCAATCCTGACCTCCTCCTAGGATCAAGCTAGCGGCTGATACAGTGATCTAAGTGGTAGTCACATTGAGATGACTTTCAAAATCTCCATTCCCTCTGATGGCAAAAATTCCATTAGTAATGTCTAAAGGACAACATTTCTCCTTATGGAGAGTGACATGCCTGGCTTGCCAGTGTAAAGGGACTTATAGGCCATGCAATGCTCCTCTGGGAAATTAACAATGCAAATCACCTCTTCAGAAAGGAAGAGGACTTGAACTCTAGTGCCATCCATTGATAGGAGTAATCCTAAAAGTCAATATTGACCCTTTAACAAGCAATCAGATCTCTTGCTTGCACTGAGGAGGGGAGACAACCAGAAACATGTGTCTGCAAATTGAGATTCTGGTTTGGCAGTTATCCTAAGTCATGTGGCAAGACTTGTTAAGGGTCAATATTGACTTTTAGGATCGCTACTTCCAATGTGGCGCTAGAGTTCAACCATTAACCATTATAACCATTATCATAATATCTACAAGTGATGAAGGTAAAGCATCAATTAATGAAGCAGATGGGTAAAGCCCCCGTCACACACAGTGATCTCGCTACCGAGATCGCTGCTGAGTTACTAGTTTTGTGACGCAGCAGCGATCTCCCCAGCGATATCGCTGTGTGTGACATTCAGCGACGATCAGCCCCCCTGCTGGGTATCGCTGATCGTCGCTGAATGTCCTGGACATTTTTTTTGATCGTTGGTCTCCCGCTGGCCAGCGCGCATCGCTGCGTGTGACAGGCGGGAGACCAGCGATCCGCTGGTAACCAAGGTACACAGCGGGTTTCCAGGCGCAGGGTGGCGCCTGGAAACCCGATGTGTACGTTGGATACCAGCGCGCTGCTGCAGGGGAGCTGGTAACCAAGGTACACATCGGGTTTCCAGGTGCCGCGCAGCGCCTGGAAACCCGATGTGTGCCTTGGTTACCAGCTCCCTGCACCAGCGGGCTGGTATCCAACGTACACTGCGGGTAACTAAGCGATGTTACTTGCAGTGTCGCTGTCCTGATCGCTGCCTGAGCTGCCTGTTTGGCAGCTCAGCAGCGATCATGTAGCGACACACGAGCGATCCTGACAAGTGCATATCGTTGTCGGGATCGCTGGTGTGTCGCTATGTGTGACGGGGCCCTAAGGCTGAGAGCACTGTTCACCAGCGTTTGCTCACCATTCAGAAACTGGCACAGAATGGAGGTTTCATTTTTTCATTAAAAGTTAAAGCACACATTCAGCTCTGCTATATCAGTATGTGCTTTACTAATTACATGAAATCTCCATTGTTTTTCTGCCAAACATAGAATTTAAAAAATATCGTTTCCATTGTCGTTTAAGAGTGAAATGCCATGCAAAGTTTAAAGCCTGTGTGGGGAAATTAGTTCTTCCAAAATATCAAACGATGCACAAAACACATTTGCTTTTCATGGATGATATCCTCATTTATTGCATTTAAATGCTTTAAGATCTTCTCAATAAATGTGGAGAATTAATCATCAGCAGTAATCCTGCGTCTCCTGTCATCCTTACATAACGACGCAGTAATAGGAAAATTGAGGAGTAAATATATGTTCCAGTTCTCACTGTTTAATTTTGTTTAGATATGTAAAATCCATAAGTTAAAAGTCACTTTACTACAGGAGGGAAAGTGATTATAGATTATGAGTTAGTGCAACCTAGTGGTCATGAGGAGAACTGCACTCTTATCTTTCTCATTCTGATAATGGTTTTCTTTCAGGATAAAATATAACTGCAGGTTATTATTATTTATTATTATTTTTATTATAGCGCCATTTATTCTATGGCGCTTTACATGTGAGATTGAACACTTGTACCCTTTTGAGCTAATATTATAATGGCAGGGGCTGGTTTTAAATCATATATATATATATATATATATAAATCATGCAAATAATATTAATTATATTTAAAGACATGGCTATAGGGGTAAGAAAATCAGCCACTGCACCCAGAGGTTCCATATCCAGTATTTGAGCTTTAATGTGTGACTCCTAATAGGTAGCATTTCTGCGGAGACTTCTATGCTGGAAGCTGAAGCTTCGGAGACAGAATTTGTCTGTATTGTCACATTGATTTGGGTCCTAACAATGGCCATTGTGTCTGCCATCTTTAAATCCCTATTAAACCTTGCCAGCATTGTATAGTATTATAAGAGTTTGAAAAAAATTTGATAAAATTATTTAAATAAAATGCAAAAAAAAGTGTAACTTACAGTCAATTAAAGAGTTTCTAAATTGTTTTTTTATTTAATTATTCTCCAGCAATTGCACAATTCTACATTTTTGTAATATACGTCATTACCTTATGTTGCTTCCTTTACTCACTACATTGCGGTGCTGCTTCACTTACTCTTTAGAGTCACTGCCTCTTTAGAAGTTGCTTTTTACTGCTGCTCAGCATAAACTCATCCATAAACTATATTCAAGAAGTCTGTGTATGGGACTTACCCTGTCTGAGCCGCTCTTCTCCAACATCCCATATTCAGACAGGGGAATTCCAGCATACAGATTATTTAATTATAGTGTACAGATCTTATCCAGCAGCAGATGAAAGCATATTATGAAGGAACATAAACTTGGCATCAAAACAGCATTGCGGTATAGTGTTTGGGAGAGAAGGGGACAAAATAAGATAGCGAAGTATATTACAAAAAAATAATAACTTTGCACTGCCTGATGGTGTTGGATAATTAAATACAAAAAAAATTTAATTACAGTACTCTTTAACCTACAAGATGAACGCCATACACAAAAACTAACAGACAGTACCAGGGAACAGAAAACAGTTATGGCTCTCAGCTTCAGATGAGCGGATCTTTAGGAATTTGACTTCGGCAGCCTCACCAAATGTTTCCCAAACACTTGATTTGCGGTAATTACTTACAGTACGTGCGAATATCAGTACTTGAAAGCTTGTAATTGCTCAGAAAATTTACAATTGGAATGGAGAGAGAGATGGTTAACACCTCACGGCCAGAGAAATAGTGTCGGGAAATGTTTGTGAGTTTTTTTTTTTGCGAATCAAATCTTAAAGTTTTCAAATTCGCATGAAAAGTATTTTCAATAAAAACAGATTACAACTTTTTCAACATGTTGCATGTATCCAGAGAGCAACCATTAATAATAAGCCAGCCCCAGAAAAAAAAATCTTTTATATGACTATGTCAATGGCAATATTAAATATCTATGGCTGTAGAAACACCGTAAAAAAAAAAACCACTTTGTCCTCAAAGGCAAAAATAGCTGTATCCTGGATTATTCAGAAGTTTTGAACTATTGTTGAAGTGACTTTTCAGAACAGATTTGTAGACAGATTAGAGCAGTATTTGAAAGTGATCAGTGCAGACAAAAAATGACGGATAAATAAAGTGAGAAACATTTTTTTCTAATAAGATACGTTACAAAGCTTCTTATTTTTGCTTGTATTTGTGAACAAAAAATCTGTTTATTTGTGAACAATACATTTTCAATATAAAGGTGCATACAATATATAAAAACTAAACTTGCATCAAGAAAATATGAGGTGCAAAGTAATATCACATACATGTCCTCATTCTTCACCTCTTGCCACCAGAATATACAAGCATCATCGCGATGACATATGCCAGTGATGGTGAACCTTTCTGAGACCGAGTGCCCAAACTGCAACCTAAAACCCAATTATTTATGATGAAGTGCCAACACGTGCCAAATGCCCCATCAAGATCCCCTTCTTGTTGAAATGCCCCATCATGATCTCCTTCATGTTGAAATGCCCCATCATGATCCCTTAATGCAGAAATATGCCCCATCATGATCCCCTTCATGCAGAAATATGCCACATCACGATCCCCTTCATGTAGAAATATGCCCCATCATGATCCCCTTCATGGAGAAATATGCCCCATTATGATCCCATACATGTAGAAATATGCCCCATCATGATCCCCTTCATGCAGAAATGTGCCCCATTATGATCCCCTTCATGTAGAAATGTAGAAATTGCCCATTCCCACCGCCTCCATCATTTCCTCCTCCCCATCACCCCATCATTGCCCTCTCCCCCACCACCATTGTTGCCCTCTCCCTATCACTCCCATCATTGGCCCTCTCCCATCACTCCCATCATTGGCCCTCTCCCCATCACCACCATCATTGGCCCTCTCCCCATCACTCCCTTCATTGACCCTCTCCCCATCATTGGCCCTCTCCCCATTACTGGCCCTCTCCCCATCACTGGCCGTCTCCCCATCACTCCCATCATTGGCCCTCTCCCCATCACCACCATCATCTCTCCACATCGGCCACATTCACCACACACACACAGACACACACTCACCACACACACCCACACACCACAGCGCCACACTCACCTCTCCGCGTGCCAGCAACTTCCTTCCTCTCACTTCCTCTCACACATTGAGCAGCTGGATGACATCATCACTCAGCTACGCGGCCATGCCGCTCAATGTGTGAGAGGAAGCTGCAGTCCGGAACAAGGATGAGGCGAGGCCGCGTGCCAGCTGAGAGGGCTCTGCGTGCCCTCTCTGGCAAGCGTGCCGTAGGTCCGCCATCAGTGACATATGCCAACTATTCAATATGTAAATTCTGGGTAAATCAAGGATGTTTGTGTAAAATAACCAGTTATTTAATCCAGATAGTCGATTGCTTGCAGCTGTATTGGAAGCCTCGAGTTTTCTTGACAAGACTCCCAATGTTAGATTAGCACTGATGGAGCTGGTCCCAATGTTAGATCCGAGCTGCTACCCATTATTCAGTGTATTATAAAGATTTCCTCTATTTTCATGCATTAATTTATTAGTTTAGTTCCTCTAATACCAGAAGTCATTCTGGCACCACAATGTCAGCTCCGCTTCAGTGACGACAACCTCAAATAAAGCTGTAAGCTATGTAGATCTACATGACATATGAGCAAAACTCTAAGAACTTCATGTGAATGTGGAAATTTGATTAGATTACTAATGTCAATTCTGCAATATGCAACCATCAGTCAAGCCTGCAACATCTGCAGAGCTGAACGCGCATGAAATTACAAGACATGCTCCTCGGGTATGTGGGTGCTTTATGTGTCTTATTGAAGTGAATTGAGTAAATTACAGACCACCATTAAAAGGATATCCTGTCACGAGGTTGTCACGTCCCCCTGGAAGACCTGGAGCTAGGTCTTCTTTAGAGATGGCGTGTTTTGTGTCCCATATTAAATTGATTTAGTTTCCTCTGGTGCTGAAGAGGTTAACGACCCTTCCTATGCAGGTCAGAATCATGCAGCTCCATTTCAGCTGCTTCTGGCCTGGTCATTACCTCTTCCTACAAAAACTGGTGAGACCTTCTTGTCCCTGCTGGTGAAAGATTAGTCTTTCTGTGCTGTGTGCTAAAGCTAAGAGGTTGAAGTAGAGTTGTTGTAGTGGTGTTCTGTGGTTTGCTGTAGTATGTGTCCTGGTCCCTGTTCCCATTTAGCTTTTTCCTTCCTGTCCCTATCCTCCTCCCTATTGTTAGTGCTTTTGTATGATAGAGGTTTTCTGTTATCTCTGTTTTGTCTTTGTGTCTTGTTTCCCTTACATTTCTGTCCCATGCCTCATGGGGTGTGGGAGCGGACAGATCAGGGTTTAACAGGAGCATAGTAAGGTCGAAGACTCAGGTCTCTCTACCTTCAAGAGTACCCCTGGGGCAGGGATCATTAGTTTCCCAGTTCCAGGGACAGTTTGAGGCCCCCCTTCCTTACTCAAGACCATCACAGCGTGACATATCCACAACACACATAGTTACATAGCACAGCTGTACTCGGCTATTTCTGCCAGTCCCATCAAAAATGAAGAAAATGGTAGGGCATGTGTGTGGCCACTGCTCCATTATGATGGGTCATATCAATTCTTGGGATTGGCGGGGATCTCAGCTGTCAGATTTCCACAGATCTGCAAGGTAACATCTATCTAGAGGAATGATGATCATTTTTAATGTTGGGATACCACTTTAAGTTAAAGATTCACAACCCTATGAAGGTATGACTTCCCTGTGCCTCCTTTATATAAAAGGGTTATCTCTTAAAGAGACCTCTATATAAGAGTTATTAGGGCATGAATACGTTGTATCGGGGGTCATTAAAGGGAAAATATAACGTGAAAAAATCCTATTTATCTGCAGATATTGCGCTAATCCACAGGCTAATAGCGTTCTAAACCTGCCTGACACTCAGATCCCTCTGCCGGGAGGAAATGAACCTTATTCCTTCCGGTAGCATTCAGGTTTCAGTCACAGTGGCAGAGTTGACGCGAGTTCAGTCAAGGACACGTCCTCTAGCTCTAGCAGACCTAGACTGTCCAACGATTACATGGCCATTTATTTGATGGCACAAATGTTGCACTACATTTCCAATGAAACCTATCAACTCAAATTTGGACTAACCTAAAATATACAGCCGAACGAAGAGATCCATTAATAATACAATGCTTTATTGATAACAAGATAAAACAGTATTAAAAAAATCTGAAAAAAAGCAAGATGAACTAAGAATAGCAGAGTGCCCAGTACAGTGTCCTGTATAACAAAAAGTGGTATACTATAGAGATAATAAATAACTATAATAGTATGAAGGTAATAACCACACAAACAATAATTAAGACCAAAGAAAAAGGACTATAATCCTAAATAGATGGAAAAAGATACAGATAAATACTGTATATAAGATAAAGGTGAGGTAATAAGTGTCACTCTGTAATAATCAGAATAAGGTAAGGGATCCCTATATAGGGAAATACAGCTTACAAAGACTTCAATCAGGATTATAGTGCACTATAAATGTTAAGTAACCAGTAGGCATAAGCTATAAAAATCATTATCTCAGTGAAAGGCCAAAGGTATCACCTACAGGACAGAACCGATGTTCCCCCCTCACCCCGATGCACGTTTCCCAATTTCAGCTTCTTCCGCCATCAGCGACATACCGCTGCAGCTAATCACTGGCCTCACTGGTCACGTGTCACAACGAGTCTTGGATGACCCTTTTAACTCCAAGGCTGTGTGAAGAGAAGCAGAGGAGAACGAGCTCCGTAACTTTTAAAAGATATATTCTGAAATGATAGAGCATAGGATTTGGGTTCTATTGAAAATAAATACCAGCAAAATACTTTAACCTCGCTATGTACATTTTACTGGCTTAGTATCTCCAGGAATTTAAAGTGCTAGCTCGTAGACCATCACTGATATTACCGTTCAACTCTTTGCCACCCTATACCCCCAGACATATTAGCTACTAACCCCCACCCTCTCAGGGATGATACTAAGTGTTTGATTGCTAATACCTAACCTACTCTACAGAAGACCTTGTGATGTAGTGTGTGTAGATAATTGACAGGTATTTTGTAGTCTCTGAAAACTTTTGCTTGAATTCTGCATTTGCATCTTTCTATTTTTCATCTGATAAGTTGGATCTTTGAAGCCCGTGATCCAGGTGAGCAGTTTTTTTTTGCGAAACGGAGAGGTGATACTGGTGCAACACGGTGGACGAGCTGGTACAACAGTGCCTGGAAAAATGGCAACTGCGGTAGCAGTGTTATAACAATAACAAATGATGCAGCAGAGTTGGAACATTAGTAAACTGATGTAGAAGATCTGAAACCACAATGTAGCAGGGTTGGAAGCATAGTGTAGAAGTGCTGGAACAATAGCAGAAGCAGCATTTTTAGTAGCAGATGCTAGTGTAGCAGCTGCAGTAGAGGTTGATGTCGCAGGCCTGGAACAGTGGTAGTTAGAGCATGCTCGGGTGGTCTCCGAGTATTTTGGCGTGCTCGGAGATTTAGTGTTTGTCGATGCAGCTGCATGATTTGTGGCTGCTAGACAGTCTGAATATATGTGAGGAATGCCTGTTTGTTAGGAATTCCACACATGTATTCAGGCTGTCTAGGAGCCACAAATCATGCAGCTGCATGAGATATGTGTCAATGAAGTGGCTAGCCTGCTCAGTGGTGGCCAGCACAGTGGTTGTCAGCACAGTTAGTGCCGAGAGGGTTTTTAAATAGGACAGTATGGGTCCAGGTTTTTAGGAGCAGTCAGCAGAGATGGGAGGGACTGGCTGCTCCCATGTCTCAGCCTATTTAAGACGGCTGAGCTGCTTCATTCCTTGTCTGGGAGTAGAGGTGGAAAGACCCTTCGTGTTGCTCTAGTTTGAAGCCAGAGTCTAAAGAAGTGTGGACACTAATCTGGATGGGTATTATTTGTTACCTATTGGCATATGAACTGCTTATTTTATGTACCATCTTTGTGCTGTTTTGAAAGCACTGGAGGTTTTATGAAATTAATAAAACTTCACATTTTTGGACTAAACCATATTTCCTGTGTAAATGCTACCACTAGCCTTATAGTTAGTGAAACCCTACAACTAATAAACACTTCTATATCTGAATGCATCCTTACTTGGCAGCACTTTTTCCTGCCAAAAATGTTACCATAGAGCTGTGCTTTATAGAAAAGTCGACTGCAACTGTGGCTTTCGGCAAAAACCAGTTGAACATTTTGTGATTCTCCCATAGCATCAGTTGTTGAAGAATCGGCATAGTAATTTTAATGGGAAGTTCCTGGAAGTGGTTAACTTCCTGAAATATTATTATCATTATTCTGAACCTGAATCGTGGATGTAAGTCTGCTGTACATAACAGGCAGATCTGTTAAGTGTGGGAATATAGGAAATAGCAGCACAATAATGATAGCGGTCCGTTCAGCTGAAGAAAGAATGCTCTGACCCTGAAGAAAAAAATTCAGCTGGGTCACCAACTGTATGAAAAGGGTTTACATGCGGGAAATGGAAAAATAATAATGGCGACACCAGACTCTGTGTGAGCGGATTTTAACTCAGGAACTCGTAATTCAGTTCAAGGGACATAAAATGTGGAGAAAAAAAGGGTAAAAAAGTAATCATGCTGGAGCTAGACCTGCTATTTCAGTGTTTCATTGGTTTTGTTTCCCATCTGTTGGTCTGAGATGCTCAGTAATCCAATAAAGGGGTTGCCCTTAGTGTAATCCCTTCATTATTGAGCAATTTTTCATTTTTGCATGTTCGTTTCTTCCTCCTCTTCTTCCAAGAGTTATAATAACTATTTTATTTTTTCCATTGACAAAGCCGTACCTGGGCTTACTATTATGTGGGAAGAACTGTGGCCTTGAATGACACCATTCATTTTACCACAAAATTTACAGGAAAACTGAAAAAAATTCAAAAAGTGTTAAAAAAATGCAGCTCCACCATTGTTATTAGGGTTTTAGTTTTACAGTGTTCATTGATGATAAATATATCCATTTGTCCATGCACACTTAAATGAGTTGTACACTACTGCAAAATCTATTCTTAAATGGTAAAGTCTTTTAGATAACATAAAAAAGGGTATACTAAAACCATCGCCATTCCAGTCACTTCAGGGCTGTGTCTTTCGGCGGTCGTGTGACATTGTTATATCTTGTGATTGCTGCAGCCAATCAGTGGCCACTGATCAGCTGCAGCCTTCACATTTCATCAGACGGAACGGTGAAGACTGCGTCTCATCAGCGATAGGATGAGCCGCTGCAGCACTTATGTGACAAACAATGTCAAATGCCTCCTGGTAGACACAGTGTCAACATCATTGGACCGGGCTGGTCCGGGATGTGGGTATATATATATATTTTTAAATTTTATCTGGGTGACTTTAGCTCGGCGAGCATGAGAGAATCGCAGCTCAGGTGAAGAGGAGACGGAGAAAGTAATTTCTCCATCTCCTCCATCGCTGGCTTCTGCGGGAATCACACTGCACTTGGGTGACATCTGACATACTCCATTCAACTCTGTGCATCCCTTGTGTCTTTCTATGGCTTCACAGGTTTCCTAACGCTACCTCTTGGACACAACACCCTGCTCTAAGCGTCTCCACCACACAAGTGGCTCTCTTCCTCTCTTGCGGTGACCTGATACTGTGGCTTCACACGCACATGGGCTGCAGGTGACTCTTCTTCACTTCACCATCACTTCCGAACTCCCAGAGTAGTTTTGCCTCAAGGGCAGGTACTTTTCGATGCCTGTGAGAGTCAAGGAGCAATCCTCTCCTTCATAGGCTCAGCACAAAGTGGAATCCCAAAACTTCCAACAATGGGCAGTTTCTCAACTACCAGTTACAGGTGACTTTAGTATGTTCCACTTCTACTGGTGATACGGAAACTTGATAGTGGAAAGAAACAAATGCACCCACCAGTTTTGTGCATCCATTCTGCACCAATACACACAAAGTACTTTCCTCCACACAAGGATTCAACAGCAAGATACCATTATGGGCAAAAGACTTCCACCCATCAACAACACTCAGATGGCTTAAGGGCAAGAAGATATAACAATATATTGTGTAAAATAAATGGGATGACAAGAGTCAACATCAATATTGCGGAACAATACAAACAATCCAACTTTATGGCAGCACATTTGGTAAGAGAGTAACATATACACAGAAAAGTAAAGACATCTAAGAAATGGTGACTATTTGTTTAAATGTGGCTCACAGATTGCAAAATGCTGCCCCGTACAGAACCATATCCTTTACTTGGCACTGGAGGTCCAGTTCCTAGGGTGGCATCTTTTGCGTCAATGACGGCATCTAAAAAATTGTTTTTCTTTGCCCTAATTAAGCCCAAAATGACCACTCCTATGACTTTAATTTAGATGCAGGGTTTTTTCAGGGTGTTAGAGTATACTATGAGCAGCAGATTTGCACTGAAGCGCTAGATCACTACATCACTACAATGTCAAGTATGTCCTACAGAACATGGGCACAAAAGGTGTCAACAACAGCAAGAACTCCAAGTATGGACCTGGACAATGGTAAGAGTTAAAGAATAAAGATGAGCAGATCTTTTGAAATTTTAATTTGTCAGCGTTTCCCCAAAATTTGATTTGCTTTAAATAAATTTTCACAAATCTCAATAATGGAAAGCTTGTAATTGCTCGGAAAATATACATGAGGGTGAGGAGAACGAAACCATATAAGCTTACACTCTACAGGAGAAAGAGAGAGAAAAGACCCTGCTGACGATAAGAGCTTATATTGTACAGGAGAGAGAGGACCACGATTACCATAAGAGCTTACACTCTACAAGAGACAGAGGACCCCACTGACCATAAGAGCTTACACTATACAGGAGAGCGAGGACCCCGTGACCATAAGAGCTTACACTCTACAGGAGAAAGAGGACCCCACTGACCATAAGAGCTTACACTCTACAGGAGAGCGAGAGGACTCCACTGACCATAAGAGCTTACACTCTACAGGAGAGCGGGAAGTCACAAAGAGACTGGACCCCCTGACCATAAGAGCTTACACCCTACAGGAGAGAGAGGACCCCTGACCATAAGAGCTTACACTCTACAGGAGACGAGGACCCCCTGACCATAAGAGCTTACACTCTACAGAGACGAGAACCCCGCTGACCATAAGAGCTTACACTCTACAGGAGAGAGAGGACCCCACTGACCATAAGAGCTTACACTCTACAGGAGAGAGAGGACCCCCTGACCATAAGAGCTTACACTCTACAGGAGAGAGAGGACCCCGCTGACCATAAGAGCTTACACTCTACAGGAGACAGAGGACCCCACTGACCATAAGAGCTTACACTCTACAGGGAGACAGAGGAGAACTCCGCTGACAAAGAGACTTACAATTACAAGAGGAGACTCCCTGCTGTACACTCTACAGGAGAAGAGACCCTACTGACCATAAGACTACACTATACAGAGAGAGAGTGACCCTGACATAAGAGTTACATCTACAGGAATAGGGAGCCCGCTGACCATAAGGCTTAACTCTACAGGAGACAGGGGACCTCTGGCATAAGGCTTACATCTCAGGGGAGAGTAACCCACTGACCATAAGAGCTAACTCTAGGAAGAGAGGACCGTGAAAAGCTTCATTAAGGAGAAGGGCCCTGCCAAGAGCTTACTACAGAGACAAGACCGCTGACTAGCTTCACTACAGGAAGAGAGAGGAACTCACTACCAAATAATAATTATAGATACTACTCTGAGGAATGCCTGTGATGTCAGGTACTGTCACCATAAGGTATATATGTAAGCAATTCAACTTGGAGGCCAGCAGATTTTAATGGCATAGCGCTCCCGATGCTTCGCAGTGGTATGTTGGAATTTCTTGTGCACGCAATAATCTGTTTGAATTCATGTAAAACTGCAAATTTCAGCACATTTCCACTTAAGTTTCTCATCACTTCCGTCTCCCTACACATTACACTTAGTCTAATCCATCCTAACTGAGCTCAGACCTATGTGAGAACAATGTAAAATCTGCGGCTGTGATTAACGCATCATAAAACCAAACTGAAAACTTTAAGGCGTTGTCCAGAGGATAAAAAATAACGGAAAAAGGGCTCAGATTGTCTAAAAAAAGGAAAAAAAAAATAAGGACTACTTACCCTTAACATTCCCTTGCAGCTCTTATTCCAGTGTTTACCCAGTTCCTGATGGTCTTTCCTTATGGTCCAATCTTGATACAAGAGACGTGGCAGGAAATGCCCCCTCAGCCTATCATAATGTCAGCAGTGACCCACCTCATTCAGTGATTGGCTTATCGGTAATTTCTGGCAATTTGCACACTACCATCATTAAAAACTTAGCAAATTTTATGTAAGGGCTCTGGTCTGGGTGGGCACATGGACCTTGGGCGCTGGTGTAGCTTCCTACTTGACACCTGGAACGGTGAGGACTTGGACTATCTTGAATCTCAAGGGCAGTAGGCCAGATGAGGTGGAACCCAGCAAGGATGGAAGCAAGTTGAAGTCCAATAGTTATAGATGGCGAAGCACACAAAACATGGAGCTCTAGCGTCTCAATCCTAATACACATGTGTGCCTTAATGGGCCATTAGTAGGATTAGGGAGATGACGTCACTAAGTCCACCAGGCAAACTGCAAAACTCAACGGGGAGCACAACAGAGGGCAGCAAACCCAGTGGTAGGAAGCAGAGCCCAGGATACCTAGGGCATTAGTGGAGCAGTTTATCTCTAGAACTTTTCCATGGCATCGTAATGCTCTATATGAAGTTATGTCAATTCTCTATCTCTGAAGGGTTCCTTGAATATTGTTTGGCACAAATCATTCGAATTTTTTGAAAATGTGTGAGGGCCAAGAAAGCAAACACACTGAAACGAAGATAAACGTGACCTGAAGATTCCAAATGATGAAGGAAAGGCTCAGCCACTTCTCATTTCATCGCCTCCATCTCAGGTTCTCCTCAAAGAAAATAGTTGTCAGTTACAAACCTCCATGATAATGAGATTCGCACAAACAGGATTAGCGGCTGCTCTGTTTTATCATCAGGTTATTTTCCAGAATGCCGTTCTCAGATCCAATTTATCCAAGTTTAAATTATAATATGAAATGGTCAAATGGCTCGGGGAATGTTTTCTTCTGGTCTAATGACATTGCTTTCAAACGACGGTAACGCCATTAAATTACAGAGCCATATTAGATCAGTCACAACACATTTACTTAAACAGTTCGGACAACATCAAACACATGTTGATTGTGCACCGAAACATATGGCTCAGATGTGTGCAGGGGCTTAGGCGATTATTAAGGATGACATTTTAACCCAAATCTTTTTTTATGCCAGTTTATGATTCCCACAATATTCCCATGTGCTTAGTTATAGGGGATGCAAAGGTAGCAGGCACACCCAAGTCCTAGTACCTACGAAGATCCAAAGGATTCTCTAAACCCTTGGTCCGGATGCGCAGTTGTAATGGAGAATGGACTGATGACATTTATGTAGCAGGTGTATCCGGATGGAACAACAAAGTGAGCAAACCGGAGTAGGAGAGACAAGGCAATGAGAAAACGGTGGAGCAGAGTTGAGTTTGTCATAGTTCAATGCAGAGCTGGCAGTGATACAAAATACTTGTTGCAGAGAGTCCATTGCAGAGCTGACAGCAGTGTGACAGTGTTGACTTGATGATAGCAGAGCTGAGTTTGCCACAGAGTCCAATTTATAGCTGACAGCAGTGCGGCAGAGTTGACTTGATGATAGCAGAGCTGAGTTTGCCACAGAGTCCAATTTATAGCTGACAGCAGTGCGGCAGAGTTGACTTGATGATAGCAGAGCTGAGTTTGCCACAGAGTCCACTGCAGAGCTGGCAGCAGAGTGGCAGAGTTGACTTGATGATAGCAGAGGTGAGTTTACCACAGAGTCCAATTCAGGCCTGAGAGCAGGGCCACAGAGTTGACTTGATAAGAGCAGAGCTGAGTTTGTCACCGAGTTCAGTGCAGATCTGGCAGCAGTGCATCTGACTTGACTTGATGATTGCAGAGCTGAGTTTCTCACAGAGTCCAATGCAAATATGATTGCAGTGCGCAGTAGTCGACTCAGTAAAAGAAGATCTGAGTTTGTTGCAAGATCCAAGACAGAACTGGCCTTCATTATATCAGAGCTCACCAGTGTAGCAGTATTAGGTTGTCATCCAGAACTGGCACAGAAAAGCGGTCCACATTTGCGGTGTGGTCACCAGCTGGTTGGATACTCCGGTGGATCCTCATCATTTGAGCCAGCCTATAAGGAGTGTAATTTCTTGGGGTGCACCAGGATATCACAGTAACTGAACGCACAGAAGAGTGTGGGGTTTGCTATGAGATGGGTGTGTAAAAATCATATGGCACATGTATGGTCTGTGTGCCGTGCAATTTTTTTCTCGCGCCCATTGACTCTCATTCTTAAATCTCTGCCGTTTTACGCATCCATACTCAGCATGCTGCGGTTTTTTTTCCTCACCCCAATTCGCAGATGAGCACTGCCTCATTGACTCATGGTAGCGAGGTTTTCTCCCATTGCACTCGTCAAGTTTAAACGCAGATGTGAGCGAACCCTAAAACCATTCTGCATGTCAGGTGCACGTAGATAATGTATTCAATGGATACTGACGTCGTGTTATCCATTTCTTCTACCTTTTCTAATTATCGCTGACCCACCTACAATCATGGCCCTCTTTTTCTATGAAAATTAGATTTTAATAATTCCTTCCAAAATGTGAGATTCTGACCTGAATTAACCTTTCACTGGATGAGCACTCGTCCTGAATGAAGGCCGTCAAAACAGTCAGATAAAGTATCACTCATCAGAACAGAATCATCTGCCAGGAGAGCTGCGGCTTCTTTTACGGCTCTCCCTAAATTCATCGTTATCTTTTACGAGTAGCGCCAGCGCCCAACAAAGGTCTTTATTATGGACAAGAAAATATGCATCGAGCAGAACTGTCAGCCGCGGGATTCACAACAGTTCTGTTTGTCAGAGGATTTTTGTTTGCAAATAATTAAAAAAAAAATAATTGCTTAAAAACGCTAAGAATGACCTAAAATCTATAATAATAAATAAATAATTATAATAAGTCTAAAATACTTCTCTATTTCAGTGATTGCCTGCGGTCCGTCCGGCCGGGTTTATATTGAGAAATCTCTGTCCCTTCTGTTTAAATGACTGTCCACTGCCTGCTGTCAAGTGTAATCCGTCTGTAACAGCAAAGATGCTGAGACGGATAACAGAAAATGAGATCTTTATCTCTCTGTCCTTGCTCTCCTGTCTGTCAAACTGCATATAGGTAGAACAGAAAAGTGGGCTTTTAGTTCAAGGCAAGCAAGCCATTGAATAATAACAGGAGCAATGCATACTGGGAAAGTAGATAAATTAAGTTCCACCACATATAGTGCTGGAAGACTGCAGATAAAAACTCACCACCCACTCAAAAAGACTGGGGCAAGTAGAATCTGGACAGTTCCTGTACATAGTCTAGTAGTACATCAAAGCAGCTTTTACTTGTAGTGGAAGATGAAGCCAGAGAGATCATGCTTTCTTACAGGTTTCATATTAAAGTAGAGATAAGTTTTAAGGGACTATTCACATTGATGGAACTGTCAAACAACTTGTAGGCAGAACAGAAAAGTGGGCTTTTAATTCAGGACAAGCAATACATTGGACAGTAGCAGCAATGCATGCTGCAAAAGTAGATAAATGAAGTTCCAGCACATGTAGTGCTGGCAGAATGCAGATAACAAACAAGTTGAAGGCAAGATCATGCTTTTTTACATATTAAAGTAGAGATATGCTTTAGTGGAAGATTCACATTGCTGGAACTATCCAACTTCATATAGGCAAAACAGAAATGCTGGCTTTTAGTTTTAGTTCAGGGCAAGCAAGCCTTTGGATTATAGAAGGAGCAATGCATACTGGGAAATAAAAGTAAAGATTAGATACAGTTCCAGCACATATAGTACTGGCAGAATGCAGATAAAAATAAACCACCCACTCAAAAAAAAAGTGGATGGCAAGTTACAGAGCATGAGAATCTGGACAGTTCCTGTACATATTGTTCTGGTAGGTACATCAAAAGCAGCTATTACTAGTAGGGATGAAGCTAGACAGACTGTGTTTTATTACAGATTTCATATTAAAGTAGAGATATGCTTCAGAGGGCTATTCACATTGCATTTAAACCGTACGTTAATGACTTTGTTGGGGGCTTCTCAAAAACGGGACGCAACCTCAATGGAGCTGATGAGTATAGAGAGACAAACTGGATTTAAGGTATGTAACTGGTGTGCATCTTTCCAGATGGGAACAATAGAATGGTAGAATACATTATTGTGCCATTCCAAAAAGATGGGCAAGGAAACTAAAGTTACCGACTCTGAACTTCATCTGTCTCCGTGGTTTTATTTTCAGAGATTCTGAGACAATCCCCCCCGACAGAGTCATTAATGTCAGAGGCAGAACACAGCGCCACCAGCCCCTAAATTCATTACCTGCCAATCCAGCCCCAGACATGTAACACAAGAAGGACGGTCACTAACTCACTAATTTCCCCAAAATGTCCAATGCAAATGATAGACTGAACACAGAGATATACAAGTCATTAATATAGGGCTGACGGCTGACAATAATGCCACTAATAAATGAATGTCACAATTCAGGTCATCAGATAATTGTATCATTCTGGAGAGCCGGAAAAAAAAGAATGACATTGATTACATTTATAACACAAAAGATGCCTGATTGGGGATTACAATAAATTTCCTAATATCTTTAAAAAATGGTAATGGCCTTCAATACGGCGGTGCAATCACAGAAAATGGTTCATCAGAAAAGGAACGAACCGCCCTGCAGAGTGCAAAAAAGTAGGTGCAAATGATTTTAGGGATGAGGAGACCTCTGCGAAAATTCACGAAGGATCCATAATCACAAAATTTACAGAACGGCTCGAAAAAAATAAAAATCTGATAAAACAGAAATTTTTCTTGGAGTTTGGTTCTCACTGGATTTTTCGCCGATGTTAGATGTTACACAGGGCAATGGGGCATAGCTATAGGGAGACAGCACCTGGCAGCACATAAGAAGACGAAATGACGCAGGAGGCAGCAATATGACAGATTTTGTACTGGGGCACGTGAAATTGAGATTAAGCCTCTGAACAAAACCATTGGGGCCGATTCATTATGATGCTTACGTCAGAAATGTGGAGCAAATGTCTTAATATGTCGCAATATTTTTGTACAACTTGGCAGTCCCACCAATGTAGGTGCATGGGTGTAGAATCATAGAATGCTAGCGTTGGAAGGTACCTCCGGGGTCATTGTGTCCAACCCCCTGCTCAATGCAGGACTCACTAACCCATCTCAGACAGATGTCTGTCCAGCCTCTGTTTGAAGACTTCCATTGAAGGAGAACTCACCAGACCGTTCCACTCATTGATCACCCTCACTGAATTAGTGGGACATGGGCAGGATTGGGCATGGTCACATTCACCCATCAAATTCATCACTAAATTGACTCTTCACTAAGACTGGCACGCTCTACTCCAGTCTTAATGAATTGCTCCTGTAAGTTTTATTTTTCACATGGAGACCAAAACTATGCCCCCAATTCATCAAGACCAGAGATTTCCTCACCAGTCACGATGACCACCTCTTAATGAACCAGGCAAGACACACAGTGTCATTCGCCTCCGTGGGCATCTCGCCACAATCTTACTCCAGTCCCTGACACAGCGAGCGCCACCACTCGTCAAATTCTTGACGCCACGCCACATCAAGCCCAGTTTGGCCCACTTTCTTGGAGCTGGGGAAAATTGGTGAAAAACTCTAGAAGTTGCCAATTTTTTTTTTGTGCAATCTCATATGAATTGTGACTTTATAAAGCTTTTTTTCACCAGGTATCTGGTGAAAAAGCTTTGATGCATCTCCCATATTGACTTTCTAGAAGTATGTTATATGGACGTGTCCAGTTTAAGAAGCCTATTGTCATTGTCAAGCACTTTATTAGTAGAAGGTGGTCCTCTGTTCAGAAGCCTCATATATCGGCCAAAACAAAGGTTAAAAAAAGTGTCACCTCTGGAGGAACCAGCAGATAATGCTTTACACGTATGGCCCATTGAACTGTGTAATGCTTCATTTCACCTGTGGAGGCGCTGCAGGAAAATCGAGCATTTATCAGGGTTATCTACAAATCACAGTTCTTCTCTGAGAGTCTCAGCATTAGGACACTTTGATTCCAGTTTAGTATCAGGAGACACGTCTAACAAGAAGGGATAATCCAGAGTGGCCAGCCCATTTAAAATATATTTTTAATCTTAATTTTGTCCATCTCCAACAATAATTTTAGAAACATGCAAATAACTTTTCCCAAAAGGGAAGAAAAAAGGCCTCACTAGTGTCATGTATTGGAGGTAGATAACTGGTATCCTAAATAAGAGCCCATGAAAACGCACCAGGGAGTCTCATTCAGCTAAACAAACCTTGCTCTGCACTGATGAGGAGCAAACCCCAGAAACAGCTCACGTCCTTTACAACCATGAACCATTACAAGAATAAGGCCGTGATCATTCTGCTATTATCTACAGACAATATTGAGTTATGCCACATCATCTGGAAATATTCGTACACGGATGTGTAAAACTTCTCCAATTTGTTTCCTTGGTAGAATATCCATTGAATTCTGGGCTCATGGACAATGCCCATATTAATAAATGATGAAGTCGATGTTTGTAGCCTGTGCGAGGAATGAATAAGTAATGTGCCTAAATCACAGGCAAATTGAACTGATATTACCTTTGGTTTACAAATTGCAGCTTTATCGGCTAAAATCAGGCACTTCTAGCTGTGAATTCATGAATATTGAATAAGGAGAAGGACCGAATAGTCAGGGACATTAATATTTACACGTCGCATGATGGAGCCGCTTCTTGCTGCGTGATACGCCGCGTGTCATGTCATTCTGTAAGATATATTCTGAAGACATAGACAGAAAGAAAGGGCAAGACAATGAAATAAATGTTAGTATGTAGAAGGTATGAGCATCTTCTGACAAGACATTGGTAAATGCAGCATAGGGCTAATTTCCTGTAATTACATCCTCTGATCTAACAACATTGAACATAAAAAGTCTACACTTTTGTCAAAAATCATAGCAACAAGAAGAGTCGCACAACTTTTTCCACCATTAAGGTCACCTATAATCTGTACGAAAGCTTAAATAACATGGTTGCATAAGTAAACACGCCCTTGCGCTAATACTTTGCTGAAGGACCTTTTAAGTTTATGACAGCATTCAGTCTTTTTGTGAATGAGTCTAGAATTGGCAATCGTTGCCCACTCTTACTTGCAGTAGCTCCAAAGCTGTCAGATTGTTAGGGCTTCTCCTGTGATAGCATAGAATGTTAGAGGAACCTCAAGGGTCATTGTGTCCAACCCCCTGCTCAATGCAGGATTCACTAAACCATCTCAGACAGATGTCTGTCCAGCCTCTGTTTGAAGAATTCTATTGAAGGAGAACTCACCAGCCTTATGTCACGCACAGACATTCAATTGGATTCACGTCTGGATTCTTGCTTGATTATTCTAAAACAGTGATCGTCTTCTGGAGAAGCCATTCTTTTGGTGATGTGGAGGTACACTTAGGGTCATTGTTGTGCTGAAAAGTGAAATTTCACTTCATCTTCAGCTTTATAGCAGAGGCCTGAAGGTTTTGTTGCATAACTGACTGATATTTGGAACTGTTCATAATTCCCTCCATCCTGACTTAAGACCAAGTTCCAACTGACAAAAACAGCCCCAAAGTATAATGTTGCCTCCACCATGCTTCACTGTGGGCATTGTGTTCTCTTGGCGATCCTTTGCGCCAAACATATCTTTTGGAATTATGGGCAAAATGTTCAACTTTGATCTCATCAGACCAGAACACAGTTTCCCACATGCATTAGGCAGACTTGGCAGGTTTTGTCAAAACATAGCCAGGCTTGGATGGTTTTCTTTGTAAGAAATGCTTCTGTCTTGCGAACCTAACTTACAGGCCAGACATTTGAAAAATATGGGAGATTGTTGTCACATGTAGTACACAAACAGGACTTACCATAAATTCCTGCAGCTCTTTAATGCTGTTGTTGGCCTCTTGGCAGTCTCCAGGATCAATTTTCCTCTTGTCTTTACATCAATTTTTGAGGGACATCCACTTTTAGGTAATGTCAGTGTGGTTCCAAACTTATGCCACTTCTTGATTACAAATCTTCACACTGTTCTAAGGTATTTATAAAGTTTAAAAAACAAAATTGTACCATTCTCCTGACTGATATCTTTCAACAATGAGATCCCTTTGCTGTGTTGCAAGCTGTTTACGGACCACTGTGTTGGAAGCTGTTTACGGACCATGACTTTGCTGTAAAATGTGTTGAAATTCCTACTAGAACAACTAAACATTATATGAGGCATAACAAAATCAATGTAATGATGGCGGCTGTGTAACATGAGATTAAATGTGATTGGCTACTTCAGAACACAATCACATCCTTGATTATAAGAAAGTGTTCACACACATGCAAACACATTCTTTTATTTTTACTTTCTCCCTCAAAATTATTTTAGTTTGTAACTCAATGGATTTGAACAGATTATGTGCGACATTAAAGTTAACCAGTCAGCCGGATTGTGCACAGTAACCTACACACAGTGTCAGGTCGGCGCAGTTATACTGATTAATATGATACGTGGGTGATGAAATCCATCTTGTGGTTGTTGCTTAATCTTTGTTTGCAGTTTTCAGTTAATGATATGCTCATGCTCCGGGGCGGCCTGTGGGGGGCTTCATGTGGTGCTCTGCTTACATAATCATCTGTTCACACAATGCATTTTTTTCTCGTATTTTTCAAGGGAAAAAACAGTTTTGGAAAAATGAATGTTTTCTGAAATTTCATTAAAAAAAATGTTTATTTATTATCCCTCAGTGATCTGTGTTTTTCTGTGCGGGTCTGCTTTTTTTTCTTTTTTGCCATTTTGATGCGTTTTTGAATAGTTAAAAAATTGTGCAAAAACGCTGAAAAATTGACATGCTACATATTTTTTAAAAAAATGTTTTGATAGCTGAATGAGATTTCAGAGAACTCATTCATTTTGTCAATACTGTTTTTCCCTTTAAAAATACGAGGAAAAAAATGCAATGCGTGAACAGATCCCTTCTTCTGAAAGGGTATATGAAAATCGGTTGTCTATGAGATTTCCTTCAATATTGCTTAGACGCAGCTGCAAGTTGCAGATAAACCAGCGAATAAAACTACAGAGCAAGTCTCACCAGTGACCACCAGAGGGAGCAATGTCTCCTCTTTTGTGCTAATAATCAGCTGTTACTTTGTGATTTCTCAAGGACAACACCTAGGAAAATACTTCTGCCACAATAGTATTGCGTAAAAAGAAAATACATTTTATTACAGCAGCTAATTTTATTTTCATAGAAAATTCATAGAATATATATACATTTTTAAATTAAATACATTTTTATTTACATTTTAATTTCCTTATCCAGGACTTGATGTTGATGATGGATTGTTGGGGTCTGACCGCTGAGAACCACACTGATCAGCTATTTGCGTTTTCAACAACTTTCTGACTTCAAAAAGTGGCAAAAATTGTCGTATATCATATTTGAGCGAGAACCTGCTCATTTTTGCTATTTTATGTCGCTCTTGTCACTTTATAGAAAGTGGGTAAACAGCAGATATCGCTAGTTATGTAAAAAAAAAAAAAAAAGGTTTATGTATTGTGACTTTATAAAAAGTTGTAATTCTCACTTCAGTAGTGGAAGTGAAGTTATAAGAAGAAAGGATTGCGTCACTTTGAAAGATATTTTCAAAATTTAAGAGCAACGCTGCCAAAAGCAAAACTGACTGCAGCTCAGGTGAAGGTGAAAGGGACCTGAGCCTCAGTATCGAAAAGGGCAGTAGCCTGCGCAGGACATCTTACTTTTCCCAGGTTCCAGAGTCACAGTCAATGTCACAGGTCACCAGGAACCAGTAAATAATAACTAACAAGATAAAAAACAAATTGAGAACATTTTTAAAAAATTATAAAAATTTGATTCTCTTCTTACACCTATTTCATCCTTTAACCCCTTAACGACCACGATACACCTTTAAACGGCGGTAGTTAAGGGTACTTAAACCACAGCGCCGTTATGGAAAAAGTGTATAGCGCCCCCCAGAGTCGGATTTTCTCCAGGTTCTCGGCTGCCGGGGGTAGCCGAGACACCAGAGAACATGATTCGGGTTGGTTTCTACCGACCCCAGGGTTGCGATCGCCGTTATTAACGGCAAAACGGCAAAAAAAAATCCAATGTGCCATCTAATTTCGCTCTCTTCTGATATGATCGCACATCAGAGGAGAGAGAAATAGGGTCCCCAATCTCCTCCCCCTCGTGCCCTCCTGCATCCTCCAGTGGGCTCCGCCATCTTCTTCCGATCAGAAAATGGCGGGCGCATGCGCAGTGCGCCGACAGCGATCTGACGGCCGGCACCCGGCAACAATAGGAAGATTTTTCCTATTGGTTCATTTTGGTCACTGTGATAAATGCTATCACAGTGATCAAAATAAAAAAAATAGTAAATAACCTCCCCCCCATATCACCCCTTTAGTTAGGGAAAAATAATAAAATAAAGAAAAATATTTATTTCCATTTTTCCATTAGGGTTAGGCTAAAGTGAGTTGGGCTAAAGTTTTAGGGCTAGGCAGTAATAGAAATACAGAAGACGAGGAACCTAGGCCCCTGAACTGCCCCTAAGGCTAAGGGAGGGTCCTGTCTTTCCTTAACTTGGGGCTACACTTGAAGGTACTGAGGCCCAAGTCACCGACCAGTCCCTATCTTCTGTTTAGCCCTGAGATAAACCCCCAACCCCCTCCCCAGGAGGTGAAACAAGGAATAAAGGTAACTACACCAAAATAACCAAAGGAAGGAAAGAAAGACACCTAGTGGTTAAATAAACTAAACAACAAAACTTAGCTTTCTCTGCTGCAATACACCACACAGCAGAGTAAGGCACTAGATCAGGGAAACAGCAGAAGTATCACTGCACTCAGCAAGCTCCTGACTCCAGCTTGGTTGGTCTCCAAAAGGCAGAAATATCACCAACAGTCAGCTGAGCCTTAGGTGACCTTTTAAAGGATGGTGGGCATGGTCACCGCTTCCCCTGACAAGTCAGCAGCAATGTAATTACACCAATGGCCACCGGGGGAAAAGACTGACATTAACCCCCGATGGCCTGAAAGTAAAAAGGTTTTAATATGGAAAGAAAGATCTGCCACAGATCCAAAAGTGGATCGTGACAGTTAGGGTTAGGCTAAAGTGAGTTGAGCTAAAGTTTTAGGGTTAGGATTAGGCTAAAGTGAGTTGGGCTAAAGTTTTAGGGTTAGGCTAAAGTGAGTTGGGCTAAATTTTAGGGTTTGGTTTGGGCTAGGGTTGGGATTATGATTGGGATTAGGGTTAGGGTTGGGATTAGGGTTATGGGTGTGTTGGGGTTAGGTTTGTGGTTATGGTTATGGTTAGAGTTGGGATTAGAGTTAGCGTTGTGGTTATGTTTAGGGTTGGGATTAGGGTTAAGGGTGTGTTGGGGTTTGGGTTGTGATTAGGGTTGGAATTAGGGTTAGGGGTGTGTTGGGGTTAGGTTTGTGGTTATGGTTATGGTTAGAGTTGGGATTAGAGTTAGCGTTGTGGTTATGTTAGGGTTGGGATTAGGGTTAAGGGTGTGTTGGGGTTAGGGTTGTGATTAGGGTTGGAATTAGGGTTAGGGGTGAGTTGGGGTTAGGGTTGTGGTTATGGTTGGGAATAGGGTTATGGTTAGGGCTGGTATTAGGGTTAGAGGTGTGTTGGGGTTGGGATTAGGGTTAAGGTGTGTTGGGGTTAGGGTTGGAGTTAGAATTAGGGGGTTTCCACTGTTTAGTTACATCAGGGGGTCTCCAAATGCAACATGGCGCCCTCCATTGATTCCAGCCAATTTTGCGTTCAAAAAGTTAAACGGTGCTCCCTCGCTTCTGAGCTCTGCCATGCGCTCAAACAGTGGTTTACCCCCACATATTGGGTAACGGCGTACTCAGGACAAATTGCACAACAACTTTGTGGGTCTAATTTCTCCTGTTACCTTTGTGAAAATAAAAATTTTGGTGCAAAAAGATTATTTTTGTGGAAAAAGTATGATTTTTTATTTTCACGGCTCTATGTTATAAACTTCTGTGAAGCACTTGGGGGTTCAAAGTGCTCACCACACATCTAGATAAGTTCCTTAAGGCATCTAGTTTCCAAAATGGTGTCACTTGTGGGGGGTTTCCACTGTTTAGGCACATCAAGGGCTCTCCTAACGCGACATGGCGTCTGATCTCAATTCCAGCCAATTCTTCATTGAAAAAGTAAAGCAGCGCTCCTTCCCTTCCGAGCTCTGCCATGCACCCAAACATAGGTTTATCCTCAAATATGGGGTATCAGCATACTCAGGACAAATTGCACAACAACTTTTGCGGTCCAATTCCTCTTGCTACCCCTGGTAAAATAATAAATTGGGGGTGAAAAGATCATTTTTGTGAAAAAAATATGACTTTTTATTTTTATGGCTCTACGTTATAAACTTCTACGAAGCACTTGGGGGTTCAAAGTGCTCACCACACATCTAGATAAGTTCCTTAAGGGATCTAGTTTCCAAAATGGTATCACTTGTGGGGTTTCCACTGTTTAGGCAGATCAGGAGCTCTCCAAACACATGTCGTCCGATCTCAGTTCCAGCCAATTCTGCATAGAAAAAGTCAAACGGCGATCCTTCCTTTCCGAGCTCTGCCATGCGCCTAAACAGTGGTTTACACCCTCATATGGGGTATCGGCGTATTCAGGAGAAATTGCACAACAAATTTTGTGGTTCATTTTCTCTTTTAACACTTGTGAAAATACAAAAAATTGGTTCTGAATTAAATTTTTTGTAAAAAAAAAATTTAAATGTTTATTTTTTCCTTCCACTTTCCTTCAGTTCCTGTGAAGCACGTAAAGGGTTAATAAACTTCTTGAATGTGGTTTTAAGCACATTGAGGGGTCCAATTTTTAGAATGGAGTCACTTTTGGGTATTTTCTGTCATGTACACCCGTCAAAGTGACTTTAATTGTGATGTGGGCCCTAAAAAAAATGGTTTTGTAAATTTTGTTGTAAAAATGAAAAGTCGCTGGTCAAATTTTAACCCTTATAACTTCCTAACAAAAAAATTTGTATCCAAAATTGAGCTGATGTGAGGTAGACAAGTGGGAAATGTTATTTATTAAGTAATTTGTGTGACATATCTGATTAAAGGGCATAAAAATTTAAAGTTTGAAAATTGCAAAATTTTAAAAATTTTCACCATATTTCCGTTTTTTTTCATAAATAAACACAAGTCATATTGAAGAAATTTTACCACTAGCATGAAGTACAATATGTCACAAAAAAAAACAGACGAGAATCAGCGCGATCCGTTTAGCATTCCAGAGTTATAGCCTCATAAAGTTACAGTGGTCAGAATTGTAAAAATTGGCCTGGTCATTAAGCTGCAAAATGGCTGTCACTAAGGGGTTAAAAATAAAAAAATAAACATATTTTGCATCGCCATGTCCCTAAAAGTACAATCTATTAAAATATAAAATTAATTACCCTGTACGGTAAACACCATAAAGAGGAAAAAAAAATTAATACACCACAAGTCACTTCATTAACAGGTTTCAGAAACTTATGATACAACCTACATTTTTTTTAAATAAATTTCCAATGTCTCTTTTATGCCAAATTTAAGCCACTTCTTGATCACCATCTTCACCATGTGCCAAGGTGTATCTAATGCCTTTACCCTTCTTCTGACTGATCCCTTTGCTGTGTTGTAAGCTGTTTATGGATCATGCTGTGTTGTAAGCTGTTTACACACCATGGCTTTGTTGTAAAATGCAACTAAAAAATGTCAGGAAAATCCTCTGAAACAGGTTAACTTTATATGGGGTTAATCAGCATTGCTGTAAATAATGGCGGCCTTGTACTGACAGCTATTTAACATGAGTTAATGTTTAATTGGCTAAACCTGAGCACGATTAGATCCACAATTTTAAGAGGGTGGTTCAACTACATTATTTTAGTTGTGTTATTTTCATTTTCTCCCTCAAAATAATTTTACTTTGTTTCTCAATGGATTTGTACAGATTATGGTTGACATTAAAGGCGGAAAACCTTTTTTTTTACGTGACAGAAACCTGACATTTTAACAGGGTGTGTAGACTTTTTATAACCACTGTATATTAACATTCAATGCCGCTGAACTTCATGGCTCCATTAGTCAATGTGTATTCTCTTGAAAATGAGCTGACAGCATCTAAGTGATCATTGGAGGTGCCATGTGTCCCACCGATCAGGGAACTCATATAAGGATAAGTCCTTGTTTTCATATGACCAGACATTAATTCTAGCAATCATTAAACATATGGAAAACAGGAACATAACACATAAAACCCGCATTGTAGAAAGCTATTTTCTTAACTCGACACAAAAAGAGAACACTGTTCCTAAACCCATGCTCTCCCTCAACGTCTGGTTGTCAATAACTTTAGTTATTTCCATGCCATTAAATAATCTGATAACCGGGAGGATTGTTATTCTGTAGAGAGAAGCAATACTTACATAGAAATCATGCATTAGTGCATATCACTATATATACATATATATATATATATACAGTATATATATATATATATATACTGTGGTGTAGTGACACCTGATGCAGCTAGGGGGCACTGTGTGTGCTCCTCGAGGTATGCATGGAAGCATGGTTTGTGTTGTGGTGAAGGACCTGTGATGAGGTCATGATCAGGTGACCTAACCATGTGATCCTGACCTCACCTATGTTATGTGTATCAAAAGGACCTGTGATGAGGTCATGATCAGGTGACCTAACCATGTGATCCTGACCTCACCTATGGGTGGGGTTACACCTATGTAATGGAGTTTGTTTTGCACCTGTGAGAGAGTGTGTGGGAGTCTGCCAGTGTGGACAGGCTTCCATGTGTCCAAGGCAGGACATTACAGAGAGGTCTCTGTGAATGAAGAGTGAGGCTCCAGGCAGGAGCTGAAGCATTGAAGAGCTGTATTACATGTTACCATATGGTTTATGATGTAATAAACCTAAGGACTTTTTCATAAGATCGAGTCTCCTGATTTACCTCTGAAGCAGCCGAGTGAGTAAAACCTTACAATTGGTGGGTGGAATGCTGGCAGCGGCCCAAGGAGCACATGTTCCAGGACTGGGAATCAGGAACCAGAGGAGGAACGGACGGTCTGTGAAAACCGTGAGTGTGACCAGTGGTCACGAATAAACTGTGTTCATGTTTATGTGGTGCCTCTGATATGAGGTATCTGAAGATGCTGTTAAACAGTGGTGACAGACAGGAGAAGTAAGCAAAAAGCATGCTGAGAGGATACCTCAGAGGAGGTGTCCGGAAACCTGCGTGGCCAACAGGTAACAGACAGGAGTCTGTGGTGTACTGACGGGTCAGTGAGACTGTTTTTTCCTTTGTGGGATATCTCTGCGAGAAGAGGTGTCCGGAAAATCTCTCTGGCTGAGAGTGGTGACAGACAGGAGTCTGTGTTGTGCTGACGGGTCAGTGAGAAACAGTTTTTTTTTCTGGGACACGTGTGAGATGTTTGCTGTGGCTCGTGGAGTCATGAAGGTGACAAGCGGCTGGCTGTGACTCGTGGGGTCACGAAGGTAACAAGCGGCAAGACAGCGCAGCGTGCAGAGACTTGTGGTGGCAGGAGCTACAGTGACTGTTGCAGCAAGAGGTTCTGCAGCAGCCGGAGCTGCAGTGGCAGCCACAGCAGCTTGGGAGTAGCATCTGGAGGTGCTGGTTGTTGGTGGCTGCAACGGAAGCGGTAGCAGTACCACCAGGAGCTGGTGTGGTAAAGAGGACAGTGTGAACCGAGGCACACGGACTCTTAAAGGGCCGGTACACGCCCTGGGTGGAAGACACTGTCTGAGGGTACTGTGTGGACTGGGGCCTGTGGGAGCTGTGGTGTGTACCCCAGTGATGGGTGGTGTCCCAAAAGGGGGGCGGCAACCCAAAACAGGGATGGTTACCCAAAAGGGGGCGGAGTCCCAAAAGGGGGCGGTAACCCAAATTGGGATTGTGGCCGAAAGGGGGTGGAGTCTCAAAAGGGGGTGGTAGCCCAAATCAGTAAAGTGGCCCAAAGTGGGCGGAGTCCCAAAAGGGGGTAGCACCGGTTTCCTCAGTGGACATATCTAAGGAACAGCGGTGTGGGTGTTATACGTATTCCGCATGTGGTATAGACTTCCCGTTTGATAACAGCCCACAGGTGTGTACGGTAATGTTACATAGGGAAGAAGTCTCTGGACAGTTGGACTCAAAGAGTCAGGTGACTCTGAAAGGAACTCCGCTAGTTCTCTGTCTGACCGAGAAAAAGGTCCAGGTGTGCTGCATCCACGGGCTCACTGTGGACTATTTGGTAGACAGGGTAATGCTTGAGATGTCCACAAATGTCGAAGATCAAGATGGCGGTATACCACCGAACGTATTGTACCCCTATGAGGGAACGGGACTTTGTATTTTTTTAAAATGCATGGGAGGTTGATGTAGTGTGGGGTTGCTCAGAGGAGAGACGGAATGACCCTAAGGGAGCCCCATCATAGCAGGCGACCGTAGTGGTTCCTTGTAGTGTGAAGTGTGGAAAGGAGGTAACACCTAATAGCGATAGTCCCGAGCCCAGGTGACAAGAAGAAAGTGTGGGTCAGACCAACTCGGGGACTTGGAGGTGACGAGACGTGTGACCGTGGGAAACGGTTTAGCTCTAGCGCAGGGGTCTGACACCTGTCTAGGTGGGGACGTGCTGTTCCAGGATGACAGGGGGAGTGGGAGTGACTCCTGTGCAGACTGTGACTCGACCGCAAGGGAAAGCGAGTGCAGTAAGGTGGAGCCAAGTAAAAATGGTAGATCTTCCTCTCGCAGCAGGGGCCGCGGAAAGGCGGGACAGGCTACAGCCTCTAAGAAGAGAAATGATGAGGAAGAGTCAGGATCAGGTACCGGTCAGGTTACTGTCCTTGATAAAGAGGCCACGTTATCTCTGACAAATCCCAGCACAGAGGTAGGGCTGGAGGTAGAACAGACCTGTAGTAGATCCACATCTGCAATGCCCGGGAAGGGTGAAATGGCTCAGTATGATGAAGGCTCCAGGGTACCGGAGGTAGAGCTGTTGAAAGAAACAGTAAAAGAGGCAGTTGAGCAAGAAAGGGTCCTGAGACGAATAATTGAGCACAGAATGGAGGAGCTGGAGAAGGAAGTCTCTAAGCTCAGAGATCATCTGTCAGCGTGTCATAGTATGAACAAGGCGCTATGGAAAGATATGGAGGTGCTCAGAGAGGCCCAGGAGAAGCATCAGCAGGAACTTCTCCGGAGGGAGGATGAGTGTCGCGGCTTGGCAGAGGAGCGAGATAAAGTTCTTCATAAGCTCAAGATGGAGAAAGAGACTAATGCCCAGCTCCAGAAATCCACGGGAGACGAAGTACAGCAAGCAAAGTGCCACACAGATGGCCACACAAGAAATGCTGAGGTCTTGGAGAACTGCGCTGATGCTCAGGAGGAGGAGGTCCAACAGCATGTTCAGGAAAAGGAGACATCGCTTTTCAAGTGTATGATAGAGGTACCCGAAGACATGCAAGAAGCTTGTGCCAGTGAGGATGTACATGAGGCCTTTAGAAAAGCGGTAGAAGCATGTAGTGTGAACTGGGTGCCAGAGATGAAACAGTTAGTCATACTGTCGACTAAGGAAGTCACACTGAAGCGAGTGGCTGTCCTGAGAGACATGCACCTACATTGTCTCCGCACAAAGCAACTGATCCTGTTGAGAAATCACGAAGCCACTCGATGTTTGGAGCAAGCAAGAAAGGCTCAAAGTCAGCTTGGATTAATGGAGGACATCATTCAAGTGCCCAGAGGTCTGGTGAAGAAAGTCATCGGAAGACTTGGGAAAATGATGCAGGAGATGGTGAATAAGTCCGGTGTGACGAGAGTCAGGATTCCGGCTGATGACGAAGTCCAGGTCGTGGGTGAAGACGGGATGGTTCCGTTCCTCGTTGTCGGATCCAGGGAGCCTTGGGAATATCCGGATGCTCCTGGAGTATCGTGTGTCCTACCTGAGAGAAGAGAGCAACTACGACTTGAGAGGGACCAGGTCAACAGGAACCTGCAGAAAATAGAAAGAAGATGGCCTCCACCTTCAACCCGTGGTATTGAGAGGAGAAGAGATAGAAGTAGT
>JARQOD010000002.1:609903026-610009412 GCA_033576555.1 Oophaga sylvatica
CAGGTCAGCCAGGGACACAATCAGTGACGTCAGAGGGAACTGATTAACAAAAATAGGGGTTCCCTTCGAAAAAAAAATGGCGTGGGGTCCCCCCTATTTTTGTTAACCAGCCAGATGAAGCAGACCGCTGAGGCCTGGATTTTCAGGCTGTTAAGGAGCCAAGATCCATGGACCTTGCCAGCCTGATAATACCAGGCCACAGCAGTCTGCATATCTTGGCTGATTAACAAAAATAGGGGATCCCCTCGAAAAAAATTGGCGTGGGGTCCCCCCTATTTTTGTTAACCAGCCAGATGAAGCAGACCGCTGAGGCCTGGATTTTCAGGCTGTTAAGGAGCCAAGATCCATGGACCTTGCCAGCCTGATAATACCAGGCCACAGCAGTCTGCATATCTTGGCTGATTAACAAAAATAGGGGATCCCCTCGAAAAAAATTGGCGTGGGGTCCCCCCTATTTTTGTTAACCAGCCAGATGAAGCAGACCGCTGATGCCTGGTTTTTCAGGCTGGTAAGGATACAATATCCATGGACCTTGCCAGCCTGATAATACCAGGCCACAGCAGTCTGCTTAGCTTGGCTGGTTAACAAAAATAGGGGATCCCCTTGAAAAAAAAAACGACGTAGGGGTCCCACTATTTTTGTTAACCAGCCAAGTAAAATGCAGACTGCTGCGGCCTGGTATTAAAAGACTGTCAAGGCCCATGGATTTTGGCCCTCAACAGCCTGATAATACCAGGCTACAGCAGCCCCACATTTGGCGCATCAAAAGATGTGCCAATTGTGGCACTTTACCCGGCTCTTCCCACTTGCCCTGTAGCGGTGGCAAGCGGGGTAATAAGGGGTTAATGTCACCGTTGATTGCACGGTGACAATAAGCCCGGTTAATAATGGAGAGGCGTCAATAAGACACCGATCCATTATTAATCCCAAAGTTTTTAAATGTGTAAAAAAAAAGACACAGCAAGAAAAAAGTCTTTTAATGAAATAAAAGAGACAACACAGTTTTCATTTTTTTTATTACTCTCTCATTCCTGCGACACCATCGATCTCCTGTAAAAAAATAAAAAAAACAAACCAACAGTATACCACCTGTCCGACGCAGTCCATAGTAACGACTGTCCCACGACGATCCAGCTCTGCTACATCGGAATGACAGGCAGAGCCTGACATCCCGGCGCAGCACAGCTGCTTACCAGCTTCCCCGGCGGTGACGTCATCGGACTGCTTTACGGCCGCGATTACCCAGCAGTCACTGCAGTTATCGCGAGAAACTGCATGTGACCGCCGGGGAGAAGATGATGGCGGCCATTAAGCAGTCCGGGATGTGACCGCCGGAGATCTTCTGCCGGGTAAGTGCCGCTGACTCCTGACAGACCCGACCGACGGACACTGACAGTGACAGTGACAATCCCGATTCCGGTATCCGATATGACGAAAATATCGGAACTCGGAATCGTAATTCCGATACAGCCAATATCGGCCGATACCCGATATTTGCAGTATCGGAATGCTCAACCCTACTCATCACTCCAAATTACCTTGTTCCAGAAGTTTTGAGGCTTGTCTCTGTGCTGTTTTGCGTATTGTAGGTGAGATACTTTGTGGCATTTGTACAGTAATGGCTTTCTCCTGGCGACTTAACATGCAGACCATTTTTCTTCAAGTGCCTCCTTATTGTGCATCTTTGAAACAGCCACATTGCTAGTTTTTAGAAAGACCAGTATTTGAGCTGATGTTATTTGTGGGTCTTTCTTTGCATCCCGAACAATTTTCCTGGCAGTTGTGGACTAAATTTTTATTGGTCTACCTGACCATGGTTTTGTTTTTACAGGGCCCCTGATTTTTCGTTTGTTAATTACAGTTTGAACGCTGCTGACTGGCATTATCAATTCCTTGGATATCTTTTTGCATCCCTTTCCTGTTTTATAGAGTTCAACTACCTTTTGCCATAGATCTGTTGACAATTCTTTTGCTTTCCCTATGACTCACAATCCAGAAACGTCAGTGGCTGGATGAAAGATGCAAGAGTCTGTCTGGATCCCAGAAACTCACTCAACTTTTATGCACACACACTGATTACAAGCAAACAGATCACAGGTGAGGATGTTACCTTTAGTAGCCAGTCAAACCCATTTGTGTCAACTTCTGTGCATGTTATTAGGCCAAAATCACCAGGGTATGTGAACTTTTGATCAGGGTCATTTGGATGTTTTGGATGGTTATTATGATTTAACCCCTCTCTGACATTAGACGTACTATCCCGTCCATAAAACCCGTGCCATTCTGCCCATGGACGGGATAGTACGTCATAGGCGATCAGCTGCGCTCCTGAGGGGAGCGCAGCTAATCGCCGCCGGGTGTCAGCTGATTATCACAGCTGACACCCTGACTGTGTGTCAGGAGCGTCACGGACCGCTCCCGGCACATTAACCCCTAGCACACCGCGATCAAATATGATCGCGGTGTACTGGGGGCACAGGGGAGTGAATGCTCCCTGCGCGCCCCCCTGAGACCCTCAGACCAGCGCGATGTGATCGCGCTGTTCTGAGGGCTTCCTCCCTCCCAGGACCTGGATCCAAGATGGCGCCGGGGTCCTGGAGGGAGGCGGCTTCCTCAGTGCCTGCTGAGAGCAGGCACTGAGAAGCCTGCTGCACTGCCTGAGCGATCGCTGGTGTGACAGTGTGCTGTGCACACTGTCACACCAGCGATTTGATAAAATACAGTGATGTCCCACCCTGGGACAAAGTAAAAAAGTTAAAAAATAAAAATAAACATGTTATAAAAAAAAATCCAAAATAAAAAAAAAAAAAAAATATTCCCCAATAAATTCATTTCTTCCTGTAAATAAAAAAACCAAAACAATAAAAGTACACATATTTGGTATCGCCACGTCCGTAACGACCCCCCTATAAAACTGTCCCACTAGTTAACCCCTTTAGTGAACCCCTTAAAAAAAAAAAAAAAAAAAAGAGCAAAATCAATGCTTTATCATCATACCGCCGAACAAAAAGTGGAATAACGCGCGATCAAAAAGACCGATATAAATAAACATGGTACCGCTGAAAACGTCATCTTGTTCCTCAAAAAACGAGCCACCATACAGCATCATCAGCGATAAAATAAAAAAGTTATAGCTCGCAGAATAAAGCAATGCAAAAATAATTATTTTTTATATAAAATTGTTTTTATTCTATAAAAGCGCCAAAACATAAAAAAATAATGGATATAATCGTACTGACCCGAAGAATAAAACTGCTTTATCAATTTTACCACACGCGGAACAATAAAAACGCCTCCCCCAAAAGAAATTCATGAATTGCTGATTTTTGTTCATTCTAACCTCCCAAAAATCGAAATAAAAAGCGATCAAAAAATGTCACCTGCTCAAAAATGGTACAAATAAAAACGTCAACTCGTACCGCAAAAAATAAGACCTCACATGACTCTGTGGGCCAAAATATGCAAAAATTATAGCTCTCAAAATGTGGCGATGCAAAAAACTATTTTTGCAATAAAAAGCGTCTTTTAGCGTGACAGCTGCCAATCATAAAAACCCGCTATAAATAGTAAATCAAAACCCCTTTATCACCCCCTTAGTTAGGGAAAAATAATAAAATTAAAAAAATGTATTTATTTCCATTTTCCCATTAGGGTTAGGGTTAGGGTTGCGGCTAAAGTTAGGGTTAGGGTTGGCACTAAAGTTAGGATTAGGGTTAGGGTTGGATTAGGGGTGTGTTAGGGTTAGGTTTGTGGTTAGGGTTGGGACTAGGGTTAGGGGTGTGTTGGGGTTAGGGTTGGAGTTAGAATTGGGGGGTTTCCGCTGTTTAGGCACATCAGGGGTCTCTCCAAATGTGACATGGCGTCTGATCTCAATTCCAGCCAATTCTGCGTTGAAAAAGTCAACGGTGCTCCTTCACTTCTGAGCTCTGCCATGCGTCCAAACAGTAGTTTATCCCCACATATGGGGTATCAGCGTACTCTGGACCCCAAGAGTTATTGTGCAATTTGTCCTATTTCTTCTGTTACCCTGGGAAAATAAAAAACTGGGGCGAAAATATCATTTTTGTACAAAAAAAAATATTTTTTTGTTTTTACGGCTGTACATTATAAACTTCTGTGAAGCACTTGGGGCTTCATAGCGCTCACCACACACCTAGATAAGTTCCTTGTGGGGTCTATTTTCCAAAATGGGGTCACTTGTTGGGGATTTCCACTGTTTAGTGCGCATCAGGGGCTCTCCAAATGCGACATGACGCCCCAGACCATTCCATCAAAGTCTGCAATCCAAAACGTCACTACTTCCCTTCCGAGCCCCAACGTGTACCCATACAGTAGTTTTCTCCCACATATTGGGTATCAGCGTACTCAGGACAAATTGGGCAACAACTTTTGGGGTCCAATTTCTCCTGTTACCCTTGTAAAAATAAAATATTGGGGCGAAAAAATCATTTTTGCAAAAAAAAAAAAAAAGATTTTTTATTTTTACGGCTGTGCGTTATAAACTTCTGTGAAGCACTTCGGGGTTCAAAGTGCTCACCACACATCTAGATAAGTTCCTTGTGGGGTCTATTTCCAAAATGGGGTCACTTGTGGGGGGTTTCCACTGTTTAGGGCCATCAGGGGCTCTCCAAATGTCGACATGACGCCCCAGACCATTCCATCAAAGTCTGCAATCCAAAACGTCACTACTTCCCTTCCGAGCTCCGACGTGGCCCATACAGTAGTTTTCGCCCACATATTGGGTATCAGTGTACTCAGGACAAATTGGACAACAACTTTTGGGTTCCAATTTCTTCTGTTACCCTTGTGAAAATAAAATATTGGGGGCGAAAAAATCATTTTTGTAAAAAAATAAAAGATTTTTATTTTTACGGCTGTGTTATAAACTTTAGTGAACACTTGGGGTTCAAAGTGCTCACCACACATCTAGATAAGTTCCTTGGGGGTCTATTTCCAAAATGGTGTCATTGTGGGGGTTTCCACTGTTTAGGGCATCAGGAGCTCTCCAAACACGACATGGCGTCCAGCCAATTCTGCGTTGAAAAAGTCAGATGGCGCTCCTTCCCTTCCAAACTCTGCCATGCACCCAAACAGTGGTTTACCCCCACATATGGGGTATCAGCGCACTCAGGACAAATTGCACAATAACTTTTGGAGTCTTGTTACCCTTGGAAAAATAAAAATTGGGGTGAAAAGATCATTTTTGTGGAAAAAATATGATTTTTAAATTTTACGGCTCTACGTTATAAACTTGTGTGAAGCACTTGGGGATTCAAATTGCTCATCAAAAATCTAGATAAGTTCCTTAGGGGTCTAGTTTCCCAAATGGGGTCATTTGTGGGGGTTTCCACTGTTTAGGCACATCAGGGGCTCTCCAAATGCAACATGGCATCCAAACTCAATTCCAGCCAATTTTGGTTGGAAAAAGTCAAATGGTGCTCCTTCCATTCCGAGCTCTGCCGTGCGCCCAAACAGTGGTTCCCCCCCACATATGGGGTATCAGCGTACTCAGGACAAATTGTACAACAACTTATGTGGTCCAATTTCTCCTGTTACCCTTGGGAAAATAAAAAATTAGTGACTAAAAGATAATTTTTGTGGGAAAAAAATAGGATTTTTTATTTTCATGCCCGGGCATTATAAACTTGTGTGAAGCACTTGGGGGTTCAAAGTGCTCACCAAAGATCTAGATAAGTTCCTTAGGGGGTCTAGTTTCCAAAATGGGGTCATTTGTGGGGGGTTTCCACTGTTTAGGCTCATCTGGGGCACTGCAAACGGAACATGACCCCCATTAACGTCTGCATTCCAAAACGTTACTACTTCCTTTCCAAGCCCTGCCGTGCGCCCAAACAGTTCCCCCCCCCACATATGGGGTATCAGCGTACTCAGGACAAATTGGACAACAACTTTTGGGGTCCAATTTCCTTGGAAAATTCAAAAATTTGGGACTAAAAAATCATTTTTGTGGAAAAATTTTTTTTTTTTCACACCCAGGCTTTATAAACTTTTGTGAAACACTTGAGGGTTCAAAGTGCTCACAACAGATCTAGATAAGTACCTTAGGGGTCTAGTTTCCAAAATGGTGTCACTTGTGGGGGTTTCCACTGTTTAGGCGCATCAGGGGCTCTCCAAACGCGACATGGCATCCAATCTAAATTCCAGCCAATTTTAGTTTGAAAAAGTCAAACGTCGCTCCTTCCCTTACGAGCTCTGCCGTGTGCCCAAACAGTGGTTTTCCCCCACATATGGGGTATTGGCGTACTCAGGAGAAATTGCATAACAACCTTATCTGTCCATTTTCTCCTTTTACCCTTGTGAAAATAAAAAAAAGTTTGTAAAAGATAATTTTTGTGGCTAAAAAGTAAAATATTCATTTTTTCCTTCCACGTTGCTTTAGTTACTGTGAAGCACCTGAAGGGTTAATAAACTTCTTGAATGTGGTTTTGAGTACCTTGAGGGGTGCAGTTTTTAGAATGGTGTCACTTTTGGGTATTTTCTGCCATATAGACCCCTCAAAGTGACTTCAAATGTGAGGTGGTCCCTAAAAAAAATGGCTTTGTAAATTTTGCTGTAAAAATGAGAAATCGCTGGTCAACTTTTAACCCTTATAACTTCCTAACAAAAAAAATTTTGGTTCCAAAATTGTGCTGATGTAAAGTAGACATGTGGGAAATGTTATTTCTTAACTATTTTGTGTGATATATTTCTCTGTTTTAAGGGAATAAAAATTCAAAGTTTGAAAATTGCAAAATTTTAAAAATTTTCGCCATATTTGCGTTTTTTTCAAAAATAAACGCAAGTTATATCGAAGAAATTTTACCACTAACATGAAGTACAATATGTCACGAGAAAACATTCTCAGAATCGCGAAGATCCATTGAAGCGTTCCAGAGTTATAACCTCATAAAGAGACAGTGGTCAGAATTGTAAAAATTGGCCAGGTCATTAATGTGCAAACCACCCTTGGGGGTGAAGGGGTTAAAAGAGAAAACACAGTAGTTTGACAATAAATGGCTTCACCCAACCATTAACCATGAGTGGAGAAAAAGTTTTGGTGCTATCATTCATATTTTCTGAGAAAAGTCCAAGAAAACAAAAATTCTTCCGGGGTATGTAAACTTTTGAGCATAACTGTATAGAGGTGTTATTAGACATTGTATGGGAGAGGTGAGATGTGACATCACCTAATGTGAATTGTGGATCCTGTGTTATCTACTGTAAATAGAGGTGATATAAGTCGTTGTACAGGAGGAGGAGGTGAGCTGTGATATCGCTTATTGCGAATGGAAGATTCTGTGCTATATTTACACTGTTACTCTGCCTGAAGTGATCACTATAGAACAGGAAAATGTAACATTTTAAAAAAAATTAATCGTTTTACTTTAGTGAAACTTTAGAAATGTGATCACATGGATTTATGTTTATGTACAGGTAGCCTTGGCACCAGTATACAATTATTTAAAAAAGACTGACAAAATGAGATGAAATAATTATGTCAATGATAAAAAAATACAAAAATACAATATGGACATTTTTAACATCTTGCTAGCCGCAGTATATACCGTATACAACCTGTGCAATATGAGTAATACATTATGATGACTGATGCCATTTAAAAAAGAAAACTTTCTGCAGTTCAACTGTAATGTTAGATGTATGTCATTGGAAAGTTACATGGTGCCTAAAATTCTCACAACCTCATATACAGCAAAATGAACCTCAAAGTAAAAAAAAATGTTCTGTCTAGTGTAATGCAGGAGAAATTTTATTTTAGTCACTGAGGTAAAACCTATTTAGGTCCTCAAGGGGTTAAGTCCACCAGAGGGATCGCACTTTAAACAATTCTGCTCTTTTTCTTGTTATTTCAGCTTTGATTTATATAAATGAACCCACAGCCATAACTCTCCCTCTGTGTTCCCAACAGTATAGACAATGTTACTGCCTATTGGTATCTGTATCCTCAGGGGCCGGGCACGGGTGCAGCCAACAATAACAGTGGAGCAGGGAGCAGACAGCTTCTTTCTCCATTGCCCTGGTCTATAGAAATACAAAGGTCCTGGCATTACCTTTAAAGTCACGTGACCTGGAAAGGTCATGTGACTAGGCAGTGGAAACAAAGGGGAGAAGGATGCAGGCAAGAATATGTGTGTGTTCTGATGTAGAAGAGCAGTGTGTTTCAGAGCAACAGAGTTGTGTGTCTGTTGATGTAGCAGAAATGTGTGTGTGTGCTGGTGTAGCAGAGCTGTGTGTGTTTCAGAGCAGAGGAGCTCTGTGTTTGTTAATGTAGCAGAGTTGTGTGTGTGTGCCGGTGTAGCAAAGATGTGTGTGTTTCAGAGCAGCAGAGTTGTGTGTTTGTTGATGTAGCAGAGTGGTGTGTGTGCTGATGCAGAGGAGCTCTGAGTTTGTTAATGTAGCAGAGCTTTGTGGGGTGAGGCATCAAACTGTGCAGGGAGAATGTACTATGCGGTCCTCATATTGTGTGTGGGGGGCATCATACTGTGTGTGGTGGGAATGTACTGTGAGGGGCATCATACTGTATGGGGGCTGTGGGGGCCATGAAAGTAGTATTATACTGTACGGGAATACTAATGGGCTTCACTAAGAGCTATTTTTTTGTCTGGGTGCCTATATAGGATTGGGTGACGATAGGGTACTGGCTTCATGTAAAATAAAAATTGTGGGTACGCTCTCCGCAGTGTGTGCCCCTTTATTATTATTCATAGTTGGGAGGCAAGCTTTTAGATCAGGAGGGCTGCCCAGCACTATACAGAGTATGCACATGTCCACAAGGACAAACCCCCTGATTCCCGCCACCAACATTACAGGGCCTGACCACATCCTGCAAAGATGAAAGGTCACATGATCTATCAATTGATATTTTCGCCAAAACCTGCAAGTTGCTGAAACCCATGTCAAGGGTGTCTTATAAGTCGTTATACTGAAATGTAAAACAAATCACTGAAAAAATCATCAAATCCGAAAAACATTACAAGTGTGGATGATAGGGGTGTGAGAGGCTGTTCATCAGTATTTGTGAGCCGGTAATGGTGAATATAGCTCTTTTTTCCTGTGAAGTCGCAGCCACATAATATTGAACAGGGACAGAATTTTTAATACAAATATATTACAAGTCGGCCTATATAGCTGAGGAAAAGCTTAGGGACAAATATATTAAACAATATGTTTAAAGGGGCTGCCCACTATTACAAGAACCAATTCTTGATCTAAATGTTTGTCCCCAATAAAATAATAAAGTTTATACTCACCTCCCATGCCGGCGTTGTTCCAGTGGCATCACTCGTGTCCAGGGGCTCCCGGGGGGTTGTTGTGACATGTGGTGCCCTAGACCCAATCAGTGCTAGCGTCACTGTCCTTGTCTTGCAGAGGAAGTCAGAGATCACCCGCTGCCCTGACTCTTCATGTTTAATTTATACAAAGGCAGAGATTTGTACACCAGCGCTGATTGGACGCCGGGCGCCATGTATCACAACAACCACATGAGAACCTCATGGAGAGCTCTGAAACGCCGGAGCATTGTCACGCAGTCGCCAGGAGAGCCAGTGCCAACACTGCTGGTACAGCACCAGCACCAGCTCTTTCCAGGAATGACGTCAATTCCGTCATGTGTTATGGTCGTGTTCTGACTTAGCAAAGCACAAAGTGAAGCACGCCATTGACTTGTGGACGTCATACTATTATATTTTGCAGCGCGCTATTCATGTCATGTGTGCATTGCCACGAAGATCGTCGCGGTTGCACATTTTGACTTCTCACAGCTGAGCTGCTGTTTCTTTGTGTTTGGCAGTTAGGGAGTTAATTCTGTCTGTGCTCAGTTCTGGGACTGGGTGCAGTTTCTCCCGGCTGCAATTAATTATTTGTTGATTGGTTTCCTTTAAATCTCTGGTTGTCTGTGTTGGGAGTTGCCAGTGAAATTCTTCATGCAGACCACAGATAGGATTGTATCTGTATAGACTTAAGTTAAAGAGCTCCTTAGTTGTTTTAAGCTCACCTTGCTTAGAGTTTAATATCCCAGATCATTTATGTTCCTTCTGTGTTTGAGTGTGTATGCAAGTCTGTGTTTTCTCCAGTCTGTCTAATATGTCTAATCTGTGTATTTAGCAGAGATCAGCCCATATTCCTTTGGTGGTAATCAGTATCCTTCTTAGGACTGATTACAGGGTTCAGGGACTGATAGGAGACAGGGTTAGGCTGGAGACTTGGACCTCTGAACCATTATCAGTACCTCCAAGGTGAGGGATTAGTTAGGACCCCAGTTTAGGGTCAGGTTAGACCCCCGGTCCTCCTCTTTCCTGTGACAGTGTATCAAGTCCTCAAGATTAACCCTGAGTTCAACGGATATCGTGTCAGGTAAATCTATTCTATATTTACATGCTGATGTTGCTAATCTATATGTTGTATAGAGTGTTGTTCTTTTAAGAATAGTTTACTGACATCGTACACATATCATAAGACCGCGTGACATTTTCACTGGCCCATAAAATTATTCCCAGTTGCCATGGATCCAGTAGCCCAGCTGGCTCTGCAGTTGCAGGGATTATCCATGGAGCTGACGGACATTAAGTCCAAAGTTTTGTCTCCCTCGGAGCAAACCAGATTTGAACCTAAAGTTGCTCTCCCGGACAGGTTCACTGGTGGGCGAGACAAATTTTTTACCTTCAGGGAAGCATGTAAATTGTATTTTCGGCTTCGGCCTCGATCATCAGGGAGTGAAGAGCAGAGAGTGGGAATTGTTATCTCGCTCCTACAAGGGGACCCTCAATCCTGGGCCTTCTCCCTTCCTCCGGGATCCCCGGCTCTACAGTCAGTAGATCGATTTTTTACTGCCCTGGGTTTGGTATATGATGACCCAGATCGGGTCTCTCTTGCTGAGACAAAATTACGTAAGATACAGCAGGGAGATCGTCCGGCGGAGGAATTTGCTTCTGAGTTCCGTAGATGGGCCACAGATACTCAGTGGAATGACCCAGCTCTTAGAAGCCAGTTTTGTCATGGGCTTTCTGACAAATTAAAGGACGTTTTGGCTCAGTATGATTCTCCTCCATCACTGGAGGCTGCTATGGCCCTAGCTATCCGTACTGATAGACGGCTCCGGGAGAGGTGCGAGGTAACTCCGCCCCCTGTTGTTACTCCACCTACTACTAAAGTCCCTTATGTTGAGGTTCCCCTTGTCTGTTCGGAGGAGCCTATGCAGTTGGGAGGGACATCATTTCGTAGGAGGGGATTGGCGGTACGCCGCAGGACTAGAAGGTGTTTCTTCTGCGGGAAAGAGGGACATTTTGTTGGGGGATGTCCATCCCGTGCCTTGTTGAGCAAAAAGTCGCCGGAAAACTGTTAATCCCAGGTTGTGTGGTGGACGACAACCTGGGAGTATGTATTTCGTCCGCTAGTTCTTCTCAGTTCCTTGTACCAGTGGAGGTGGTGGTTGGTACGAGAGTGGAGAGATTTTCTGTTCTTCTTGATAGTGGGTCCGGGGCTAATCTGGTTGACGCTCAGTTTGCTCAGGCTCAAGGTATGCATCTGAGTGTATTGGTCAAACCGATCCCTATATTCTCCATTGACGCCAGGCCTCTCGGCCAAGGTAGCTTTGTTCATGAGGTTCATGACATTGACCTTCGGGTGGGGGCAATACATAGGGAACTATTGTCTTGTTATGTGTTGGAGGGTCTACCTACTCCTATTGTGTTGGGACTTCCTTGGTTGGTTAAACATAACCCTGTGATTAATTGGCAGTCCAGAGATATAAGCCAATGGGGGAGTTTTGCAAAAGTAACTGCATGAACACAGTCATCAGTGCGGTCGTGCCTAGTACTTTGCCTCCTTTTTGGAGGACTTTGGGGATGTGTTCTCTGAGGAGGGGTGTCAGGAGTTGCCTCCTCATCGCGTGTATGACTGCTCTATTAATTTACTTCCTGATGCTAAGTTACCTAAAGCTAGGTTATATAACCTTTCTGGTCCTGAGAGGCAGGCTATGAAAGATTATATTTCGGAAAGTCTGGCCAAAGGGCATATTAGACCTTCATCTTCCCCAGTGGCCGCGGGGTTCTTCTTTGTGAAGAAAAAAGATGGAGGCCTACGCCCTTGCTTGGATTTCCGCGAACTTAATCGGATTACTGTTCGAGATCCGTATCCACTCCCTCTGATTCCTGATCTCTTCAATCAAATTGTTGGCGCCAAATGGTTCTCTAAATTGGATCTCAGGGGGGCGTATAATCTGATTAGGATAAAAGAGGGGGATGAGTGGAAAACGGCGTTTAACACGCCGGAGGGACATTATGAGAACCTTGTCATGCCTTTTGGTCTGACTACTGCACCAGCAGTGTTCCAACATTTTGTTAATGACATTTTTCGTCATCTGGTGGGGCTGTTTGTGGTCGTATATTTGGATGACATTTTAATTTACTCACCAGATCTTGTGTCTCACCAGGAGCATGTGAGACAGGTGTTGCAGATCTTGCGAGACAATAAACTATACGCCAAACTGGAAAAGTGTGTATTCGCCGTACAGGAACTTCAGTTTTTGGGTTTCTTGGTGTCAGCCTCCGGTTTCCGTATGGACCCTGAAAAGGTGAGAGCAGTGCTTGAATGGGATCAGCCAGAGGATCTTAAGGCTCTGCAGCGTTTTCTGGGGTTTGCTAACTACTACCGGAAATTTATTTGTAATTTCTCATCTGTTGTCAAACCTCTCACTGACATGACAAGAAAAGGGACGGATTTTTCTAAATGGTCGGACAAAGCTTGCCAAGCTTTTTCCTCTTTGAAGAAATGTTTTGCTTCGGCACCCGTTCTCATCCAACCAGATGCATCACAGCCGTTCGTTGTGGAGGTGGACGCGTCTGACGTAGGGGTGGGTGCAATATTGTCCCAGGGTCCGTCCCCTGGTAAATGGCATCCGTGCGCTTTCTTTTCTAAAAAATTGTCGTCCGCCGAAAGGAATTATGATATCGGCAATAGGGAACTTTTGGCCATTAAGTTGGCTTTTGAAGAATGGCGTCACTTTTTGGAGGGGGCAGTCCACCCGGTCACCGTCATTACTGATCACAAGAACCTGCTGTATTTGGAATCTGCTAAGCGTCTGAATTCCAGACAAGCTCGATGGTCGTTGTTTTTTACCAGGTTTAATTTTGTTGTCACTTATCGCCCTGGATCTAAGAATGTTAAGGCGGATGCCTTGTCTCGCAGTTTCCCAGGGGCCGGGAAAATGGATGACCCGATTCCTATCCTTCAGGAGGGGGTGGTAGTGTCGGCTGTATGTTCTGAGCTTGAGGAGGAGGTGTTAGAGGCTCAGGGGGACGCCCCTGCAGGACCTCCAGGGAGACTGTTTGTCCCAAATCAGTTGAGACAAAAGGTTATTGAGGCACATCATAATTCTGCTTTAGCAGGACATCCAGGGAGTAAGGCTACTTTAGATCTCCTTTCTCGCCGGTTTTGGTGGCCTAACGTTAATAAAGATGTTTTAACTTTTGTCGCGTCCTGTGGGGTTTGTGCTCGCTCTAAGACCCCTCATACCCGTCCGTCTGGGACCCTCTTACCCTTGAAACTTCCGGAGCGTCCATGGACTCATTTGTCTATGGACTTCATCACGGACCTTCCTCAGTCGTCAGGGAAGACTGTCATACTGGTGGTTGTTGACAGGTTCAGTAAGATGGCACATTTCATTGCTCTTCCTGCCCTCCCTAATGCTAAAACTCTGGCGCAGGTGTTCATTGGGGAGATTGTGAGACTTCATGGTTGCCTTCTGATGTGGTGTCAGATAGGGGGTCTCAGTTTGTGTCCAAGTTTTGGAGGGCATTTTGTTTACGTCGGGGGATGCAATTGTCATTTTCCTCGGCCTTTCATCCGCAGACCAATGGTCAGACAGAGCGTCTGAATCAAAGCCTAGAGACTTATCTTCGGTGTTTTGTCTCAGAGAACCAGGAGGACTGGTCTTCTTTCTTGCCTCTGGCAGAGTTCGCTCTTAACAACAGGCGGAGCGAGTCCACTGGTAAGTCCCCGTTTTTTGGGGCATATGGTTTTCATCCCCAGTTTTGTACATTCAATGGGGGGGTCCCTTCTGGGGTTCCTGAGGAGGAGCGTTTCTCGTCGTCACTTGCTTCAGTGTGGAGAGGTGTATTGAATAATCTGAGTGCTATGGGGAACCGTTATAAACGTATGGCTGATAGGAGGAGAGTTTCTGGTCCAGATCTTAATGTGAACGATCTGGTATGGTTGTCTACCAGGAATATAAAACTTAAAGTTCCTTCCTGGAAGCTGGGCCCCAGATTCATCGGGCCGTACAGGATCAGTTCCATAATTAATCCTGTGGCATTTCGTCTGGACCTCCCTCCTACGTTTAAAATCCACAATGTGTTCCACAAGTCATTACTTAAGAGGTACGTGGCACCAGTCATACCATCACCTCTACCTCCTCCTCCAGTGGTGGTCAATGGTAACTTGGAGTTTCAAGTGTCAAAGATCATTGACTCACGTCTGAATCGCCGGTCCCTTCAGTACTTGGTGCATTGGAAGGGGTATGGTCCAGAGGAGAGGACGTGGGTTCCTGCATCTGACATTAACGCAGATCGTTTGGTGCGGACCTTCCACAGAACTCACCCGGGCAAACCTGGCCCTGAGGGTCCGGAGGCCCCTCGTAGAAGGGGGGGTACTGTCATGTGTGCATTGCCACGAAGATCGTCGCGGTTGCACATTTTGACTTCTCACAGCTGAGCTGCTGTTTCTTTGTGTTTGGCAGTTAGGGAGTTAATTCTGTCTGTGCTCAGTTCTGGGACTGGGTGCAGTTTCTCCCGGCTGCAATTAATTATTTGTTGATTGGTTTCCTTTAAATCTCTGGTTGTCTGTGTTGGGAGTTGCCAGTGAAATTCTTCATGCAGACCACAGATAGGATTGTATCTGTATAGACTTAAGTTAAAGAGCTCCTTAGTTGTTTTAAGCTCACCTTGCTTAGAGTTTAATATCCCAGATCATTTATGTTCCTTCTGTGTTTGAGTGTGTATGCAAGTCTGTGTTTTCTCCAGTCTGTCTAATATGTCTAATCTGTGTATTTAGCAGAGATCAGCCCATATTCCTTTGGTGGTAATCAGTATCCTTCTTAGGACTGATTACAGGGTTCAGGGACTGATAGGAGACAGGGTTAGGCTGGAGACTTGGACCTCTGAACCATTATCAGTACCTCCAAGGTGAGGGATTAGTTAGGACCCCAGTTTAGGGTCAGGTTAGACCCCCGGTCCTCCTCTTTCCTGTGACAGTGTATCAAGTCCTCAAGATTAACCCTGAGTTCAACGGATATCGTGTCAGGTAAATCTATTCTATATTTACATGCTGATGTTGCTAATCTATATGTTGTATAGAGTGTTGTTCTTTTAAGAATAGTTTACTGACATCGTACACATATCATAAGACCGCGTGACAATTCATTTATGCCCTACATTGATGAGAAGCTGAAGCTGCAGGCAAGCAAATTTAGTGCTCTTAGAGTGAAAAACTGGAGTTCTTTTTTTTCAATTGCTGGTATGCTGTCTTTTTTTGGGTTGAGGGGGCTTTATATTGGGGGTGGAGGGTTATGCTGGGGGGCTATCTGGTGGGATTTGAGGTGAGGGTTTATGCTTAGGAGGCTGCCTGGTGGGGGTTTATTCTTGGGGAGGGCAGTCTGATGGGGTTTATGCTTAGGGGGGCTACTGGTGGGGGTTTAGGCTTGAGGGGGCTGTTTTATGGGGTTTTATGCTTGGGGTTGTGTGGTGGGGTTTATGCTGGGGGGCTGTCTGTTGTGGGTTTATGTTTGGGGGCACTGTCTGGTGAAAGGAGCGCAGCTCCAGGGGAGTTCCTGTTGCCTCTACTATGACCTGTCAGCGCGATGATGTCATCAGCCAGCGCACGCCAGCATGTACACGCTGGGCACAAGTAGAAGTGGAGCCTCGGGACCAGAGCAGGGCACTCAGGGGGAATGGGAGCGAGGTGAGTAGGTTGTTTTTTTATTAATATGTGTATGGGATGTGTGCCACTGCCTATATATAAGGGCTATGAGAGGGCTTGCACTATATATCAGTTGCTATGTGGGGGCTCATAAGGTATATAGGAGGCTATATGGGGACCTCATACTGTATACAGCAGGCTATACGAGGGCTTGAACTGTATATAGGAGGCTATGAGAGGGCTCTAACTGTATAACGGGGCTTATACTATATATTGGAGGCTATTTGGGGTCTCATACTGTATATTGGAGGCTATGTGAGGGCTAATGCTGTATATAGGAGGCTCTTTGATTGTTCATACTGTAAATAGGGAGCTATGTGCGGGCTCATACAGTTATATAGGAGGCTATATGGGGTTCATCCTGTATATAGGAAGTTATGTGCGGCATCATACTGTATATAGCGAGCTATATGGGAGCTAATACTGTATATAGGAGGCTATATGGGTTCTCATGCTGTATATAGGAAGCTAAATGGGGGTTCATACTGTATATAGGGAGCTATGTGTGGGCTCATACTGTATGTAGAAGGCTATATGGGGGCTCATACTGCATATAGGGAGCTATGTGGGCTTATACTGAATATATGGAAAAATATAGGGCTCATACTGTATCTAGGGAGCTATGTGAGAGCTCATACTGTGTCTAAGGGACTATACGAGGGCTCAAACTGTATGTATGGGGCTGAGTGGACTATATGTACAGGCTATGTAGGGGGTCATACCGTATATAGAGGGCAGTGTAGGGGCTCATATTGTATGTAGGGGGCTGTGTGGGGTATATTTCTTGGGACTGCGAGTTGTTATCCTCATTGCAGTATGGCTTATAGTCTCTTTTTCTTGTCCTGATTGAAATAATTCCTTGATGAACCCCTGAATGACCAAAAGAGAAGGGGAGAAACACATCTGAAAAAGATGCCATTAAGCTAAGCACACAACTGTTCAGGTCATATATTGTCTATATATTTATATAGGATAGTCCATGTTCATAGAAACGTGACTATGAGGTGTATGGATGTTTTGTGGTTTTAATTGCATTGACACATGACTGTCCATTTATGATCTGAAGTGTTATTCCTTGTTTGACAAGGACATCATATATGTTTCTTCTTGAACTTTGGTAAAGTTTTTTTTCTGGTCAGATTGTTTAAAAATATTCATGATTATATATATATATATATATATTTATATACCCCTCAGCCCACTAGTATCTATATTGTATATATTTATATATGTTCATTACAGATTATCTGATCACCTATTGAGAATGCCTGGTCATTGCAAGTAGTGGTAGGGCTACAAATGGTCAGTCGACGAGGGGCGGGGGCGTCATACTGTTTCAACTTAGGGTGTCAACCTCTGCTGTCAGGAAGGGAAGTATGAAGAGTAAACTAGTCCCAATCTCCCCTCATTTCTAGAGATGGGCAAATCCCAACAGTAAAGTTCGGCGTCCATATCGAACACCTACTGTTCAGGCACAGACACCGAACACAAACTTCACCAGGAAGTCCATGTTACTGTTCGGATTCGGCCCCCCGAACACTGGGTATTTGTGGTGCTGCAATGGCGGTCAGACAGCCATGGTTCCCACGCTGTTAAAAGACAGCAAGAGCACGCAGCTGTGATCGGTGGTATAAAGTTTACTTCCAGTCATTGGTGTCAGCTGATGGGACTACTGATCCCATCAGCCGACGCCTGCTGCCACTAATAACAGCGAGAGCAGAAGCAGATTATGGGAGTATTCATCATCCAGCGCCTGTGCTGTCAATAAATTATTTTTAAAAAATGGCGTGCGTTCCCTTGTATTTTTGATAACTGGTCAGGCAAAACTTACAGCTGGGGGCTGCAACCCTCAGCTGTCAGTTTCAGCAAGGTTTGTTATCAAGAATAGAGGGGTCCCCATGCCATATTTTTTAACCCCTTCATGACCCAGCCTATTTTGACCTTAATGACCTGGCCATTTTTTGCAATTCTGACCAGTGCCCCTTTATGAGGTAATAACTCAGGAACGCTTCAACGGATCCTAGCGATTCTGAGACTGTTTTTTCGTGACATATTGGGCTTCATGTTAGTGGTAAATTTAGGTCGATGATTTTTGCGTTTATTTGTGAAAAAAATGGAAATTTGGTGAAAATTTTGAAAATTTTGTAATTTTCTAATTTTTAATTTTTATTCTGTTAAACCAGAGAGTTATGTGACACAAAATAGTTAATACTTAACATTTCCCACATGTCTACTTTACATCAGCACAATTTTGGGAACAACATTTTTTTTTGTTAGGAAGTTATAAGGGTTAAAAGTTGACCAGCGATTTCTCATTTTTACAGCAAAATCTACAAAACCATTTTTTTTAGGGACCACCTCACATTTGAAGTCACTTTGAGGGGTCTATATGGCAGAAAATACCCAAAAGTGACACCATTATAAAAACTGCACCGCTCAACCTACTCAAAACTACATTCAAGAAGATTATTAACCCTTCAGGTGCTTCACAGGAACTAAAGCAACGTGGAAGGAAAAAATGGACATTTTAATTTTTCCAACAAAAATTTTCTTTTAGCATCAATTTTTTCATTTTTACATGGGCAACAGGATAAAATGGATCCTAAAATTTGTTGGGCAATTTCTCCTGAGTACACAGATACCTCATATGTGGTCATAAACCACTGTATGGGCGCACGGCAGGGCTCAGAAAGGAAAGAGCGCCATTTGACTTTTTGAATGGAAAATATGCTGGAATATTTAGCGGTTGCCATGTTGCATTTGGAGAGTCCCTGTGTGCCTAAACATTGGAGCTCCCCCACGAGTGACCCCATTTTGGAAACTAGACCCCTAAGGAACTTATCTAGATGCATAGTGAGCACTTTGAACCCCCAGGTGCTTCACAAATTGATCCGTAAAAAAAAGAAAGTACTTTTTTTTCACAAAAATTTTCTTTTAGCCTCAGTTTTTTCATTTTCACATGGGCAACAGTATAAATTGGATCCTAAAATTTGTTGGGCAATTTCTCCTGAGTACACAGATACCTCATATGTGGTCATAAACCACTGTTTGGGCGCACACCAAGGCTCAGAAGGGAAGGAGCGCCATTTGACTTTTTGAATAGAAAATATGCTGGAATATTTAGCGGTTGCCATGTCGCATTTGGAGAGTTCCTGTGTGCCTAAACATTGGAGCTCCCCCACAAGTGACCCCATTTTGGAAACTAGACCCCCTAAGGAATTTATCTAGATGCATAGTGAGCACTTTGAACCCCCAGGTGCTTCACAAATTGATCCGTAAAAAAAAGAAAGTACTTTTTTTTCACAAAAATTGTCTTTTAGCCTCAGTTTTTTTCATTTTCACATGGGCAACAGTATAAATTGGATTCTCAAATTTGTTGGGCAATTTCTCCTCAGTACACAGATACCTCATATGTGGTCATAAACCACTGTTTGGGCGCACGGCAGGGCTCAGAAGGGAAGGAGCGCCATTTGACTTTTTGAATGGAAAATATGCTGGAATATTTAGCGGTTGCCATGTCGCGTTTGGAGAGTTCCTGTGTGCCTAAACATTGGAGCTCCCCCACAAGTGACCCCATTTTGGAAACTAGACGCCCTAAGGAACTTATCTAGATGCATAGTGAGCACTTTGAACCCCCAGGTGCTTCACAGAAGTTTATAACGCAGAGCCGTGAAAATAAAAAATCATTTTTTTTCTCAAAAAATGATTTTTTAGCCCACTATTTTTTATTTTCACAATGATTACAGGAGAAATTGGACCCAAAAAGTTGTTGTCCAGTTTGTCCTGAGTATGCTAGTACCCCATATGTGGGGGGAACCACTTTTTGGGCACACGTCAGGGCTCGGAAGGGATGTAGTGACGCTTTGAAATGCCGACTTGATGGAATGGTCTGCGGGCATCTTGTTACGTTTGCAGAGCCCCTGATGTGCCTAAACAGTAGAAACTCCCCACAAGTGACCCCATTTTGGAAACTAGACCCCGCAAAGAACTTATCTAGATGTGTGGTGAGCACTTTGAACCCCCAAGGGCTACACAGAAGTTTATAACGCCCGGGCATGAAAATAAAAAAATCATATTTTTTCCACAATCAGGATCTTTTAGTCCCCAATTTTTTTATTTTCCCAAGGGTAACATGAGAAATTAGACCCCAAAAGTTGTTGTCCAATTTGTCTTGAGTATGCTGATATCCCATATGTGGGAGAAAACTACTGTATGGGCACACGTCGGGGCTCGGATGGGAAGTAGTGACGTTTTGAAATGCCCACTTGATGGAATGGTCTTCGGGCGTCATGTTACGTTTGCAGAGTCCCTGATGTGCCTAAACAGTAGAAACTCCCCACAAGTGACCCCATTTTGTAAACTAGTTCCCCCAAGGAACTCCTATAGATGTGTGGTAAGCACTTTGAATCTCCAAGTCCTTCACAGAAGTTTATAATGCAGAGCCGTGAAAATATAAAATCATTTTTTTTCCACAAAAATAATTTTTAGTCCCCAATTTTTTTCCCAATGTTAACAGGAGAAATTAGAACCCCCAAAGTTGTTGTGCAATTTTTCCCGAGTACGCTGATACCCCATATGTGGGGATAAACCACTGTTTGGGCATACGTCGGGGCTTGGAATAAAGGGAGCACTGTTTGACTTTTTGAACGCAAAATTTGCAGGAATCAATGGTGGCACCATGTCGCGTATGGAGACCCCCTGATGTGCCTAAATAGTGGAAACCCCTCAATTCTAACTCCAACCCTAACCCCAACACACCCCTAACCCCAACCCTAACCCCTACACACACCTAACCCTAATACAAACCCTAACCATAACCCTAACCCCAACACACCCCTAACCCTAATCCCAACTCTAACCATAAACCTAACCACAAGCCTAATTCCAACCCTAACCCAAATTCCAACCCTAACCCAAATTCCAACCCTAACCCAAATTCCAACCCTAACCCTAATTCTAACCCTAATGCTAACCCTAACCCTAGTTCTAACCCTAAGGCTGGGTTCATATTGCGTTTTACCAGCCCGTTCAACATGTAGCGTTGACCGGCTGGTAACGGTATAGCATAACGCGATCGCGTTGTGCTATACCCGCTAGCGCAGATGAATCAGCAGATGATTCATCTGTGCTAGTGACGCGCACCACATGTGTGGATACCAGGGCTATGGGTACTCGGAGCCGAGCCCATGGAAATCTATGGGAGTTGTCACTGGCAGCGGGACTCGGTCCGTGGCCCTGGCGGTCATGCAATGGGGGATATTTACAGGGGATTATTAAGATAGTTAGTTCGTGACGCCACCTGTGGTTTCTGGTCTGATTGACCAGCGCTGCAGGGTAGATCTCTGAGGGGATGTTATGGCAGCTAGGTGTTAGGTCCCCCACAGGTGGGACTGGTCCCTCAAAGTCTATGGTGGTGATGCTGGGTGCAATCAATAAAGCAGTCTCACACAAGGCAATCTCTTTCCATACCTTTACTTCAGATGTTTCAGGCAGGTCCCAGGGAGCTGGTCGGGGTGGAGAATGCACATTCGGATAACCGCTGAGCAGGTTAGAGGCCTCCTTTAACTCTAAATTCGTGTGTGAGTCCAACTTGCTTGAAGCGAAGTTAACTCTGCAATCTCCAGCTTTCTCAATAGCTGCAACGCCCGGCCAACATTGTGGTGGAGCCTTCTATGTCCCTGATTATTATCAGATGTTGAGAGAACTAAGTCCTTCTATGCTTGGCCTAGCTAAAAGTCCTTGTTCACCCTGACTCCGTTTACGTATTGGCGCTTAGGGCTGCTCTCTGCGACCTGTAGTCCAGATAGCCTCCGGGTATCTTGTTACTAAGCTTGAAACTCTAGCAACGCTTCGGACCCCGGTGTCCGGTGAATTAGTGCAGGTAGTACAATACCTGAAGCACTTCTCTCTGTCTTCTCCACTGTGCCCTTCGCCCTGCTTCCCGCTCTTAACATAAGCACTTGTAGCGTTGATGGAATTGTCAGCTTTCCCAGAGCTCACTGTACAGCTCTCAGTATCCTCCAAGTCCAGACTGGACTGAGACTGAACTGCACTGTCCTCAGACAGGAAACAGACTGCACTCTGAATGAACTGCGGATGACTCACTCCTGAGCCTTCCAAGGCTTGACTGACTGACTATGCTACATGTCACTCCCTTTTATACCCCTGATGGGTATGTCTGAAAGTGTGAGTGAAGTGAATGAATATCAAGCGTTGCGGTTACCTTCCTGTGCACTCTCCTGGATTATGTGTGCCTGACATAGCTGGGCCACACATCCCCCTTGGTTAAACACAGCACTCCCGGGCTGTAAAAGAGAAAAAGAAAACATTTTTGTTTTGCATTAAACACAAACATTTTTAAACTCATCCCATCCGGGAGGTGAGGATTCTTGAACGTTACAATTTGTACAATGAAGAATACAAAAGTATCAAAGTATAAAAATATCAAAACATTTTCATAAATACAAGATACTTGTGGAGGACCCGCACCAAAAACCTCCCACGTGGGTCCTGGGTGGGCTGCAGGACTTCATTGCTGCAGACCTCACTCTAGGCCACACCATACGGGTTTTTCTTCAGAGGTATTTCAAGGCTTTGTGTAAAACCAAGATAATGCACCGTAGTGCAACTATTTACAAAGCAAGTTCTTGGGCTGGCACAGTCCACAGCCTCTCAGTCCATGCAGGGTTAAAACACATATCAAGAAATATCACATTAATACTTCACTTTAACTTGCTTTACCCAACCGGGGTATTTTATGCAAACTATGCAATCATCATCACATTTACTTTTTAGCTTTTTAAACTCTTTACCCAGCCGGGTATTCTATTTAAATATGTAAACACCATACATAATATTAATAAAGTGCAATTTGGCAAAACTTCTTCTTTAGAAACTTTTTACATGCTTCAGGTGCAGTAAACCCCTGTCTGAGTCCTACTGGCTTTCATTTTTCTTGCAAACTTCAATAACTTCTTCCACTCCTGGGGCTGGAACGACGCGGTGTTCTTTTGAACGCATAACAAAGAGATCATGTCCTGCGATCTGTGTTTGAGTGGCTACATCCTTCATTCGAACTGGGAACCCAACGGGTATCTCCCTGTAGTAGAACGCAGGTTGCGTTGCAGAAGGTGCCGCAGTGTACAATTCAGATTGCGCTTCAGAACTGGTCGCAGGTTGTGATGCTGAAATGGTCGCAGGTTGCGATGCAGAAATGGTCGCAGGTTGTGATGCAGAATAGGACGCACAATGCTGGTGTGATGCAGAGCAGGAAGCAGGTGTGCGCAATGGCTCAGTTGGGGACGCACTAACCTGCTGCTGTCGCTGCTCCATCACAGACGGCTGGGCTTCCTCCGGCGTCCCTACCGGGGGACTGCACTCCGCTGCGGCCTCCTGGCCTGGCTTGTATACCGGATCAGGCAGGGCCTCCTCAGCCTCCTTCCCCTCCACCTCTCCATCGGTGGGATCAGGTGCAGCACTTTTGGGGGCGGCCTCCTGTCGTCCTTCAGCCTTCTTCAGCAGGGACTTTGGAAATTCAGGTGATGGTGTTATGCCAGTGGGAGAGAGCACTGCGTCCCACAGCAGCCGCTGTGTCTGGGCACGCCAGCGTCTCTCAGTCTCATCCATATCTGCCTGGCGCTGGATCAGCTTCTTAAGCGCCGCATTCTCCTCCTTTACCTCCAGCAGGGTTTGCTGAAGGTTCCGGACTAGGGATGGCTCCGGCTCAAGCAACAACTTTACTGGGGAACAGGGCCTGTGCTCCACCGCTCCCTCACACAGCTGCTCTTTTCCTGCCTCCATCTCTCTCCAAGCCAGACTGTGTCCTCCATCCGGAACAGTCTGGTCTCTTCCGTGGAGGCCGGATTTGCGCTTCCTCTTCTTTGCATAAAAAATCAAGAGGAGGCGGATCTCCCGGGCAGTGGGGTAGGATCTCACATTATAGAAGCATTTTGAGAGGGCGGCCATAACTTTCGCGCCACAGGGGGGGTACACGCCCACGAATGCACGCCCACCTTCTTCACCAGCGCCTCAGGGCGCGAATATGGCGGTAAAATGGCGGTATTTGGCGCCAAAAATAGCAGACAGTCTTTTTCACACAACAGTTCAATAGGCACACAGGACTCACAATTGCAAGCTTTCGGATCCTGTTCGTGACGCCAGATTTTAGATGACGCGCACCACATGTGTGGGTACCAGGGCTATGGGGTACTCGGAGCCGAGCCCATGGAAGTCTATGGGAGTTGTCACTGGCAGCAGAGCTCGGTCCGTGGCCCTGGCGGTCATGCAATGGGGGATATTTACAGGGGATATGTAGATTAGAATAGTTCGTGACGCCACCTGTGGTTTCTGGTCTGATTGACCAGCGCTGCAGGGTAGATCTCTGAGGGGATGTTATGGCAGCTAGGTGTTAGGTCCCCCACAGGTGGGACTGGTCCCTCAAAGTCTATGGTGGTAAAAATGGCGGTATTTGGCGCCAAAAATGACTAACAGTCTTTTTCACAAAACAGTTCAATAGGCACACAGGACTCACAATTGCAAGCTTCGTATCCTGTTCGTGACGCCAAGTTAGATGACGCGCACCACATGTGTGGATACCAGGGCTATGGGGTACTCGGAGCCGAGCCCATGGAAATCTATGGGAGTTGTCACTGGCAGCGGGACTCGGTCCGTGGCCCTGGCGGTCATGCAATGGGGGATATTTACAGGGATTATTAAGATAGTTAGTTCGTGACGCCACCTGTGGTTTCTGGTCTGATTGACCAGCGCTGCAGGGTAGATCTCTGAGGGGATGTTATGGCAGCTAGGTGTTAGGTCCCCCACAGGTGGGACTGGTCCCTCAAAGTCTATGGTGGTGATGCTGGGTGCAATCAATAAAGCAGTCTCACACAAGGCAATCTCTTTCCATACCTTTACTTCAGATGTTTCAGGCAGGTCCCAGGGAGCTGGTCGGGGTGGAGAATGCACATTCGGATAACCGCTGAGCAGGTTAGAGGCCTCCTTTAACTCTAAATTCGTGTGTGAGTCCAACTTGCTTGAAGCGAAGTTAACTCTGCAATCTCCAGCTTTCTCAATAGCTGCAACGCCCGGCCAACATTGTGGTGGAGCCTTCTATGTCCCTGATTATTATCAGATGTTGAGAGAACTAAGTCCTTCTATGCTTGGCCTAGCTAAAAGTCCTTGTTCACCCTGACTCCGTTTACGTATTGGCGCTTAGGGCTGCTCTCTGCGACCTGTAGTCCAGATAGCCTCCGGGTATCTTGTTACTAAGCTTGAAACTCTAGCAACGCTTCGGACCCCGGTGTCCGGTGAATTAGTGCAGGTAGTACAATACCTGAAGCACTTCTCTCTGTCTTCTCCACTGTGCCCTTCGCCCTGCTTCCCGCTCTTAACATAAGCACTTGTAGCGTTGATGGAATTGTCAGCTTTCCCAGAGCTCACTGTACAGCTCTCAGTATCCTCCAAGTCCAGACTGGACTGAGACTGAACTGCACTGTCCTCAGACAGGAAACAGACTGCACTCTGAATGAACTGCGGATGACTCACTCCTGAGCCTTCCAAGGCTTGACTGACTGACTATGCTACATGTCACTCCCTTTTATACCCCTGATGGGTGTGTCTGAAAGTGTGAGTGAAGTGAATGAATATCAAGCGTTGCGGTTACCTTCCTGTGCACTCTCCTGGATTATGTGTGCCTGACATAGCTGGGCCACACACTAGCGGTGACGGAGCCCAGACACTGCAGCCCGTGTCCGAGGCTCCGTCACTGAATGACGGCACGTCGCGAACGCATGCCGCTTTACGGCATGCATTGCGATGCCACACAAATCGGGTGAATGGCAGCGTTAACGGACTGCGTTACACCGCGTTATACCGCGGTGAAACGCAGTCCATCTAACGGACTGCCATAATGCAATATGAACCCAGCCTAACCCTGAGGCCCCGTGCACACGTTGCGGATTCACTTGCGGATTTTTCTTAAATCCGCAGGTAAAATGACCTGCGAATTTAGCGCGGATTTGCTGCGGTTTTTCCCTGCGGTTTTACACCTATAACGGAATAGGTGTAAAACCGCTGCGGAATCCGCACAAAGAATTGACATGCTGCGGATTTAAAACCGCAGCAAATCCGCATGTGCACAGCGGTTTTTTTAACCATTTATTTGCATTGTACTGTACATGGTTTCTGGATCTGCTGTGGATCCGCAGCGCCAAATCTGCTGCGGATCCGCAGCAAAATCTCCGCTGCGGATCTGCAGAAAATCCGCTGCGGATCAGCAGCAAAATCTGCCCCGGATCCCCAGCAAAATCCGCCGCGAATCCCCAGCAAAATCCGCCGCGGATCCGCAGCAAAATCCGCCGCGGATCCGCAGCAAAATCCGCCGCGGATCCGCAGCAAAATCCACCGCGGATCAGCAGCAAAATCCTCCGCGGATTAGCAGCAATATCCGCCGCGGATCAGCAGCAGGATCCGCAGCAATATCCGCCGCGGATCCGCAGCAAAATCAGCCGCGGATCCGCAGCAAAATCAGCCGCGGATCAGCAGCAAAATCCGCCGCGGATCCGCAGCAATATCCGCCGCGGATCCGCAGCAAAATCAGTCGCGGATCAGCAGCAAAATCAGCCGCGGATCAGCAGCAAAATCTGCCCCGGATCCCCAGCAAAATCCGCCGCGAATCCCCAGCAAAATCCGCCGCGGATCCGCAGCAAAATCCGCCGCGGATCCGCAGCAAAATCCACCGCGGATCAGCAGCAAAATCCTCCGCGGATCAGCAGCAATATCCGCTGCGGATCAGCAGCAGGATCCGCAGCAATATCCGCCGCGGATCCGCAGCAAAATCAGCCGCGGATCCGCAGCAAAATCAGCCGCGGATCAGCAGCAAAATCTGCCGCGGATCAGCAGCAATATCCGCCGCGGATCCGCAGCAATATCCGCCGCGGATCCGCAGCAAAATCAGCCGCGGATCCGCAGCAAAATCAGCCGCGGATCAGCAGCAAAATCAGCCGCGGATCAGCAGCAATATCCGCCGCGGATCCGCAGCAATATCCGCCGCGGATCCGCAGCAAAATCCGCCGCGGATCCGCAGCAAAATCAGCTGCGGATCAGCAGCAAAATTCGCTAGGAAAAAAAAAAAAAAATTCTTTATTTTATTATTTGTCCCTACCTATGACAGGGGGGGTTCATTTACTTTTTTTTATTTTGATCATTGTGACAGTTTATCACAGTGATCAAAATAAATTTTTGAACACTGGAGGGCGCACTGCGCATGCGCCGGCCGGCGGGCGCACTGCGTATGCGCCCGCCATTTTCCAAGATGGCGGCGCCCATGAAGAATCCCAGGCAGCCGCCAGGACGGATCCAGGACGTCGGTGGACCGGGAGAGGTGAGTAGGGGGGGGTCAGATGGTGAGGGGGGATCGGAAGGTGGGGGCAGCGGATCGCAGGAGCAGGGGAGCAGATAGTGACGGCGGTGACCGATCACTGCCATCTTTCGGTGGCGGCGGCCGATCACCACCGTGACTCGATGTGGGGGGGTCAGATCGCGGTCTCCAGCCATGGCAGATGCTATTGCAGCATTGGCCATGGCTGGATTGTAATATTTCACCAGTTTCATTGGTGAAATATTACAAATCGCTCTGATTGGCTGTTTCACTTTTAACAGCCAATCAGAGTGATCGTAACCATGTGGGGGTTAAGCCACCCCCACTGTGGTGATGCGCAAGGGGTCCTGTGCCTGCGGGTCGGGTGACCTTTCAGTGACCCCGGTCACCCGGCCCGCAGGAACATGATTTATAGCATGACGCCTACGTTGGCGTCATGGGTCGGGATGGCACAGGTTTTCATGACGCCAACGTAGGCGTCATGGGTCGGGAAGGGGTTAATTATTTAAATAAATAATTTAAAAAAAACGGCATTGGGTCCCCCAGTTTTTGACAACCAGCCTTCCTAAAGCACACAGCTGAGGGCTGGTATTCTCAGACTGGTATGCGACCATTGATATTGCCCCCCCAGCCTAAAAATAGCAACCCACAGCCGCCCAGAAAAGTGGCTCTTCCCACTTGCCCTGTAGCGGTGGCAAGTGGTGTTCATATTTGTGGGGTTGATGTCACCTTTGTATTGTCTGGTGACATGAAGCCCATGGCTTAGTAATGGAAACGTCTATAAGACACCTATCCATTACTAATCCTATATTTATATAGTAAATAAAGGCACAGTCAGAATAAAGTCTTTTATTTGAAATAAAACAAAACACTTTTACTTTTTTATTTAAAAATAACAAATACAGTTATACTGACCTAACGCCTAATTCCACTGAATCCCTCGTCTCCTGTAATAAAACAAAAATAAAAAACAACATTATCCCTCACCTGTCCGCTGTTCTGTCCTAGGCCATAATCCATGTCTGGGGGATTAATAGTTTTCAACCTGGTGAATGAGCTGCTGTGAACGCAGCCTCAGTGACTAGTGGTGACGTCATTGAGGTTACTGCCGATCACTGAGGCTGCGTTCCCAGCCGGGCTGAACTGCGGTGACCTTGGTGAGATCCCCGCTAGCCCAGTGAGAAAATATCTCACGGTGCGGAGATGAGTTCACCGCAGTTCAAAGTCACCGCAGTGAAATTCTCACGGTGAACTTGCCTCAATGTGTCTACATTATGACCCTAAGAGACACGTTCCCCTTGTAAAGACCATAAACATGCATATCTCTCTGGATCCATATGGTAAATTTGAAAAAAAAGCTATACTCAGGGAAGCAGTATTGTTCCCACAATGTCTGCCAATAGCGGGACATGTGACCAGACCCATCCATCTGCTTCCTCCAATTGAAAGCAGCTTTCCCATGTTCAGTGCATTCCTATTGGAGGAGACTGATGGACAGATCCGGTCACATATCCTGCTACCAACAGACAATGTGGGAAGAGAAGATCTTTGATGTCTATGAGGAGAGAACCGGTAATACTGATATATTAGTTTCACAAAATCATGTCCTCAATAGGGTTGAGCATTCCGATACTGCAAATATCGGGTATCTGCCGATATTGGCTGTATCGGAATTCCGATTCCGAGTTCCGATATTTTCGTCATATCGGATACCGGAATCGGGATTGTCACTGTCACTGTCAGTGTCCGTCGGTCGGGTCTGTCAGGAGTCAGCGGCACTTACCTGGCAGAAGATCTCCGGCGGTCACGTCCTGGACTGCTTCATGGCCGCCATCCTCTTCTCCCCGGCGGTCACATGCAGTTTCTCGCGATAACTGCAGTGACTGCTGGGTAATCCCGGCCGTAAAGCAGTCAGTCCGATGACGTCACCGCCGGGGAAGCAGGTAATCAGCTGTGCTGCGTTGCGATGACAGGCTCTGCCTGTCATTGCGATGTAGCAGAGTTGGATCGTCGTGGGACTGTCGTTATGGACTGCGTCGGACAGGTGGTATACTGTTGGTTTGTTTTTTTTATTTTTTTACAGGAGATCGATGGCGTCGCAGGAATGAGAGAGTAATAAAAGAAATGAAAACTGTGTTGTCTCTTTTATTTCATTAAAATACTTTTTTCTTGCTGTGTTTTTTTTTTTACACATTTAATAACTTTGGGATTAATAATGGATCGGTGTCTTATTGACACCTCTCCATTATTAACCGGGCTTATTGTCACCGTGCAATCAACGGTGACATTAACCCCTTATTACCCCGCTTGCCACCGCTACAGGGCAAGTGGGAAGAGCCGGGTAAAGTGCCACAATTGGCACATCTTTTGATGCGCCAAATGTGGGGCTGCTGTAGCCTGGTATTATCAGGCTGTTGAGGGCCAAAATCCATGGGCCTTGACAGTCTTTTAATACCAGGCCGCAGCAGTCTGCATTTTACTTGGCTGGTTAACAAAAATAGGGGGACCCCTACGCCGTTTTTTTTTTCGAGGGGATCCCCTATTTTTGTTAACCAGCTAAGCTAAGCAGACTGCTGTGGCCTGGTATTATCAGGCTGGCAAGGTCCATGGATATTGGATCCTTACCAGCCTGAAAATCCAGGCCTCAGCGGTCTGCTTCATCTGGCTGGTTAACAAAAATAGGGGGGACCCCACGCCAATTTTTTTCGAGGGGATCCCCTATTTTTGTTAATCAGCCAAGATATGCAGACTGCTGTGGCCTGGTATTATCAGGCTGGCAAGGTCCATGGATCTTGGCTCCTTAACAGCCTGAAAATCCAGGCCTCAGCGGTCTGCTTCATCTGCTGGTTAACAAAAATAGGGGGGACCCCACGCCAATTTTTTTCGAGGGGATCCCCTATTTTTGTTAATCAGCCAAGATATGCAGACTGCTGTGGCCTGGTATTATCAGGCTGGCAAGGTCCATGGATCTTGGCTCCTTAACAGCCTGAAAATCCAGGCCTCAGCGGTCTGCTTCATCTGGCTGGTTAACAAAAATAGGGGGGACCCCACGCCATTTTTTTTTCGAAGGGAACCCCTATTTTTGTTAATCAGTTCCCTCTGACGTCACTGATTGGTCCCTGGCTGACCTGAAGTGAAAGTGGAAAGCAATCAATTAAGCTTTCCACTTAAGGGCCCGTCTCACATAGCGATATCGCTACCGAGATCGCTGCTGAGTCACTAGTTTTGTGACGCAGCAGCGAGCTCACCAGCGATATCGCTGTGTGTGACATTCAGCGACGATCAGCCCCCCTGCCGGGTATCGCTGATCGTCGCTGAAATGTCAGGACCTTTTTTTGATCGCTGGTTTCCCGCTGACAGGCACACATCGCTGCGTGTGACAGGCGGGAGACCAGCGATCCGCTGGTAACCAAGGTACACAGCGGGTTTCCAGGCGCGGGGCTGTGCCTAGAAACCCGCTGTGTACCTTGGATACCAGCGCCCTGATGCAGGGAGCTGGTATCCAAGGTACACAGCGGGTTTCCAAGCGCTGCGTGGTGCCTGGAAACCCGCTGTGTACCTTGGTTACCAGCGGATCGCTGGTCTCCCGCCTGTCACACGCAGCGATGCGTGCCTGTCAGCGGGAGACCAGCGATCAAAAAAAGGTCCTGACATTTCTGCGACGATCAGCGATACCCGGCAGGGGGGCTGATCGTCGCTGAATGTCACACACAGCGATATCGCTGGTGACCTCGCTGCTGCGTCACAAAACTAGTGACTCAGCAGCGATCTCGGTAGCGATATCGCTATGTGAGACGGGCCCTTAAGCGATGTTACCCGCAGTGTCGCTGTCCCAGATCGCTGCCTGAGCTGCCTGTTTGGCAGCTCAGCAGCGATCATGTAGCGATACACCAGCGATCCTGACAAGTGCATATCGTTGTCGGGATCGCTGGTGTATCGTTATGTGACACCCAGCCTTTACTCTCCTGTCAGGCAGGAGAGGAACTCATTCATTTGGGGTTTACTGTGAGGCTGCAGCATTAGCTGCGGTCCCTGCAGTAAACATTAACCCTTTCTGAAGGATTACACCGTGGGACCTGACTGTGCATGGGATAGGTAAGAATAATTTTGCTTTTTTATTTTATTTTTATTACAGGAAATGGTTTTTGCAGTAAAATAAAAGATGGTCAAAAACATGTGTCTTTATTTCATTAAAATGATTTTTAATTAAAGTGTGTGTGTTTTATTTTTATTTCATGCAATAGGATTAATAATTGATAGTTGTCTAATTGACAGCTCTCAATTATTAACCTGGCTTAAGGTCACCTTTCAATAGCAAGGTGGCTATAACCCCATATTAACCCATTCGCCACCGCTACAGGGCAATGGGAATAGACGGGCAAAGTGCCAGAAAGGGCGAATCTAATTATAGATTTGTCTTTCCTGGGGTGTCTGGGGGCAGATGTTAGTAGCCGGGGGGGGGCAAAAATAATGGTCCCTCTCTGGGCTATTATTATCTGCCCCCACTCACTGGCTTTGTCTGTCTGGTTGCGAAAATAGGGCGGGAGCCCACGCATTTTTTTTCAGCAATTTTACACCTCATATATATATATACATGTCACTGAATTTGTGACACATATATATATATATTTATATTTGTAGTTCATACACTTCTACATAGTATAATAGCCGCTAATTCAATTGCCGGCTTTTGTGAAAATGCAGAACCCGACATGAAATGACACTTGGTGTACATAGGGTTAACCATGTCTTTTCATGTCCTTTGCTATCTAATTTGCACAAACAATTAAATCAGTCTATGTGTGCAAAATTTCACACCTGTAGGGGTTAATTAAAGGTGTAAATTCGTAGCAAAAAAGTCCGGTTTTTTTACAACGAATTTACACCTTTAATTAACCCCTACAGGTGTGAAATTTTGCACACATAGACTGATTTAATTGTTTGTGCAAATTAGATAGCAAAGGACATGAAAAGACATGGTTAACCCCATGTACACCAAGTGTCATTTCATGTCGGGTGACCCGACATGAAATGACACTTGGTGTACATAGGGTTAACCATGTCTTTTCATGTCCTTTGCTATCTAATTTGCACAAACAATTAAATCAGACTATGTGTGCAAAATTTCACACCTGTAGGGGTTAATTAAAGGTGTAAATTCGTAGCAAAAAAGTCCGTTTTTTTTACAACGAATTTACACCTTTAATTAAAGGTACTGCCACACTAAGCTATCCCGCTAGCGATCTCGTTAGCGTTGCATACTAATGAGATCGCTAGCGGGATTGTTTCTATATCGCTAAATGCGGCCACATTTAGCGATATAGTTAACGACGCTATCGCCGTTAGCGATCTTCTTAACGACTTTAGCGGTACAAAAGTACCGCTAAATCGCTAAGAAAAGGTGCCACACAGCGATTAGATACTTACCCAGCGGGAGCGCCAGCGATGAAATAGGGTCCGGAACGATTCCAGCGACGAGCGAGATCACAGCAGGAAGCTCGTCACTGGAAGCTGCCGCACTGAACAATATCGCTAACGGGATCGCTAAATAGTGACTTTTTTAGCGATCCCGTTAGCGATATTGTTTAGTGTGGCATACCCTTAACCCCTACAGGTGTGAAATTTTTGCACACATAGACTGATTTAATTGTTTGTGCAAATCAGATAGCAAACGACATGAAAAGACATGGTTAACCCTATGTACACCAAGTGTCATTTCATGTCGGGTGCTTCTGTCTTTTCACTGAAGCCGGCTTTACCCGGCAATTGAATCAGAGTATATTTTACTATGTAGAAGTGTATAAACTATACATATATGTATATATATATGTCACAATGACATGTATATATATATATATGTATTCTATGTGTGTATATTTAGTGTTTACAAGGAAAGAATGGGGTTTTTTTAGTTGCGATATTTTGTTCCCATAGACTTACATGGGACTTCCGGTATCGGTATCGGGTATCGCCGATATTTTAGTGATATCGGCGATACCATTCCGATTCCGATACTTTAGGATATCGGAAAGTATTGCTCAACTCTAGTCCTCAACAAAAATGGTTAAAATAAAGATAATGTGGACAATCCCTTTAATATCAGTAGTAACCAGTAAGGTGGGTATAAGTGAATGGTGGGCGGAGCAGATATTAGCAGGTAGATATCTGGCATCATGTGCCCTATTGTTTTTTAGGTTACTCATCCAATGCTTGTCTGGATAAATAAATGCTCCGGAGAGCGCTCACAACTCAGAATCAATTTGCTCATGTTAAGTGTTAGCTGGAGAGGAAACATCATATTAATTGAGGCATGAATCCCCTAACGGCTTGTGTAACAGAGCTGAAATGTGATAAAGGTTTTCTCTTCTGCTCCACATGACACCACAGGAGGGTTTAATATAGTTCTCAAGTTCCTCACAATTAAATGGGCCGTGATTTCTATCTGCTGGGAATAAGCCTCAATATTATAAAATGTAGTAGAAGCTTATGCCGAGGGACGGTCACCGAGAACAAGTAGGGAAGAGAGGGAACACTGCAAATAACCAAGAACGTGGCCAAAACAACATGCTACATTCAATATCGCTAATGGAATTTTCTTAGTAGTTTTCTGAATACATTGTTAGAAACTAGAATGTCATACAGGGTGCAAAATAACCATAATTAAAGGGGTGCTCCACCATTGTCTAATAGGTGGGAGACTACCTGTCCAGAGAAAGAAGTGGTGCTCCACCATTGTCTAATAGGTGGGAGATCATCCTGTCCAGAGAATGAAGTGGTGCTCCACCATTGTCTAATAGGTGGGAGACATCCTGTCCAGAAAATGAAGTGCTGCTCCACCATTGTCTAATAGGTGGGAGGCTACCTGTTCAGAGAATAAAGTGGTGCTCCACCATTGTCTAATAGGTGGGAGACTACCTGTCCAGAGAAAGAAGTGGTGCTCCACCATTGTCTAATAGGTGGGAGGCTACCTGTTCAGAGAATAAAGTGGTGCTCCACCATTGTCTAATAGGTGGGAGACTACCTGTCCAGAGAAAGAAGTGCTGCTCCACCATTGTCTAATAGGTGGGAGGCTACCTGTTCAGAGAATAAAGTGGTGCTCCACCATTGTCTAATAGGTGGGAGATTACCTGTCCAGAGAATGAAGTTGTGCTCCACCATTGTCTAAAAGGTGGGAGGCTACCTGTCCAGAGAATGAAGTGGTGCTCCATTGTCTAATAGGTGGGAGACATCCTGTCCAGAAAATGAAGTGCTGCTCCACCATTGTCTAATAGGTGGGAGACTACCTTTCCAGAGAATGAAGTGGTGCTCCACCATTGTCTAATAGGTGGGAGACTACCTGTCCAGAGAATAAAGTGGTGCTCTACCATTGTCTAATAGGTGGGAGATATCCTGTCCAGAGAATGAAGTGGTGCTCCACCATTGTCTAATAGGTGGGAGACCATCTTATCCAGAGAATGAAGTGGTGCTCCACCTTTGTCTAATAGGTGGGAGACTACCTGTCCAGAGAATGAAGTGGTGCTCTACCATTGTCTAACAGATGGGAGATATCCTGTCCAGAGAATGAAGTGGTGCTCCACCTTTGTCTAATAGGTGAGAGGCCACCTGTCCAGAGAATCCAGTGCTTGATAACTTTTTCACCAAGCTAAACAACTACTTGCACCTTTGCTTTTTGTCTACACAGCTGCCTTGCCTGGTGGGGCTGAATTAGAGGGGTTGTCCAGGACTTTGATATTGAAGAGCTATATGGCCATCAATATCAGTTCGGTGGGGGTACAATACTCAGCACTGCCACTCATCAGCTGTTTTTATCAGTCCACACTGAAGCCAAATATACAGAACTGGAACAACACAGCGGCTGTTTTCAGGTACTGTTGCTTAGCTCCTATTAAAGTGAATGGGAGCTGAGCTGCAGTACCTTAGATCGGCCATTACACAGTGTGCGAAGGTGTAATGTTCTGACACTGTGTACACCCATCTACTGCAGGAGCTGCAAACGGCTGATCGGAGTGGGGGTGCCGGTTGTTGGATCCTACCGATCTGATATTGATGGCCTATCCTCAGTATAGCTCATCAATATGAAAGTCCTGGAAAGAAACTTTTAACTGTAATCTGCTGGGTAAACTGGCAGCAAGCGTTCAATCAATACGCAACAAATCACAGACATGCAGAGGCCTCCAGAGAGAGACAATCTTTGTAGTTCTGCTTCACTCTAAGTTAACAAGAAGATGTAAAAAATATTCCAATTCACATCCAGAAAAAACTGACCAACTGGCTTATCTTTTAAAGAGTGACACAATCATATTAATACCTCCATATGCTGAAATATCCAATCAAATTAACAGGTAGTATAAACAGCTACCAATATAGCAGGGCAGTCAAAAGGACCATGTGTGAGATAAAATTCCCACGTGTTTCGCCAGTAAAGCCAGCTTCCTCAGGAGGTGATTTAAGTAAACTTTATGGCTTTTCTATATATTTGATTTGATTATTGGATGTGACTTCTTTATACAGTGGATAATTTTATGTGTTATATTACTTATTCTTCCTTTAGTTTGTGCCTGTATTAAAGTCTATTTTATATGTATTCTCCTAATTTTGTCTTAATGTTCGTCATTGATGGCAGGGTTTGGGATTTCCAAATTTTTTTTACGATGGACTCATTAATTGCAACTTTTTAAAGTCACAAAAGGTTGGAGCAAATGTACTCCAGTCCCACTTAGAGTGATTTTATGTACATCTGAATATTTTGTGCAAATTTTGCAACCTTTTGAGCTGAAAAGTCATCAAAAAATTAAAGTGAAGAGCATTTTTTATTTTGAGCAAAATTCATGAACCACATGCGGCGTTTTGAAGAATTTGGCACACAAAACGCCAATGAATACCACAAGGCAAAAAAGAAAAGTGACTTAAAAAAAATACAAATGATGAATCAGGTCCTAACTATAAAGTTGGGTAACTGAGAATAAATATGGCTAACATATTGTTTGCAATTTATATTAGAGGGGATTTTTTTTATAAAAGAAGTTTTTCTTTTAAAGACTTTCATCAAAGCCCAAAATTTCCTCGGACTAACGATACATTAAAGGCAAACAATACCCGCTATGTACGTGGATTACCACACCGCACTCTCCGCAGGATCATCCTCCAACTCAAATAAGAACCTTTTAGTAATTTTCTGTCTGATATGATTTTGATCCGCGACTTAAAAGTGAAAAGCATTATTCAGGGACTTTTGTGTGATCGTATAATTAGTCCTATATTCATTATGTGAGATAAAGAAAGCCATGGGATGGGTCTGGAGCGCTGCCAATATAGACAGGGGTGTTGAAAACCGTCAAAAGGGAGTGATAGGATAAACACATATTTCATTCATGCACTAGGAATAACAAAGACATGGTGAGAACTGGTGAGAATATGATTCAGAACGTCTTAGTAGGCATTTCACCACATTCCTGACTTTCCAGGGAGCCTCAGATGTCAGGTCCAACAACACACGAGGCTCGGCATCGGTATCGGATTTCCGCATATTGACTGGGTTCATTTTAACAACTGGTATTATTCCAAAGTGTTATTATAAAATGATGCATAAGTAAATGCATTCATTCCAATCCATCCATCAAACGACTCCTCATATCTCAGTTTATTGGACTCTTGTGATTAGGAGGGATCAGAACATGATCCCATAATCATAGGGTCCACCCAACTATCTTCTGCTGGCAAATGTCCAGAGAAGAGATTTTTTTTTAATGCACCAACATGTGTCCCCTAGAGGCTTTTTTGCACAAAGCAAAATAAGTGTGCAACTTTATGGTGAAGTTACGAGTAACGGTTGCCGGTTTAATTTGCAGCTATGGACAAAGAGTTGCATATGGCCCTATGGATGCACAGGTAGGGTTAGCAACCCCCCGAAATCAAGGAAAATGGAGAAGTTTGCACTCTTTTTGTACAATGAAAACTTTGCGCTTTATTATTACAGCAATCCACAATTAATCATATGACGTTTTGGTCTTTATATAATCAGAAATTAATCAGAAACGGATACCTAGTGAAGGACAGTTAAATGAAAGAGTAGAAAAATTCCAGCAATGCATCATTTGAGGGTGGCAAATCCTCACTTTTGTGTCACTGCCATTTTTCCACTCTTTCATTTTTCCTGTCATTCACTAGCAATCCTTTTCTGATAAAGATCTGACAATGCAAAGACCAAAATGTGATATGTCTATTTCTGGATTGCTGTCATAAAAAAGCTCAAAGTTTGCATCGTACACATAGGAGGTCACCTGAAACCAAATAAATGACAAAAACCAAGCCCATAGAGTCAGGAGACCCACCGTTGTCAGCGCTATTTTCAGCTGAATGTGCCTCCTTGGACTCATGTTTAGCTGACATGTATTGTGGCGCTGAGAATCACTGGTTCTTTGCAGTGTAACCACTATATACGCCGCCAGCCAATCAGAAGCTGCCAGTTGACAATGGCAGGCACGTCACGGGAGGTCATGATGTCAGTGCCCCACCCCTCTTTGTCTATGAAGCAGGAAGAGGCGTTGCTCACTGTGGGTGCGTGAACAGGTGAGAAGTATCTTTTATTTTTTTTGTTTTTTTATTTATGTGTTCACTTTTGGAAAAAAATGTTGGTCCCCGGCTGTTAAAGTGAAAATGATCACTGAAATAACTTGAAATAAATTAATTTTAAATTTAATAAATGTCAACTAATCAGAAACTCAGAAATTGCTTAAGAATTGAGGTTCAAAAGAAAAATTAAAAAAAAAAAAAAACGAAGATGGCCTCTAACTTGACATTTTGTTGCATATCCCTTTGAGACAATCACTGGAAACAGATGATTTCTGTAACGCTCATTGAGACTTCTGTACCCATCCACAGGTATTTTGGCCCCACTTTTCTTGAGCAAACTGCTCCAACTGTCTCAGGTATAAGGCCGGGGTCACACTTGTGAGTGTGATGTGAGAAACTCGCGCGAGTCTCTCGCACAAACACTCGGCACTGCCGCCGACACTCGGGACCGGAGTGTGCGGCTGCATGTATTTCTATGTAGCTGCACACTCCGGTCCAAAAGCCGGCGGCAGTGCCGAGTATTGATGCAAGAGACTTGCGCGAGTTTCTCGCATCACACTCGCAAGTGTGACCCCGTCCTAAAGGCGTCTTCTCCAGACTGCAGGTTTCATAGGTGTTCAATAGGATTTAGATCAGGGCTCATAGAAGCCAGTTCAGAATAGTCCAATGCTTTGCTCTTACCTATTCTTTTATGTTTTTAGCTGTGTTTTGGGTGATTATGCTGTTGGAGGACCCATTTACCTGCGGCTCAGACCAAACTTTGCATCTGTAAACATACAGCTGATGCGATTTGCCAAAAAGCTACAGTTTTGTCTCATCTGTCCCAAAAAAAGCAGCAAACCACTGTACTACAAAAATAATGTAACTTTCCTGAACTAAACTCTTCCTTTGAAGTAAGCATATTGTCCATTTACACCAGGTCTGCTGAATCAATAGTAGGAAAATGACATCATTCTGTACCAGAATAATCAACCTCCCAATAGATAGACTTTTGTTGAGCCTGTCCTTGTAGATTTTGGTTCGTGACTGACTGTATTCAGATTTGTGCATCAGCTGTCATAATGTATCCCAGTTTTCATGTTATACTTTATGTTTTTCTGCAATCAGCCAAAAGGTCAACTCAACCACAGCATCGTACGTGGCATACAAGATATATGATTACAAGTTGCACAAAAATGACCTTTTATTGTTTGAATTGAAGTAAGCAAAAAATGACAAATTATAAAAAAAAAAATATTTTGATATATATTATTTTATAATGTTTTTATTTAACCATACAAAAAAAGACCTCAAATAGTATAGTTTTATTGCTGTAACTATAGCACATGCAATAGGCGGAAATTTTTGTTTTTCTCAATGGACTATTAAGTTTTGATGTGTAGTTTAGTCTGTTTCAGTAGGCTCCACAATCCTTGGGAAGACTGCTGACTTGACAGATGCCCAGAAGGCAGTCATTAACACACTCCACAAGGAGGAAAGATGTGTATCTTCGTACCGTGTTAGCCAGTAGATAGAAAAATATTTAGACTTGAGAGTCCTCAGTGGTTGATACCTTTTAATGGCTAACTGAAAAGATGGTAACAAATTGCAAGCTTTCGAGACTACTCAGGTCTCTTCATCAGGCAAAGACTAAAACAAAAACTGAAGAATATAAATATGTGATTCTTCAGTTTTTGTTTTAGTCTTTGTCTGATGAAAAGACCTGAGTAGTCTCGAAAGCTTGCAATTTGTTACCATCTTTTCAGTTAGCCATTAAAAGGTATCAACCACTGAGGACTCTCAAGTCTAAATATTTTTCCACAAGGAGGGTAAGCCACAAAAGGTCATTGCTAAAGAAGCTGGCTGTTCACAGAGTGCTGTATCCAAGTATTTTAATGGAAAGATGAGTGGAAGGAAAAAGTGTGGTAGAAAAAGGTGCACAAGCAACAGGGATAACCGCAGCCTTGAAAGGATTGCAAATTAAAGGCCATTCAAAAATTTGGAGGAGATTCACAAGGAGTGGACGCTGCTGGAGTCATTGCTTCAAGAGCCACCACACACAGACGTATCCAGGACATGGGCTACAAGTGTCGCATTCCTTGTGTCAAGCCACTCATGACCAATAGACAATGCCAGAAGCATCTTACCTGGGCCAAGGAGAAAAAGAACTGGACTGTTGTCAGTGGTCCAAGGTGTCGCTTTCAGATAAAAGTAAATTTTGCATTTCATTTGGAAATCAAGGTCCCAGAGTCTGGAGGAAGAGTGGAGAGGCCACAATCCAAGCTGCTTGAGGTCTAGTGTGAAGTTTCCACAATCAGTGATGGTTTGGGGAGCCATGTCATCTGCTGGTGTAGGTCCACTGTGTTTTATCAACACCAAAGTCAGCGCAGCCGTCTACTAGGAGATTTTAGAGCATTTCATGCTTCCCTCTGCCGACAAGCTTTTAGGAGATGGAAATTTCATTCTCCAGCAGGACTTGGCACCTGTCCACACTGCCAAAAGTACCAATACCTGGTTTAAAAACAACAGTATCACTGTGCTTGATTGGCCAGCAAATTCGCCTGACCTTAAACCCATAGAGAATCTATGGGGTATTGTCAAGAGGAAGATGAAGGATACCAGACCCAACAATGCAGACGAGCTGAAGGCTGCTATCAAAGCAACCTGTGCTTCCATAGCACCTCAGCAGTGCCACAGGCTGATAGCCTCCATGTCACGCCACATTGATGCAGTAATTGATGCAAAAGGAGCCCTGACCAAGTATTAAGTGCATTTACTGAGCATACATCTCAGCAGGCCAACATTTCAGATTTTAAAATTATTTTTCAAGCTGGTGTTATAAAGTATTCTAATTTACTAAGATAATGACTTTTGGGTGTTCATTGGCTGTGTTCTATTTCTTGTTTATGCCTCTGACACGATTGTGGTAACGGGTTACTTTTATTGTGTGCACGTTCTCTCAGCCACATTACATGAATGCTTCCTGTCTCATGCTCTTACCAACGAGTCCCTCCTCTCTATCCTCTGAATACATCCAGGTAGTGAGACCCCTAGAGGCGGCTCAGCATATAACATATTGCTACATCCTTTGTCTTTTAACTGAAGAAATAACTAAGCTAATATAACTAACATACATGTGAACATTTCAATATTCAAGATATTGGTGACATAAACATAACTGGCAAGCATCATGCTATTAAGATACTTTAAAATACTTGGTTGTATATATAGTCCTTGAGGTGTGCTGGCTTTGTGATCATTCTGCCCGATCTAGTAACATACGATGCGTTACTGCCACTATTCGGTGGTTCTCTCGATTCGGGCGTTACCGCATCTGGTATTGCCTGTCTCCGACCGGAATCTCCACACTGAACCTGGGCCATCCCTGTAGCCTCTCTGCTTAGACTTGCTGTTTCCTCATCTTGGATATGAGGATACTGTTCATATGACCATGTATCAGATCCTTCTTGCGTTTTCCTCAGATGTCTCCGATTTCTTCTTAGTTTTCTTCCCTCCTCTGTCACAATTTCGTAGGATCTAGGTCCTAGTTTCTGGAGCACCTTTGCTTTTCTCCATTGTTTGTCATATTTGCTCGGCTGCATCCTGATGTTGTCATTTTGTCTCAGTTCTGGTAGATCTTTTGCCGACTGATTATAATAGAACGCTTGTCTATCCTGATTTTTCTTTAGTTTTGACCTCTTTACCCTCACCAGATTTGGCTTCAGAAGACGACTAGCTGTTGGTATGAGTGTCCTTGTCCGTTTACTCAGAAGCCTCTGTGCTGGGCTGCTGTCTAGACCTTGGGAAGGTGTGTTTCTGTGGTCCAGTATAGATAGATATACATCTGTCCCTGCCTGTTTCGCTCTCTTAATCAACTTCTTTGCTGTTTTCACCGCTGATTCCGCTTTGCCATTGCTTTGAGGATGTCCAGGAGATGATGTATTGTGTTCAAATTCCCATAACTTGCTGAACTCCTTGAACTCTTCTGACCTAAATTGAGCGGCATTATCAGTAAAAACAATCTCTGGAATTCCATATCTGGCAAAATGAGCCTTGAGTTTTTTAATAACTGTTCTTGCTCTTGTATCCTTCAAATAGTCCACTTCCCAAAAATTAGAAAAATAGTCCACAGTAACCAGGTATTCTCTTTCCTCCAATGTGAACAAATCTATTCCTATTTTTGACCATGGTCTATTTGGAACGGCATGCGGTTGCAATGGCTCTTTCGGTTGTTTATCCCCGCCGGACGCACATATCTCACATTGTGCTATGTAACTTTTTATGTGATCATTCATACCCGGCCAATAAACTGATTCTCTTGCTCGCCGCAAACATCCTTCAATGCCCAAGTGGGACGAGTGTAATTTCTGTAGTATGTCTCTTCTCAGAGTCTCCGGTATCACTGCCCTTTCTCCCTTTATGATGATTCCTTGGTGTACTGACAGTTCATCTCGTATATGGAAGAATGGAGCAACTTCCTTTGGAGCATGCTGCTTATATTTAGGCAGCCCTGCAGGATCACAGTTTTTAATATCTGTAGTGTTTTATCTTTTTCTGTGAAGGTCTGTATTTGTTTCAGTTTATCTTTAGATACTGCAAGATAATCACACATATTGATGTTGTCCATTTCTTGTCCTTTATCCTCTGAGTTGGGTAAGTACGCTCTGCTTAGAGTATCTGCAATCAACAAGTCTTTTCCTGGACAATATCCAATTTCATAATCATATTTTTGAAGTCGCAGAAGCATGCGCTGCAGTCTCTTTGGTGCATTTAGTAGTGGTTTTTTTGTAATGCTCTCCAACAGTTTGTGATCTGACTGTACTGTTACCTGTCGACCGTATGTGTACTGATGAAACCTTTCCATTCCAAACACCACAGCTAGTAACTCCTTTTCGATTTGGGCATATCCCTGCTCTGTCGGTGTTAGCGCTTTGCTTGCAAATGTGATTGGTTGCCGCTCTTGCATTAATGTGGCACCTAGGCCTTTTTCTGACGCATCACATTGGACTACCACCTCTAACTGTGGATCAAAATATTTTAAGGTTGCTGTGTCTGCAATGGCTGTCTTTACTGATTGGAAAGCCGTCTCCTGTGCTTCTGTCCATTCCCACAACACATCTTTGTGAGTTAGCTGTCTCATTGGCTCACACATGTCTGATAAATTCTTGCAAAACTTGGACAGATAATTCACCATGCCCAAAAATCATTGTACTCCACACACATCTTTGGGGTAGGCATCTCTTGTATCGCCTTCACCTTTTCCGGATCCACTTTCACTCCATTTGAGGTTAGCAGATGTCCTATATATGGCACTTCCGTCATTTTCAGTTTCAACTTTTCCAAGTTCAACTTTATCCTTTTTTCTCTACACCTATCTAAAAATCGTAGCATCCTTGTATCGTGATTCTTTATTGCAGATTGCATATCGTCACCTCCCACTATTAATATATCATCTGCTATCATCTTTACCCCTGGGAGTCCTTCCAAAGCTTGCATCAACTTCTGCTGAAATATTTCTGGAGCTGGTGTCAGTCCCATGGGCATTCTCAGCCATTTACGGCGACCAAATGGAGAAGAAAACGTTGTCAATAAACTGGATTCTTCATCCAGTTCCACATGCCAAAATCCATTTTTTACGTCACAAACTGAAAATATTTTTGCCTTTGATAAATCTGGTAGCACATCCTCTATTGTAGGCATCGGATAGTGATTCCTTTTGAGAGCTTTGTTGAGTGGTTTGGGATCGATACAAATTCTTAGTTTTCCTGATGGTTTCTACACTATGACCAAACTACTTATCCAGTCTGTGCTCTGATGGACGGCTTCTATCATGCCTCGCTTTTCTAAATCCTGTAGTTCTTCTTTCAATGGCTGAAGTAGCGCTACAGGCACTTTTCTTGTCGGTAATCTGGTAGGTTGTACTGTGTTATCAATTTCCAGTTTGTGTTTTCCATCAAAACATCCATCACCCTCAAATACATCATACTGTGTTTTTATAATCTGTAAATCTAGATTGCTGTCTGCTTTTGGGATATCCTTCATACTCTGTTTGACTTCCACAGACATAATGTTATGGAATTGTACCTTTATTAAGTCCATTGCCTGAACTGCTTTTATACCTAGTAATGGTATGTGGTCACCACCCTGCAGCACTGTAAATTGGGCTCTATAACTCTTTCTGTTGCATGGGTTACTAACCTTCAGTTTGCATGTCCCAAGAGGTTTCAGTATCATTTTGTTGTACATCATAAGTACCTTATCAGTAGGTTCAATGCACACCTGTTCATTTAGTAGATCCTCTGGTATGACATTGCAACTTGCTCCACAGTCCAACTGAAATCTAATGGGTTTGTCATTTAATAAAAGAGTTGCAAACAGTTGTCTTGTATCTTTAGGTTCTGGCTGTCTGACTGTATTGACATTCTCTGTTGCAGACTGTAGCTGTATCCATGTAATATCTTCTGCACTGTCATTGTCCTGTGTCACACTGTGAATTTCTCTGTGCTTTTTAAAGGGCTTAAGTCTGCAGAGAGCTGCAAAATGATTCATCTTACCACAGGTCCTGCAGCTTTGTCCATATGCTGGACACTTCTCTTTGTCTCTCTCATGTCTTCTGCCACAGTATCTGCATTGGACTGTTCTCGCTGGGTGCTCTGCTTTTCCTCTCATGGTTACTGCATGTACTGGCTCCTCAGTGGTGTCTGCCATCACCTTCAGGCTGTCTCTTGTTAGCTCTGCAGCTCTGCTTATTTGCATGCATTTCTCTAGGGTTAACTCCCCCTCTCTCAGCAGTCTCTCTCTTAGCTGTGTCTCTCTGATGCCGCACACTATTCTATCTCTGATAAGAGAATCTCTGATCTCTCCAAAGCTGCATGTTGCTGCCAGTCTTTTCAGCTCAGTCACATATGCATCTATATTCTCTCCCATCTCCTGATTTCTGGTGAAAAACTTAAATCTTTCCACTGTCTCATTCTTCTTGGGGTCACAGTGCTTATCAAATGCCTGTACAATGTCTGCCAGACTGTCCGTACCGTCCTGGATCAGGGTCTGAGCAAGTTCTCTGCCTTTTTCTCCAATCAGATAGTAGAAGAGCTTCACCTTACGCTTCTGATCATTGGTGTCTACTGTAAGATCCACATACAGAGTAAACTCCTCCTTCCAATGTCTCCAGGTCTGCGATAGATTTGAGGACATGATGTCTAGTCTCTGAAGAGGTTTTAATGCAGTCTCCATAATGCTGTACTGTGGGCACTGTACTTACAGTTGAGCTTTGTACCACAAGCTGCCTGGATTGTCTGTCCACTTGTTCTTTATAGGTTCAGCCCTGCTGCCACCATGTTCTATTTCTTGTTTATGCCTCTGACACGATTGTGGTAACGGGTTACTTTATTGTGTGCACTTTCTCTCAGCCACATTACATGAATGCTTCCTGTCTGCTGCTCTTACCAACGAGTCCCTCCTCTCTATCCTCTGAATACATCCAGGTAGTGAGACCCCTAGAGGCGGCTCAGCATATAACATATTGCTACAGGCTGTAAGCCATAATCATCAACATTAACAGAAATAAACAGGAAATAGATCACTCTGTGTGTAATGACTTTATATAATATATGCGTGTCACTTTTTGTATTGAAGAACTGAAATAAATTAACTTTTTGATGATATTCTAATTTTGTGAGAAGAACCTGTATAAAGAGGATCTGTCAATTCTGTGTGGTGTAGTATATATAGGATCTGTCAGCTCTCCTGTGTGGTGTAGTGTATAGAAGATCTGTCAGCTCTCCTGTGTGGTGTAGTGTATAGAAGATCTGTCAGCTCTCATGTGTGGTGTAGTATATAGAGGATCTGTCAGCTCTCCTGTGTGGTGTAATATATAGAGGATCTGTCAACTCTCCTGTGTGGTGTAGTATATAGAGGATCTGTCAGCTCTCCTGTGTGGTGTAGTATATAGAGGATCTGTCAGCTCTCCTGTATGGTGTAGTATATAGAGGATCTGTCAACTCTCCTGTGTGGTGTAGTATATAGAGCATTTGTCACCTTTCATGTGTAGTGTAGTATATATAGGATCTGTCAGCTCTCCTGTGTGGTGTAATATACAGAGGATCTGTCAGCTCTCCTGTGTGGTGTAGTATATAGAGGATCTGTCAGTTCTCCTGTGTGGTGTAGTACATATAGGATCTGTCAGTTCTCCTGTGTAGTGTAGTATATATAGGATCTGTCAGCTCTCCTGTGTGGTGTAGTATATAGAGGATCTGTCAGTTCTCCTGTGTAGTGTAGTATATATAGGATCTGTCAGCTCTCCTGTGTGGTGTAGTATATAGAGGATCTGTCGGCTCTCCTGTGTGGTGTAGTATATATAGGATCTGTCAGTTCTCCTGTGTAGTGTAGTATATAGAGGATCTGTCAGCTCTCCTGTGTGGTGTAGTATATAGAGGATCTGTCGGCTCTCCTGTGTGGTGCAGTATATAGAGGATCTGTCAGCTCTCCTGTGTGGTGTAGTATATAGAGGATGTGTCAGCTCTCCTGTGTGGTGTAGTATATAGAGGATCTGTCGGCTCTCCTGTGTGGTGCAGTATATAGAGGATCTGTCAGCTCTCCTGTGTGGTGTAGTATATAGAGGATCTGTCAGCTCTCCTGTGTGGTGTAGTATATAGAGGATCTGTCAGCTCTTCTGTGTGGTGTAGTATATAGAGGATATTTCAGCTCTATTGTGTGGTGTAGTATATAGAGGATCTGTTAGTTCTCCTGTGTGGTGTAGTATATAGAGGATCTGTCAGCTCTCCTGTGTGGTGCAGTATATATAGGATCTGTCAGCTCTCCTGTGTGGTGTAGTATATGGAGGATCTGTCAACTCTCCTGTGTGGTGTAGTATATAGAGCATTTGTCACCTTTCATGTGTAGTGTAGTATATATAGGATCTGTCAGCTCTCCTGTGTGGTGTAGTATATAGAGGATCTGTCAGCTCTCCTGTGTGGTGTAGTATATAGAGGATCTGTCAGCTCTCCTGTGTGGTGTAATATATAGAGGATCTGTCAACTCTCCTGTGTGGTGTAGTATATAGAGGATCTGTCAGCTCTCCTGTGTGGTGTAGTATATAGAGGATCTGTCAGCTCTCCTGTATGGTGTAGTATATAGAGGATCTGTCAACTCTCCTGTGTGGTGTAGTATATAGAGCATTGTCACCTTCCCATGTGTAGTGTAGTATATATAGGATCTGTCAGCTCTCCTGTGTGGTGTATATAAGAGGATCTGTCAGCTCTCCTGTGTGGTGTAGTATATAGAGGATCTGTCAGTTCTCCTGTGTGGTGTAGTAATATAGGATCTGTCAGTTCTCCTGTGTAGTGTAGTATATATAGGATCTGTCAGCTCTCCTGTGTGGTGTAGTATATAGAGGATCTGTCAGTTCTCCTGTGTAGTGTAGTATATATAGGATCTGTCAGCTCTCCTGTGTGGTGTAGTATATAGAGGATCTGTCGGCTCTCCTGTGTGGTGTAGTATATATAGGATCTGTCAGTTCTCCTGTGTAGTGTAGTATATAAGGATCTGTCAGCTCTCCTGTGTGGTGTAGTATATAGAGGATCTGTCGGCTCTCCTGTGTGGTGCAGTATATAGAGGATCTGTCAGCTCTCCTGTGTGGTGTAGTATATAGAGGATGTGTCAGCTCTCCTGTGTGGTGTAGTATATAGAGGATCTGTCGGCTCTCCTGTGTGGTGCAGTATATAGAGGATCTGTCAGCTCTCCTGTGTGGTGTAGTATATAGAGGATCTGTCAGCTCTCCTGTGTGGTGTAGTATATAGAGGATCTGTCAGCTCTTCTGTGTGGTGTAGTATATAGAGGATATTTCAGCTATATTGTGTGGTGTAGTATATAGAGGATCTGTTAGTTCTCCTGTGTGGTGTAGTATATAGAGGATCTGTCAGCTCTCCTGTGTGGTGCAGTATATATAGGATCTGTCAGCTCTCCTGTGTGGTGTAGTATATGGAGGATCTGTCAACTCTCTGTGTGGTGTAGTATATAGAGCATTTGTCACCTTTCATGTGTAGTGTAGTATATATAGGATCTGTCAGCTCTCCTGTGTGGTGTAGTATATAGAGGATCTGTCAGCTCTCCTGTGTGGTGTAGTATATAGAGGATCTGTCAGCTCTCCTGTGTGGTGTAGTACATATAGGATCTGTCAGTTCTCCTGTGTAGTGTAGTATATATAGGATCTGTCAGCTCTCCTGTGTGGTGTAGTATATAGAGGATCTGTCAGTTCTCCTGTGTAGTGTAGTATATATAGGATCTGTCAGCTCTCCTGTGTGGTGTAGTATATAGAGGATCTGTCGGCTCTCCTGTGTGGTGTAGTATATATAGGATCTGTCAGTTCTCCTGTGTAGTGTAGTATATAGAGGATCTGTCAGCTCTCCTGTGTGGTGTAGTATATAGAGGATCTGTCGGCTCTCCTGTGTGGTGCAGTATATAGAGGATCTGTCAGCTCTCCTGTGTGGTGTAGTATATAGAGGATGTGTCAACTCTCCTGTGTGATGTAGTATATAGAGGATCTGTCAGCTCTTCTCTGTGTGTGTAGTATATAGAGGATCTGTCAGCTCTCCTGTGTGGTGTAGTATATAGAGGATCTGTCAGCTCTCCTGTGTGGTGTAGTATATAGAGGATCTGTTAGTTCTCCTGTGTGGTGTAGTATATAGAGGATCTGTCAGCTCTCCTGTGTGGTGCAGTATATATAGGATCTGTCAGCTCTCCTGTGTGGTGTAGTATATAGAGGATCTGTTAGTTCTCCTGTGTCGTGTAGTATATAGAGGATCTGTCAGCTCTCCTGTGTGGTGCAGTATATATAGGATCTGTCAGCTCCCCTGTGTGGTGTAGTATATAGAGGATTTGTCAGCTCTCCTGTGTGATTCAGTATATAGAGGATCTGTCAGCTCTCCTGTGTGGTGTAGTATATAGAGGATCTGTCAGCTCTCCTGTGTGGTGTAGTATATAGAGGATTTGTCAGCTCTCCTGTGTGATTCAGTATATAGAGGATCTGTCAGCTCCCCTGTGTGATGTAGTATATACAGGATTTGTCATCTCTCCTGTGTGATTCAGTATATAGAGGATCTGTCAGCTCTCCTGTGTGGTGTAGTATACAGAGGATTTGTCAGCTCTCCTGTGTGATTCAGTATATAGAGGATCTGTCAGCTCCCCTGTGTGGTGTAGTATATAGAGGATCTGTCAGCTCTCCTGTGTGATTCAGAATATAGAGGATCTGTCTGTTCTCCTGTGTGGTGTAGTATATAGAGGATCTGTCAGCTCTCTTGTGTGGTGTAGTATATAAGGCTCTGTCAGTTCCCCTGTGTGGTGTAGTATATAGAGGATCTGTCAGCTCTCCTGTGTGGTGCAGTATATAGAGGATCTGTCAGCTCTCCTGTGTGGTGTAGTATATAGAGTGTTGTGAACGCTCTGGATCTGACTTCTGAGTTTGGGCTCCCTCTGGTGGCTGCTGATAGTAATGAAGCTGCTTTGGCTAACAGAGGTCTATCAGCTGGGGGTGATGACTGGCAATCAGGAGTTGATGACTGGGAAGATATAAGTGAGCAACCTTCCCATGATCCTCGCCGGTGATTTGTTGCTTACTGGTCTCTTTTGAAAGTCAGCTTGCTTCCTGCTTTGTCCTGCAACTTTCAGATAAGTTATTTGCTGTTTATTTCTGTGGCTTTTGTTTTTCTCTGTCTCAGTTTTCTACCCCTTTGGATTTGCACAGCCAGGTTCCCCTGCGGGGGCCTGTTCTAAGCACTGTTTCTCATTTGCCACTGTTTATGTGTTTTCAGTTCCCTGTTATTTCAGTATCTGCTGATTTGCTACCAGTTACACCAGAGTTCTGATCTAGCGGGGAGAGATCGTGTGGTCTCAGCATTTTTGCATATCAGACGGGTTGGAATTTTTCTTAGAGTTTTTGCTGGATTGCAGACAGTATTCTTTCCTGTCCTATTCTATCTAGACAGTTTGGGCCCCAGCATTTGTTTGCTCTATTTTCTGCCTGTGTTTGCATTTCATCTTGTCTCACCGCTAATATATGTTTGGGGCTACCTATTCCTTTGGGGATCTACTCCGGGGCAGTTAGCTTTCCCCTTTCTCTCTTTAGGCTTAGCTAACTCTCCGTGTGTGGAGGCGTCTAGGGTACCGTAGGCACGTCCCACGACTACTTCTAGTTGTGCTGTCAGTTTAGAGTGTCTGGTCTCTCCTGTGTGGTGTAGTATATAGAGGATCTGTCAGTTCTCCTGTGTAGTGTAGTATATATAGGATCTCTCAGCTCTCCTGTGTGGTGTAGTATATAGAGGATCTGTCGGCTCTCCTGTGCGGTGTAGTATATATAGGATCTGTCAGTTCTCCTGTGTAGTGTAGTATATAGAGGATCTGTCAGCTGTCCTGTGTGGTGTGGTATATAGAGGATCTGTCAGCTCTCCTGTGTGGTGCAGTATATGGAGGATCTGTCAGCTCTCCTGTGTGGTGCAGTATATGGAGGATCTGTCAGCTCTCCTGTTGGTGTAGTATATAGAGGACCTGTCAGCTCTCCTGTGTGGTGTAGTACATAGAGGATCTGTCAGCTCTCCTGTGTAGTATGTGGAGGATCTGTCACCTCTCCTGTGTAGTATATGGAGGATCTGTCAGCTCTCCTGTGTAGTATATGGAGGATCTGTCAGCTGTCCTGTGTGGTGTGGTATATAGAGATCTGTACTCTCTGTGCTAGTGCACTGTCACTCCCTGTGTGGTGTAGTACATAGAGATCTGTCAGCTCTCCTGTGTGGTGTAGTACATAGAGGATCTGTCAGCTCTCCTGTGTAGTATGTGGAGGATCTGTCACCTCTCCTGTGTAGTATATGGAGGATCTGTCAGCTCTCCTGTGTAGTATATGGAGGATCTGTCAGCTTTCCTGTGTAGTATATGGAGCATCTGTGAGCTCTCCTGTGTAGTATATGGAGGATCTGTCAGCTCTCCTGTGTAGTATATGGAGGATCTGTCAGCTCTCCTGTGTAGTATATGGAGGATCTGTCAGCTCTCCTGTGTAGTATATGGAGGATCTGTCAGCTCTCCTGTGTAGTATATGGAGGAGCTGTCAGCTCTCCTGCGTAGTATAAGGAGGATCTGTCAGCTCTCCTGTGTAGTATATGGAGGATCTGTCAGGTCTCCAGTGTAGTATATGGAGGATCTGTCAGCTCTCCTGTGTGGTGTGGTATATGGAGGATCTGTCAGCTCTCCTGTGTAGTATATGGAGGATTGGTCTACTCTCCTGTGTGGTTTGGTATACAGAGGTTCTGTCAGCTCTCCTGTGTGGTGTAGTATATGGAGGATCTGTCAGCTCTCCTGTGTGATGTAGTATATGGAGGATCTGTCAGCTCTCCTGTGTGATGTAGTATATGGAGGATCTGTCAGCTCTCCTGTGTAGTATATGGAGGATCTGTCAACTCTCCTGTGTAGTATATGGAGGATCTGTCAGCTCTCCTGTGTAGTATATGGAGGATCTGTCGGCTCTCCTGTGTAGTATATGGAGGATCTGTCGGCTCTCCTGTGTGGTATATGGAGGGTCTGTCAGCTCTCCTGTGTAGTATATGGAGGGTCTGTCAGCTCTCCTGTGTAGTATTTGGAGGATCTGTCAGCTCTCCTGTGTAGTATATGGAGGATCTGTCGGCTCTCCTGTGTGGTATATGGAGGGTCTGTCAGCTCTCCTGTGTAGTATATGGAGGGTCTGTCAGCTCTCCTGTGTAGTATTTGGAGGATCTGTCAGCTCTCCTGTGTGGTATATGGAGGATCTGTCAGGTCTCCTGTGTAGTATATGGAGGGTCTGTCAGCTCTCCTGTGTAGTATATGGAGGATCTGTCAGCTCTCCTGTGTAGTATATGGAGGATCTGTCGGCTCTCCTGTGTGGTATATGGAGGGTCTGTCAGCTCTACTGTGTAGTATTTGGAGGATCTGTCAGCTCTCCTGTGTAGTATATAGAGGATCTGTCGGCTCTCCTGTGTGGTATATGGAGGGTCTGTCAGCTCTACTGTGTAGTATATAGAGGATCTGTCAGCTCTCCTGTGTGGTATATAGAGGATCTGTCAGCTCTCCTGTGTAGTATTTGGAGGATCTGTCAGCTCTCCTGTGTAGTATATGGAGGGTCTGTCAGCTCTCCTGTGTAGTATATGGAGGATCTGTCAGCTCTCCTGTGTAGTATATGGAGGATCTGTCGGCTCTCCTGTGTGGTATATGGAGGGTCTGTCAGCTCTACTGTGTAGTATTTGGAGGATCTGTCAGCTCTCCTGTGTAGTATATAGAGGATCTGTCGGCTCTCCTGTGTGTATAGGAGGTCTGTCAGCTCTACTGTGTAGTATTTGGAGGATCTGTCAGCTCTCCTGTGTAGTATATAGAGGATCTGTCGGCTCTCCTGTGTGGTATATGGAGGGTCTGTCAGCTCTACTGTGTAGTATAGAGGATCTGTCAGCTCTCCTGTGTGGTATATAGAGGATCTGTCAGCTCTCCTGTGTAGTATATGAGGATCTGTCAGCTCTCCTGTGTAGTATATGGAGGATCTGTCGGCTCTCCTGTGTGGTATATGGAGGGTCTGTCAGCTCTCCTGTGTAGTATATGGAGGGTCTGTCAGCTCTCCTGTGTAGTATTTGGAGGATCTGTCAGCTCTGCTGTGTGGTATATGGAGGATCTGTCAGCTCTCCTGTGTAGTATATGGAGGGTCTGTCAGCTCTCCTGTGTAGTATTTGGAGGATCTGTCAGCTCTCCTGTGTGGTATATGGAGGATCTGTCAGCTCTCCGTGTGTATATGGAGGATCTGTCAGCTTCCTTGTATAACCTATTCTCTGTGTTGTTACTGTATGAATAAACACAGAAATGTGTGTTACTGTTCCCCATGTCCATAGTTTGTGTCTCTGTATAGTCAAACACTTCTTTCAGGGTCATTGTAATTATTGGCAGTTTTTGGTAAGTGCTTCCTCTGTGTTAGCATGTAGAGAGGCTTTATCATAAATGCTAATTTAAGAAAGGAATAGTGTTGTACGTGGAGTGAAGTATACAGAGGCATTGCAGACATAACTAATGTACAGAATTTTACAGGGGAACACATCTCTGCAGGCTGGTAATGGGTCCATGACCTTTAGTGTCCACAGGCCCAACTCAATCATCAAACTAATATTTTGCTTCATGACCCTATAAAATGTGTTGCAGGAACTTTTATGTGACACGTCCAGTCATTTCCTGTGCACATCAGTTGGTTTTACAATGTTAAGCAAAAAAGACATTTTTGGAGCATCCTAACTATAAAAAGAAAAAAATCAGAAATAACACCCAAAAAATACATTAAAAATGTCTTTAAAGCTCGCAAGCTGAGGGCTGATTCATGTGTCCAGTCCAATCGCCTGTGTAGAAGGCTGACAGTCAGATGTGCTAGTTGTTGTCCCAATAACTGGGGTCAGGATAATACCTCTCCTACACCCTATAGACCAGCATATTTATAAGGCAGGGGTGAACATACCGGGGCCCGGAGGTGTAGTTGAGCCCTATCAGTCAGTCATACGAGGTGTCACCACTCGCTGGCACCCAGCCCCCCATACATACCTTTCCCTGTTCCTCTGCAGGTCCTCTCTTTCCATGTCTTGTGACTCTTTGACATCTCAGGACTGAGGGCGAGATAACGTCACTGCAGCGTGCGCTCTGCGCTGAGTATTACAGGGAGTCAGAGGATGCTGATGACACTGATGCAAAGAGGGAAGAAGAAGAGGAAAGTATTTGATTATTTTTTTATGTATGGAGCATTATACGATACCCATTTTATATGGAGCAGTATATGGGGCCCATTTTGTATGGAGCACTATTTGGGGCTAATTTTGTATGGTGCATTATATGGGGGCCATTCTTTATGGACCATTATGTTTGGCCCATTCTGTACTGATCATTATGTGGGACCCATTCTATATGGAGCACAATATGGGACCTACAGTCATGGACAAAAGTTTTGAGAATGACACAAATATTAATTTTTACAAAGTCTACTGCTTCACTTTTTCTAATGGCAATTTGCATATACTCCAGAATGTTATAAAGAGTGATCAGCTTAACAGCAATTACTTGCAAAGTCAATATTTGGCTAGAAAATGAACTTTATCCCCCAAAACACATTTCAACATCATTGCAGCCCTGCCTTAAAAGGACCAGCTAACCTCTTTTCAGTGATTGCTCCATTAACAGAGGTGTGGGTGTTGATGAGGACATGGCTGGAGATCAATCTGTCATGATTAAGTAAGAATGACACCACTGGACACTTTAAAAGGAGGCTGGTGCTTGGCATCATTGTTTCTCTTCTGTTAACCATGGTTATCTCTAAAGAAATACGTGCAGTCATCATTGCAATGCACAAAAATGGCCTAACAGGGAAGAGTATAGCAGCTAGAAAGATTGCACCTCAGTCAACAATCTATCGCATCATCAAGAACTTCAAGGAGAGAGGTTCCATTGTTGCCAAAAAGGCTTCAGGGCGCCCAAGAAAGACCAGCAAGCGCCAGGACCGTCTCTTAAAAGTGTTTCAGCTGCGGGATCGGGCCACCAGCAGTGCAGAGCCTGCTCAGGAATGGCAGCAGGCAGATGTGAGTGCATCTGCACGCACTGTGAGGCGGAGACTCTTGGAGCAAGGCCTGGTCTCAAGGAGGGCAGCAAAGAAGCCACTTCTCTCCAGAAAAAAACATCAGGGACAGACTGATATTCTGCAAAAGGTACAGGCAGTGGACTGCTGAGGACTGGGGTAAAGTTATTTTCTCTGATGTATCCCCTTTTGATTGTTTGGGACATCAGGAAAACGCCTCATTCGGAGAAGACAAGGTGAGCGCTACCACCAGTCTTGTCTCATGCCAACTGTTAAGCATCCTGAAACCATTCATGTGTGGGGTTGCTTCTCAGCCAAGGGAATCGGCTCTCTCACAGTCTTGCCTAAAAACACAGCCATGAGTAAAGAATGGTACCAGAATGTCCTCCAAGAGCAACTTCTCCCAACACTCCAAGAGCAGTTTGGCGATCAACAATGCCTTTTCCAGCATGATGGAGCACGTTGCCATAAAGCAAAGGTGATAACTAAATGGCTCAGGGAACAAAACATAGAGATTTTGGGTCCATGGCCTGGAAACTCCCCAGATCTTAATCCCATTGAGACCTTGTGGTCAATCATCAAGAGACGGGTGGACAAACAAAAACCTAAAAATTCTGACAAAATGAAAGCATTGATTGTGCAAGAATGGACTGCTATCAGTCAGGATTTGGTCCAGAAGTTGATTGAGAGCATGCCAGGGAGAATTGCAGAGGTCCTGAAGAAGAAGGGTCAACACTGCAAATATTGACTTGCTGCATTAACTCATTCTGTCAATATAAACTTTTGTTACTCATATGTTTGCAATTATATTTCTGTCTGTGATAAAAACATGTCAAACACACATAAAAACCAGAGGGCAGCAGATCATGTGAAAATATAATATTTGTGTCATTCTCAAAACTTTTGGCCTTGACTGTATTCTGCATGAATATGGGCTTCATTCTGTATGGATCATTATATAAGGTCCATTATTCTGTATGGAGCATTATATGACTTACAAGTTGCTTCTTCAGAGAGGAAGAGGAATAGAACTCTAGTGCCAGTGCCACCTATTGACAGTAGCAATCCTAAACATCATTACCGAGCCTTGCGACATGTCTTAAGATAAAAGCCAAACTAGAATCTCTATTTGCAGATACTGAACATGTTTCAAGGTGTTGTCCCTACTCAGTGCAAGGCCAGACATCTGATTTGGCTATATATTCCGTATATGTCATGTCTCATTTTTGGGATTCAATCTGGTGACTTTTCGCTTTGCGGTCAAATTCTCTCTCTGCTCAGCAACAGTCCTTTTCGTCTCTGTCCAAATGCTGGTTTCTTTTGTCTTGCTTTTCCTTTCTTGGTTGGCTTCTCTTCATAAGATTTCCATTTTCTCTTTTGACTCTGCCCTATCATATTTTGGAATGGGTTTTATATGTTCACCTTTACTTACCTCACTTGCTGGCTATACTTTCATTTAGATAGGTGTTTGGAGTTCCAGCTCCTCAGTTAGGGGTTTATCTTGTCCAGTATGCCCCAATGGTTTTTCCTGCTGCAAATCTGTGTTTCCCCGCAGTACCTTTCTCTTCTTCTCCACCTTAGGGGGTCTGAGAGGTTTCACTTATTCTGTTTGTTTTTTGGCTCTCCTTATTTATCTGTCTATCCTTTGTGAACGTGTTTTAATTTCTCACCCTGGGTTCTCGGGTCTCCCTTCACGCTTTCCTCTACCTTTGTTGGATTTGTGTTGTAGTTTCCCCTCTGGTTCCTCAGGAGGTACAAGAAATCCCTCAACGGCCTTATGGGGAGCCAGGTCCAAGCAGGTATATTTAGTTGTGCGGCTAGGGCATTTTATAGTCTGTACAGGGACCGGTTGGGTATAGATGCTGCTTCTATCTTTGGTAGTTCTATTCCTCATCTGTTACCCGTGTGAGTGTGTGAGCACAATTATAACAGTATATTTGCATATTTAATTTCCCAGAGGAGCACTGCATGACCTATAAGTGTCCTTACCCTGGCATATCAGGCATGTTACTCTCTACAAGGAAAAATGTTACTCATTAGACCCAAATCAGAGACCTTATATACAATCAAATCAGATCACATGCTTTACACTAAGGAGGGGCAACACCCCAAAACACGTCTGCAAATAGAGATTCTGGTATGGTTTTTATCCCAAGTCATGTGACAAGGCTAGTTAAAGGGTTGATATTGACTTTTAGGATTTCTACTTCCAAGAGGTGGTGCTAGAGTTCAAGTCGTCTTCATTTTGAAGAGGTAATTTGCAGATTTAATTTCCCAGAGGAGAATTGAATGGCCTATAAGTCTCCTTACACTCAAATTCAGGCATGTCACTCTCTATAAGGAGAAAAGTTGCCCCTTAGACCCCAGATTGACTTGTACATATACTATCACTGCACATTTCACCTTTAGGGCTTATATTCATCTATGTTTAAAATGGAAGAGTGCAATCTGATAAAAAATAGGGTTGCACTCTGGCTAATGTTAGTCAATGATTATGTGTTCATCCGCAATTTTTTTCTCAGCTCTGATCGGACTGAGAAAAAAAATTGCAGCATGCTGTGAGTGGCCGCATATATTGGACAAGACTTGCCAATGCAAGTAAATGGGTACTAGAAAAAAATAGCACAGCATATGGACCATGTGTGTGCCATCCGATTTTTACACACCCATCTAATAGGAAACCTGATATTTCAACAGCCACGTACACTAAAAATTCATAGTGTGACCCATCACAATAGAATAGATAGAATGCATATATACGTAGAATATATTGATAGAAAGGTGTCAGTGACATACAGTATATAATTAGTATAATTAATAACTAGTGCAGTGCATGTGCAGTTTAATGTACATGTGTTTAGTTAAAAAATCAATAAGTAAAAAAAAAAGTGGAGTGGGGTCCCCCTAATTTTTATTAACCAGCTGAGGGAAAGCCGACAGCTGGAGGCTTATAATTTATAGTCTGGGAAGTGGGTAATAAACATGGAGCTTTCCAAGCTATTAATATCAGCTCACAGCTGTCTACTTAGCCTTTACTAGTTATTAACAAGGGGTGACCACCCTCAAAAAATTTTGGGTCCCCCTTATAATGGTAAACCAGCAAAGGCTAGGCAGACAGCTGCATGCTGATATAAATAGCCAAGGAAGGGTCATGTATAATGGGGTAATAGTAATGGAAAAGCATCTCTAAGACACCCCCATTACTAACCCCATAGTCAAAAATGTAATAAAAACACAGACTGAGTAAAGTCCTTTATTTGAAAGAAACACACTAAGTCGATTGTTTGGAATAAATACTCCCCAACTCTCTTTTTCCCATTTATTACTGTATAAATAAAAAATAATAAAACACCACATTCCTCACCTGTCCGCAGATAATCCCGTGAGAATTTTCTAACGGATGCTAGGTGATAAAAATCGCATTGTACTCGCATGAAAATGTTTTCTGAATCAAAATCAGATTGAATTTTTAAACGCTAGTGTAGCTCCGACCTTAGGTAGACTGCTGTCAGCTTCTGCGACATTTGTGTGTATCTCAGTGACATCACATCCGTGTATCTATTGCTATAAGATCTGCTGGTGATCTGCTGGTATCGGCTGGCGATGTGCTAGTTTCTGTTCACGATACGTGAGTGATGATGTTACTCATTCACAGCACTATTTCTTAAGCACATCCTTACATGATGCACTTTGAAGCCATAAAGTCTGGGCAGAATATCAAATGTTTCTTCTGGTCCTAACAGCAGAGCAGGTTCAGTGTTATATGACATAATGGAGACATTATTGCAGGATCACTCAGGAAGAGCAGAAACCTCGTCATTACGTAAATACACAGCTCCAGCAGATGAATTCTGCAGCACACACAAGGCTCGTTCATTATTCCCTAACCCCCGAGTGGTACATTATGGAGAAACCTGTCCGGCAGGTTACAGTCAATGAGTCAAGGTTCAGATTTCATGTATTGTCTGTAGAAGCTGGTGGCCCCTCTGCAAGGAAGAGAGAATGTTTCTCTGATGGGGATACAACACATTATTGCTTTACAGAAGTTGTCCAGAAATGCTAAAAAGCATCTGCTTGGAATAGCGCCACTCATGTCTGATATTGAAACTTGGTCTGATTTAACAACAGGCAGCATAATTGTGGTATTGTTCAGACACATAAAGTCAGAGCACACTGCTACAATCAGAATATCTGATCATATGGCTATGCAGTGCCTTGAAAAAGTACTCATAACCCGTGATCTTTTCCACAGTTTTTCACATCTAGAGGCTGAAATTTTTGCCCATTCTTCTTTGCACACTCACTGTAACTCAGAGAGATTGGTTGGATTCGTCTGAACAGCAATTTTCAAGTGTTGCCACAGATTTTTATTGGGATTTAGGTCTGGACTGTGACTGTGTCGTTCACACACATGTACTGTATATTCCAAAGCTAAGCCATTCCATAGTAGATCTGGCAGTATATGTAGGGTTGTTGTCCTGCTGAATGGTGAACCTGGCTACACCACAGTTTCAAGTCTTTTGCAACCTCTAACAGGTTTTCTTCAAGGACTGTCCAGTAAGGCCGGACTAGGCCCCCCAGCGCCGTAAAAAGGGAGGCCAGCATGACAGGGGTTGAGGGGACCTAAAAAGAGCAGGAAGGGGTATTAGGTGGGGAATATGAAGGGGTTAAAATAGTTAGAGATGTCAGGGTGGGTATATTGGCTGCGTGGCTTAAGTGGAGGGGGTGAGAGGCGGAGTAAAAGGGTGGGGGAGTATAAATAGATGATGCAACATCAAGGGGCAAACATTTTAGGTGCCCCTAATACAGCGATTACAAGCTCCCACCCACCCGTCCCTCATTAAAATTTTGACCTCAGGGTCTCATCAATTTGGGGCAATGCGGTAGGGAGAGGATGCGTCTATATTTCGATGTTTATTGTACTTTGTTGCTGCAGCTTGGCGTGGGGGGGACAGGTCCTCGAAGTTGGTGATACTAAAAATGGTGGCTCAGAGGGGGGATCTCAACAGGTCCTGGACTCCCCCTTAGGTGGATTAAATGAATGGGAAAGTGCCGGTCACAAGGAGTGTTGGAATATTGGAACCTGTGGGTTGCGGCGGATACTGGCCATGTGAGTCTTGTTTCATGTCTTCGAGCTGGTGTTTAGCGGCTGGAGGCACGACTCTGCATTGGACCAGATTTGGGTTAAAGTGATGATGTCATAAGTTTTGAGGGCTTCGAGGGCCATCCCCTCCATGGGAAATGTTTAAAATGTTTAATTGTGATGTTAATTGTTAATAAAAAGGCTGCTGTGGCCAATTTATCCAAAATCTGAGAGTGGTTTCATTATTTTGCAACAGGGACTAGGAGGGGAGGATAGGTTGGTTGGGTGGCCCTGGTAGGCGCGGGAAAGCTCATAGGTATCACGAATACCTGACTGTCATGTATATAGCTTTATCCATCTTCTCAATAATTCTGACCATCTTCCTTGTACCTGCTGAAGAAAAGCATCCAAACATTAGTACAAAAAGTTCTACTTTTACTTTGGTCTCATCTGACCAGAGCACATTCTTCCACATGCTCGCTGTGTCCCCAAATGTTTTTTTTGCAAACTGCAAACGTTACTTCTCATAATTTGCCACTTTTCCATAAAGGTCCAATTTGTGGAGTATACGACTAATCGTTGTCCTGTGGACAGTGTAGGGATCCGCTCTGGTAGGCAGGGGCCGGGCCGCAGTAATGAGGCAAACACACAGGCTTTTAGTTCAAAGTTCAGTGGTTTTAATAACGGGTTCAACAAAAAGTCCAGATAACAAAATCAAAACAGAACATAGATCACTCCAGTTTGGAGAACCACTGGTCCCAGACTCACCCTTGCTTGGGACGGGCTTAACTAAGCGGCTGCAGGTCAGCAGAGACCGCCAGGTGCCATTCCCGGGTGGACTGGAATTTGCTTCTTGGTGCACACTGGCACACTGTAACAAAACACTCTTCCAGGCTGACTCCAGCCAAACTCCTTCCTTCCACACCCACATACTACAACAGCTCCTTGTTAAATAGGCCTAGTCCACACCCTCAGGTGGGTACACATCAGCTGACCTGATCACGTGATTATGACCTCATCACAGGTCCTTGAGATCAGGGAAAATCCTGACCAGGCTGACTCCAGCCAAACTCCTTCCTTCCACACCCACATACTACAACAGCTCCTTGTTAAATAGGCCTAGTCCACACCCTCAGGTGAGGTACACATCAGCTGACCTGATCACGTGACTATGACCTCATCACAGGTCCTTGAGATCAGGGAAAATCCTGACCAAACTCCAGTCTGCTAGGAGAAATATATCTCCCATCCATCAAGACCCCCTTTGGTGTACCACATACCTCCCCCCTTTGTTCAACCTTAGGAGGGTGGACACATGACATACAGTGAACTCTGGACAGTGCATCTGCGTTCCCCTGTAATTTGCCTGCCCGATGTTCTACTGAAAATTTGAAATTTTGCAGAGACAGAAACCACCTGGTGACTCGTGCATTTTTTCTCTTTGGCTTGACTCATCCAAGTCAGAGGGGAATGATCAGTTACCAACCGAAACGTTCTCCCCAACAGATAGTAGCGCAATGACTCCAGTGCCCACTTGATGGCCAGGCACTCTCTCTCTACAATGCTGTATCTGGTTTCAGCTGGAGTAAGCTTTCGACTCAGGAAACTAATGGGATGCTCCTCCCCGTTAACCTCCTGAGACAACACGGCACCCAGACCTACCTCTGACGCATCAGTCTGGACAATGAATTCTCTTTTGAAGTCGGGTGTGATCAGAACTGGTGACCCACACAGTGCCCCTTTTAGTTTTACAAACGCTTCTTCAACCTGATCATTCCATCGCACCATTACTGACTTCCTCCCTTTTAGGCAGTCAGTTAACGGCGCTGACAGGGTTGCAAAATTGGGAATAAACCGCCGGTAATATCCCACTAACCCCAAAAACCCTTTCACTTGTTTTGTGGTGAGGGGACGGGGCCAGTTTTGGATTGCCTCCACTTTGTTTATTTGGGGTTTGATAACTCCTCTCCCAATCACATACCCCAGGTACCGAGCTTCCTCCAACCCTATGGAACATTTCTTTGGGTTGGCAGTTAGCCCTGCTTGTCTCAGAGAATCTATCACCGCCTGTACCTTGGCTAAGTGACTTTCCCAGTCTGTACTGTACACCACAATATCGTCCAGATAGGCCGCAGCATATCGGCGATGAGGACGAAGAACAACGTCCATTAACCTCTGGAATGTCGCTGGAGCGCCATGCAACCCGAAGGGTAGGACTATATACTGGAACAGTCCCTCGGGTGTTACAAAAGCCGTTTCTCTCTCGCTGCTTTTGTTAGGGGCACCTGCCAATACCCTTTTGTGAGGTCAACGACTGAAAAATACCGGGCCTGCCAAAACCGCTCTATTAATTCATCGACCCGGGGCATGGGGTAGGCGTCAAACTTAGAAATTTCATTCAGTTTTCTGAAGTCATTACAGAACCTTAGTGTCCCATCTGGCTTTGGTATTAGGACTATTGGGCTGGCCCACTCACTCTGGGACTCTTCAATGACCCCTAACTGCAGCATCTTCTTGACCTCTTCCGAGATGGCTTGTCGCCGGGCCTCAGGCACCCGATATGGCTTTAATCGGACTTTGGCCTGTGGCTCCGTGACAATGTCATGTTGGATTAGGGAGCTACGACCAGGAAGTTCCGAAAAAACATCGGTATTTCAGCTAACAAACTCTCGGACTTCCTGAACTTGTCTGGGCGACAAAGTGTCTGCTATTTTGACGGCGGAGAGGACTTCTCTTTCCTTCTCCTGAGGCAAGGAAGCCATCTCTACTGGAAATGCAGGCCGTGGACAATCCTCACCAAGCGGGTCTCTGTCTTTCCATGGTTTGAGCAGATTCACATGGTATACCTGTTCTGGCTTTCTCCGCCCTGGTTGGTGTACTTTATAGTTTACTGGACCCACCTTCTCTATAATCTCGTAGGGTCCCTGCCACCTTGCAAGGAACTTACTATCCACTGTAGGCACAAGTACCAACACCCGATCCGCAGGGTTAAAGGACCTTACCCGTGCCTCCCGGTTATAGACCTGCCTCTGTGACCTTTGTGCTGCTTCCATATGTTCTCGGACTAATGGTAGGACTGTCTCCATTCTCTCTTGCATTTTGGCCACATGTTCTATCACACTTTTGTGGGGAGTTGGTTGGTTTTCCCAGGCCTCTTTAGCTATATCGAGTAAGCCACGGGGATGTCTGCCATATAATAGTTCAAAGGGCGAGAACCCCGTAGATGCCTGGGCACCTCCCGCACTGCAAACATCAGGTATGGCAACAAGAGATCCCCGTCCTTACCATCTTTAGAGACTGCTTTTTTCAACATATTCTTCAGGGTTTTATTGAACCTTTCTACTAAACCGTCTGTTTGGGGATGATAGACCGATGTGCGCAACTGTTTAACACTTAACAAGTGGCAGAGTTCCTTCATGATTTTTGACATAAAGGGGGTCCCCTGATCTGTTAAGATTTCTCGAGGGATTCCCACCCGAGAAAACATACCCATGAGTTCTTTTGCGATCAGTTTGGCCGAGGTGTGCCGCAGGGAATAGCCACAGGATACCTGGTAGCGTAATCTAGAACTACGAGGATGTGTTGGTGACCCCTTGCTGATTTATTAACCGACCCCACCAGATCCATGGCTTTTCTCTCAAACGGGACCTCTATAATTGGTAATGGCACCAAGGGACTCCGAAAATGAGGCTGCGGACTGGTTACCTGGCACACGGGACAAGAGTTACAATACCGTTTAACTTCTTCATAGACCCCTAGCCAGTAAAACCGTTGTAGAATTCTGTCTAGGGTTTTCTTTTGGCCCAAATGTCCCCCTAGTACATGCGCATGCGCTAAGTCCATTACCAACCTCCGATATGACTGCGGTACCAGCAATTGCTCGACAATTTCCCCATGTATTTTTTCAACCCGATACAGCAAATCTTGGTTCAGCTCGAATCGGGGAAATACTGTAGCTGCCCCGGGGTGTTGGGGTTCCCCATTGACAACCAGTACATTTTCCCGGGCTCGAGTCAACGTAGGGTCCCGGAGTTGCGCCGTACCAAAATTGTCACCTGCCACATTTAAGTCTGATAATTCTGGTCCCGGTGGCAAATCTTCCATCTCCCCAGCTAACACTTCTATAGGAGAGGGGTTTTCCTCCTCCACCGAAGGCAAAGGTACTCCTACCGCCAGCACATCTTCCTCTGGGCCACCAGGTTCATGCCCGATTTCTGGAGAATGCAACCTGGTTGCCACTGGTGCAGACGACTGCTCTGTGGGAGGGGTAATTACAGGCCAAAGCACAGAAAATAACGGAAAATCTCTCCCCATTATTACCTCATAATGCAAATTAACCACCACCCCCACCTCGTGGCACCTCCTCCCCGCCGGCGTGTTTATCATCACCAGGGCGGTAGGATAATGTTTTAAGTCCCCATGTATACACAACACACCCATTTTCCGACCAGTATACTCGCTGATTTGGACGTGGCTGGCTCGTATTAGGGTCACGAGACTCCCTGAGTCCAGTAGAGCCACAGCAGGGTTACCCTCCACCTCCACTTTACACAAATGGTTCATATTGGGTCCCTCTGGTTTGCCCACTGCACACATGTGTTCTGCATAGTGAGACTGATAGTACCCAAAGTTGGTGTCCATGGGCTCAGTCAGGTGGGGGCAATCAGCTCTCACATGTCCTGGTTCTTGGCACCGCCAACAGATTATGGGGCCCCTTTCATCCCCCGACCCGTCCTGGGCGGCCTTCCGGGTCTCTGCTCGCCGAGCTGTGGGTGAAGGTTTGGGGAATTTACTCGGTACCTTCCGGGTAGTCTCTCCCTATATCTCCTTGGTAGCCCCATATCTTTCAATGAGGTCTACCATCTGGAGGCCATCAGTAGGGGCTGCCTGTCCAACCCAGGTTTGCAGGGTGTGGGGCAAAGTTCTCCAGAATTTATCAGTTACTATCCTATCCAGCATAGCGCTGGGTGACAACACCTCCGGCTGCAACCATTTATCTACCAGGTGTATCAAATCATAGTACTGGGACCGAGCTGGCTCGGAAGGGGAAAACTTCCACTGGTGTACCGCTGGGCCCGGACCAAAACATTTACCCCAAGACGTGCAAGTATCTCACCCTTGACGATCTTATAGTCTCTCTGTTGCTCAGGGGGTAGGTCCCTATAGGCTTTCGTGGGTCCTGGAGCCAAAAACGGAGCCACGATTTCTGCCCACTGGTCCAGGGGTAGTCTCTCCCTCTCAGCCACGCCTTCAAACATCTCCAGGTACACCTCGACGTCATCTGACTTTTCCATTTTAGGAATCGCTGTGCGTACCGCTTTCCGGACATCCTGACGTCCCGGGGCAGCTCCTGCTGTCTGCGGCGCTGTGATGTGCTGTATCAGTAGACTGTTGGTTTCCTGTTGCTGTCGATTAAATATCTGCTGCCGCTCCATAGCCTGCTGCTGTATAGCCTGCTGCTGCTCCATAGCCTGCTGCTGTATAGCCTGCTGCTGCTGCATAGCCAGCTGCTGCTGTCGCATGGCCTCCACCAGCATTTTTACTGTGCTCTCCATCTCCGGACAGTTATCCACCGGGTTTTGCGTCACTTTCTTCACCCAGGACATTTTCTGTCATGCAGGAAAAAAAAAACAGCCTGACCTCACTGCGTATGCCCGCATTCAAGCCACCAATTGTAGGGATCCGCTCTGGTAGGCAGGGGCCGGGCCGCAGTAATGAGGCATACACACAGGCTTTTAGTTCAAAGTTCAGTGGTTTTAATAACGGGTTCAACAAAAAGTCCAGATAACAAAATCAAAACAGAACATAGATCACTCCAGTTTGGAGAACCACTGGTCCCAGACTCACCCTTGCTTGGGACGGGCTTAACTAAGCGGCTGCAGGTCAGCAGAGACCGCCAGGTGCCATTCCGGGTGGACTGGAATTTGCTTCTTGGTGCACACTGGCACACAGTAACAAAACACTCTTCCAGGCTGACTCCAGCCAAACTCCTTCCTTCCACACCCACAACTACAACAGCTCCTTGTTAAATAGGCCTAGTCCACACCCTCAGGTGCGGTACACATCAGCTGACCTGATCACGTGACTATGACCTCATCACAGGTCCTTGAGATCAGGGAAAATCCTGACCAAACTCCAGTCTGCTAGGAGAAATATATCTCCCATCCATCAAGACCCCTTTGGTGTACCACAACAGGTTCTCTCTCCTGAGGGGGATCTCTGAAGTTCCTCCACTGTGACCATAAGCCTCTTGGCTGCTTCTCTAACTAGTGCTCACTTTGCTTGTGATGTCAGTTTAGGTGGATGGCCCTGTCTTGTTACGTTTGCAGTTGTGCCATACTCCTTCCATTTTTGGATGATGGATTGAACAGTGCTCCATGAGATGATTAGCACTTGGTTATTTTTTTTATAACCTAACCCTGCTTTACTCTTTTCCACAACTTTGTCCCTGACCTGTCCAGTGTGTTTCTTGGTTTTAATCATGCTTGTTTGATCTCTAAAATTCTCAAACAAACCTACTCAATTTACTAATATGTGACTTATTTAGAAATATTTAGAAAACCATCTATCTTTCCTTTACACATCACAAATACGTTCTACTTTGTTTTGGTATATCAGATAAAATCCCAATAAAAACATTTAAGTTTATGGGTGTAACATTACAAAATGTGGAAAAGTTCACGGGGTATGTATACTTTTTCAAGGCACTGTATATGTCTTCTACAGATTAGGAATCCTTTTTCTTCATATCACAAATATCCACAGGTGGTATCACAGGACGATGTGACTCCCGATAGTGTTTTTTATGCCAGCCTTAAAATAAAAGCACCTTATGAATGAATATTTTGCTTGTTTGCCAATTGTTGGTTTGTCTGAATGGGACAAAGCAGGTGCCTCTTTTGCAACTGATTGCTCCACACTAGTGGCCTAGAAAATGACAAAGCTTTGAACACAATAATAACTTTGGAGGTAAAGCCAATGTTGGCTGTCATTGCACCTGGCATTGCCAATGTTATAGACAATATTTGCCCAATGTAGAATAGGTACAAAGAAATTAATGAGTAAATAAGTTCATCCCTGATCAGTGGCGTAACTTGATGCTCGTGAACCCCAATGTAAGATCTCTAAGAGGGCTTCCAACTATCGTCGGTCTATAAAAAGAGAACCTGTCATTTGATTCATGCTGCCCAAACCACAGGCAACATGAATCAGAGCCTGGCCGTAAGATTGCAGACATGTATATATTTCACCGAAACACTCCAGCGTTCCTAGGATTTCTCATTCCAGACAATTAGACTGCGAGGCCAACAATCATCCTACCATCGAGCAAAATGCTTGTTCGTCGGGTGCAATGATTGTAACAGGATGTGTGTTGCCAAGAACAATGATATCCTATGAGCGATCGTTCTGCGCAAATTGAAGCGTGGTCGACAGATCTAAGCAGCCTATTAAATGATTACCTCGCATGAAGCTGATCAATGTTCAACTTGTGTAAACTCAGCACTAGGCACATCATTGTACCCATCATTCACTTACCAAAGAATATGGCGTGTAGTACACTGCGAACACAATTATAAGGCAAGTAAGAATTTTCACATCATCATTTTTATGCAGATTTTTTCAAATCCAAGCTGTTTAGACATGAATGCTTATTGGATGAAGCAGATCATGTGATGTGTATATGTGTAATAAGGGGGTGTTGCGGCATAAGGATACAACACCCTATATCAAGGTGTGCCAAGTTATTAGGCAGCTTGTTTTCCTGAGGTGCAATGAGCCAAAAAAGAGATTTAACTGACTCTGAAAAGTCAAATATTGCTTAGATGTCTTACGAGGGATGCAACACTCCTGAAATTGCTAAGATATTAGGGCGTACCATCAAAAGCTTTGTTACAAATAGTCAACAGGATCACAAAAAAGGTGTTAGGGAAAGAAAAATAAAATCAAAGATTTGAGAAGAATCAAATGTGACGCGACCATGAAGTCATTATCCTGCAGTGCTGTCATATTCCAGAGCTGCAACCTCTCTGGAGGCCCAAAATTAGAAGGTGTTCAGTGCTCAGAGACATGGCCAAGGTAAGAAAAGCTGAAACACGACCACCACTGAACAAGACATAGAAATGTCAAAACTGGGCCAAGGAATATCTGAAGACAGATTGTTCAATGGGTTTATGAGAGTGACTCTTGACAGACTAGATGGATAGGTTGAGCTGGACCAGTTATGGGCAGAGACCTCCACTTCGATTCAGACACCAGCAAGGTGGAGTTGGCTACTGCTATGGACTGGAATTATTAAAGATGAGCTGGTTGTACATTTTCGGGTTGAAGATGGATTCAAAATCAACTCCCGAACCTACTGTCAGTTTTTAGAAGACACTTTCATCAAGCATCCTCAAGCAAAAAGTCTGCATCTTTCAAGAAAACCATGATCTTTATGCAGGACAATGCTCCATCGCAGCATCGAAGTCTCCACCAGTAAGGTCTTAAAGATGAAAGAATAATGATATGGTTCCTTCCTCACCTGACCTAACCGCTATTGAGGACTTGTGGCCTCTTCTTAAATGGGAAATGTACAGTGAAGGAGAACAGTCACCTCTCTGATCAGTGTCCGGGGCTGTGGTTGGTGCTGCCCAAAAAGATAATTGTCACCAGATTATGAAGCTGACAGACTCCATGGATGGAGATTATGACTGATATTGAAAAGGAGGGTGGCTATATCAGTCGCTGAGATTATTTTTCAATGTATTTTGGTACATTTTGAGTTGTTTGGTTATTATTTTCACGGTAACAAATAAAAATAAACCGTCGTTACTCTCACTGCTGTGAGCAGTGACTGTAATTGCTCCATGCACACTTATATGATTGAAAGCCGGCGGCTCCCGGGAGACATAAAGTTCATTTATCCCAGGTCCTGCACTGTCAGTACTGCGGCCGGGCACCTTCATGACGCTACTAACCTGCAGATTAACCCTATATCTGCAGATTAACCCTTTACCTGTAGGTTAATAGCGTTATCGGACATGTTCCCTTTAAATCCAAGAACCTAGGTGCCAATTAGCCGTTAGAGAACAGCAGGCCATTGTGTGTCCTGAGAGCCGACCTTGCATAAAGTTAGCGCATGGTTTGTTTTTAATAGTTCATAAAAATCACGTAAAATGTTATTGCCTGTTGTCCGCATCTCAAGGATATTACAAAGCAGAAATCATCAGTGAAAATAAATGCAAAAGAAAACCAAAGTCAACAACAAAGAATTGCTGAAAAAAAAATCAAAACAAAATGGAAACCCAGCGTAAGCATGTCCCTGAGTAACTACAATATGTGACCCTTGTGCTGATCTGACTTCTGTACAAATGCTGATAGAAATACTAAATATTAGAGGACTTACTCGTAAATCATAGGCCAGTATGACTAATGGACTGTAAATATCCATCCATGCACATTGCAGGACGAGAGGCAGGCACAGGAGGTAGCGGCTTCTGACTCCCCTGCCTGGTACAAGACTCTTATGTGGTCATAATAAAAGGGTTTTACAGCCAAAAAATATATAGACAGAAAAGACATTGAAACAGTATATATTACTATATTATTATAGTGATACTAATAGAGTGCAATTAGACTACATTCCCTCATTGTCAATTAACCCCAGCACTTCTGGTCCTGTCATTGGCAAAAAAAAACATTGTTACCCATGTCGGCCTGTCAGCAGAGCAATGTGTGTTCGGGGCTGGCTGACTGTTTGTTATAGCTAAGCCAGACTCCATTCTCTTTGTATTAACAGACAAGGGGGCTGGTTTAGCTCTTCCAATAATCAGTAAGCCATCACCCTTCACATACTTCTCTGCTCACATACCAAAACATAACACTGTCCTGTGACAAGCGCAGGGCTGTGAGTGAAGTTGGCCTAATAGAAATATTTTAGTTAGGGTCCATTTAAACAGGAACACTCATTATCTGATTATCAGGGTGTCTTAGCAGGCTGCCAATCACCTGACACACGAGCAAAACAGATGAGCTTGCTTAAAAATCATCTTCCTGTTTTTAATTCATTTAATTTAAATTTGTAACTTATAAAATGGGAGAGACATGTTTGATAAATATTAGGCTAGGGTCCCATCAAATAAAGGTGTGCCTTCTCATGGCTGATGGGCTCTCATTAATTGGCCAATTTAAATGCTAAGTTCCTTCATTTCTTTAAGTATTTTTTATGTTGCAGTAATGCCATCCAAATTTCATGTATTCATTGTTTGCATATATCTTAGGGCATAGAGTACTGCTAAGGGCCAGACTGGCCATCTGACATTTCTGGCAAATGCCAGAAGGGCCGGTCACTGTATTGGGCTGCTTGATCTATCATCACCTCCACTCTCTCTTCGGCAACCTGCACACCAGGCAGCATTAGCTTCACTTGCATGCACAGATGAAACCAGCAGGGCTTGGGGCCTGTGCTGTTCTATGCAGATGGTGCTGACGCTGCATTCATGTACTCACAGTTGTTCGGACTCTGATTTAATGTACTGACAGTGGTTCTGACGCTCCATTTGTGTAGTAACTGTGGTTCTTGCACTGCATTCATGTACTGACTGTGGTTCTGGCACTGCACTTATGTACTAACCGTGGTTCTGATCCTGTCAGAAAAGCTCATCCCGGACTTTGCTCGGTGTCTGGGATGAGCTTCCCGTTAAATTGAATAGTAAATCAGTCTGCAGTGAGCGCCATCTAGTGGTGGCAGAAGGAAGGATACTATTTACCCCTGCTTGCATCAAGTGCTTCAGGGGTGGACGAGGAGTTGTTGCAAGCACTAGAATCTCCTTTGCTTTTTCTTTTTAATGAGTTTATTAATATTATTATCTGTTTTTTAGCAGCAAAAGCAACAAAAAGAAAAAACAGCCATTAAAGTATCAAAGTTTCTTGCCTTATTAGAGCAAATAGAGGTAATATAATAGGGTTCTCCATCAGGACCCAATCTTTTACTGAGGGCAAACAATCTTGAAGCTTTAGAAGATCATTTACACTACTTCAGTTAACACTTACCTTTCCCTGGAGAGTTTCCCAAATAATAGGAGGTGAGTGTGGTAGGACTCATGTGCAGGACTCTCCAAAATCATGCAGGGTGTTTAGGACTTGTCCCAAGACTTTACAGCAGGGATGCCCCAGGAATCCCCTCTCCTTCCCAGTCTAGAGCCTTCTCCGCAGACACCATTGTCACCACCAGACCTGTCCATTCCATGCCACCATACCTGTCCATTCCATGAAAGCCTCACCCGGGTCTTATCTCCTGCAGATTCCTCAGCAACCTGTTATGTGGTCTCTGCACTGATGATTGCCAGTAGGGGTCCACAGCGATTGTCTGCAGCTATCAAAACACCGACAATGCCAGAAAGAGGTAGAGAGACCTGAGGGGAGCACAGCCAGCAGAACGAACGAGCGCTGGGGAATCAGTAGGTTTTCTGTGCTCTTATTATTCTACCACACTGAGCAATAACTGGCCACGTTTCACCCGGAGACAGGTCTTCTAAAAGGGGCAGAAAGCCACTAAGTATTAATCCACTAAGGCAAAGTGTTGTGATGGAGACTTTATGTGGGTGGAAATCCCATTTACAATAATATTCTGTTGGCAGCGGATTATTCAGGATACTCTCCAAGCGTGTGACAACAGAGCTTCTTTATTCAGGAACAAACAGGAACAATATATGATAAGCTTAATAGATCAGGAATAAATCATTTGTGTGTCTCTATCTGTGCAGCATCTGCAGCAGGCTGCTTCTCTCATACACAGACACAGGAAAACAGGAAATACAGTCACATGCCTCTCTGTGTGAATTTTTTTTGTTCTAGCTTTATGAACAGCATTACAAATTTAGTAACTAAACACTCATAGACAGGAATAGAGTTCTTACACCAAACATATTCCAACATATTCACACATAAAATATATATATACATATACAGTACAGATCAAAAGTTTGGACACACCTCATTTAAAGATTTTTCTGTATTTTCATGACTATGGAAATTGTAAATTCACACTGAAGGCATCAAAACTATGAATTAACACATGTGGAATTATATACTTAATTAAAAAGCCTGCAACAACTGAAATTATGTCTTATAATTCTAGGTTCTTCAAAGTAGCCACCTTTTGCTTTGATGACTGCTTTGCACACTCTTGGCATTCTCTTGATGAGCTTCAAGAGGTAGTCACAGGAAATGCTTGGTTAAATTTTTCCCCTATGCTTGGTTAAAAAAATAACCATTACTGATGGCCACATTATTTGTTCTTGATTTCTTTTAGTGTTTCTTAAAGCCAGAAAGTTGCCATTTGAAATTACTTCAGTTTTGTGCCATGTCTATGATCTGTTTTTTTTTTCAACAAAATAAAACAACTGAATGAACATCCTCCAAGGCCAGTGATTCCATAATTTTGCCAGGGTTTGTATGTCGTTAGAAGCAGTTGAACCATTAGTGGCTCCTTCCTGGATTCTTCTCTCTTGTGGCCAATTTCCCTCTGAATATTCCAGTTGCCTGAGATTACATTTTTAGCAGTTTGTTCTATCTTCAAAGTTTCCTCAGTGCATTTAGTCCATGATTCCAGGTCTTGGGCATCAATTGTTTGACTCACCTTAAGCCCCCGTCACACTAAGCGAGATCGCTAGCGAGATCGCTGAAGTGTCACCGATTTTGTGACGCAACAGCGACCTAGCCAGCGATCTCGCTTAGTGTGACACGCGGTGACGACCAGCCCCCTGCTGGGTATCGCTGATCGTCATCGAATGGCCTGGACCATTTTTTCATCGTTGGTGTCACCCTGGCCAGCGCACATCGCTGCGTGTGACAGCGGAAGACCAGCTCCCAGCGCTGTACAGCAGAAGCTGGGAGCTGGTATCTAGGGTACACATCGGGTAACTAAGCACGGCGCAGCGCTTAGTTACCCGATGTGTACACTGGATACCAGCTACCAGCGCATACAGCAGAAGCTGGAAGCTGGTATCTAGGGTACACATCGAGTAACTAAGCGCGGCGCAGCGCTTAGTTACCCGATGTGTACACTGGATACCAGCGTGCTTGCTGGTCCTGATCGCTGGTGATTCTGCCCATGCGACAGCTCACCAGCGATCAGCTAACGATGTCCCAGCGATCCCATCCACTTCGGATCATTGGTGGGATCGCTGGGACATTGAAGAGTGTGACGGGACCCTTAGTCTCCAACCTCGACCCTTCTGTAGTCTTCTTATTGATCGTCCCTGAGAAAGAGCTGATCTCCTAGGATGTGATTGGTAGGGGGTAGCGGTAATCTGCTGGGGAGGATTCTAGAATGTCCACATGAATTGTATTACATGGCTCCTATAGATGTCATCTGGAACCAAATGACCCATGTTGTGGAGTCCTTCAGTGTGAGGGCAGCTGTCTGCAGAGGCCTGTCCAGAGTGCCAAGAAGAGCAATCACCCGTAGTAGGGACAATGGTGATCTGCAATGAATCTCACCCACATCACAAACAAGATAATAAGATTATGTGTACAGTGTGTATTGTAGAAATAAAAAAAACATAAAATAAAAGATGACTCGTATGTAATTCTTACATCACATGAATGTTTGGAACCAAATGATAGTAAAAAAAGGGGGAGAAGCCAGCGCTGCCTATGGTCAGCATGCAATACATAAAGTGCATATGCACATATTGGTTTCTAACTGTATTTAAAATTGAGACATTTGGCAAATAATTAGTCAATTCTTTGAGCCACCGAACTGGCACCATGGGAGTGATTCAGCAATGCTTCAGGTAATTTTGCAGTTTTTTTTGCAGTCTTGCTTTTAATACATTTAGGAGGCCGTAATGGCACAGCGAATATAAAAAACGTAGAGTAGGACTGCCCACATGAGAATGCCTTGTCGTGGCGGGGTGGCTCAAAGAATTGATCAATTATTTGCCAAATGTCTCATTTTTAATACAGTTAGAAACCAATATGTGCATATGCACTTTATGTATTACATGCTGACCATAGGCAGCGCTGGCTTCTCCCCTTTTTTACTTGACGTTGGTTTGTGGCTGACCACCACTTGTTGCCGTGCACGCTGGGTTATGCAGCCATTCTATCTGTCTTTTTTTTGTGATTGACCTAGGCTGCTGTACACACATTCAGCAGCCCTGCCCTGCCCTAGGCTCTATTTGATTGTGCACCTGTGTCTGGGCCTGCTTCACCCTTCATCTGTGGTTGCTGGTTTGGCAGTGTGGAAGTCAGATCTGAAATGTCCATCTCCGGACCTGGTCGGCTTTCACCTGCGCTTGCCTTACTGGCACCATGGGAGTGATTCAGCAATGCTTCAGGTACTTTTGCATTTTTTTTGCAGTCTCGCTTTTAATGCATTTAGGAGGCCGTAAAGGCACAGCGAATATAAAAAACGTAGAGTAGGACTGCCCCATATGAGAATGCCTTGTCGTGGCGGGGTGGCTCAAAGAATTGATCAATTATTTGCCAAATGTCTCATTTTTAAATACAGTTAGAAACCAATATGTGCATATGCACTTTATGTATTGCATGCTGACCATAGGCAGCGCTGGCTTCTCCCCTTTTTTAATGAACCAAATGATAGGAACAGTGTATCGTGGCTTTATTACTATGCAGCCACTTTTTCTTTAAACGTTGCACAACAGCGGAACTTTTTCTCACTTATGTACGGTCTCTGGTCTCTCCTCTTTTAGGTGCGCCTGAGATCATGTCACCACAGCGCCGGCCCCTCAGACCAGCATTGTCTGTACTGGACTTTGGACTTGTCAATCGCTGTCACTGACAGTCTGTGCGCTCCAGGCCACTTCCACAGATTCTCTGTGATGTTATCACTGATCATTGCATCAGCGTTCTCTCTCTGTGACTCTGCTATGGCGTCCCCTGGGATAGTTACAGAGGCAATTTTTCCTCTGTAACCTGGTGCTGCTCCTATACAATTAGAGCAAACACCGCTCCATACAGTATAAAAATAATTTACTTCATTCATAAGGACGCACCATCAGTATTGTAGCTCAGGGTTCCTGACACTTTTAACAGTATTGATGTGGGCCGCACATCAATATAGTTTAGCCTTGTGGTAGAACAGCGAGACATGATCTCCAGGCACTACTGTTCTCTGTTCTGCAGAACACAGGTCATTTTAAGCCTTCGGTGGGCTGATGCATTGACATCATATGCGTGCCAGCTCCTCAGCCAGAGTACTGGCGCAGTAATGTAATCATGTCATGTCTGTGCAGGACTCATGTCCTGTGCATGCGCTGACGCGATTACATCAATGTGTTGGGTCCACCCGCGCTTTGAATATATGATGTTTTTTTATTTTAATTAAAACTTGTGGTGTTACTGTGGGGGCATCATAAAGTATAGGGAACCATCATACAGTGTGGGATGCCCCTCATACATAGCATCTTCTGTAGTGGCTCCTCATACACTGTAAGGACTACTGTGCGGGGCCCTAATACAGTGTGGGACCCTCAAAGTGTGGGGGCCATTATATAGTTTGAGGCCTACTGTGAGGACCATCATACGGTGAGGGGACTACTGAGGGCTATTATACAGTATGAAGACTACTGTGGGGTCATTATACTGTGTTTTGGGGAGCAATGGGAACATCATATTGTGCATAGGGGAGCTGTGGTCTCATACTGTGTATAGGGGAGCTGTGGTCTCATCATACTCTATATAGGGGAGCTTAGGGGACATTATACTGTGTATAGGGGAACTGTGGGCCCATCATACTGTGCATAGGGGACTGTGGTCTCATCATACTGTGTATAGGGGAACTGTGGGCTCATCATACTCTATATAGGGGAGCTTAGGGACATAATACTGTGTATAGGGGAACCGTGGGCCCATCATACTGTGTAAAGTGGCACTGTGGACCCACCATACTGTTTATAGGGGAGCTGTACATGGGGGCGTCTCAGGGGACATTATTAAATGTTAAGTGGGCACGTAAGCATTATTGTTATAGGGGCACTCAGGGTATTGTGACCGGCAAATGTGCACATGGGGCATTATTAAGTTCTTGAGGGCAACATGTGGGAACTGTTTTCTAGGACACTTGCACAGGGCATTAATATTTTCTAAGGGACAATTTTACCATCTAGAGAGCACAAAGGAGGTATTATTATTATGTAAGGAGCACAGTGGTGGCATTAACAGTGTGGAGCAGTAAGAGGAGCGCTGTTATTGTGCCAAACAGCAGGTGCAGTAATAGGGACACACACGGACACATACGGCAGCAGCAGCTCAGAACTGGGGTATCATTAGGATGAGGAGTCTGTGCAGGTTGGGGATAGATGGTGACGGTAATATCAGTGTTGGTTTTTCGTAAATGTCACATTTATGTCAAATTCTGCCAAAAACATTGTGTTGCTTGCACTGGGTCACCTTGGATGGCAGGTACACAGCGCAAAATTGGGCAATGCAAAGTGGTTTTTGAATACCAAAAAATGCTGGAAAATTATAAAATTTGATATTTTAACGGCCTTGACAATGCTTGAGATGTTTCCTGTAATAATATTTCAGCACTTTTTTTTAGTTACGGCATGTTCCAAATTCTCTCCCTCATCCACAATAAATCATCTCCTCACCCCATGATCTTTAGTGAGAGGCGATACCTTGTGACAGTCTGTTGTCATACAGCGGTGGAGCTTTACGGGGGCGAATCAATTATTAAAGCAAAATAACACAAACCACATTATTTGTGGTTAAAACGTAGAAAACACGACCTTCAGAAACATTAAATTGTGATGAGGATGTGAGGACGCTGCATCACATTGATGGCTCCAAGAGCGTTCACAGCTAAGCTGACACAAACAATTCCTCTTCACGAAGAACAGTAGAATATGGGGAAGACAGTAATAACACGGTCACCTTGAAGAGCCAAAGCCTTGATAAGGTTGGAAAACTCCATACAATTACTGTCAGGAAAAACCAGGAACAAATTAGTAAATACTTATCTTCCACAGCCCGTGATTGTGTATTTGGGTGACGCAGAAGCCTCCCAGATCCTCCTTCTACGGAAATTGCATGCTGTGTGCACATGTTGCATTGCTTTTGTGTTTTTGCAGCGTGGATTTGTCACGAAACCAGAAGGGTTTCCTTATGCCAGCAAAGTGAATGAAAATCCTAAACTCTCATGCACAAGTTGCTTATTTGTGACTTGCAGATTTGGTGTAGATTCAAATCTACAGCGCGTCTATTTTTTCAATATTTTTTGTAGTGTTTGTTTACCCATTGACTTCAATGAAGTCAAGTCAAAAACGCTATAAAAACACAGGTCTAAAAATGATTGCAGATTTTCTGTGGAAAAGTAAATACCACCATTTTGTGTGTGTTTAAGAGAGTATACTGTATATATAATATATATATATATATATATATATATATTGTAACCGGTTCAGGGGGTATATAGCTCTGGGATCGCCGTCTCGGGTACACGGAGTGGCATAAAGAGTCCCATCACAGACAGCAGCACTGGTGTAAACTGGCCGCAACCAGTTTTATTGAAAGTCCACAGCAATACACAGAAATCAAACCATAAAATAAAATCCTAAGCCTGTCAGGCTGCTAGCTAAACACAGTCAGTTACCTCACTACCGTGAACTAGGCTCTAGCAGCCTGGCCACAACAACACAAATTTATAATTACCAGAGATGGGCTTGCAGGAGACTCCAGCAGCGTCTGAAGCCAGATTCAGACTGAGAACTCTGTCTGTGTAACTCTACCACCTATTTCTGGCTGCTTAATTAGGCAGCTGTGTGCACTCAGGGTTGAGCTGCAAGCCTGTACTGGATGGGGAGTGGAGTGAACGTCGTACTGCCATCCTACCTTCACTCCTATATTCCTTATGCGACCCAGCTAAGAAACCTGGGTGAGATATACACCACGTCCAGTACGCACCCTTTCACTGTCTCACAATATATTTGTGTATATACATATAGATATCCATCAGCTATCTATTTTGACAATTCCACGACATATTATAAAATTGCACTTTTTAGTGCCTTAAATGTGGAGCTTATTGTACAGCTTTGTATCTACCTAATAAATGAAGAAAATGAAGTGAGGTCCCCCTATTTTTGAGAACCAAACAAGGTAAAGCAGACAGCTGCGGGTTTATATTATCAGACTGGAAAGGTCTATGGTTATTGGGCCCTTCCAAGACTAAAAATACCAGCCCACAACTGCCCTAGAAGTGGTGCATCACATTAGATGTGCCAGTTCTTGGCCTTTGCCTTGGCTCTTTCCGATTGCCCTGGCACGGTGGCAATCAGGGTAATGAGGCTTGGGGTTGATGTCAGCTGTGAATTGTCCAAAAGCACAGCTGACATCAAGCCCTTGTGTTAGTAATGGAGAGGTGTCTATCAGACACACCCATTATAAAACTAATAATAAAAAGGAAACACACACACAAAAAATACTTTAATGACACTTTCCCTGGTTCACCAATTTATTGAAAAAATAAAAAATCCCATGCAGATCCCCCATAGTCCACACGTCGTTTTTTCATTTATTAGGATGTTAGATGTACAATAGGCTCCACATGCAAGGCACTAATGTGTCATGGGTTAGTGAAATAATATATCTACTGGATATCTATCTACCATCTATCTATTTTCTATCTAGCTATATCTTTATATAAGCTTTATAAGTTACAAATAGCAAGTATTGGTGAACAAAAACATACGTGAAAAACACATGCAAAAAACGCATCAAAAACTAGTCAAAAATGCATAAAAAAAGAGTCATACGTAAAGACTCTATGTTCTGTCTCATGAAAAGGAGTCCTCTATACCCAGAGGATCTGCCTCTTCTGACATGCCTGCATTATTTAATGGGGTTACTCCATGAACATTGCCTAAACACAGTGCAAGTAATAAATGTGTGATCAGTGGGGTTTGATTGCTGAGACCCCACTTAACCAGAGAATGGGGGTCCAAAAGTCCTATGTGAATGGTGCAATATAGCATGTGACACTGCTTCATTTACTTGGTGATCACACATGCGCACTACAGCTACATCCACATGATGGTACATGGAAACTCATAAATATCGGATACCTATGAATCCTAAATTTACCACATGTGATTCCATAAAATAACTATTCTGGATAGAATTGTGCAAAAAGATCCACAGGATCGACATCTGACATTCGTACATGCCAGACCAGATCATTGTGAACCTTCTACTACATGCCGGCATCTCCACCTCCTCTCCAGACTGGTAGACCCCATGACATAATTTGTGCTAATTTAATGATGTTGCGTGGGCCTGCTGTGCAGAAAGGCTCTGCCAGGTATCGGCAGAAAGCTAGCAGTGCTCTGGTCTAGCAGATATGGACTTTGATGTGAACCAGGGTTCTGCAGATCTTTTTGTTCAACTCTTAATTTTGGAGCATCTTATTTTAGAACTTCACATTTTGTCATTCCTCTGTTACTCCTCGAGGAAATATCTGATTGTCAACTCCTTTGTTCTATCAGTGCTGACATTTTCAGACAGTGCTGGGATGCCTCCATTGAGATATTTATCCACAGATTTCAACTAGGAATAACAGAGGAATATCACATCCAAAAGTGTTAAGAACATTTATTTTCTAATATTGCTATTTTTTGGTGGGAACATATTTAGTATGTAATTTACTAAAATGTATGTGTCAGGAAACACGAGGAGACTTCTCATCCTACGTCCGTGCATGAACATGTGATGTTATATTGAGCAGAATAGTTCTGGGTTTACTATTCAGAAATCTATTCTGTGAGACAAGAACATTTTAGTGATACAAATATAAAAGCATCCCAGGTATTAGTGCAGCTGCAGGTGCTAGGCCGCCCTACCGGTCATAATGTAATTATATAAAGTGTGCAGGAAACGTTATAATTACATAATGTACTGCAATTGCTTCATCACGCGGCTCTTAAAATGGTTTTACTACCAAAACGAAAGAACATGCAATGGCCATATAGCCTGCTGTCATTGATATTATGAGCCTGTACTCCTGTACCCTGATCTAGTTGGGTAAATGTATATGGCAACATATTTATTTATTTAAAGGGTTTATCGAGGACTATTTTTTTTTACTATGGGCCTAAAAACTAACAGGCAGGTAGTTGCTATCTACCCGTTCACCCGGTGCCATCTCTTGAACCACTCTTGCCAGCAATTCAGTGGTCCAAGTCTAACAAAGCAGCTCTTCATTTTCTTGGCTGCCCTGTCGACAGGACGTGACTGCCGAAGTCATGCTAATTGACAGCACACTCCCCGCAGTAACGCAGTGGAGAGCCATCAGCAGTCATGCCCCATCAACAAAGCAGCCCGGTAGAGAAGCCGCTGCTTTGTCGATATGATGTCATTGGAAGCCACTGAATCGCTGGCAGGAGTGGCCTGTGAACACTCTGTGCTGACAGAGATCGGCACAGGATACAACAGGCAGGTAGGAAGCAACTAATGTACCTGCATGTTAGTTTTGAGACCCATAGTAAAAAAAAAATAGTTTCGGATACACCCTTTAAAGGCTCTTATGCAGCTCACTTCCACACTGGGAGGTGAGTAGCACCAATAATGATGTACGCATCCTATTCGAATCATACAGATGTGAGTGGTGACGATAAAGCGAAATGTGCACCTGTACCAAAAAGTTGGCTTTTTAGCTTATCTTTGGTCAGGATTCTACAAGATCCTACAGCTCCAACTGTATTGGAAAGTCCAGATGACCAATCTATGTAAAAAAAGACAATATTTTTTTTCTGCCTAAAATACAAAGGAAATGTGTCATCTTTAACTTTAGGGCTTTTAGAGATCATTTCATTTCCAACTTGCACAAACTTTTAGATGCAACTATATCTATAGATACCAAAGAAGTGCGTCCAGTCCAGGGTGCTGAATGTAAAAAAGATTATGTTTATTATTCCACAGATAGCACAACGTTTCGGCCCATAGTTGGTCTTTTTCAAGTACTGCCAGCCACATTTTTTGTTGAGACTGCATCCATAGATGTCAGAGGTCACATAAGAGTGAAGATGTTAGGCTCAATAGTTAATGTGAATCCTCAAAGCCCAAGGTCCGGGTGGGCACACGGACCATGGGCGTCAGTGCAGCAAGCAGCTGAAGCATGGGGGAAACTGGTAGTAGAGGTACAGGAGACCACTGACAGGAGTCCCGAAACAAGTAGCAGACACCCTATAAGAGCAGTGATAGACTAATATTGAAACTTGGCGAGTGCAATGTGAGAAAACCTCGCTACAATGTTAGTCATTGAGGCAGTGCTTTTTCTCACCTGAAAATGGGGTGAGGAAAAATTTGCAAGATGCTGCGTATGGCCACGTGAAATGGACGAGACCCATCAATGAAAGTCAATATGTGCGAGAAAAAGAATCGCAAGGCACACAGAAGAGAGCGGTGATGTCACTAACGTGACCGGGGTTCATAAGTTATGAACTCCAGTGACCTTCCTCACTCAGCGCTAGACACTGTTCCGGCTGGCTTGATGAGCAGTCGCATCAAGCCACCGGTCAACAAACCATTTGGACATAGCAGAGCTAGAGTTATTTGTGGGACAAATTGATTATTGTCACACAGTTGAGGAATATGGTGGTTTATTATTTTTACTTTACATTAATAAATGGGTAAAAGAGGGTGTGGAGTGTTTATTTCAAATAAGAGTCTGTGTCTTTATTTCAATTAAAGGACTTTATTCTTGCTGTGTCTTTATTACATTTGATTATGGGGTTAGTAACGGGGGCGTCTTATAGACTCCTCTCTAGAGTTGAGCGATACTTTCCGATATCCAAAAGTATCGGAATCGGAATGGTATCGCCGATACCATTAAAATATCGGCGATACCCGATACCGATACCGGAAGTCCCATGTAAGTCTATGGGAACAAAATATCGCAACTAAAAAAACCTCTTTCTTTCCTTGTAAACACTAAATATACACACATAGAATACATATATATATATATAATACATGTCATTGTGACATATATATATATACATATATGTATAGTTTATACACTTCTACATAGTAAAATATCCTCTGATTCAATTGCCGGGTAAAGCCGGCTTCTGTGAAAAGACAGAAGCACCCGACATGAAATGACACTTGGTGTACATAGGGTTAACCATGTCTTTTCATGTCGTTTGCTATCTGATTTGCACAAACAATTACATCAGTCTATGTGTGCAAAATTTCACACCTGTAGGGGTTAATTAAAGGTGTAAATTCGTTGTAAAAAAAACGGACTTTTTTGCTACGAATTTACACCTTTAATTAACCCCTACAGGTGTGAAATTTTGCACACTTAAGGGTATGCCACACTGAACAATATCGCTAACGGGATCGCTAAAAAACGTCACTATTTAGCGATCCCGTTAGCGATGTTGTTCAGTGCGGCATCTGCCAGCGACGAGCTTCCTGCTGTGATCTCGCTCGTCGCTGGAATCGTTCCGGACCCTATTTTCTCGTCGGCGCTCCCGCTGGGTAAGTATATATCGCTAGTGTGGCACCTTTTCTTAGCGATTTAGCGGTACTTTTGTACCGCTAAAGTCGTTAAGAAGATCGCTAACGGCGATAGCGTCGTTAACTATATCGCTAAATGTGGCCGCACTTAGCGATATAGAAACAATCCCGCTAGCGATCGCATTAGTATGCGTCGTTATCGTGATCGCTAGCGGGATTGTTTAGTGTGGCAGTACCTTTACACTCATGTAATTGTTTGTGCAAATCAGATATCAAACTACATGAAAAGACATGGTTAACCCTATGTACACCAAGTGTCATTTCATGTCGGGTTCTGCATTTTCACAAAAGCCGGCAATTGAATTAGCGGCTATTATACTATGTAGAAGTGTATGAACTATAAATATAAATATATATATATATATGTGTCACAAATTCAATGACATGTATATATATATATGAGGTGTAAAATTGCTGAAAAAAAATGCGTGGGCTCCCGCCCTATTTTCGCAACCAGACAGACAAAGCCAGTGAGTGGGGGCAGATAATAATAGCCCAGAGAGAGACCATTTTTTTTGGCCCCCCCCGGCTACTTAACATCTGCCCCCAGACACCCCAGAAAGGGCAAATCTCTAATTAGATTTGCCCTTTCTGGCACTTTGCCCGTCTATTCCCATTGCCCTGTAGCGGTGGCGAATGGGTTAAAAAGGGGTTAAAATGACCTTGCAATTGAAAGGTCACTTTAAGCCAGGTTAATAATTGAGAGCTGTCAATTAGACAACTATCAATTATTAATCCTATTGTATGAAAGAAAAATCAAACACACACACTTTAATAAAAAAGAAGTTTAATGAAATAATCACACAGTTTTTGACCATATTTTATTTACCTGCTAAAACCATTTCCTGTAATAAAAATAAATAATAAAGCAAAATTATTCTTACCAATCCGATGCACAGTCAGGTAACACGGTGTAATCCTTCAGAAAGGGTTAATGTTTACTGCAGGGACCGCAGCTAATGCTGCAGCCTCACAGTAAACCCCAAATGAATGAGCTCCTCTCCTGGCTGACAGGAGAGGAAGTGGAAAGCTTAATTGATTGCTTTCCACTTTCACTTCAGGTCAGCCAGGGACACCATCAGTGACGTCAGAGGGAACTGATTAACAAAAATAGGGGTTCCCTTCGAAAAAAAAATGGCGTGGGGTCCCCCCTATTTTTGTTAACCAGCCAGATGAAGCAGACCGCTGAGGCCTGGATTTTCAGGCTGTTAAGGAGCCAAGATCCATGGACCTTGCCAGCCTGATAATACCAGGCCACAGCAGTCTGCATATCTTGGCTGATTAACAAAAATAGGGGATCCCCTCGAAAAAAATTGGCGTGGGGTCCCCCCTATTTTTGTTAACCAGCCAGATGAAGCAGACCGCTGAGGCCTGGTTTTTCAGGCTGGTAAGGATCCAATATCCATGGACCTTGCAAGCCTGATAATACCAGGCCACAGCAGTCTGCTTAGTGTAGCATCGGCGTCCCTGCCTTCTGCCAGGCAGGGACGCTGTTCCCCTGCGACAGCGTCCTCTGCCAGGCAGGGACGTCGCCCCCCTTACCCGCGCTCAGCGTCCTCCTTCCGCCCTGCTGGGGCCGCGCGCTCCTTCCCTGCTTCTGGTCTTAGGGCGTGCGCCCGCCCGCTCCCCCGCTCTTAAAGGGGCCGCGCGCATTTTTCAAAAAAGGTCCCCGGCCAATGCCGGAGGACTCCTCCCTATATAAAGTACTTCCTCCTTAATGGAGGTGCCCGAGCAATGTTGTTGTTGCACTGTTTACTCTGCTTCAGCCCTCAGGGTCCGTTTCCAGTTACCTGCCTGTTTCCTGCCAGTTTGCTGTCTGCTACCTGCCCGCAAGCCTGCCTGGAGGTTCGGCCATCACATGCGGTGACCATCGGCAATTCCAGAGACTCTCGCCTGCTCACTTGGGGGCGCTCATCTGCCATCTGCCTGCAAGCCTACCTGGAGGTTCGGCCATCACCTGCGGTGTTCATCGGCTGTTCCAGAGACTCTCGCCTGCTCACTTGGGGGCGCTCATCTGTCATCTGCCTGCAAGCCTATCTGGAGGTTCGGCCATCACCCGCGGTGTCCATCGGCTATTCCAGAGACTCTCGCCTGCTCACTTGGGGGCGCTCATCTGTCATCTGCCTGCTAGCCTACCGGGAGGCTCCACCGTCTCAGGTCGTATATACCTGTCCAGTTAAAGACTGCCCCGGCCCCTTGCCTGCCTGTTTATCCAGAGACTGCCCCGGTCACTTGCTGTGACTTCCTGCCTGTCTAACCAGAGACTGCCCCGGTCACTTGCCGTGACTACCTGCCTGTCTACCCAGAGACTGCCCCGGTCACTTGCCGTGACTACCTGCCTGTCTACCCAGAGACTGCCCCGGTCACTTGCCGTGACTACCTGCCTGTCTACCCAGAGACTGCCCCGGTCACTTGCCGTGACTACCTGCCTGTCTACCCAGAGACTGCCTCGGTCACTTGCCGTGACTACCTGCCTGTCTACCCAGAGACTGCCCCGGTCACTTGCCGTGACTACCCGTCTGTCTATCCAGAGACTGCCCCGGTCACTTGCCGTGACCTCCCACCTGTCTGTCCAGAGACTGCCCCCGTCACTTGCAGTGACTTCCTATCCGTCTCCCCGGGCGCCACCCGCTCCTTTACAAGGAAAGCCTCCTTGTATAATAAAGCTCAGAGGTTCCGCCTCCCAGACCCGTTACAGTTTGCTCGGGCCATGGAACCCGGTGGCACCCAAACCCCTTCGCTCTCTGACCTGTGTCATGAACTGTCTCGTCAGAGGTCTCAACAGGAGTCCATCCTGGGTCACCTGCGGAATGTTAATTCCCGCCTGGACACCCTGACTACTTCACCAGCAACCACCGCGGGCGCCATGACTGGCAATCCGGCAGTTCCGCTGCTTACCAATTCCGTGGTTTCTGTTCCTTGACCTCGACTTTCAGCTCCTCCTCGGTTTGGAGGCGACCCTGCTCTGGCTCGGGGTTTCATTAACCAGTGCACCCTGCATTTTGAACTCCTGGCACACCAGTTTAACTCCGACCGGGCCAAAATTGCCTTCATCATGTCCCATCTCACCGGAGAGGCCTTGGCCTGGCTAAATCCTCTTTGGGAGAGAGAGGATCCTCTGGTGTCTGACCTGTCTGCTTTTTCTCTCAGCCTTCCGGAAGGTATTCGACGAACCCGGACGGAAGACCTCCTCTGCATCTTCTCTGCTGCGTCTCCGTCAGGGAAGTCTCACCGTGGGTCAATATGCCATACGGTTCCGTACCCTTGCCTCGGAGCTAGCTTGGGATAATGACGCTCTGATCTCTGTCTTCTGGGAGGGTCTGTCCGGCCGCATTAAAGATGAACTTGCTGGTCGGGACATTCCAACCTCTCTCGATGACCTAATAAATCTCGCCAATCGAATTGATCTGCGGTTCCAGGAGCGCGCTAAAGAGGTCACCCGTGAGAGAAGGTTTCCTCGTCTTGCTCCTTCTTTTCAGAGACCTGTAACTCCTTCCGTTTCTCCTCAGGTACACTCTTCTGAGCCTATGCAAGTCGACCAGACCAAGATGGTCAAAGCCCGTCAGGACTCACGCCGTACCGAGAGGAGTTGCTTCTACTGTGGCAGTAAGGAGCACTGGATCCGTACCTGCCCAGAGAGGTCGGGAAACGCCTGTGTCTAGGTTCGCTCGGAGAGGTCCACCTAGACAAAAATAAATCCTCTTCATCTCTGCTGTTGTCAGTCTCAATTCTCCTCGGTGAGAACCGTTATTTCGAACTTGCCCAACTTGATTCTGGAGCAGCCGGGAATCTTGTTTCACAGGCTCTAGTAGAGAAATATCGCATTCCTACCAAACCTCTGATTGAACCAGTATCTGTTGCTGCTGTGGATGGGGGTCTCCTACCACGTCCCATCCAACTTATCACTGAAGCCATAACCCTGCAGGTAGGAATGCTGCATTCTGAGAGCATCTCGTTTCATGTTCTGCCTGGACTCTCACACGCTTTCTTACTAGGTCTGCCTTGGCTCCAAAAGCATGCACCCGTGCTCGACTGGCAGACTGGAGAGATCCTTCGCTGGGGACAGGACTGTCATAAAACTTGTTTGGTTCCTGTTCATCCCGTCCGTCCTTCTCCTACACCAACTAATCTACCAGGGCTCCCGATTCCATATTGGTCTTTCGATGATGTCTTTAATAAAAAGGAAGCAGAGACATTACCCCCGCACAGACCGTATGATTGCCCTATCGACCTGCTACCCGGTACTACGCCTCCCCGTGGGCGTATTTACCCATTGTCCGCTGCTGAGACCAGGTCGATGTCCGAATATATCGAGGAGAATTTGGCTAAGGGATTCATCCGGAAATCCACCTCCCCAGCGGGAGCAGGTTTCTTCTTCGTAAAAAAGAAAGACGGCTCTCTCCGTCCCTGTATTGACTACAGAGGTCTAAATTTGATCACGGTGAAGAATAAGTACCTCTTCCGCTCATTCCAGAATTGTTTGATCGTCTGAGGGGGGCTAGAATCTTCACCAAACTGGATCTCCGTGGGGCATATAACCTGGTCCGTATCCGTCGGGGAGATGAATGGAAGACGGCATTCAATACCCGGGACGGCCACTACGAGTATTTGGTTATGCCCTTTGGTCTCTGTAATGCTCCAGCAGTCTTTCAGGAGTTGGTCATGACATCTTCCGGGACCTTCTCTACTCCTGCGTTGTGGTGTTACCTAGACGACATCTTGGTCTTCTCTCCGGATCTCCAGTCTCACCGGAGGGATGTTCGTCAGGTTCGGCTCAGGTCAGGCAGAATCACCTCTTCGCCAAATATGAGAAGTGCCTCTTTGAGCAGACCTCGCTTCCGTTTTTGGGCTACATCATTTCTCAGACAGGCCTACGAATGGATCCGGAGAAACGTCTGCCATCGAGAAATGGCCCCGACCGGAGGGGTTGAAGGCCATTCAGCGGTTCCTGGGATTCGCCAATTATTACCGTCTTTTCATACCGCACTTCTCTTCCAGACTGCTCCAATCTCCGCGCTCACCCGCAAGGATGCTAATCCCAAACAGTGGACGCCCGAAGCTGAGGAGGCCTTTCTTTCTTTAAAACAGGCCTTCTCTTCCGCTCCAGTGCTGCATCGCCCGGACGGCAACAAGCAGTTCTTCCTGGAGGTGGACGCTTCCTCTTCTGGAGCGGGAGCGGTACTTACTCAAAAATCTTCATCCGGGAGGATGGTATCTTGCGGCTTCTTCTCCAAACTCTTCTCCTCTTCTGAGCGCAATTACTCCATAGGAGACCGAGAGTTATTGGCCATCAAGCTGGCATTGGAGGAGTGGCGTTACCTACTCGAGGGGGCTCTTCATCCGGTAATCATTTACACTGACCACAAGAATCTGGCTTCCTCCAGCATGCCCAGAGACTTAACCCTCGCCAGGCCCGGTGGTCCTTGTTTTTTGCCCGCTTTGATTTTCTTTTACATTTTCGCCTGGCCGACAAGAACATCAAGGCGGACGCCTTGTCCGGTCCTTCCTGGTGTCGGATCTCGAGGGGGAACCTAAACATATCATCGATCCCGCCAGAGTGATGCGGGTGGCTCCCGTGAGTCTAAATCATAGAATCATAGAATCATGAAATCATAGAATGGTAGAGTTGAAGGGACCTTCCTGGGCCTTCTGGTCCAACCCCCTGCTCAAAGCAGGATTCTCTAAATCATCCCCGACAGATGTCTATCCAGCCTCTGTTTGAAGACTTCCATTGAAGGAGAACTCACCACCTCTTGTGGCAGCCTGGTTCCACTCATTGATCACCCTAACTGTCAAAAAGTTTTTTCTAATATCTAATCTGTGTCTTCTCCCATTCAGTTTCATCCCATTGCTTCTAGTCTTTCCCTTTTGCAAATGAGAATAAAGATGATCCTTTACAATGTGACAGCCCCTTTAGTATTTGTAGACAGCTATTAAGTCTCCTCTCAGCCTTCTTTTTTGCAAGCTAAACATTTCCAAATCCTGCAACCTTCCTCATAGGACATGGTTTGCAGACCGGTCACCATTCTGGTGGCTCTTCTCTGAACTTGCTCCAGTTTGTTGATGTCTTTTTTAAAATGTGGTGCCAAAACTGGACACAGTATTCCAGATGAGGTCTGACCAAAAAGGAGTAGAGGGCAATAATGACCTCACGTGATCTAGACTGTATGCTTCTGTTGATACATCCTAGAATTGCATTTGCCTTTTTTGCTGCTGCATCACACTGTTGACTCATGTTAAGTCTGTGATCAATTAGTATACCCAAGTCTTTTTCACATGTGCTGTTACTTAGCCCTATTCCCCCATTTTGTATTTTGCTTTTTCATTTTTATTGCCCAGATGTAGTACTTTGCATTTTTCCCTGTTTAAAATCCATTCTGTTAGTTGCTGCCCACTGCTCCAGTTTATGTATATCTTTTTGAATCCTCTCTCTCTCTTCTCTAGTATTAGCTACCCCTCCTAGCTTTGTGTCATCAGCAAATTTGATCAGTTTACCCTCAATTCCTTCATCTAAATCATTGATAAAGATGTTGAAACAATACAGGGCCCAAAACAGAGCCTTGTGGTACCCCACTTGAGACATTCTTCCAACTGGATGTGCACCATTTAAACCACTCTTTGGGTCCGATCACTAAGCCAGTTATGAATCCACCTAACAGTTGCCTTGTCATTCCATACTTAGTCATTTTTTCAATAAGGATTGTGTGAGATACTTTGTCAAATGCTTTGCTGAAGTCAAGATATACTATATCTACAGCATTTCCCTGATCCACCCAGTCAGTGATTCTGTCATAGAAGGAAATTAAGTTAGTCTGACATGACTTATTAGTTACAAACCCATGCTGACTCTGTTTAATCACTTCATTGTTATCAGGTACTTGCATACATGTTCTTTAATAATTTGTTCAAAGATCTTTCCTGGTATAGAAGTCAGACTCACCGGCCTGTAGTTCCCTGGGTCCACCTTCTTCCCCTTTTTGAAGATAGGAACAACATTTGCTCTTCTCCAGTCTTCTGGGACTTCTCCTGTTCTCCAAGAATTTTCAAAGATTAATGGACAGTGGTTCAAGAATTTCTTCTGCTATCTCCTTCAGTACCCTGGGGTGTAATTCATCTGGACCTGGAGACTTGAATTCATTTATGTTAGCTAAGTGTTTCCTCACTGTCTTTCTGTTATAGATATCCTGGATTCTTCTATTCCTTTAAATAGGACAGGAAGGATCAGTTGATGTTACATTTCCTTTCTGAGAGAAAACAGATGCAAAATAGGAATTAAAAGTTCGCCTCTCACATCCTGACTTACCATTTCATCATTTTCATCCTGTAAAAATCCTATAGCATCTTTGACTTTTCTTTTACTTTTGACGTATCCCCAAAATCCTTTTTGTTGCTTTTGACGTCACTGCAAGCCTTAATTCATTGTCAGCTTTAGATAATCTGATTTTGTGCCCTGCACGGTTCTGCAGACGGCATTATATTCTTCTTTAGATATGCTCCCTCTTCCATTTGATAAACATTTCTTTCTTCCTTTTTAGCATGTGTTTAAGTTCTATGTTCATCCATCCTGGTTCCTTAAAGCTTCCCATTCTTCCCTCTTTTCGGAATTGTTAACGATTGTGCTTTGAGAATCTCATTTTTCATAGATTTTTCCATCCTTCCTGGACATTTTTGTCCTTAATGATATCAGCCATTGGATCCCTCCAATTCTCTTTTCTGAGTTCCTTAAAATCTGCCTTCTGAAATCTAACCTTGACGTCTGAGTCTTCACAGGTCTCCTCCTCTTATTATCAAAATTCTAAAATAGCATGGTCACTACCTCCTAGAGTCCCAGCCACTCTTACCTCCTCCACCATTTCCTCCCTGTTTATGAGGATTAGATCCAAGGTAGCAGATCCCCTTGTTTTCTCCATTACCTTTTGGAAGATAAAGTTGTCAGCAAGAGAGGATAAGAATTTCCTGGACCTGTTAGTTTTGCCTGAGAGAGATTCCCAACAATGTCTGGATAGTTGAAATCTCCATGACCACTATGTCATATTTTTTTGAGAACTTGGCATTTGATGCTTAACAGTTCATCCATATCTTCAGCTTGCACAGGCGGCCTGTAGTAAATGCTACAATGTGTCCTTTCCATTGTTTCTGTCCTTGTATTTCTTACCCAAACAGTTTCCACAGAACTCCAGTCTCTGAGCGTCAATCTCTGTGCAGATATACGCTTTTCTAACATACATGCAACACCTCCTCCTCGTTTTCAAGTCGTTTTTGCAAATAAGTTGTATCCTTCTGCCTTGTATTCCAATCATGTGTATGTCCCACCAAGTCTCAGTGTTCCAAGCATCATATTCTTCTTGCGTTAGTAGCCCAGTTTTCCTTGTTTGTTGCCTGCTTTGGCATTCGTATAGAACACTTTAGTTTGTGTTGGTTTTTTCCTTCAATTTTTTTATTAGTAAATTTTTTTGTCTTTGTTCTTCCCCTTCTCTTCTAATAGAAAATCTTAATAGTATTTGTCAAGTGTATGGCTTTGCTGGCGTTTTTGTTCCCTTCCCACATTGTTCAGTTTAAAGCTCTCCTGAGGTTAGCGGCGAATTCCAAATACAGTTTTCCGTCTTGTAAGGTGCCCCATCTTGCAAGTAATCCTCGTATAGGTAATTCACCCGTGATCCCCCCCCCCGAAAATCCAAATCCTTGCTGAGGCACCACGACGTAGCCATTTTCACCGCAGAATCTTATTCCACCCCCTTGTTCCATGGCCATCCAACTGGGAGGTGGGAGAAGCCACCTGCGCTTCCCGTTCTTTACTTTTTACCAAGTTTTCAAAGTCACGCGATGGTTCCGGTGTTTCTAGCGGTGTATTTGCCCACATGATTGCAGGAATGGGGGGGGTCACTTTAGGTCTGAAGGTCCTTTATCCTGCGACCTCTTTAATTTTTGCACCTGGAAGACAGCCATTTCTCTTGGGTTATTTCCGGTCTGCAATAGGGCCTTGTTCCTCTCAACAGGGAATCGCCTGAAACAACTTCCGTTTCTTCTTCACAACAGTTTTTTTCTCATTCGGAGGACTCTGAGGGCTACAAGGGTTTGTTTGTGGGCAAAGTCTTTCCTGATGTTTTCTTCTTCGTTTCCTGTGTAAAGCCCTGGTATTGGTTCCTGGCAGAATTGTTTCTGACTGCCTTGATCCTCCTGCTTCTCTGGGTCACAGCTTCCATTCCTCTGTTTCTTCAGTTGCCTTCGAATTTCTTCCTTTCTGTACCATGAAGAGATTAATTGCTCTGTCTAAGAACTCTTCACCTTCCTTAATGGTCTTCAATGTGTAACCTCTCTTCCAATTTTGCAACTTTTCCTCCAAGGGGACACAACTTGCATTTCGGCATGTTTAGTTTGGCTTTTCCCTGGTAATCTATGAACATGTAGCAAGAAATGCACTCACCAATGGCTCCTAGCCTCTTTCCATGTTCTTATGTTCAAGAGATAATCGCGGTGAATATAAGCCAAAACTCGCGCGCCTAGCGGGCGCGGTTTCTGATGTCCCCTTTCACGCCAGCCAAAATCCAGTGTTCCTTGAGCTCGCGGGATCTTCACTTATCCAGAAGGCACTGGGAATATGCAATTATCTCCCGGGCTCCTCCCGGTTTATGATGTCCTCCCTTTCAGCTGCAAAGCCAAATCCAGGTTCCTTGAGCTCGCGGAGGACTCTTCACTTATCCCAGAAGGCACGGAATTCAAATTTTCCTCGGGCTCCTCCCCTGGTTTACTGATTCCCCTTTCAGCTGCAACAGCCAAAATCCAGGTTCCTTGAGTCACGGAGACTCTTCACTTATCCCAGAAGGCATGGGAATATGCAAATTCTCTCGGGACCCTCCCTGGTTTACGATGTCCTCCTTTCAGCTCAACAGCCAAAATCCGTTTCCTTACTCACGGAGGACTCTTCACTTATCCCAGAAGGGGCACTGGGTATGCAAATTATCTCTCGGGTCCTCCCGGTTTTTTGATGCCCCCCCTTTAGTGCAACAGCCAAATCATGTTCCTTGGCTCCGGAGATCTTCACTTATCCAGAAGGCACTGGGAAAGCAAATTTCTCCTCGGGACTCCTCCCCTGGTAAGACGTTCGTATCGGTAACCGATCGGAAGAGAATCCTACACTTGGGTCATTCGTCTAAGCTAGCTGGCACGCTGGTCAGAAAAAGACCCTCCAGCTCATACTCGGCATTACTGGTGGCCTACCCTGCACAAGAGTAATAGACTTTGTTCTGCCTGTGTCTCCTGTCCCGCAACAAAGTCCGAGACACCTGCCTGCCGGCCGTCTTCTTCCGCTTCCTTACCCGCTGCTCCCTGGCAGCATATAGCAATGGACTTCATAACAGATCTGCCCGTCTCTGCCGGTTGTACGGTCTTTGGGTGGTCGTTGACCGATTCTCCAAGATGGCTCACTTCATTCCCCTGCCAGGGCTTCCGTCTGCACCCGAGTTGGCTAAAGACTTTATCCGCCACATTTTCCGTCTTCATGGTCTGCCTCGTCACAATTGTGTCGGATCGTGGGGTTCAGTTCCACCTCACGTTTCTGGAGAGCCACTTGTAAGTTTGCTAGACGTCACCTTGGATTTCTCTTGCTTAACCACCGCAGTCCAATGGACAAGTCGAGCGAATCAATCAGAATCTGCCAGTTATCTCCGGCACTTCGTTAATGCCCACCTTCTGACTGGGGGATCTCCTGCCTTGGGCCGAATTCTCTTTATAACAATCACGAGAGCGAATCTTCCTCCAATCTCCGTTTTTTGTAGTCTTCGGTCAAACACCCCCGGTCCCTGTTCCTGTCTCCATCTCTGTGGACAATCCAGCTGCGGAATCTCTGGTTAAGAATTTTCCTCCATATGGGAGAGTACCCGGTCCGCACTCATTCTGTCATCCGAGCGCATGAAGAAACATGCTGACAAAAGACGTTTGGATCCTCCTCAATTCCGTCCTGGGATAAGGTCTGGCTTTCGTCCAAGTATGTCCGGCTCAATTCCTTCTACAAGTTGGGTCCTCGGTTCATCGGTCTTTTGAGATCATCAGTCAGATCAACCCGGGTCCTATAAATTGAAACTCCCGGCCAATTTGCGGATTCCTAACTCCTTCCATGTATCTCTCTCAAACCGGTGGTACTTAACTCTTTTGTCAAGGTCTACAGGTACACCTCCTGCTCCATTGTCTGTGAAGACGAATTTTGAGGTAGAGAACATTCTGGCCACAAAAAGGGTAGGAAGAAAGACCTATTTCTGGTGGATTGGAAGGGGTTTGGTCCTGAGGAGAGAACGTGGGAACCCGGGAGAACATCCATGCCCCTCTCATCCTAGCTAAATTTCTTTCTGGCCTAAAGAGGGGGGGCCTAAGGGGGGGTACTGTAGCATTCGGCATCCCTGCCTTCTGCCAGGCAGGGCGTGTTCCCCTGCGACAGCGTCCTCTGCAGGCAGGGACGTCCGCCCCCCCCTTACCCTCGCTCAGCGTTTCTCCTTCCGCCCTGTGGGGCCGCGCGCTCCTTCCTGCTTCTGGTCTTAGGGCGCGCGCCGCGTGCTCCCCCGCTCTTAAAGGGGCCGCGCGCATTTTCAAAAAAAGGTCCCCGGCCAATGCCGGAGGACTCCTCCCATACAAAGTACTTCTCCTTAATGGAGGTGCCCGAGCAATGTTGTTGTTGCACTGTTTACTTGCTTCAGCCCTCCAGGGTCCGTTTCCAGTTTACCTGCCTGTTTCCTGCCGTTTGCTGTCTGCTACCTGCCCGCAAGCCTGCTGGAGGTTCGGCCGTCACATGCGGTGACCACGGCAATTCCAGAGACTCTCGCTGCTCACTTGGGGGCGCTCATCTGCCATCTGCCTGCAATGCCTACCTGAGGTTCGGCCATCACCTGCGGTGTTTCATCGGCGTTCCAGAGACTCTCGCCTGCTACTTGGGGGCGGCTCATCTGTCATCCTGCCTGCAAGCCTTCTGGAGGTTCGGCCATCACCCGCGGTGTCCATCGGCTTTCCAGAGACTCTCGCCTGCTCACTTGGGGGGCTCATCTGTCTTCTGCCTGCTAGCCTACCGGGAGCTCCACCGTCTCAGGTCGTATATACCTGTCCAGTCAAAGACTGCCTGGCCCCTTGCCTGCCTGTTTATCCAGAGACTGCCCCGGTCACTTGCTGTGACTTCCTGCCTGTCTAACCAGAGACTGCCCCGGTCACTTGCCGTGACTACCTGCCTGTCTACCCAGAGACTGCCCCGGTCACTTGCCGTGACTACCTGCCTTTCTACCCAGAGACTGCTCGGTCACTTGCCGTGACTACCTGCCTGTCTACCCAGAGACTGCCCCGGTCACTTGCCGTGACTACCTGCCTGTCTACCAAGACTGCCTCGGTCACTTCCCGTGACTACCTGCCTGTCTACCCAGAGACTGCCCCGGTCACTTGCCGTGACTACCCGTCTGTCTATCCAGAGACTGCCCCGGTCACTTGCCGTGACCTCCCACCTGTCTGTCCAGAGACTGCCCCCGTCATTGCAGTGACTTCTATCCGTCTCCCCGGGCGCCACCCGCTCCTTTACAAGGAAAGCCTCCTTGTATAATAAAGCTCAGAGGTTCCGCCTCCCAGACCCGTTACATTAGCTTGGCTGGTTAACAAAAATAGGGGATCCCTCGAAAAAAAAACGGCGTAGGGGTCCCCCTATTTTTGTTAACCAGCCAAGTAAAATGCAGACTGCTGCGGCCTGGTATTAAAAGACTGTCAAGGCCCATGGATTTTGGCCCTCAACAGCCTGATAATACCAGGCTACAGCAGCCCCACATTTTGGCGCATCAAAAGATGTGCCAATTGTGGCACTTTACCCGGCTCTTCCCACTGCCCTGTAGCGGTGGCAAGTGGGGTAATAAGGGGTTAATGTCACCGTTGATTGCACTGTGACAATAAGCCCGGTTAATAATGGAGAGGCGTCAATAAGACACCGATCCATTATTAATCCCAAAGTTTTTAAATGTGTAAAAAAAAGACACAGCAAGAAAAAAGTCTTTTAATGAAATAAAAGAGACAACGTTTTCATTTTTTTTATTACTCTCTCATTCCTGCAACGCCATCGATCTCCTGTAAAAAAATAAAAAAAAAACAAACCAACAGTATACCACCTGTCCGACGCAGTCCATAACGACAGTCCCACGACGATCCAGCTCTGCTACATCGCAATGACAGGCAGAGCCTGTCATTGCAACGCAGCACAGCTGATTACCTGCTTCCCGGCGGTGACGTCATTGGACTGACTGCTTTACGGCCGGGATTACCCAGCAGTCACTGCAGTTATCGCGAGAAACTGCATGTGACCGCCGGGAGAAGAGGATGGCGGCCATGAAGCAGTCCAGCCCGTGACCGCCGGAGATCTTCTGCCAGGTAAGTGCCGCTGACTCCTGACAGACCCGACAGACGGACACTGACAGTGACAGTGACATCCCGATTCCGGTATCCGATATGACGAAAATATCGGAACTCGGAATCGGAATTCGATACAGCCAATACGGCAGATACCCGATTTTGCAGTATCGGAATGCTCAACCCTACTCCTTCCATTACTAACCCTTGGCTTGATGTCAGCTGACAATATAAAGCTGACATCATCCCCAATACTGTTACCCCACTTGTCACCGCACTAGAGCAAGTGGGAAGAGCGAGGCTTATAGCCAGAACTGGCGCATCTAAAGGATGCACCGTTACTGGGGCGGCTGAGGGTTGATGTTTTTAGTCTGGAAGGTGGGGCAAATATTCCATGGACCCTTCCTAGGCTATTAATATTAACACGCAGCTATCTGCTTAGCCTTTTGCTGGTTATTAAAAATAAGGGGATCCCAAGTCATTTTGTTTTTGGGTGGGGTCTCCCTTATTTAATAACCAGTAAAGGCTACGTAAACAGCTGTGAGGTAATATTAATAGCCTGGGAAGATCCATGTTTATTGCCCCATTCCCATCAGCTGGGGCTGATGTTTATATTAGCTCCAGCTGTCGGCTTTCTCTTAGCTGGTTAAGAACAATATGGGGGACCTCACGCTATTTTTATCTTTTAATTCTTCAATTATTACCTAAATACATGTACAATAAACAACACACGCAGTGCACTAATCATATATCTCAATGACATTTCTATTTATATCTGTATATAAGATTGTTTTATTAGTTAGAAAACTAGCTTGAAATGACAGAGAATTACTGTATGTTAAAGTTGATATTAAGGCTGTATGCACATGTTGTAGATTTGGTGCGTTTTTGCAATGCAGATTTTCTAGCAATCCTGATGCCGACAAAGTGAATGAGAAACTTGAAGCATCATGCACATGTTGCTTATTTGTGACTTGCAGATTTGGTGCAGAAAATTATCTGCAGCATGTCAGTTCTCTGTGTGTGTTCACCATTAACTTCACTCAAATCAGTCAAAAACGCAGGCAAAAAAATCGCATTTTTGCAGCTGCATTTTTCCTTCCAAGAGATGCAGAAGTGGTGCAGAAATTTTACCCAACGTGTGCACATACTCTAAAAACTGACTTCATACGGATGCTAGGTGAGACTAAATGAGATAAAATGACATGACACTCTCCAACAACCTCAGCTACTTTACGCAGATGTGAGCGAACCCTAAAGCTCATAGTCTGCACTTTAAGCCCCTATTGAAACTTTTGTCACTGTACCAACATTTCTGTATCTGACTGTATAATGTCCTCGTAGCTTACAGAATAGTTGTTTGCTATATGGACAACTGGAAATACATTTTTGCTTCTGTGAGTTTTCTTGTTTCTGTATTTCCAGGAAGAGTGTTCATGGGTGGAAATTGTAGTGGAAGTAGAGCCTCGTAGGTCGGATGTCACGATTGACTCGGTAGAATTGTATAAGTCCTTGGTGGATCCATTGTTGTATCAGGATAAACATTCGGTTGCATGGTGTTTCCTCTCGTCTTGTAACTTTCTGATCTGTTTTATTTAAACTTTCTTCAGAAAAGCAGAGAAACGCACACATGGCTGTATAAATATTATTCTAGGCTGTATTCTGGATTAGTAACGCGGGGATTATGTCCTGCTCATATAACAGGGAGTGCCGAGCAGTGAGTACATGATTATGAGCAGAGGATAAAGTTCACTCATCTGGTGTAATGACAGCAGTAATATATGTGTCACGCAGATGACAGGCTGCTAATGGCGCACAATAACCGCCCCTTCACACATGGAATTATCACACTTATTGCTGTTATGTTGTCTATGCAAATTCACCTCTGGTGAAGCACAGACTTCTGGGGATGCAATTCATATTAACCCCCAGAGATTCATTCAGTCTGGATCCTTTCAATGATTCCTTATGGAGTTGTCCATGATTATTTGATTTTTTTGCTATGGGGCTAAGAACTTATAGGCAGGTAGTTGGTAACTACGAGCCTGTTGTGCACTTCACAGATGTCTGCCGGCTCAGAGGGGTCACTGACCACTCCTGCCAGTGATTCTGCAGCTCCCACTGATGTCACGTTGTCAGAGCAGTGTTTTCTCTTCCTCTCTGCTCTGTTGATGGGGCGTGACTACGACATCATGATGATTGACAGCTGACTACCAGCTACCTAAACTGCAGGAAGTCGGCTGTCAATCAGCATGACATCAACAGTCAAACCCCATCAACAGAGCAGCCTGGAAGAGGTATGAGCTTCTCTGCTGATGTGGAGCAGCAGAATCGCCAGCCGTAGCGGTCAGTGACGGTTTTGAGCCAGGGTCGGGTACAATAGGCAGGTAGGTAGCAACAACCTGCCTGTTAGATCTGAAGCCAATAGTAAAAAAAGTCAACTAGTCCTGGATAACACTTTAAATTGTTTTAACTTAGACCCCATAGAATGCAGGTGTGCACATACTATATAAAGGGTTGCAGGGGCCATACCCTCGCCCCTTGGCATATTTACCTCCTCTCTCTGGGCAACTCTGATTTACACTTATTCATAGTAATGTTTATTTGCTGCTGTGGCATTGGATGGTAATGTGAACAAGTGTTTATTTACTTACTAGATGGAGGCCCAATGCCATCGCATCGGGAGGGCAGTAATGTCACGATGGGGGCAGGCTTTGCAGCGTTGAGAATCTCTCCTCCCAACATGCTCACCCACCTATCCACTCTCTCTTTCCCCATGTGCTGACTTCTCCGTCTGTGTTCTCTTCTTTGACCTGTCTACCCCATGTGCTATCCCCCTTGTCTGCTGTCTCGCCCCTTCCTGTGCTGTGTTTCTCCCTCATGTGCTGTCCCTTTTGAGCTGTCTCCCCACTGTGCTCTGTCTCTCTCACCCCTGTGCGCTTTCTCTATCCCCATCTTCATAGTGTATAAATTTTGGCAAGTTTTATTTTCTTTTATATCACAATCAGTATTAAAAAAATAAAAACATAGAAATCTTCCCACTAGCCACACACATTTTCACCCTAGCCAGTGGGGCTATTTTAGATTCATATGTCCTGTTCTTTGCAGAAGATTTTTCAGTAGTCTCATTATCATCAAAGACAGGACTGCAAAAAACCGGTGACATTCTATACACAGCTTATAACACAGGATTCACCAAACAATGATGCTTGATATCACAGCTCACCTCCTCCTCCTCTCTTCACAATTACCTGTGCACATGCCCTGTAGATGCTTCAGTACAAAAGATAAGGTCTGAGTCAGTCTATTACTGCTAATGTGCATATTCCTTTACTGAAAGAACAGGAAGTGCGAGTCTATTTTTTATTTAAACACAGATTGGGCAAAAAAATACTAAATATTTTTAATGATACATTAAACATACAAACCTTTTTAAAATAAGTCATTTTCTGATGACACATTCCCTTTAAATATATATTTTGGCAGAACATACAGTAGATGCAAATAGAAACGGTACGTTGCACCCACTGATTGGCTGCGGCGGTCATGAGCTGCCCAAATGTAAACAGAGATTAGGGGCGCTGCAGGAGGGTTAGCAATCGCCAGGGGAGAGAGTGGGGGAGTAGTGATGATTTTGTTATTTTTGAACATCAGTTGTTTTTATAAAGTTTGGACAAAAGTTTACTAACCCTTTAAGGGCTTGTGGTTGAGGTGGAGGAAAAGCTAAGAAGAATGCTGCTGGAAGGAGGAGAAGGGAAACAATGGTGGACCAGGACCAAGAAAGTGGAGCCTGTGAATGGATGTGAAATAGAAGATCACCGGATCAAATTGCCACCAACTGTTAACTGCCAAAAATCTGTACTGAAAATCAGGAAATTAAAAACTTCTCAAATATCCCTACAGTAGGAGCATCTCATTAAGTGATTTTCGTTTGAAATAATAATTTTTTGAACACATAAAAAACATTGTCTGCACATGACCTTAGATTTATAGGTGCTAACAACGGCTCTGGTATAAAATATTAAGATATTATGCAGTACATGCTGACGAAAGTAATAAAAGACTGGAAGTTTAGGGAACCTGTGCTCTGATTCACGCTGCCCAAACCGCAGGCAGCATAGACCAGAGCCTGATGCAGGCCGATATATTCTTCTCTGAAACGTTCCGGAGTTTCAGAGAAAATAAATATACTTTAATGATACATCCAGGGACCGTACCTGGAGATGAGATTATTCTGACACAACTCTCGATCAGCTTCTCCCAGCACCGCTGCAGGTGATTGACAGATCCCTCCAAAAGTGAGTGACCTGTCAGTCACCTGGAGGCGGGGGTGGAGCCGGATTAGTCTCATTTCTGGATTTGGATATGATCCTTAAACTATATGTTCTCTGAAAAGCTGGATCATTTCATAGAAATATACTTGGCTGAAATCCTGCATCCAGGCTCTGATTTATGATGCCCGCACTTTGGGCAGCATGAATTAGCTGACAGGTTTCATTTAAGTTGGCAGCATAAGTCTTCTTTCAAAGTTAGACAAAAAAACTACACGGAAGCTTCATATCTATGATATAAATGAGGCTGAATGTGTACGGAGATGGACATGAAGCCCACGTTCCCCCTTGAAGACACCATATGGTTGTAATGTGTATTATGAATCATAGAATCAAAAATTTATAGTTGGAAGGGACCTCCAGGGTCGTCGTGTCCAACACCCTGCTTAATGCAGGATTCACTAAACAATCTCAGAAAAATATTAAAAATTGAGCAGGGGCGTACATAGAAATCATGGGGCACCATAGCAAAAGTCTGAATGGGCACCCCCCCCCCCAAAAAAAAAAGCCGGAGCCATTGTAAATGTAAAGTGCCAGCACAGTGAGGGGACACATTTAACAAAAAAAAATCCACCCTGTCCCCCAGCCACAAAAAACTGGGAAAACTTATTGACTCGAGTATAAGCCTAGGGTGGAAAATGAGATTATGCCCCATATGCTGCCCCATGTATTCCCCACAAGATGCTCTATGTATTGTGCCCCATATGCTGCCCCATGTATTATGCCCCATATGCTGCCCCATGTATTATTCCCCACAAGATGCTCTATGTATTGTGCCCCATATGCTGCCCCATGTATTATGCCCCATATGCTGCCCCATGTATTATGCCCGACAAGATGCTCCATAGATTGTGCCCATATACTGCCCATGTATTATGCCCCCATAGATGCTCCATAGATTGTGCACCCATAGATGCTCCATAGATAATGCCCCCATAGATGGTGCCCCATAGATGCTGCATAGATTATGCCCCATAGATGCTCCATAGATTGTGCCCCCATAGATTATGCCCCTATAGATGCTCCATAGATTGTGCCCCATAGATGCTCCATAGATTATGCCCCCATACATGCTCCATAGATTGTGCCCCCATAGATGCTCCATAGATTGTGCCCCCATAGATGCCCCCATAGATGCTCCATAGATTGTGCCCCCATAGATGCTCCATAGATTATGCCCCCATAGATGATGCTCCATAGATTCTCCATAGATTGTGCCCCCATAGATGCTCCATAGATTATGCCCCTATAGATGCTCCATAGATTATGCCTCCATAGATGCTCCATAGATTATGCCCCCATAGATTATGCCCCTATAGATGCTCCATAGATTGTGCCCCCATAGATGCTCCATAGATCATGCCCCATAGATGCTCCATAGATTATGCCCCATAGATGCTCCATAGATTATGCCCCATAGATGCTCCATAGTATAGGCCACTTATGCTTCCGCAGCTGCTGCAACCAAAGAAAAAAAAAGACATACTCACCTCTCATCGCTGGGGGCCAGGTGCCGGTGTCCTGAGCAGGCAGGGACACCCGCGCGCTATAGGGGACAGGTGCTGGTGTCACCGCTCGCTCAGGGCCCGGCACCTGAGATATTTACCTGTCACCGGGTCCACTGCTGAGCGCCGCTGTCTTCCGGGTCCTCCAGAAGTGAATGCTCAGGCAGAGGGCGCGGTGCGTACTAACTACGTCATCGCGCCCTCTGACCTGAACATTCACAGCTAGAGAGGACGCGAGGACAGAGCACCTAGCAGCGGTGGAACGGGACAGGTGAATATCCCTTATACTCACCCTCCCACAGGCGTGGTCTCTGCCGCCCCTGCTCTTCTCCCGCGGTCTCCGGCGCCATTGTTCAGCGGTCACGTGGTACGGCTCATTAAAGTCATGAATATGTGCATATTCATGACTTTAATGAGTGGTACCACCTGACCGCTTAACACAGGCGCGGAGACCGAGGGAGAAGAGCAGGGGCTGCAGAGACCGCGCCGGCGGAGGGGTGAGTATATAGCACAGCTGCGCTCCCCCCCCCCGCCGACCTTCTGGTAGTACTGTGTCAGCACAGCACAGCTGCCAAACCGCAGCAGCCGTTGCGGGCCCCCTCACCTGTCCGGGCCCCATAGCAGCTGCGTGGTCTGCTTCTATTGACGGTACGCCACTGGAATTGAGAGTCCTCAGTGGTTGATACCTTTTAATGGCTAACTGAAAAGATGGTAACAAATTGCAAGCTTTCGAGACTACTCAGGTCTCTTCATCAGGCTAAACTAATACAAAATCTGAAGAATCACATATTTATACACAACACAGCACAGAAACAATGGATCACATGGATTTATGTCTTTTTACATCAATAAGGAATTTGCACTAATAGACCTTCTGGGGTCATCCCAACAATACCAGACCCCAATCAGAGGACAATAAAACTTTCACACTCCTTATCTATGAACTGTTCCAATATTTACGTTCATCTCTATCTCCCATAATGACAGTTCTGTTTCACGTCACTTGTCTTATCTATTGCATTGTTTCTGTGCTGTGTTGTGTTTAAATATGTAATTCTTCAGATTTTGTATTAGTCTTTGCCTGATGAAGAGACCTGAGTAGTCTCGAAAGCTTGCAATTTGTTACCATCTTTTCAGTTAGCCATTAAAAGGTATCAACCACTGAGGACTCTCAATTCTAAATATTTTCTATCTACTGGCTAACACGGTACAAAGATACACATCTTTCCTAAACCATCTCAGACAGATGTCTGTCCAGCCTCTGTGTGAAGACTTCTATTGAAGGAGAACTCACCACCTCTCGCGGCAGCCTGTTCCACTCATTGATCACCTTCACTGTCAAAAAGTATTTTTCTAGATCTAATCTGTATCTTCTCCCTTTCAGTTTCATTCCATTGTTTCTCGTGTTTCTATGTGCAAATGAGAATAAAGATAATCCCTCTACACTGTGACAGCCCTTCAGATATTTGTAGACAGCTATTAAGTCTCCTCTTAGTCTTCTTTTTTGCAAGCTAAACATTCCCAGATCCTTTAACCGTTCCACGTAGGACATACTTTGCAGTCTGCTCACCATCCTGTAGCTCTTCTCTGAACATGCTCCAATTTTTTAAAATGTGGTGCCCAGAAAAGGACACAATATTCCAGATGAGGTCTGACCAAGAAGGAGTATAAGGGGATAATTACTTCATGTGATCTAGTCTCTATGCTTCTCTTAATACATCCTAGAACTATGCTTGCCTTTTTTGCTGCTGCATCACGCTGTTGACTCATGTGCAGTCTGTGATCTATTAGTATACTCAAGTCTTTTTCATACGTGCTGTTGCTTAGTTCTATTCCTCCCGTTCTGTTGACGTTAATCTTCGTTTTTCTTGCCCATATGTAGAAACTTTGTTAGTCATTAGTGCAATGTTAGTGATAGATTATATTTTGCCCAACAGTTGGGACATTTTAATATTAATGTTCTGGACTAGCCCAGAGTGGGCTTGCTAAGGTGAAAGGACAGAGATGGTTTCCAGACAGGAAGACAGACAGGGCCTAGCTTGCAGCTAGAGCAGACTTTTGGTCTGAGTATTTAGCATAGTCACATGAGTTGGGTGGGCCCAAAGTGAGTGGAGACCGAGGCAGTGAAGAACGTGATCCCGAGCAGAGAAAGGAAAAGTGATAGAAATACAGCCATTTACCGGAGCTGGGTCCTGGGACAGGACACCTAGCAGTATGGCCCTGAGACAGAAAGGTAGTGGGCCAGGACGGAACAAGGAGCATGAGATGAACAAAGTGTCCCTGGCTGGAGTTCAGAGGCGTCAAAAGCAGAGAAGCTAAGTAAAGGCCATAGTGGCAAGCTAAATTCTCTATGGGAAAAAGGACGCAGAAATACGGGTTGAGCACAGGACTCTCACATACTGGACTATTGTAGTGTGCCGGGTTGTGGTGAATACGGAGGAACTTGTGGCAGAAATGAGGGCACTTGGAAAAGGTAGAGAGACTGTGTGTGAAGATGCTCTGTATTGTAAAGGAAACGTTTGTGAAGTATTGCACCCGCTCTCTGTTGTACATAGTTCCCACCAAGTTAATTTTTAGTAAACGACTGTTTATTTTTGAGTGGTGGTCTCCTCAATGATCAGCTTAACATCTGGTCCTGGCCAGCCGAAGTCACTGGCATCATGCGGCCTGCAAAGGCTTAGACTCCCGTAGATAAAGCCCATACACCCAGCCACGACCGCCTTCTCCATGTTGTGTGTCAGGGCATTGGAAGACGAGTACTTCACCACGTTACACGCGCACCCATAACGATCCGGCTCACACATGATAGTTTTATTATGTATGTATGACTCATTGCCTCTCGTTGTTTATTTGATTTTGCACTTGCTCTGTCCACACTCCTGCAGAATTATAGATGTATTAGACTGCTCTGTATACAATTAGGAGATGTTCACACGCAGGCAGTAAAAAGCTGAAAAAAAAGGCAGGTTTTGCTGGCTTTTTTGCTGCTTTTCTTGCTGTGTTTTTCAGGATCCCGAAGTTCAGCTTTGCTTCTTCCTTTGCAAGCTTGAACTATACAAAGTGTTAGGCTACCAATGCAAGTGAAGAGTTCAAGTCCTCTTTTTCTCTGAAGAGGCAATTTGCATATTAAATTTCCCAAAGGAGCATTGCACGGCGAATAAGTCTCCTTACCTTGACAAGCTGGTGTGTCACTCTCCACAAGGAGAACCCTTACCCCTTAGACCTCAGTCCAGAGCCTCTCATCTAGCCAAATCAATTCTCTACTTTGCACTGATGAGGGCCAATAGCCCAAAACACCGTGTCTGCAAATTGAGATACTGATTTGGCTTTTATCCTAAGTCATATTACAAGACTCGTTAAAGGGTTGATTGTGACTTGTAGGACCGCTACTTCCAACAGGTGGCGCTATAGAGTTCAAGTCCTCTTTTTCTCTGAAGAGGTAATTTGCATTGTGAAACCATAAAACATTTTGGAAAAATGCCAATCTGATCAAATTATTTAGTGGAAAAAAGTTATGTGCAACGTCTTAAAAAATAGTGACTATTCTGAACAAAAAAGCTGAATTCATGTATGAAGTTGGCTGTGAACTAAGGTTTCCTGAGTTCATGAAAAAAATACACAACTGCAAATGTAATACCAGCAGGGTGAAGTTGAATTGTTCTGGCATTGTTTACATAAACACATTGGTTGGGAATTGATTACTTTCACACATGGTCGGGCATTGTTTACTTTCACACATTAGATTGGGCACTGTTTACTTCCTCACATTGCTAGGGCACTGTTTACTTCCCATCATTTGTAAGGCATTGATTATTTTCACACATTGGTGTGGCACTGTTTATTCCTCACATTGGTCGGGCACTGTTTACTTCCTCACATTGGTCGGGCACTGTTTACTTCCACACGTTGCTCAGGCACTGTTTACTTTCACACATTGGTAGGGCATTATTTACTTCCACACATTGGTAGGGTATTGAATTGGTTGGGTATGCTTTACTTTAACACAAATCATAATTTAATTAAACTGTACTAATTACTAACGCTACGCTCATGTGAGTACACCAAGACATTATGGTTTAAACTTGGAAAAATCACAAAATTAATGGGTTTCACATCCTTCTGTACTTGTGTTTTTTTCACTGATGGCAGCGGTTTTGCTGCTTTATTGCACTTACTCATTGCTTTCAGTCGTTGAAAAAACATAGCAAAATCACTGAAAGAATTGACATGCTGCGTTTTCAATAACGCAGTTTTCCAATTCAATAAAAAAGACAGAACATGTGCATGAGATTTCTGAAATCTCAGAGCTTTTGCTGGGTACTGTAAAAGCAGCTAGTTTGCATCAAAAACGCGACTTGTGAACATAGCCTTACACAGCTCTGTATAAGAATTAAACATGGTATAAGAATTAAAGTATTTCCTCAATTGTAATTCCGAATTTCTAGTATATATTATGAATGTCGAGTCTGTCATTTAAAATGCTCAACGCACAGGTTCCTACAGGTTTAAATCTAAAAAGAGAAATTATGCTGCAATACTGATCTACATATTTACACAGTTATTTCTCTTCTTTATCGCGTTTCTCTTTCACTATTTGAAACCAATTTAAATTATTTTACTCGTGATCGTGTATATAATTTTTTAGGGCTCATACCCACTAGTGGGAAAAAAAATCGGTCCGTTTTCTGGACGGAAAAAACGGTACGATTCTAGTAGAATCTCATGCGATTTGCATGCGATTTTAAATCGCACCATGCGTTTTCCATGCGTTTTCCATCAGTTTTCCAACTGTATGCAATGCGATTTTAACATGAAGTTTTACATAGAGCAGTTATCTCTATGTAAAAAGTCATGTAAAAATCACATTGTAAAAAAAAATGTACAAAAAGCAAATATCTATATATATATATATAATATATATATATTACAGTGCCTACAAGTAGTATTCAACCCCCTGCAGATTTAGCTGGTTTGATAAGATGCAAATAAGAGCCTTCAAACTGCAAACAGGGAGTAGGATTTATTAACAGAAGCATAAATCTTACAAAACAAAA
>JARQOD010000002.1:610009512-610075603 GCA_033576555.1 Oophaga sylvatica
CCATATGATTGTCCAATTGAATTATTGCCTGGAGCAGAGATACCTTTTGGTAAGATCTACCCCCTGGCGGGGCCCGAGCTAAAGGCTTTAAAGGATTACATAGACGAAAATCTAGCCAAGGGCTTCATACGCCCCTCTTCATCTCCTGCAGGTGCACCCATCTTCTTTGTAAAGAAGAAAGATGGATCTCTGAGACCATGCGTAGACTATAGGGAACTCAATAAGGTTACTATTAGAAACCGTTATCCATTGCCTTTAATCCCTGAGTTATTGGAGAGAGTGCGACATGCCAAAATTTTCTCTAAACTAGATCTTCGTGGGCCTATAACTTAGTCCGTATTAGACCTGGGATGAATGGAAGACTGCATTCAGGTCACGCTATGGACACTTTGAATATCTAGTTATGCCTTTTGGTCTGAGTACCGCCCCAGCCACTTTCCAACACTTGGTGAATGACATCTTCAGGATCTCCTAGATACATTCGTGGTAATTTATTTGGATGATATTCTAATTTTTTCTAACTCCACAGAGGAACATCATGGACATGTGAGAATGGTCTTGGAACGTCTAAGACAAAATCATCTTTACATCAAACTTGAAAAGTGTGAATTCCATAGGACCGAAATTCAATTTCTGGGGTATGTACTGTCTACACAAGGAATTAGTATGGATGGAAGCAAAACCCAAGCCATCAAGGATTGGCCAAGTCCTAGAAATGTGAAGGAGGTACAGCGCTTCATCGGGTTTGCCAACTTCTATAGACGTTTCATTAGAAATTTCTCTGAGGTAGTGTCACCTATCACCCAACTTACCCGGAAAGAGTCTAGGTTCTCCTGGACTCCCCAAGCCCAGGAAGCATTTTCCCGTCTAAAAGATAAATTTACCACTGCACCTATCCTAGTACATCCCAACCCCGAGCTTGCCTTCATAATAGAGGTGGATGCTTCAGACTGTGCCGTTGGAGCTATACTCTCTCAGAGAACAGGTGAGAAGAATGTCTTGCATCCCTGTGCCTTCTTTTCCCAGCAGTTGTCTTCGGCTGAGAGGAACTACGATGTGGGCAATAGAGAGTTGTTGGCCATTATTGCCGCCTTCAAAGAATGGAGACACCTTCTTCAGGGGCTGCACAGCAAATAGTCATCCTGACAGACCATCGTAACCTTGAGTTTATCAGGTCGGCTAAGTGCCTGACTCCTCGCCAGGCTCGCTGGAATCTTTTCTTAAACCAATTTAATTTTATCATTTCTTATAGACCAGGATCGCGCAATGGAAAGGCTGATGCACTCTCTAGGATTTACTCAGCAGAGACACGTCCAATTACTCCTCCTAAGACTATTCTTCCTGACTCTAGATTCCTAGGAGTAATTCATAATCAAGACCTACTTAAGGACATCAAGGAAGCATACCATGCGGATTCCTTTTTGGCACAACCCCCAAGGGACGTAAGTCTTGTCTTTAAGAATGGTGTGTGGATTCAGGGACAACGCCTGTATATTCCTGAAACAGTCAGATTGAGAGTATTGCAACTCATTCACGATTCCAAGATAGCTGGGCATAGAGGAATTCTAAAGACACAGGAATTTCTTTCTCGTTTCTTTTGGTGGCCCACTTGCAGGAAGGATGTTTTAAACTATGTCACTTCATGTGAAGTCTGTGCAAGATGCAAAACACCTCGCTCCTCACCAACTGGTCTGTTACAGCCTCTTCCCACCCCGTCCCGCCCGTGGGGATCCATTTCTATGGACTTCATTGTGGAGTTACCAACCTCTCAAGGGAAGAACACCATTCTAGTGGTGGTTGACCGTCTAACAAAGGCAGCTCATTTTATCCCTTGTGTCGGCTTACCCACTGCAAAACAGACATCAGATTTGATGATTAAAGATGTGTTTCACTTACATGGAGTACCGGATGAGGTTATTTCGGATCGAGGGTGCAATTCACTTCTAGGTTTTGGCAAAATTTCTGTGCAGCATTGGACATTAAAGTAAACCTTTCTTCTGCTTTTCATCCCCAGACTAATGGACAGACCGAACGAACCAATCAAACCCTGGAGCAGTATCTCCGCTGCTTTATCTGCCACCTACAGGATGATTGGGTGGATCTACTTCCATTAGCTGAGTTCTCGTATAACAACTCTCAGAGTGCCTCCACTAAGCAGTCTCCTTTTTACTCTAATCTAGGTTATCATCCTAACATTCTACCACGATTTCCCATAGAAACGCCTTTACCAGCAGTGGCTGAAAGAATCACGTCTTTACAGAAGAATATGGATCTTCTAAAGGAGAATCTGGAATCGGCTCAGGAAAGGTACAAGAAAGCAGCAGATAAATTTCGTAAACCTGCACCAGCTTTCAAGGTAGGAGACTTGGTTTGGCTGTCAACCAGAAATCTTAAGTTAAGGATTCCATCGTCTAAGTTGGGACATAAGTACATTGGACCCTATAAAATCAGTAAAATTATAAGTGCCGTTGCTTGTCGTCTTCAACTGCCCAGAACTATGAGAATCCACCATGTCTTTCATGTATCCCTACTAAAGGCTGCGACACCAAATACGTTTCCTGGACGTTCTTCTCCTTGCCCTGACCCAGTGCTAGTCGATGGTCAGGAAGAATTTGTGGTGGAAAGGATTTTAGATTCCAGGTTGTATAGAAATCAGTTACAATATCTGATTAAATGGCAGGGCTACCCAGTGGAGGACAACTCATGGGAACCAGTCAATAACGTTAATGCTCCTCGCTTGCTCCGTCAGTTTCATCAGAGGTACCCACACAAGCCTGGTCTGAGGTCATCCGGAGGTTGTCCCTAAGGGGGAGTAATGTAAGGTTCTGTGTACATGTTCCTGAAACTCAGTTTGTTCGTCAGCCATTTTACTTTCTGTCTTGCTGCAGCTATCTTGCCCTCAGTCAAAATGGAGTTTCCAGCTTGCATGTTCCCGCCCTGATTCTCTCCTTTTGCTTCTTAAGCAGCCACAGCTGAGCAATCAGTGCTTCAGAATCTAGCCTGCAGTGAACCTGTGACCTGACTCCTAAAGCCTTGGACCTTGTACTCCAGCTATTCCTACTGAGGAACTCTGAAGCACTTGTGGACTCTGAACCCAGCTCTTTGAAAGACCCACGTTTGCATGGACTTACGGTAACAGAGAAGAAGATCCTGAACCTGTTGTGGAGAGTGATTGCTGAGCTTAGATTACTCTGGCCTGCTGTGTCTCCTGCTTCTGTGTCTGCAAACTGTGTGACTATTTTTGCCAACTTGTATGAAGTAATACAAGACTTTCTATATCAAACCTGTGTCTCATGTATTTTCATCGCACCCAAGCACAAGACGCTATATGAACTGTACTACTTACATTACACCATCATTGCCCTCTCCATCACCCCATCATTGCCTTCTCCCCATTACCTCCATCATGGCCTTCTCCCCATCACCTCCATCAATGCCTTCTCCCCATCACCCCTATCATTGCCTTCTCCATCACCCCATCATTGCCTTCTCCCCATCACCCCAATCATTGCCTTCTCCCCATCACCCCCATCATTGCCTTCTTCCCATCACCCCCATCATGGCCTTCTCCCCATCATTGCCCTCTCCTCCACCTACACACACACAGACACACACAGCAACATTCACCTGTCTGCACATTCCCCAGCAGCGTTACACATGCACGCACACACACGACCCCTCATCTCTACACACACACCAACACACACATACAGCACCTCTCACCTGTCCGCACCGCAGGCACTCCCGCAGCATCACGCCCACGCTTTCTCTCTCTGCCACAGCCGACCACTGAATGATGACATGATCCAGCTGTACTGCTGTCTGTGTGAGATAAAGCGCGGGCGTCGGGCAGGAAGGATCCTTGCAGCTCCGCTCCTGCTATTTTCTCTTGTAGGCAGTGGAGCTGCAGGGATCGTTTCCTGCCCGCCGCACATGAGGGCAATCTGGCCAGGGGCCCCCGGAGCCGGATACACTGGCCAGATTGCCCTCATTATTAGCCACCCTGCAGGGGCCCCCTGGAGCCTCTGGGCCCCAGTGCAGTCGCACAGGCTGAACATGCTGTATATCCGCCAATGATGAATTGCAGTAATACCCCGCGATTATGGGTCATATACTGTAGCAGTGCAGTGTCATCTGTACAGAATCATTATTATGGATCCAGATGATTGATGGTCTGTCATCATACGACTGATTACGTGTAGAATGGGGAAGTATGAACAGAACGGCAAGAAGAGGTTACCGAACCGGTATCTGTGTAATATACCGTAGTTCTCTCTACTTCTTTCCGTGTGCTGACAAAACCTTAGATAAAAACAAAATAAGGAAATACCTAGAAGAAAGTGAATTGCAATAGTACATGTAAATAACATAGGGGACTTAGTTGACACTATTTTAATCAAAAGAGCATAAAAGTCATCCCACCGCAACAATGTGAACCCCAATCAGGATGGACCCTAAACCTTTAGAGTCACTATGTGTCAGCAGACCCCAAAACCTTTACGGTCACTATGTGTTAACCTCACTGTGTGTCAGCAGACCCCAAAACCGCTGGGGACAGAGCAGGACCCAGACCTGACTGTTTTGCCCCTGCCTGAGAAAATCTATATAGACATGATGCACAGCCCAAAAAGGGAGAGCCATGCAATTGTATGTATAAAGTACAAAAAACTAGAGCAAAACCAAATAAATGAGCTGGAACACATGTTGGTATAAGTGCAATGTGTACAGTAGGTGCACATTCACACTGTGGCCGTTTAACACTGATAAATTGCATATTTTAATTCAGGGCTGGAGGAGGCAGCTGAAAAGCTGAATATGCCAATCACTACATTAATATTGTATCCATCTAAAAAAAAGAAAAATGATCACTCTTCATATGAAAAAGACTAAAGAATAGCCTAAATAGTAATACATTCACTTTTCATTTTTGCAGTATGGTTGTTTTATGTTTGTATGGCATCGCTTATTCTAGTGAGGTGAACATGCTGTGAACAAAGGAGGTTTCCGCTAATTAACTCTTATACCACTGAACCCATTTATAAGGGATCCCATTCCTGGTGTTAGCTGGACAGGAGGCCGCTCATGCATAGTCTCTCCCCATTGAAGTGAATCTAAGTGAAACCTAGGAGTCATAAAAGTTAATCTTTAAAGAAGCCAGGTAACATTTCCTTTTAGTTTTCTGTTCTTTTTTTAACCCTTAAGACAAAAGTCATCCAATATGATCCCGCTGATATCGGCCGGATCACAGTCTAATGTGTATGGGGCCTTTAAACTTTCACTTACAGTCTATTAATGTCTATTGGCATTATAACTCCAAAGACATAGTGATAGGGAATTTATATTATGAGCCCCGATGGGGATGTGGACAGGGATGATGATGTCTGTAAAGCGCTGTGGAATAAATGGCGCTATGTAAGTGAGAAAATTAAATAAAACAATGGGACAGATTTATAAAACTGTCTTAGTTGTCCAAAGCAACCAATTATAGGCTATGTTCACATGCAACATTTTTTTCTGCAGCCAAAACCTGCTCCCCTCGGTTGTAAAAACTTTGTTTTTTAATGCTTTTTTGGGTTCAGATTACATGTGTGATTTCTCTACTGTACATGTTTAATATATGTGTATCCGCTGTGTCCTGGAGCAGCGGTTTGTGTGTTTTATATACTATGAAAAGAGTGGTTTATAAACAGCCATGAAATGTGCTGCTGAGTACAGGAAAATCGCGGCAAGTAGATGTAAAATGTGGACTTCATATCATAATAAAATGTGTGGTATGCGCTACTCCTACAAAGCTGGGAATGGGGGCCGGAGGGCCGAGAAAGCTGCCGGGAAGGTGGCGGATCGGATTATTTCACATTTAGCTGCTGACAAATACTGTACGAGTATATTAACTGAATTTCAAAGGGTCAAATAAATCACAGGCGAAAACCATCACCTTATATACAGCACAGGTATATAGATGTGCAAGTAATCTAAGAGATGGATAGATGATAGATAGATAATAGATAGAAAGAAAGATAGATAAATAGATAGATAGATATGAGATGATAGATAGATAGATAGATAGATAGATAGATAGATAGATAGATAGATGGATATGAAGATAGATAGATAGATAGATAGATAGATAGATAGATAGATAGATAGATAGATAGATAGATAGATAGATAGATAGATAGATAGATAGATAGATAGATAGATAGATAGATACATAAAAATAGAACAGCACAACATTTACCGGTGGGTGCCAGGCCTCCTAGGCAATAAGTCCCATACTTGCCCAAATCCAGTCAAAAGAAAAAAGTGAAGGCAGAAACCATTAGGCTGTGTTTCCATGGTCCGGAACCACAGCGCTTTGGACGGAGCGGAAATTCCGCACCGCCCAAAGCCCCGCCCCCTTTCTGACACGCGCTCTTTCCGGAGGTGTTCATGACACCTCCGGAACACATCTGGAAAGAACGCAGGGCACATAGCCCTGTGTTAAATTCCGGTTGCGGCGACGCAGCGTCGCCGCAATACGCTAGGACATGCTGCAGTCTGAAAAGACGCGCCGCATGTCCGTAAACGCAGGTCTTCCGCCTGCGTGTTGTTACGCATAGTGGAGACAGGATTTCTTGAAATCCCCTCCACTATGCTGTAACATCTGGACGCTGCGTGTTTGGCGCTGCGCCAACGCACAGCGCCAAACACGCAGCATTTCCTGAAGGAATCCTGATCGTGGAAACTCACCCTTAAATTGATGATGGAAAACTGTGGACTTTATTCAGACCCACATAGCAAGGCAACGTTTCGGCTCACACTCAGTCATTTTCAAGCAGTGGGTTTGTGATACAGGTGTGTATTTATAGGTATATTTAACAATCATTAATGACTCACAATCACTTCACAAAGTGCAATTAAATACAGTATTATATATAACATATACAATTCCAACCATGTCCAATAGTAAATTATCATATATATCTCTAGTAAAGTGCCTTACGTGCTAAGGTGCTGTATAAATTGTCAAAAATCTACTATATAATCGTCTAATTCTGTCTATAACGGAAATCCCGCGTCGCTGATTGGTTGCGCCCGACCGGACGCGACCAATCAGCGACAGGCGCAGGATTTGAACCACGCACGCCACCGTCGGGAGATCAGCGGCGCTAGCCGCTAATCTCCCGACAGTAGCCGCGGGTCATCTCCTGCCGCATGGAGGTCAGCAGTGACGCAGCCGGGAGATGACCAGTGCCTGCCGGTCATCTCCAAGCTGCTCGCAGCGAAAGTACCCCGACCGGCGGCCTCCATGTAAACCCCAGCAGCAGCCTCCACGTACACACCACCAGCAGCAGCCTCTATATACCCCAGCAGCAGCAGCCTCCACATATACCCCAGCAGCAGCTTCCACATATACCCCAGCAGCAGCAGCCTCCACATACACCTCAGCAGCAGCCTCCACATATACCCCAGCAGCAGCCTCCACATATACCCCAGCAGCAGCCTCCACGTACACCAGCACAGCCTCTATATACACCCCAGCAGCAGCCTCTATATACACCCCAGCAGCAGCCTCTATATACACCCCAGCAGCAGCCTCTATATATACCCCAACAGCAGCTTCCACATATACCCCAGCAGCAGCAGCCTCCACATACACCTCAGCAGCAGCCTCCACATATACCCCAGCAGCAGCCTCCACATATACCCCAGCAGCAGCCTCCACGTACACCCCAGCAGCAGCCTCTATATACACCCCAGCAGCACCAGCCTCTATATACACCCAAGCAGTCATATATTTTTCCCGGAAAATCCTGTGTATTCATTGCATTATTCTTAAATCTTCATAAATAAACTACATACATATTCTAGAATACCCGATGCGTTTGAATCGGGCCACCATCTAGTCTACTATATAATCGTCTAATTCTGTCTGTAACGGAAATCTCGCGTCGCTGATTGGTCGTGCCCGGCCGGACGCAACCAATCAGCGACAGGCCCACCTCTTTGCTCAGCTGCCTCCGGATTGGATGTGGGTGTTGCTGGGGGAATGGTGCGGGCATGCCCCTTGGACCCCCGAGCGCGGCCTTAGCAACGTCACAGGGACTGTCACAGAACCTGTATTAGAGAGAAAATGGAGGGGAAAATGAGCAAATGGAGGGGGAAATAATTATTTCGGTGTGATGGCACGATGCGTGTGGGCAGCGGTGGGTGCTGACGCCGGCCCTGCGTAGTTCACTCATGTTTACTAAACAAGTTCTCTCAGTCACAGTGCTACATAGTTCACTCACATTTACAGTTAGATATTCATGTAATAGTTTATATATTTTGATGATCTGTTTAATAATTTCGTTCAGTTGTATTAAGTTCTATGAGCAATAACATTTAATGATAATGTATATATTTTACCTGGAAAATCCTGTGTATTCATTGCATTATTCTTAAATCTTCATAAATAAACTACATACATATTCTAGAGTACCCGATGCGTTAGAATCGGGCCACCATCTAGTAGTCTAATATCAGTTAACTGATAATATCATTAGACTCAGTGCAGCTGAGTACAAATTCAGATTATATAACTCACCCCCTCGGGATCATTCATCTGCACATGGAGGACGCCATGAACGCTGAATACAGCGTCCTCTACTGTCAACTGCGCATGCGTCAGCGCATCTCTATCCTGTCACAGGCTGCCGGCCAATCCTAGAAAGCGTGTGGCATATTCCACCTGCGCAGGTGGGAGAATCCTTGGGGGTCACTATGTAATTTCTACAAAGTCACTGTGGGGTGTGATAACTGCACTTTCACATTTCATGGGTCATTCGGTATTTGGAACAATAAAGGGTCACAGCCATTTTCTGGCCTCAGTGCTGATGCTTGTATGGATCATGTGAAACCGCTGGGGCCACTTATTGGCTGGAGCAGCCATGGACCATTCAAGGTATATCACCACTGCAGGAAAATCAAAGGAGCAAATTTAGAAGGGGATTCATAAAGTGAGTAATTTTTTTTTTCCATTTTTATTTTCCAATTTCTTACATTTAATCCATTTTTTTTCCAAAATCCAGATGACCAGTTTACCAAAATAATGCAAACCTTATACAAATTTCCAGTCATTGGCATGTGTTCTGCCTTCATACACATTGACACGGTGTGCAATCTAGCATACAGCATAAACCACAGTTCAGTACTCCAAATAAGCAGACTGTCCTCTGTAGTCTAACTTGTTTATTGGTGAACAGTATAGAACATGCGCGGTAAAACTATAAAAATACAAATGACATAGATAAGTATTGGACACACAGCTAACACTTTACAATTAACAGGAAAGTATACAGTATGACGCAAACTTTACACAGGATTCTAATAACATCTCCTATGCACTGGCTGCTATACAGTTAATAACCTCCTAAACACTGCACTGCTAGAGAAGATATTGATCTTACCAGATATGCTTTACCAGGATAGCAAACTCAAGTTGGAGAGGTTACAGGAGAGCACATGAACACGTGTGTTCCCTGAAGTACATGGAAGAAAATGGAAAATGGAGCATCTTCTTCCCAGCATACCTTGCTTCAATCCCACAATGCAATAATCTGCTTGTTAAAGGCACAGGCTATAAATTCAGCCACCACTGGATGGTGCTATAACAAACATACCAGCACACAGTACAAAAGATACAGTCATTGCCAAAAGTTTTGAGAATGACACAAATATTATATTTTCACATGATCTGCTGCCCTCTGGTTTTTATTTGTGTTTGACAGATGTTTTTATCACAGACAGAAATATAATAATTGTAAACATATGAGTAACAAAAGCTTATATTGACAGTTAGAATGAGTTAATGCAGCAAGTCAATATTTGCAGTGTTGACCCTTCTTCTTCAGGACCTCTGCAATTCTCCCTGGCATGCTCTCAATCAACTTCTGGACCAAATCCTGACTGATAGCAGTCCATTCTTGCACAATCAATGCTTTCATTTTGTCAGAATTTTTAGGTTTATGTTTGTCCACCCGTCTCCTGATGATTGACCACAAGTTCTCAATGGGATTAAGATCTGGGGAGTTTCCAGGCCATGGACCCAAAATCTCTATGTTTTGTTCCCTGAGCCATTTAGTTATCACCTTTGCTTTATGGCAAGGTGCTCCATCATGCTGGAAAAGGCATTGTTGATCGACAAACTGCTCTTGGAGGGTTGGGAGCAGTTGCTCTTGGAGGACATTCTGGTACCATTCTTTATTCATGGCTGTGTTTTTAGGCAAGACTGTGAGAGAGCCGATTCCCTTGGCTGAGAAGCAACCCCACACATGAATGGTTTCAGGATGTTTAACAGTTGGCATGAGACAAGACTGGTGGTAGCGCTCACCTTGTCTTCTCCGAATGAGGCGTTTTCCTGATGTCCCAAACAATCGAAAAGGGGATTCATCAGAGAAAATAACTTTACCCCAGTCCTCAGCAGTCCACTGCCTGTACCTTTTGCAGAATATCAGTCTGTCCATGTTTTTTCTGGAGAGAAGTGGCTTCTTTGCTGCCCTCCTTGAGACCAGGCCTTGCTCCAAGAGTCTCCGCCTCACAGTGCGTGCAGATGCACTCACACCTGCCTGCTGCCATTCCTGAGCAAGCTCTGCACTGCTGGTAGCCCGATCCCACAGCTGAAACACTTTTAAGAGACGGTCCTGGCGCTTGCTGGTCTTTCTTGGGCGCCCTGGAGCCTTTTTGGCAACAATGGAACCTCTCTCCTTGAAGTTCTTGATAATGCGATAGATTGTTGACTGAGGTGCAATCTTTCTAGCTGCGATACTCTTCCCTGTTAGGCCATTTTTGTGCATTGCAATGATGACTTCACGTGTTTCTTTAGAGATAACCATGGTTAACAGAAGATAAACAATGATGCCAAGCACCAGCCTCCTTTTAAAGTGTCCAGTGGTGTCATTCTTACTTAATCATGACAGATTGATCTCCAGCCATGTCCTCATCAACACCCACACCTGTGTTAATGGAGCAATCACTGAAAAGAGGTTAGCTGGTCCTTTTAAGGCAGGGCTGCAATGATGTTGAAATGTGTTTTGGGGGATAAAGTTCATTTTCTAGCCAAATATTGACTTTGCAAGTAATTGCTGTTAAGCTGATCACTCTTTATAACATTCTGGAGTGTATGCAAATTGCCATCAGAAAAAGTGAAGCAGTAGACTTTGTAAAAATTAATATTTGTGTCATTCTCAAAACTTTTGGCCATGACTGTACTGCCCTGTACTCAGATGGAAAAATCCAAAAAGAATCATAGGAAGCTTATGAACCATAAAAGTACAAAATTTTATTTAGAATGATCTAAAATGCATACATGGATAAAAAAAAATCCAAATGGGGGCAAATATGCAGAAAAACAGGCTCATGAAACAGGTATGAGCAAAACAGACATGTGTATCATTTTAGCGTAGTATAAGCGTGTATATACCATGTCCAAGCAATATATCGGCTAGGGCAGACCAAAGTCTAAGATACAGCCATAAATATACAAAAAAAAAGGAATATATACATGCGTTTCAAAAATACAAATCAATTACAAAGTCTTAAAGCAGGTAACGCTCCCTTGTGAACAAGCTATACGCGAAACGCGCGTCAGGGGTGCTCGGGCTCATATCAGGTATGGTCTCCCACTGGCAATTTAATTGGCTACTTTAGCCATTCAGCTATTCAACCATTTATGTGCATCATGCGCAAACTTTTGCATATATCATAGCTATACGCTGCAGACTCTGCATTTCTAGCACATTGGTATTGCAACATTAGCCTTGTTTTAGTGGGGGGCTGCTTTAAGACTTTGTAATTGATTTGTATTTTTGAAACGCATGTATATATTCCTTTTTTTTTGTATATTTATGGCTGTATCTTAGACTTTGGTCTGCCCTAGCCGATATATTGCTTGGACATGGTATATACACACTTATACTACGCTAAAATGATACACATGTCTGTTTTGCTCATACCTGTTTCATGAGCCTGTTTTTCTGCATATTTGCCCCCATTTGGATTTTTTTATCCATGTATGCATTTTAGGTCATTCTAAATAAAATTTTGTACTTTTATGGTTCATAAGCTTCCTATGATTCTTTTTGGATTTTTCAGTGTTTTTTGGAAGTAACATATAATCTAGACAATACACTTATTGTGATACCTGTACTCAGATGGGCAGAACAGCATGCTCATAAAGGCATTTTTAGATTATAGACTTGACAAAAGGACATATAAGGGTCCAGTTAGAAATCCAGCAAAGATGAGGTCAATTTAGGAGGTTCCCGGACTGCACTGGTGAATAGGGTTGAGCATTCCGATACTGCAAATATCGGGTATCGGCCGATATTGGCTGTATCGGAATTCCGATTCCGAGTTCCGATATTTTCGTCATATCGGATACCGGAATCGGGATTGTCACTGTCACTGTCAGTGTCCGTCGGTCGGGTCTGTCAGGAGTCAGCGGCACTTACCTGGCAGAAGATCTCCGGCGGTCACGTCCTGGACTGCTTGATGGCCGCAATCTTCTTTCCCCGGCAGTCACATGCAGTTTCTCGCGATAACTGCAGTGACTGCTGGGTAATCCCGGCCGTAAAGCAGTCAGTCCGATGACGTCACCGCCGGGGAAGCAGGTAATCAGCTGTGCTGCGTCGCGATGACAGGCTCTGCCTGTCATTGCGATGTAGCAGAGTTGGATCGTCGTGGGACTGTCGTTATGGACTGCGTCGGACAGGTGGTATACTGTTGGTTTTTTTTTTTTTCTTTTTTTACAGGAGATCGATGGCGTCGCAGGAATGAGAGTACAATAAAATTAATGAAAACTGTGTTGTCTCTTTTATTTCATTAAAATACTTTTTTCTTGCTTTGTCTTTTTTTTACACATTTAATAACTTTGGGATTAATAATGGATCAGTGTCTTATTGACGCCTCTCCATTATTAACCGGGCTTATTGTCACCGTGCAATCAACGGTGACATTAACCCCTTATTACCCCGCTTGCCACCGCTACAGGGCAAGTGGGAAGAGCCGGGTAAAGTGCCACAATTGGCACATCTTTTGATGCGCCAAATGTGGGGCTGCTGTAGCCTGGTATTATCAGGCTGTTGAGGGCCAAAATCCATGGGCCTTGACAGTCTTTTAATACCAGGCCGCAGCAGTCTGCATTTTACTTGGCTGGTTAACAAAAATAGGGGGGATCCCCACGCCGTTTTTTTTTTCGAGGGGATCCCCTATTTTTGTTAACCAGCCAAGCTAAGCAGACTGCTGTGGCCTGGTATTATCAGGCTGGCAAGGTCCATGGATATTGGATCCTTACCAGCCTGAAAAACCAGGCATCAGCGGTCTGCTTCATCTGGCTGGTTAACAAAAATAGGGGGGACCCCACGCCAATTTTTTTCGAGGGGATCCCCTATTTTTGTTAATCAGCCAAGATATGCAGACTGCTGTGGCCTGGTATTATCAGGCTGGCAAGGTCCATGGATCTTGGCTCCTTAACAGCCTGAAAATCCAGGCCTCAGCGGTCTGCTTCATCTGGCTGGTTAACAAAAATAGGGGGGACCCCACGCCAATTTTTTTCGAGGGGATCCCCTATTTTTGTTAATCAGCCAAGATATGCAGACTGCTGTGGCCTGGTATTATCAGGCTGGCAAGGTCCATGGATCTTGGCTCCTTAACAGCCTGAAAATCCAGGCCTCAGCGGTCTGCTTCATCTGGCTGGTTAACAAAAATAGGGGGGACCCCACGCCAATTTTTTTCGAGGGGATCCCCTATTTTTGTTAATCAGCCAAGATATGCAGACTGCTGTGGCCTAGTATTATCAGGCTGGCAAGGTCCATGGATCTTGGCTCCTTAACAGCCTGAAAATCCAGGCCTCAGCGGTCTGCTTCATCTGGCTGGTTAACAAAAATAGGGGAGACCCCACGCCATTTTTTTTTCGAAGGGAACCCCTATTTTTGTTAATCAGTTCCCTCTGACGTCACTGATTGTGTCCCTGGCTGACCTGAAGTGAAAGTGGAAAGCAATCAATTAAGCTTTCCACTTAAGGGCCCGTCTCACATAGCGATATCGCTACCGAGATCGCTGCTGAGTCACTAGTTTTGTGACGCAGCAGCGAGCTCACCAGCGATATCGCTGTGTGTGACATTCAGCGACGATCAGCCCCCCTGCCGGGTATCGCTGATCGTCGCTGAAATGTCAGGACCTTTTTTTGATTGCTGGTTTCCCGCTGACAGGCACACATCGCTGCGTGTGACAGGCGGGAGACCAGCGATCCGCTGGTAACCAAGGTACACAGCGGGTTTCCAGGCGCGGGGCTGTGCCTAGAAACCCGCTGTGTACCTTGGATACCAGCGCCCTGATGCAGGGAGCTGGTATCCAAGGTACACAGCGGGTTTCCAAGCGCTGCGCGGTGCCTGGAAACCCGCTGTGTACCTTGGTTACCAGCGGATCGCTGGTCTCCCGCCTGTCACACGCAGCGATGCGTGCCTGTCAGAGGGAAACCAGTGATCAAAAAAAGGTCCTGACATTTCTGCGACGATCAGCGATACCCGGCAGGGGGGCTGATCGTCGCTGAATGTCACACACAGCGATATCGCTGGTGAGCTCGCTGCTGTGTCACAAAACTAGTGACTCAGCAGCGATCTCGGTAGCGATATCGCTATGTGAGACGGGCCCTTAAGCGATGTTACCCGCAGTGTCGCTGTCCCAGATCGCTGCCTGAGCTGCCTGTTTGGCAGCTCAGCAGCGATCATGTAGCGATACACCAGCGATCCTGACAAGTGCATATCGTTGTCGGGATCGCTGGTGTATCATTATGTGACACCCAGCCTTTACTCTCCTGTCAGGCAGGAGAGGAACTCATTCATTTGGGGTTTACTGTGAGGCTGCAGCATTAGCTGCGGTCCCTGCAGTAAACATTAACCCTTTCTGAAGGATTACACCGTGGGACCTGACTGTGCATGGGATAGGTAAGAATAATTTTGCTTTTTTATTTTATTTTTATTACAGGAAATGGTTTTTGCAGTAAAATAAAAGATGGTCAAAAACATGTGTCTTTATTTCATTAAAATGATTTTTAATTAAAGTGTGTGTGTTTTATTTTTATTTCATGCAATAGGATTAATAATTGATAGTTGTCTAATTGACAGCTCTCAATTATTAACCTGGCTTAAGGTCACCTTTCAATAGCAAGGTGGCTTTAACCCCATATTAACCCATTCGCCACCGCTACAGGGCAATGGGAATAGACGGGCAAAGTGCCAGAAAGGGCGAATCTAATTATAGATTTGTCTTTCCTGGGGTGTCTGGGGGCAGATGTTAGTAGCCGGGGGGGGGGCAAAAATAATGGTCCCTCTCTGGGCTATTATTATCTGCCCCCACACACTGGCTTTGTCTGTCTGGTTGCGAAAATAGGGCGGGAGCCCACGCATTTTTTTTCAGCAATTTTACACCTCATATATATATATACATGTCATTGAATTTGTGACACATATATATATATATATTTATATTTGTAGTTCATACACTTCTACATAGTATAATAGCCGCTAATTCAATTGCCGGCTTTTGTGAAAATGCAGAACCCGACATGAAATGACACTTGGTGTACATAGGGTTAACCATGTCTTTTCATGTCCTTTGCTATCTAATTTGCACAAACAATTAAATCAGTCTATGTGTGCAAAATTTCACACCTGTAGGGGTTAATTAAAGGTGTAAATTCGTAGCAAAAAAGTCCGTTTTTTTACAACGAATTTACACCTTTAATTAACCCTACAGGTGTGAAATTTTGCACACATAGACTGATTTAATTGTTTGTGCAAATTAGATAGCAAAGGACATGAAAAGACATGGTTAACCCTATGTACACCAAGTGTCATTTCATGTCGGGTGACCCGACATGAAATGACACTTGGTGTACATAGGGTTAACCATGTCTTTTCATGTCCTTTGCTATCTAATTTGCACAAACAATTAAATCAGACTATGTGTGCAAAATTTCACACCTGTAGGGTTAATTAAAGGTGTAAATTCGTAGCAAAAAAGTCAGTTTTTTTTACAACGAATTTACACCTTTAATTAACCCCTACAGGTGTGAAATTTTGCACACATAGACTGATTTAATTGTTTGTGCAAATCAGATAGCAAACGACATGAAAAGACATGGTTAACCCTATGTACACCAAGTGTCATTTCATGTCGGGTGCTTCTGTCTTTTCACTGAAGCCGGCTTTACCCGGCAATTGAATCAGAGGATATTTTACTATGTAGAAGTGTATAAACTATACATATATGTATATATATATGTCACAATGACATGTATATATATATATATATATATGTATTCTATGTGTGTATATTTAGTGTTTACAAGGAAAGAATGGGGTTTTTTTAGTTGCGATATTTTGTTCCCATAGACTTACATGGGACTTCCGGTATCGGTATCGGGTATCGCCGATATTTTAGTGATATCGGCGATACCATTCCGATTCCGATACTTTAGGATATCGGAAAGTATCGCTCAACTCTACTGGTGAAGAATTCGGTTTTTGTCTCTACATTTGCTCAGCAAAGCCAATTGGTTGTAGATCTGTCCTACTACATGGGCATCTCCTCTTGTGCCAGCCTCTCCTGACCGGTATCCGTGCAGGGAGTGGAAGCTACAAGCAACAGAAGCTGATAGGTTCCTCACAGTGGTATGTGAAAGTCTGTGAACCCTTCAAAATTTTCAATATTTCTGCATAAAGTTGATCTAAAGCTACATCGGGTTTTCACACAAGTCCAAATAGTAGATAAAGAAAAACAAATCAAATGAGTCAAAAATATTAGACGTTGCCACATTTTTTCTGTAGAAAATGATCCAACTGTTAGAACCCTCTTGTTAGATTTTGTTTCAGTTTGCTGGTCACATGACCTTTTTTCCCTATTTAGTCTGGCTCCGCCCTTCTGGCTTTGCTGGACTTCATTGTATTATCTACTCTTAAGCTAGCCGGGTGCTTAGGTGCCTTACTCAGTCAGTTTTGCTTGATCTTAGGATCTCTAAGTATTTTGTTTTCTGTTTTATTTTCCCTGCTACCATTTCTGTTAGGAGGTGTCCACCTTTTCTCCCAGTCCCTAGATCTTGTAGGGATTCCTCCCTCGCAACTATAGGTCTTCGTTCAGACTAGCTGAGGACTTTAGCGGGTCTAGTTGCAGGATCAGGTTCCCCGTTACATCGTAGGGATTCAGCTTAGTTCTATTGTAGGGACAGAATTCCCATCTTTCCTTAGTGCTTGTAGCAGATCATAACAGTAAGTCCATTCAAGAAAAAAAAAAAAATATCTCTAAGGAAAGATTTTCTGTTTCCATCATGGTGTCGGTTCAGGATTTGGCTCAACGCCTGCAGGGTCTCTCTCTGGAGGTGGCTGAAATCCAGCAACACGTGAGTAATTGTTCTGGAGCACATTTCGTGGAGCCAAAGGTACGTTTGCCTGATTTATTTTTTGGTGAACAACAAGATTTTTTTCTTTTAAAAATGCTTGCTTGTTGTATTTCCATTTGAGACCCAGATCCTCTGGTGATGAATCACAGCGCATAGGGTTCATAATGTCACTTTTGCGCAAAGAACCTCAGGATTGGGCCTTTTCTCTGCAGCCTAGTGATCCATGCTTTAGATCAGTGGATAGTTTTTTTTCTGCTTTGGGGTTATTGTATGACGATCCTGATCGTGTTTCATCAGCTGAGACAGAATTGAGACGTTTGAGACAGGGATCAGGTAATGTGGAAAAATATTGTACTCACTTCCGTAGGTGGTCCACTCAGGTGGGGTGGAACGATTCAGCTTTGAAAAGTTTATTTCTTGCAGGGTTAAGTGAAAGGGTTAAAGATTTGCTGATTGGTTATCCTATACCTGGTAACTTGCAAGAGGCTATGCAATTAGCCATACGGGTGGATAGGAGACTGCGTGCAAGGGTTAATGAGAGTAAATCTGCCTTGTCAGCTCCAAGTCTGGAGAGGGACTGTACTGACATTGGAGAGCCGATGGAAATTGGAGCAATGGCACCTCACTCTCGGGAAAAAGAACGCAGATTTGCTGAAGGTTTGTGTTTCTATTGTGGCAAATCTAAGCATTTTATTAAGAACTGTGCGCTTCGTATGAATAAAGAGAAAAAAAAAATTAGGTCAGTTTCGCCCGTATAGCTTGTTTAAACAACAAAGGTGTCTTTCTTTCTGCTACCACTGCTGTTGAGGAGGAATTAATGAAGTTTCGGGTATTTGTGGATTGTGGTTCAACTCTCAATGTGATTGATGGGAAATTTTTGGAAAAACTAAAATTAAAACCCAAACTTCTGTCTTCTCCTATTAATGTGGTTTGTGTGGATGGTTCTCCCTTGAAAAATGTTACTCACCATATCTGTGAATTTCCTTTTACTATTAATGGTGTTCATCAAGAGAACTTGGATTTAGTAGTTTTGAATATTTGCCCTCACCGGTGATTTTGGGGTTACCTTGGTTAAAATTGCACAATCCGGAACTGGATTGGTCTACCAATGAAATTAAGTCCTGGAGTCCTAAGTGTTATGACAAGTGTTGTAACGGGCGTATTGCTGCTGTAGTTAAGGGGGAGTTACCTGTACCTATTCAGGATTTTTGGAAAGTTTTTTCTGATAAGGAATCGCAGGTATTGCCTCCTCATAGAGATTATGATTGTGCAATTGAATTTGTCCCTGGAGCGACTCTTCCTAAAAGTCGTTTATTTAATTTGACTATTCCTGAGAGAAAGGCTTTGGAGGAATACATACAGACAAGCTTGGCCGCCGGTCACATTAGGCCTTCTAAGTCTCCTGTGGCGGTTGGATTTTTTTTGTTAAAAAAAAGGACGGCGGTTTACGGCCTTGTCTAGACTTTCGTGAGATTAATAAGATTACTATACGCAATCCTTACCCACTGGCATTGATTTCTGATTTGTTTAACCAGTTAGTGGGGGCCAAGTGGTTCTCGAAAATTGATCTTCGAGGGGCATACAATTTGTTGCGCATGAAGGAGGGGGATGAATGGAAGACTGCGTTTAACACTCCACTGGGTCATTTTGAGAATCTGGTTATGCCTTTTGGGCTTTCCAGTGCTCCGGCATTTTTTCAGAATCTTATTAATGACATCCTTAGACCTTTGATCGGCAGAAGTGTGGTTGTGTATTTGGATGACATTTTGATTTATTCACCGGATTTGGAGTCTCATTGGCGGAGTGTGCGTGAAGTATTACAGTTACTGAGTGATAATTCACTTTTTGCCAAGCTAGAAAAATGTGAGTTCGCTGTACAGAGACTTAGTTTTTTGGGCTACATTGTCTCCAGTGAGGGTTTTGAGATGGACCCGGTGCAGGATTGGCCTAGACCTATTGGTGTGAAATCAATACAGAGGTTTTTGGGGTTCGCCAATTATTATAGAAAATTCATTAAAAAATTTTCTGTGATTGCCAAACCTCTGACCGATCTCACCAGGAAAGGTGCTGATGCGGTTCAGTGGACTACTGAGGCCATTGAGGCTTTTGTGTTGCTAAAGGAGAGGTTCAGCTCTGCTCCCATCCTTACGCAGCCTGATGTGACTAAACCATTTTTGGTTGAGGTTGATGCTTCTTCTGTGGGGGTCGGCGCGGTGTTGTCTCAGGCAAAGATGGATGGAGTACATCCCTGTGCTTTTTTTTCAAAGAAATTTTCTGAGTCTGAACTAAATTATGATATCGGTAATCGGGAATTGTTGGCAATTAAACTCACATTTGAACACTGGCGTCATTTTTTGGAGGGAGCGGAATTTCCTGTTCAAGTCTTCACCGATCATAAAAATCTGATCTACCTTGATGCTGCCAAACGCTTGAATGCCCGTCAGGCTAGGTGGGCACTGTTTTTCTCGCGGTTTAATTTTACCATTACTTACATCCCAGGTACTAAAAATGTTAAAGCTGATGCTTTGTCTCGCAGCTTTTCTCCTATGGTGGGTACTGAGGAGGAGGAAAACATTTTGCAGAGGGGGTTGTTATTGCTGTTTTGGACTCTGTGTTGGAGGATGAGATTCTTAAAGCACAGGAGAATGCCCCATCTAACACGCCGCATGGGAGGTTGTTTGTGCCTGGTACCCTGAGGAGAGATTTGTTTGTTGAATGTCATGACTCTCGGTTGGCAGGTCATCCTGGAATCTCTGAAACCAAGAGACTTATGGGTCGCAGCTTTTGGTGGCCTGGATGGCAGAAGGAAGTCATTAAGTGGGTGCATCAATGTACTGTGTGTGCTAGATCTAAGTCTTCTCATACTCCTGCTGCAGGGTTACTTTGCACCTTGGACACATTTGGCTATGGACTTTATTACTGACCTTCCCCCCTCTGAGGGTTTCACTGTCATCTGGGTGGTCGTGGACCGTTTTAGCAAGATGTGTCACTTGGTTCCTTTCATCAAACTGCCCTGCGCTAAGACTCTCGCTAAGGCTTTTGTCAAGGAAATTGTCAGACTACATGGCGTTCCTACTGACATTGTTTCTGATAGGGGTCCTCAGTTCGTGGCTCGTTTTTGGTGCGCCTTTTGTGACAGGTTGGGAGTTCATTTGTCGTTTTCATCCGGATATCATCCTGAGTCTAATGGCCAGACAGAAAGGAAAAACCAGGATGTTGAGCAGTTCTTGCGTTGTTTTGTGACTGATAATCAAGAGGGGTGGTCTGAGTTTCTGCCACTTGCTGAGTTTGCTCTTAACAACCATACATCCGCTTCTGCTGGTTGTTCGCCTTTTTTTTGTTGTACTGGGAGACATCCGTCGTTTGGGTCATTTTCCAAGTTGGGATCGGCTGTACCTGAAGAGGAGAATTTTTCTGGTGATTTGGAGAGAGTTTGGACTGAGGTGCGTGGTAATCTTCAGGAGGCTAACAAAAGATCCAAAGTGTATTTTGATAGAAAACGACAAGAGGTTTTGTTTGCTATTGGTGACACGGTTTGGTTGTCCTCTAAGAATCTGCGCTTGAGGATTCCGTCTAAGAAATTGGGTCCCAAGTTTGTAGGGCCCTTTAAGGTGCTTCAGGTTATTAACCAATCTGCTGTGAAGTTGGAGCTTCCTACCTCCTGGAAGATTAATCCGGTGTTTCATGTTTCTCTCTTGAAAAAAGCTGAGGTCTCAGATGGAGACGTCTCAGCCACTGTTCCCCTGGTGGTGGAGGACGGGCAATATGAGATTTCCCGCATCCTAAATTCTAGACGGTATAGAGGGAGTTTGCAGTACCTTGTCGCTTGGAAGGGTTATGGACCCGAGGATAACTCATGGGTAAGGGCGGATGATGTTTCTGCGTCTAGACTTGTCAGGGCGTTTCACAAGAGGTTTCCGGAGAAGCCTAAGGCCTAGGGATCCGGAGGATCCTCTTTGAAGGGAGGGTACTGTTAGAACCCTCTTGTTAGGTTTTTTTCAGTTTGCTGGTCACATGACCTTTTTCCCTATTTAGCCTGGCTCCGCCCTTCTGGCCTTGCTGAACTTCATTGTATTATCTACTCTTAAGCTAGCCGGGTGCTTAGGTGCCTTACTCAGTCAGTTTTGCTTGATCTTAGGATCTCTAAGTATTTTGTTTTCTGTTTTATTTTCCCTGCTACCATTTCTGTTAGGAGGTGTCCACCTTTTCTCCCAGTACCTAGATCTTGTAGGGATTCCTCCCTCGCAACTATAGGTCTTCGTTCAGACTAGCTGAGGACTTTAGCGGGTCTGGTCGCAGGATCAGGTTCCCCGTTACATCGTAGGGATTCAGCTTAGTTCTATTGTAGGGACAGAATTCCCATCTTTCCTTAGTGCTTGTAGCAGATCATAACACCAACATCACACGTCTGTGAGTGGAAAAAGTATTTGAACCTTTGCTCTCAGTATTTTTGTGATTTTCTTGTGCATTAATAACTCCAGTAGATGTTGATTAATTCTGTACATTGGTTTGGGTGAGTTTTAGAAAAAAACTAACTACAAAACAGCTTCAACTCTGAAGTTGGTGGGTTTTATCTCATGGATTAAGGTCATGACTTTGACTTGGTCATTCCAAAATTTTAACTTTATTCTCCTTAAACATTTTGTTATGCACCTGTCCCGTATCCAGCCTTTGCGTCCCTCATCCCAATCTGCAAAACTCTACTGTACTCCATGTCAGGCTTTGCAGATGGCACTGTGTGATCCAATGTGATTATCTGCCTAGGTCTATGCTCTATATGGCTCACCAAGGCACTCACCTGTGTCTTGGTATTAAGTCTTCAGCGTTCCTAAGACTTTCAGTTTGTCAGTGTACTGCTCCTATTTGCCTGCGGCTTCCAGTAACTGTTACCTGTCACCTGTTACCTGTCTGCGGTCTCCAGGATGTCTTGTGTCTGCATGCTGCTTCCAGTAACTATTAACTGTCTGCGAGCTTTAGGAAGTTGTCTGCCTGTGGCTTCCAGTAACTCTGCTACCTGCCTGCGGTCTCCAGGAAGTTTCCTGTCTGCTTCCGGCTTCCAGTAACTCTACTACCTGTTTGCAGTCTCCAGGACGTCTGCTGTCTACCTTGACTTGCAGGAACTCTGCTACCTGTCTGCGGTCTCCAGGAAGTTTTCTGTCTGCCTGCGACTTCCAGTAACTCTGCTACCTGCAGTCTAAAGGACATTTTCTGCTTCCAATACCTCTGTTTTTTTGTGTCCTGTGTGCCTCACCCATTTGCTACAACAATCCTCACGACCCATGTGCCTACCCAGACGATGGGCTTGGAGAATCCACATCTTGTGTGCTTTGGGTCGTTGTCTTGAGGCAAGCCCACATTCTTTTGGGATTCAGCTCATGGACCGATGTATTGATGGGATTGTGAAAAAGTATATCAAGTAAAGGCTCATTTAGATGGACTGATATCTGTTTTTAACAAGCGACGGTAATTTTTTGTTATATTTTATTTTTTATTTTAAAATAATTTTTTTTTTCTGCAGTAATGTTTGTTCTGAATTGGCAGAGAACTGGGATATTGCCTTTTACAGTACAGTCTCTTTAATTACTACGTCTCCTAACAGAGGCAACTTTAGGGGCCATGGGCACAGCTGATGCGTCCCGTTAAATTACAAGTATTGTTAGGTCATTCATTCTTTCAGGACAACAGGCCTCTATAAATCTACTCACTTTTAATTGTTTTCTCCTATTGATTCTGCTTTAATTGACCATTAATGGCTGGGATCGGAGCAGGAATCTATTATTCACATTGTTAGCTGCAGAATGATGCTGGACGCTGAGCCACTTGTCTAGAAGAGGTCTATTCATCACAGTCGTGAAAGTATGTGAGCAAATTTACATGCAAATTCACAGGATTTGGGTTTTTAGTTTTTCATTCCACTCTTTTCATAGAGAAGCCTCATTACATAAAACTACAGAAGTGTGGACTGAAGAGAAGTCAGAGATTTTTTTCACAAGCATTGGAAGTTGTCATTTTCTCTTGGAGCAAATCCTTCTTTTGCCCTGAAGTCTTTTTTTTATCTAAGTGGGTGTTATCCACAGGAAGACACCAGCGGAAAAGATACAATACCACGCCCACTTGTCTAACAGGGAAAATGGCGCCATATATCAGAAATGGACTGGTGCAGCAACTAAAGAAAATCGACGTCAGATTCAGGGTTAAGAGAGGTTTTACACCGGGTAAAAGGTTAAACACTTATGGCAAGTGACAGGTCCTCTTTAAAGGGGATGTCCACTATTCACTATTTGGACAACCCCTTTTCAATGGTCATGTTTCCTCCTTGTAAAATAATAACATAGTCAGCTCCGGTGCCAGCGCTGTTCCAGTGGTGTCCAATTTTCACAGACTGTCACATAGGAGAAGGTGGGAAACTTTTCTCCTCCACGTACGAGAAAAACTGACATCAGTTTGGACAAAACTCTGATCAAAGTCTGAACAAAATGATAGGTTCATTTTTCTTATACGTGAGAAAAACTGAAATCTAAATGAGGCCTAACTCAGAGAGAGAAGAGACGAGACGAGGAGAGGGAAACGTCACAAGTGTGATCTGTGAAGGATTTCATTCAGATAAACGACTTCAACACTCTGCAGCAGAAAAATGGTAGAACATTTCTAAGGTCGACTATCTAAAAAGTTGCTTAACATTGCAAAGTTAGTAAGTAAAGAATAAAAGAATAAAAAAATTCACTGGAAAGGTGTACTCTGTACAGCCTGTAAAGATCAGAAGCCAGGAGGGAAATTTTTTTTTTCACGTTAACCTGGCAGTATTAAGTGATTCATGCAGCCAGCAAAACACATAGGAATGTTAATCAAGACTCACGCTAATGTCCACTTAGTATGATTCACCGTGACATAATGGAGGAGTTTCTACTAAGGGACATGGTGTCCAGACATGAAGGATTCTGCATAAAAGAAACAAGGTTCCAAATGGATGGACAGCGCAGTTCTTACAAAGGTTCAGAACAAAGCACTTCATCAGAACTGCAGCTCTTAACACCTCTTGTCTGGTCACGTAATGAAGACGCATGTGCAAAATGCATCTCAGCGTCGACAGAATCTAATATAAAACTAACATAATCATATATGCCATAGCTATAGGGTCTTTGACACGATTCGATACTCAAGAAAGAGTGTTTGAAAGATAGATCCATGTAGACAAGTCACTTGAAGCCGCTAGTTTGTCTCTATTGAGGCTTGCACCAGTATAAAAAAAGGCCTGCAACCATGCACTGATCAATATTCAATACTGTATGTCAGATCATCGGTCCTCAATCTGGGCAAAAGTTTGTTATTGTAAATGTGCTTTACAGGGGTAGTCTGGGTTAAAAAAGAAAAAAGTCAATTGTCAAGGGTGGCTATAGAATTATAAAAAAAAGCTATACTCACCGGCTCTGATCCACATCGCTCCAACACAGGTCACTCTGATGTTATCCACCAGGACAGGAAGTGATGACGTAGCATTCCCGTTACCTGATAAGTACAGGCAATCGTAGGATGTTGTGTTATCACTTCCTGTTCCGGCAGAAAAAAACTGCACTTTCATGTTGGAGGTTAGAACAGAAGAGTTTAGCTTCTTTTATTATTTTATAACCATTACTTCCTTTTGAAAAATTGATTGTACACAGTTACGTAAAATCGGATTTATATAAAGGTTTAGTTATTTTGTTATCAAAAACTTTATAAACTTTTTTTATATTATGCTTCCTTATATAGCGCCATTAATTCCACAGTATTATACAAATATCGTCATCACTGTCCCCATTGGGGATCACAATCTACATTCCCTATCAGTATGACTTGGAATGTGGAATGAAAGCAGAGGAAATCCACGCAAACACGGGGAGAACATACTAACTCCATGCAGATGTTGTCCTTGGTGGGATTTGATCCAGGATATGTTTGATATATACTTTTTTATAGTTCTAATATCCATTAAGATTGTTTCTTATGTACAATGGGTGAACTAAGTATTTATTACGTCACCAATTTTTAAAGTAAAGGTGCTATTGACATGAAATTCTCACCAGATGTCGGTAACAACACATCCAATCCACACAGGCAAAGAAATCAAACCATAGATGTCCGTGAATTCAGTTTTGTGTAATAATGAGAAATGACACAAGAAAAAGGTTTTGAATACATGAAGAAAGAGGTGCAAAAAGCCGTGAAAAGTCATGACACCAGCAGAAACCTATCAGTAAGTAGAAAGCAAGACCTTTGCAACCTTATTGTTATAAAACATACTGATGGCATTGACTACAGAAGAATTTCTAAACTACTGAAGGTTCCAGTGAGCACTGTTGTGATTATAATCCAGACGTGGAATGAACATAATATCACTATAAAACATCCATGACCAAGTGCTCCGGCAATATTTCAGACAGCGGAATAAAAAGAATTATCAGAAAAGTTGTCCAAGTTGTCCAAGAACCAACTTTGGAGAGCTACAGAAAGACTTAATTTCAGGTACAATTGTATTAAAGAAAACTATAAGTAAGCACTCAGCCTCCTTGGCCTGTATGCATGTGTAAACGTTCGTCGGATGCAATAAACAGCAGGAGGCAGAGAAGGGGTTAACAAGAATTTACTTAAACTATTTCTGAGTATGAATTTAAGGAAACCTCCACGCAGGGAGCTGATTAGGCAAATACTGAACTCCCATAAACAGATACACAACAAACGTAGTAAGAAGGGGGAAAATGAAGGTAATGACTTTTCGATTGGAGTTCTTGTTGGGGAACGGTTGGAACAGCTCCCAACGGCGTCGCGATCCGTGAACAAAGTCTCTGGCTCTGCTGCGTAGGAACGAGATGCACTGTCTCCTGACTGTGCCAAAGTATCCGGATCTGTTGGTCTTGAGTCCATTGGTCTTGAGTCCATTGACGAATGGGTACAGATCCTTCTGCTGGTTCCTCAAGAGTGACGCAGTACATCGGGAGCACAACGCCGTACAAGCCACAGGAGTGGCAAGGCCTCGCACAGGGTCACAAAGTTCAGGGAAAGATGGTACGTCTGCTGCACGGCACGCTATGGGCCGAGTTCGTGGAGGGGCACTTGATACAGAAAGTGGGGGTCAGTCAGTCTGTAAAGGGCTGGCATCAGTGGCGGTAGTTGAGGAGAGGGAGTAAACCTTCGTCCTGCTCTGTAGTCACCTTCCCGCCAAGTCTGTCTCTTTCCCATGCTCAGCTCCTTTTATGTCCCCCGCGCACGCTTCTGTCAGGTGCTCAGGTTTTCCCCACACAGACAAGTCGTCCCCCTGTAACAGTGATGACGGCCCCGATAGTTACGGCCCCAGAGCGTTCCTCGAACCGACAACACTGCTCCTACATTGTTGAGCAAAAAGCATGCTCAAGTGCGTTTAAAGTTTGCTAAACAACTTTTAGACAAGCATGTGAAATACTGGGAGAATATAGTCGGATCAGATGAGACCAAAATTAAACTCTTTGGATGCAATAATACACAGCATGTTTGAAGATCAAAGGGCACTGCATATCACCCCCAAAACAGCATACCATGAGTGAAGTTTGTAGGTGGGAACATCATGGTGTGTAGCTATTTTTCAGCATACAGCACTGGCAAACTTCATATGATGGATGAATGAATGGACAAATGTACCGAGACATTCTTGATAAAAATCTGCTGCCTTCTACCAAGATGATGAAGATGAAATGAGGGTGCACATGTCAGCAAGATAATGATCCAAAATACACAGCCAAGGAAACTATTGAGTTCAAAGAAAAAAATAAAGCTGCTAGAATGGACCAGCCAATCACTGGACCTGAATCCAAGAGAAAATGTATGTAAGGAACTCAAGCTCAGAGTTCATAGAAGGAGCTCACAGGACCTTCAGGATGTGAAGAGTGTTTATGTGGAAGAATGGGCCAAAATCACACCTCAGCAATGCCTGCAACTAGTTTCTCCATACAGGAGGAGTCTTAAAGCTGTCGTCTCCAACAAAGGATTCTGTACGAAGTATTACATTTCAACAAGCGTGTTCAATACTTTTTCCCTGTGTCATTTCTCATTACATATAACTAGAGTTGAGCGATACTTTCCGATATCCAAAAGTATCGGTATCGGAATGGTATCGCCGATATCCAAAAAATATCGGCGATACCCGATACCGGAAATCCAATGTAAGTCTATGGGACAGAAATATCGTAACTAGTGTTGAGCGATACGATACCGCAAGTATCGGATATCGGCCGATATTAGCTCTATCGGACTTTCGATACTTAGTTCCGATATTTTCGTCTTATCGGATACCGGAATCGGATTTGTCACTGTCACTGTCAGTGTCCGTCGGTCGGGTCTGTCAGGAGTCAGCGGCACTTACCTGGCAGAAGATCTCCGGCGGTCACGGGCTGGACTGCTTGATGGCCGCCATCATCTTTCCCCGGCGGTCACATGCAGTTTCTCACGATAACTGCAGTGACTGCTGGGTAATCCCGGCCGTAAAGCAGTCAGTCCGATGACGTCACCGCCGGGGAAGCAGGTAATCAGCTGTGCTGCGTCGAGATGACAGGCTCTGCCTGTCATTGCGATGTAGCAGAGCTGGATCGTCGTGGGACCCTCGTTACTATGGACTGCGTCGGACAGGTGGTATACTGTTGGTTTTTTTTTTTCTTTTTTTACAGGAGATCGATGGCGTCGCAGGAATGAGAGTATAATAAAAGAAATGAAAACTGTGTTGTCTCTTTTATTTCATTAAAATACTTTTTTCTTGCTGTGTCTTTTTTTTTATACATTTAAAAACTTTGGGATTAATAATGGATCGGTGTCTTATTGACACCTCTCCATTATTAACCGGGCTTATTCTCACCGTGCAATCAACGGTGACATTAACCCCTTATTACCTCACTTGCCACCGCTACAGGGCACTGGGAAGAGCCGGGTAAAGTGCCACAATTGGCACATCTTTTGATGCGCCAAATGTGGGGCTGCTGTAGCCTGGTATTATCAGGCTGTTGAGGGCCAAAATCCATGGGCCTTGACAGTCTTTTAATACCAGGCCGCAGCAGTCTGCATTTTACTTGGCTGGTTAACAAAAATAGGGGGACCCCTACGCCGTTTTTTTTTCGAGGGGATCCCCTATTTTTGTTAACCAGCCAAGCTAAGCAGACTGCTGTGGCCTGGTATTATCAGGCTGGCAAGCAGGGTCGGACTGAGGCACCAGGACACCGGAGAAACCTACGGTGGGCCCCAGCTTCTGCGTGGTGGGCCTTGATTTGAAAGGATAGGTCGCGGGGCAGAGGGGGCGGTGGCCCCGGGGCCCGCGCTCTGAGGGGGCCCACCCGGAGCTACGATACAGTTACATTCTGCGGCAGAGCAGGGAGAATCGCTCTACCTGCTCTGCCGCCCGGAAGCTATGGGGCCTGAACAGGCGTTGGGGGGGCCCGGTGCCAGCAGTGGGCCCCCCACCCGTCATCGGAGGGTCAGCTGTATCGGCATCCAGCCGATAAAGCTGAACGCATGGAGAGAGAAGGAGCGAGCGCTCCTTCTCTCCCATAATCCCCTCTCAGCGTATTACAGCGGGCGCAATAACATCACCTGCCGGCGCCCGCTGTCAGACGCTGAGAGGGAGAACAGTGAGCAGCACAGGAGCCGGGAGGTGAGTTTTTTTAAATTTTTTTTTTAATGGGGGTGCAGTCGAGTCCTGGCTGGAGAAGTCGTCATGTCGGTGTGGGCCAGATGGAAAAGACATGAAAAGTGAACAATTCCATTAGAAAGAACATCAGCGGTAAGTCATTATCTGTACCTGTGCTGTAATCTATATGTTCTGTAGGACTGGTATTATTTAACACAGACCATATGGCGGTAATATCAATATTGGTCTTTTTATATATAGATTATTTTGGCCAACAGCGCGGTCATTTGCTGAGGTTCTCTGATGATGGGCCCACTCAGAAGTTTTGCCCCAACTAAACCAGAACCCTAGCTACGCCTATGGCTCTCTCTCTAGTCTTTCTTTCTCGCTCTCTGTTCTTTCCTTCTCGCTCTCTGTTCTTTTTTCTCTCTGTTCTTTCTTTCTCTCTTTCTTTCTTTCCTCTCTTTTCTTTCTTTCCTCTCTTTCTTTCTCTGTTTGTTCTTTCTCTCTCGCTGCTCTTTCTTTCTTTTCCTCAGTACCAGCCACTGTGCCCTCATTACCAGTCAGTGTGATCAGCAGTGCTAAATGGTTACGCTTGGGGCGAGGATATGGGTGTGATTAGCTGTGAAATGGGTGTTGTCGGGGCGTGGCCTAAAATTTTCAGCGGCGCGCAACACGCGCCGCAGCCTTTAATCCTCTTTCCTGTCTTCCAAATTTGGGAGGTATGCTGTATGACCTCCCTACAACTTCTGGCCATGCTCCTGATGAGCGCGACGGATGGTCTCGTGAGGGATCTCCTCCCACACCTGGACTAAAGCATCCACCAACTCCTGGACAGTCTGTGGTGCAACGTGGCATGGCCTAAAATTTTCTGCAGCATGCACAGCGTGCCACAGCCTTTGTCCCTCTTTCCCTTATTCAAAGGTTGGGAAGTATGATGTTGGGCCGCAAGAATATATTTTCTCTGATGGGCCCAAGATACTCCAGTCCGACGCTGCTGGCAAGGTCCATGTATGTTGGCTCCTTAACAGCCTTAAATACCATGCCTCAGCAGCAGGGGCGTACATATAAATCATGGGGCCCCATAGCAAAAGTCTGAATGTTCCCCACCCCCCCAAAAAAAAAACCCAGAGGCATTTGTAAATGTAAAGTGCCAGCACAGTGAGGGAAGTTGAGTCGCACAGAGACAGGGGTTTTGGGGGTACTTGGCACCGATCACGTCGACTTCTATGGGGGATGTCACGAGTAGCACAGCTCGGTCCGTGACCTGGGCGATCACTGGAATGTGGGATATTTCCAGGGGATGATAGAATGTTCGTGTAGTTTGTCGTGATGCCACCTGTAGTACCTGGTCAGGGTGTCCAGCGCTGCTGTGCAGGTCCTCTGGAAGGGATGGTGTAGTGCAGGTAGGTGAAAAGTCTTCTACAGGTAACACGCTATCCTTCCAGGGCAGATAGATGTGAGATAGAGCAATGGTGCAAAGTGATGTAGCAGAGTGGACTATGCGACGTAGTAAGAAAGCAGGAAACACTTCAAGTTAAACGTTGCATAATAAAATTTTTAATAATAACATTACAAAAGTGCAAATGGCTTATATTAATAATAATAATAATAATAATCTTTATTTATATAGCGCCATCATATTCCGCAGCGCTTTACAGTTTAACAGTTTAACATGTATTATGTGACATGTTTTGTTACTGTTCATACCCTTGATATGTGTTATACATGTGTGTTAATAAATACATATTCAACAAAAGTGCAAATAGCATTAGTGCCGAAGTTCGTGGAGACTTCTTAGGACTACCCCCACCGGGGTAACTTCACAGTGTCCTTTACTTGTGCTTGTGGAGAACCCGCTCCAAACCTCCAACTGTGGTCTTGGGTGGGCTGCAAGACTTTCCTTGAGCAGACCTCACTTTCGGCCACACCAAACGGGTTTTTAGTTTCTGAGGTAGTTGAAAATAGTGCACAGTAAAGTTTTTTGTAAAACCAAGATGGAGCACCGAAGTGCCAACTATTTACAGAAAAGTTTGTGAGCCAGTACAGTTCATGGCTTCAAAGTTCAACATTTTCATTACAGTGAAACACCATTACCCAACCTGGGTATATTAAGGCAACAATAAACTTGTTCTTCTGAACATTCACCCGTCCGGGTACATCAAACCATTACCCAACCTGGGTATATTAAGGCAACAATAAACTTCTTTTTATGAACATTCACCCGTCCGGGTACATCAATAATTTAACTATTTACATACAGAGACCCTGTCCGGGTTTATTTAGACTTCTTTGGCTGGCCTCTTCCAGGTACCACCTGGTACTCTTCTGGAGCTTGCCAAACATCCGTGACAGGAGGGTCCACCCAGACCTGATGACGTCGTGTGGCCTGTACAGTGACGTCGTGACCCGCTATCTGGGTCTGTGTGGCCACCTCTTTCATCTCCCTCCGGGTCTGGACCCCTATGTCCCGGACTGAACGAACCCCAGGGGCCTAACAGGCGCCGGGTACGGGCCAGCTATCATTATCATGTCCATAGCTGGGGCTGCTGAGCAGACCACTGAGGGAGGCTGGGGAGATTTACGGCGTGGGGTGGGCACTTGTACAGAGGCCTGGTTGGGGGAGGCTGAAGGCTCGTAGGGTCTGTCAGTTTTCTGACACTCTGGGGAGTAGGGGTCGCACCTGGTAACATTTAGGGCGTACCATCCATTGTAACCCCAGTGTCGGATGTAAGTCACCAAGTCTCCTGGCAACAGGTCCCTCCCCGGGTGTCCTTCTGGGAGGTGAGCCTCCACGTCCCGCCGGGTTACAAAAACTTCTAAATAAAGTCCAGGCTCCTGGATGAAGCCCCAACCACCTTTTAACTTAAAGTTCCGTACTGCACCCTTACGCCGCGGCTCCCTCAGCGTACTTTTATCCTTTCTCATACGTGCCTTCTCTGCCAGGTCCTTGTCCAGGTGACGTTGCCGAAGCTTTTGGGATTCTCGCTGCTCCCTTTATCGCTCTGCTTCCCGCTCCCGACGTCTCCACTCTTCCTCCTGACGCCGGTTGTAATTCTCCTCCACCAGCATCTCCATGTCTCCACCATCAAACGCCAGCTTACGATGTCCGGTTTGCAGCAGCTCTCCTGGTGCCCGCCAGTCCTGGCGGCACTCACCTGTGGCGGAAGCAGCCGGCTCTGGAACAGATGACGGTCGGGGCTCCGGTACAGGCAGGTAGAGCTCTGGTGCCTGCGCGGCCTCCTCCATGAGGACGGGTGTCGCTTCTTCTGCCTCAGCGACGGGGCAGACAGCGGGATCTGGGTGCTGGTGCGCGTTTTCTGCAGGAACGGGTGCCTCCACTGTGATACTGGCAACTGGTTCAGATTGCAAGGGCTGGGATGCCCGCACGGCCTCCTGTACTGGAACGGGTGCCTCCACTGAGATACTGGCAACCGGTTCAGATTGCAAGGGCTGGGATGCCCGCACGGCCTCCTGTACTGGAACGGGTGCCTCCACTGAGATACTGGCAACCGGTTCAGATTGCAAGGGCTGGGATGCCCGCACGGCCTCCTCTACTGGAACGGGTGCCTCACCTTCCGGTAAAGACACTTCAGGGGGTAAGAGGGATTGGCGCCGCTCCAATTGTAGTTTAGGGCCCGCCAGCTCGCTTCCATCCTGGCGACCTCCTCCCGGTGCGGGCCAGGTCTCTCAGGGTATCCTCCGCTTCTTCCAGCGTAGGAGGGTTTCCAGGCCGGGTGCCAAACGGTGGCTCCGTGGCGATCAGGGTCGCTTCCGTGGGGGGAGAGCTCTGACTCCTCCATCCCTTCCCACTTCTGCTCACGTCCATTCGCCATCTCAGCAAAGTCACATGTGTCATTAGCATCAGGAGAGGCGACATCTTTTGTAGGGAGGCGGGACCTTCGCGTTCGTTTACGCCCACTGAGGAGGATGAGGAGGCGGAACTCCAGAGCTGTGGGGCACGATCTTACATTGCAGTAACATTTAGAGTGTGCGGACATCGTTTTCGCGCCACGGAGTGAGTGTACGCCACGAGAGCACGCCCTTATTCTTCACCTGTGCCTCGTGGCGCAGATATGACGGAAAAATGGCAAATACAGTCTATGATGATTTTTGCAATTCTCAAGCAAAAAAACAGTTCAATTAAGGCACACAGGACTCGCTTATAGCGAAGCCCCAACCACCTTTTAACTTAAAGTTCCGTACTGCACCCTTACGCCGCGGCTCCCTCAGCGTACTTTTATCCTTTCTCATACGTGCCTTCTCTGCCAGGTCCTTGTCCAGGTGACGTTGCCGAAGCTTTTGGGATTCTCGCTGCTCCCTTTATCGCTCTGCTTCCCGCTCCCGACGTCTCCACTCTTCCTCCTGACGCCGGTTGTAATTCTCCTCCACCAGCATCTCCATGTCTCCACCATCAAACGCACCTGGCCCCCAGCGACGAGAGGTGAGTATGTCTTTTTTTTTTTTTGGGTTGCAGCAGCTGCGGCAGCATAAGGGCCTATACTATGGAGCATCTATGGGGGCACAATCTATGGGGGCACAATCTATGGGGGCATGATCTATGGAGCATCTATGGGGGCACAATCTATGGGGGCATAATACATTTTTTTGTTTAATGTGTCCCCTCACTGTGCTGGCACTTTACATTTACAATGGCTCTGGGTTTTTTTTTTTGGGGGGGGCCCATTCAGACTTTTGCTATGGGGCCCCATGATTTCTATGTACGCCCATGCTGCTGAGGCATGGTATTTAAGGCTGTTAAGGAGCCAATATCCATGGACCTTGCCAGCAGCGTCGGACTGGAGTACCTTGGGCCCACCAGAGAAAAATTATTCTTGGGGCCCACCATCATACTTCCCAACCTTTGAAGAAGGGAAAGAGGGACAAAGGCTGTGGCACGCTGTGCCTGCTGCAGCAAATTTTAGGCCATGCCACGTTGCACCACAGACTGTCCAGGAGTTGGTGGATGCTTTAGTCCAGGTGTGGGAGGAGATCCCTCAGGAGACCATCCGTCGCGCTCATCAGGAGCATGGCCAGAAGTTGTAGGGAGGTCATACAGCATACCTCCCAAGTTTTGAAGACAGGAAAGAGGGATAAAGGCTGCGGCGCGCGTGGCGCGCCGCTGCAAATTTTAGGCCACGCCCCGACCACACCCATTTCACAGCTAATCACACCCATATCCTCACCCCAAGCGTACCCATTTAGCATTGCTGATCACACTGACTGGTAATGAGGGCACAGTGGCTGGTACTGAGGAAAAGAAAGAAAGAGCAGCGAGAGAGAAAGAACAAACAGAGAAAGAAAGAGAGGAAAGAAAGAAAAGAGAGAGAGAAAGACTAGAGAGAGAAAGAAAGACTAGAGAGAGAGCCAGAGGCGTAGCTAGGGTTTTGGTTTAGTGGGGGCGAAACTTCTGAGTGGGCCCCTAATCAGAGAACCTCAGCAAATGACCGCGCTGTTGCCAAAAATAATCTATATATAAAAAGACCAATATTGATATTACCGCCATATGGTCTGTAGTAAATAATACCAGTCCTACAGAACATATAATAGATTACAGCACAGGTACAGATAATGACTTACCGCTGATGTTCTTTCTAATGGAATTGTTCACTTTTCATGTCTTTTCCATCTGGCCCAGACCGACATGACGACTTCTCCAGCCAGGACTCGACTGCAGAGATTACAACAAAGACACATTTCACTTCTCATATTTTTAGCACTATCACGGTCACCAATTGGACTATTCTCAACCTGCACAAACTCCTCATCCTGCTGATACCCCAATACTGAGCCGCTGCTGCCATATGTGTCCCTATTTCTGCACCTGATACCCCAATACTGAGCCACTGCTGCCGTATGTGTCCCTATTACTGCACCTGATACCCCAATACTGAGCTGCTGCTGCCGTATGTGTCCCTATTACTGCACCTGCTGTGTGGTTCTGTGTGACCTCTAAATTTTAAAGCACCCCTCTAGAATATAGTAATGCCGGGTGCAAGTGCCTAGAAAACAGTGCCCACATTTTGTCCCCTAGACTGTAATAATGCCCTGTGTGCCCCTTTGACAGTCACAGTAACCCGAGTTCCCCTATAACAATAAGTGTCCACTTTACATTTAATAATGTCCCAAGTCTCCCCCTGTACATCTCCCCTATACACAGAATAATGCCCCTCACTGGATATATACTGACCCCTTAATGTCCCCAAACTATTTAATGGGTCCAACACTGTATGATGGCCCCTAGATAGCATCCATACAGCATAATACACCAGATAGTCCTCAATATAGTATAATGCACCCCCATAGGCAGCCTCTATATTATAATAAACCCCCATAGGCAGAGTCTATAATATAATGCACCACCATAGGCAGCCGCTATATTATAATGCACCCCCATAGGCAGCCTCTGTAGTATAATGCATCCCCATAGGGAGTCTCTGTAGTATGATGCACCCCAATATGGAGCCTCTGTAGTATAATGCAGCCCCCATATACAGCCTCTGTAGTATAATGCACCCCCAATATACAGCCTCTGTAGTATAATGCACCCCCATTAAATAAAAAAAAAAACAATACTCACCTCCCGGCTCCTGTGCTGCTAACTGTTCTCCCTCTCAGCGTCTGACAGCGGGCGCCGGCAGGTGATGTCATCGCGCCCGCTGTCAGACGCTGAGAGGGGGATTATGGGAGAGAAGGAGCGCTCGCTCCTTCTCTCTCTATGCGGTCAGCTGTATCGGCTGGATGCCGATACAGCTGACCCTCCGATGACGGGTGGGGGGCCCACTGCTGGCACCGGGCCCCCCCACGCCTGTTCAGGCCCCATAGCTTCCGGGCGCAGAGCAGGGAGAGCGATTCTCCCTGCTCTGCCGCAGAATGTAACTGTATCGGCGTGCTGTGCGACCTATCCTTTCAAATCAGGGCCCACCACGCAGGAGCTGGGGCTCACCGGAGGTTTCTCCGGTGTCCCGGTGGCTCAGTCCGACCCTGCTTGCCAGCCTGATAATACCAGGCCACAGCAGTCTGCATATCTTGGCTGGTTAACAAAAATAGGGGATCCCGTCGAAAAAAATTGGCGTGGGGTCCCCCCTATTTTTGTTAACCAGCCAGATGAAGCAGACCGCTGAGGCCTGGTTTTTCAGGCTGGTAAGGATCCAATATCCATGGACCTTGCCAGCCTAATACCAGGCCACAGCAGTCTGTTTAGCTTGGCTGGTTAACAAAAATAGGGGATCCCCTCGAAAAAAAAAACGGCGTAGGGGTCCCCCTATTTTTGTTAACCAGCCAAGTAAAATGCAGACTGCTGCGGCCTGGTATTAAAAGACTGTCAAGGCCCATGGATTTTGGCCCTCAACAGCCTGATAATACCAGGCTACAGCAGCCCCACATTTGGCGCATCAAAAGATGTGCCAATTGTGGCACTTTACCCGGCTCTTCCCACTTGCCCTGTAGCGGTGGCAAGCGGGGTAATAAGGGGTTAATGTCACCGTTGATTGCACGGTGACAATAAGCCCGGTTAATAATGGAGAGGCGTCAATAAGACACCGATCCATTATTAATCCCAAAGTTTTTAAATGTTTAAAAAAAAGACACAGCAAGAAAAAAGTATTTTAATGAAATAAAAGAGACAACACAGTTTTCATTAATTTTATTATACTCTCATTCCTGCGACGCCATCGATCTCCTGTAAAAAAAGAAAAAAAACAAACCAACAGTATACCACCTGTCCGACGCAGTCCATAGTAACGAGGGTCCCACGACGATCCAGCTCTGCTACATCGCAATGACAGGCAGAGCCTGACATCCCGGCGCAGCACAGCTGATTACCTGCTTCCCTGGCGGTGACGTCATCGGACTGCTTTACGGCCGCGATTACCCAGCAGTCACTGCAGTTATCGCGAGAAACTGCATGTGACCGCCAGGGAGAAGATGATGGCGGCCATCAAAGCAGTCCGGGATGTGACCGCCGGAGATCTTCTGCCGGGTAAGTGCCGCTGACTCCTGACAGACCCGACCGACGGACACTGACAGCGACAGTGACAATTCCGATTCCGGTATCCGATATGACGAAAATATCGGTACTCGGAATCGGAAGTCCGATACAGCTAATATCGGCCGATACCCGATATTTGCAGTATCGGAATGCTCAACCCTACATATAACTTATTTTATGAACATCTTTGATTTCTGTGCCTGTGTGGATTGGATGGGTTGTGACCAACATCTTTTGAGAATTTCATGTCAACATCCCCTTTAGAAATATATTTATTTAAAAAATCAGTGACGCGTTCAATACTTATTTCACCCGCTGTATATACGTACTTCACCGGCATATAGTTTACGGGGCCAATTCCCATTATCCCTATTTCTTTTAAATATTTAAAATATGGTTCTGTGAAAGGAAATTTGACTGTGATTTATAGTTACATTTTACAGATACGCTCGCCTTTAATTTGCATTTCACGTTCTATAGTATAGAAAAGCCCTGGGGCAACGTAAAGAAGAAAAACAAAGATAAAAAGTCAGGATTTAGTTGGTTTGGGGGACCACATGGATTCCCATGAACAAGACCCTCTGATTATCTTCTGTCAGGGTAACCTACAAAACAGGAAAGGTTTTTTTTTTCCCATCAGACACCCTCTACCTAGAGAAATAAATGTGATTTTATACACACAGCACAGCCATCGGACACATTCATTTACTGTTTGCACTTTGATCTGTCACATTTTGTGCTGCAGTAAGAATACAGAATATCACACAGACATCGGGCTTCTCAGTGATCATTTATCATCTGTGACATCGCCAAGTTACAGGGTTTTTTTTTGGGGGGGACAAAGGATTGAATTTTTACTGACTGCCTGAAATTTGCTGATTTAGATACTAAAAAATGAAAATAAACATAATGCTAAATCATCAGATATATTCATGAAATTCTACCTTTAGCTAACAGCGGATGATTCACGTTGACAAGGGTGCATTCTGACTTGGCCATACATTATTTTTGACACACAGAAGACTCAACCCACCCAATCAATGTCTGCAGATATACCCGGCTTCAGTCAGTGATAGCATGTCAAGGGAGCAGAAAGCAGAGAACAAGAGGGATGTGGGGCGAGAACGGCAGAGATTGATGGAGTTATCACTAATTTTCATTTTTTATTCCACTTGCTTTTTAAAGAGACTTTTTCACCGAGTTTATGCTGCCATACCTGTGGAAGGGTCAGATGCCCTGATTCCAGCGATCTTTCACTTACTGAGCTGCTTGCTGCAGTTTTGATAAAATCACAGTTTTCTCTGCTGCATATCTCCGAGTTCTCTGAATGCTGAGCTCTGTATAACCTTGCCCACAACACTGACTGGCAGCTTTATGTGTACACTGTGCATAGACAGAAAGCTACCAATAAGTTCTGGGGTTATACAAGGCTCATGAATATGGAAGAGTACATGGCACCAGGTTTACTAGTCTTCTAGTGATAATCTGCTGCTGATAAAACACTGATTTTATCAAAACTACAGCAAGTAGCCCAGAAAATGACACATCGTTGGAATCAGGGCCTTTGCTTCTACACCATGCTGATCTCAGATGAAAAAGCAAAAACCTGGTGACAGATTCTCCTTCAGTGAATTTCAGTGCTTTTCCTTTTAGATAGATAGAGTCTCCTGTTTGCACCTAACTCAAAGGGGGCACATCACTGTAGACTTCAAGAACCAGTTAGATAACTCCAAGAACCAGTTAGATAACTCCAAGAACCAGTTAGATAACTCCAAGAACCAGTTTCTTTATATTTTTGTAAGCCAGACAATAAAGAACTCTGGTAACATCAACAGAAATAAAACAACAAAAAAGTTGGGAGCGAGCAGAGCCGGGATTTGTTGTGCAGTGAATTAAGAGAGTAACTTTTCATGGGACGGTGATCAATATTTCCATGAGTGAATGATCAATTTTGTCACCAAATTTTCAATTTACACATGTCATTTTTCTTTGGCACATTAAAAGGAACCTGTCATCACAATTTAGTACGTTAAAATAAAGTATAGCCATAATGATGCTTTTATACTGATTTGATAAATACCAGTAGGGAAGAAATCTGCATCCTGGTTCTTATTTAATTCACGTTAGATGTTTTGGTGCAATATCTTCTTCATTCATTGGGGAGGGATTGTGGGTAGGGTATTCGGCCCTTCCGTGTCCCTCTGCGTTTGTACAAGCCTCCTTTGTTAAAGTTCTCTCCAGCGCTGCCCTTGCCATTGGCAGCGCTTGCCCACATTCTTCTCCCAGTGGCTTTCAGTAAAATGGTGCTAGTGGCGGCACATGCGCAGACTGACGTTCGATGGTCTTCAGGAAAATGGTGCCGGTGGCAGCACATGAGCGGATTGAGATCTCATCTTGTCATTGAGCTGATTATGAATCTGCGCATGCGCCGCCACCAGCACCATTTTGCTGAAGACCAGTGGGAGATGAATGTGAGCAAGCACCGCCAATGGCGAAGGTGGCGCCAGCGCAAATTTTAAAAAATTGATGAAAGGTTCATGCTAAATCGTGATGAGCTGCACAGCATGAATCAGACACTGGCTGCGTGATTGCAACCGGTACATTTTATTCTGAAATCCTGAAGAGTTCAAAGAAAATATACTTTTAAATAGCCGGCCAAGGATTATGTCCGACATTTAATAAAGCTTTTATGCCAGAAAACTGTTGCAAAAGATTTTGAAAAGTCAATTATTTTGCACAATGTAGAATTGTGCAAAAATTGTGCCCCTTTTGATGCTTTCACGCTAGTGTGAAGCAGCTCTGCCAATGTGGGTAAGGATAGGGCAAGGATATGGAGATGCTAAAGCGGTATGGGAAGTTACTACACCCACCAGTCAAATTCAGCAAAAGTGCCGGCTGTTATGTTACGGTAGCTGAGGAGTGCAGGTAAAAAAGGAAATACACCAGAGCAGTTGGAATCTATGAGATTGCAGTACCCTGACTAAACACCACAACTACAGGCAGCCGTGGAGCGTTCCTACGATGGTCCTAGACGCCTCGTCACAGCCTGAGAAACTAACTACACCTAAAGATAGAAATAGGAAAGCTATCTGCCCCGGAGCAGAACCCCAAAGATAATAGAAAGCCCCCAAACATGTAATGGCGGTTAGACAAGAGGAAATACTGACACAGAAAGAAAATAGAATGAGCAAACGCTGGGGCCCAAACTATCTAAATAGAAAAGGACAGGAAGGGTACTTACTGCAATCCCAGAAAACCCTGAAAAACACCAACATACTAATTTCAAAATCACCTGAGATCACACGACCTCTACCACCTAAATTAGTTCTCTGGTGTAACAAAAACAGCAGCCACTGAAAAAACTGCAAAAAGCAAAAGTACAAAACACAGTGGCTGGACTAAACTGAGAGGGCAAAAGCCCCCGGAGGGGACCCAGAAGGCCCCCACAGAAGTGCAGGACAAAATGCAAAAAAATAGCAAAAAACAGAAATAAGAAATCGTCTTATCTGACAGCAGGAGATGCAGACACGACACAGCAGGCTACAAGGGAAACTGGAAAGAAGGATTCAGACCAGAACAATTGATCACCGGCAACCCTGATGGGAAAATGATTCCCTTAAATAAGACCAATCAGTAACACCTGATTCCCAATCCTCACTAGTACCGCTTGTAACCACCAGAGGGAGCCTCTGCTCAGAACTCATCTCAAACCCATTCACAACAGTACCCCCCCCTTGAGGAGGGGTCACCGAACCCTCATTTGAGCAACCAGGTCGGTCAGGATGAGTTCTATGATACGCACGGATAAGTCTCCTAGCATGGATGTCCGAAGCAAACACCCAAGAATTATCTTCCTGACCATAACCTCTCCATTTAACCAAATACTGGAGTCTTCGTCTAGAAAAACGAGAATCCAATATTTTCTCAACCACATACTCCAGATTGCCCTCAACCAAAACAGGGTCAGGAGGCACAGCAGCAGGAACCACTGGCTCAACAAACCTCTTCAACAAGGACTTGTGGAACACGTTATGGATCTTAAATGTCCCTGGAAGAAGCAAACGAAAAGAAACAGGATTAATAATCTCCATGATCTTATAAGGTCCAATGAACCTAGGCTTAAATTTAGGAGATGCTACTCTCATAGGAATATTCTTTGAGGACAACCAGACCAAGTCCCCCACTTTAAACCGAGGACCATCAGTCCTATGCCGGTTAGCAAACCGCTGGGCCTTCTCCTGAGAGAGGGACAACCTCTCCACTACCTGGTCCCAAATCTGCTGCATACGCTCAACAACAGAGTCAACACCTGGACAGACAGAAGCCTCCGTCTGTCCTGAAGAAAATCGAGGGTGAAACCCAGAATTACAGAAAAACGGAGACATCAAAGTGGCAGAGCTAGCCCTATTATTAAGAGCAAACTCAGCCAAAGGCAAAAAAGAGACCCAGTCATCCTGATCAGCAGACACAAAGCATCTTAGATAAGTCTCCAATGTCTGGTTTGTTCTCTCAGTTTGACCATTGGTCTGAGGATGAAATGCCGAGGAGAAAGACAATTGAACACCCAGTTTAGAACAAAAAGTCCTCCAAAATCTGGAAACAAACTGGACTCCTCTGTCAGACACAATGTTCTCAGGAATGCCGTGTAAACGAACCACGTGCTGAAGGAACAACGGCACCAATTCAGAGGAGGAAGGCAACTTAGGTAATGGCACAAGATGTATCATTTTGGAAAACCTATCACAAATTACCCAGATGGTGGTCATTCTCTGAGAAACAGGAAGATCGGAAATGAAATCCATAGAGATATGGGTCCATGGTCTCTTGGGCACAGCAATGGCATCAACAAACCACTAGAGCGAGAGCAAGGCTTGGAGCGAGAGCAAGTCCCGCAGGACTGCACAAATTCCCTGACATCGCGAGACAAGGTAGGCCACCAAAAGGACCGACTAACCAAGTCTCTGGTACCAAAAATTCCGGGATGCCCAGCCAATGCGGAACAATGAATCTCAGACATCACACTCTTTTTCCATTGGTCCGGGACAAACAATTTTCCAACAGGGCAGCGCTCGGGCCTATCCTCCTGACACCCCTCCAGAGCAAGTCTCAAATTAGGCGAGATGGCGGAAAGAACTACACCCTCCTTCAAAATAACAGAGGGATCAGATAGCTCAGGAGAGTCCGCAATGAAACTCCTCGAGAGGGCATCCGCCTTAACATTCTTAGTGCCAGTAAGAAAGGAAACCACAAAATTAAAACGTGTGAAAAACAAGGCCCACCTGGCCTGTCTAGGATTGAGTCGCTTGGCAGATTCCAGATAGACCAGATTCTTATGGTCCGTAAGGACCACCACCTGATGTTTGGCTCCCTCCAGCCAATGTCTCCACTCTTCAAAAGCCCACTTCATGGCCAATAACTCCCGATTACCCACGTCATAATTACGTTCAGTAGGAGAAAATTTTCGAGAGAAAAAGGCACAAGGGTTACTTTTAGAGGTCTCTGGATCTTTTTGGACAAAACGGCACCTGCCCCAATTTCAGAGGCATCAACCTCCACCCGAAATGGCAGAGAAACATCAGGCTGCCGTAGAACAGGAGCAGAAGTGAATCTCTGCTTAAGTTCCTGAAACGCAGAGACTGCCTCAGGAGGCCAATTCACCACATCAGAACCCTTTCTGGTCAAATCAGTTAATGGTTTAACAATAACAGAGAAATTACCAATAAATTTACGATAAAAATTGGCAAAACCCAAAAATCTCTGAAGAGCCTTTAATGAAGTAGGTTGGACCCAATCACAGATGGCCTGAACCTTGACCGGGTCCATTTCAATAACAGATGGGGACAAAATGAATCCCAGAAATGAGATCTTCTGTACGCCAAAAAAACACTTTGATCCCTTCACATACAGAGCATTCTCTCTCAAAATCTGGAATACAGTTCGAACATGTTTCACATGAGAGTCCCAGTCATTAGAAAAAATCAAGATATCATCCAAATAAACAATCAGAAACTTGTCCACAAAATCCCTGAAAATGTCATTCATGAAGGACTGGAAGACGGAAGGAGCATTAGTGAGCCCAAAGGGCATCACAAGGTACTCAAAATGCCCTTCAGGGGTGTTAAATGCCGTCTTCCATTCATCCCCGTGCTTAATGCGAATAAGGTTATACGCCCCCCTGAGGTCAAGCTTGGTAAACCAAGTAGCGTTTTTCACCCTGGAAAACAGGTCAGAAATCAAGGGTAACGGGTATTGATATTTCACAGTAATATTGTTCAAGAGACGATAATCAATACACGGCCTTAATGAACCATCTTTTTTGGCCACAAAGAAAAAACCGGCACCTAAGGGTGAAGAGGATGGTCTGATATAACCCTTCTCCAATGATTCCTTGATATAAGACCGCATAGCGTCATGTTCAGGTACAGACAAGTTAAAGAGGCGACCCTTAGGGAATTTACTACCTGGCACTAATTCAATAGCGCAGTCATAGCTCCTATGGGGAGGTAAGGATGCAGATTTACTTTCGCTAAACACATCAGAAAAATCAAACAAAAAGTCAGGAACATCCTCAGCCTGGGGGAGGCAGAAAAAACAGGAGTGTTGGTATTAACACATTGGCAGCCCCAACTGGTTACAGACACAGATTTCCAATAAAAAACAGGATTATGAGACTGTAACCAAGGGAAACCCAGCACGATAATGTCATGCAGATTATATAGAACCAAAAATTTGCAGCACTCCTGGTGATCAGGTTCAACCCTCATTATCACCTGAGTAGAAAACTGGGGTTTATTCTCAGCCAAAGGGGTAGAATCGATCCCCAGTAGGGGAATAGACTTCTGTAGGGGTATCAAGGGAAATCCACAACGTTTAGCAAAATCATAATCCATCAGGTTAATAGCTGCTCCAGAATCAACGAAAGCCTGAGCAGAAAATGAGGACAGAGAGCATATCAGAGTGACAGTTAATAAAAACTTAGTCTGAACACTACCCAAGACAACCTGAGCGTGCAAAACGTCTTCCCCGCCTAGGGCAGACTGAAACAGCATGAGAGGCATCACCACAGTAGAAACATAACCCATTGCGCTTTCGAAACTCATGACGCTGTGCCCCAGACACCACTCCATCACACTGCATGGGCTCAGCAGCTGGCTCACAAGGCAACACCACTCCACGCATACTTCTCCGCTCACGCAAACGTCTGTCAATTTGAATCGCTAATGACATAGAATCATTGAGACCAGAGGGGACAGGGAATCCCACCATAACATCCTTTACATTATCCGACAGACCCTTCCGGAAAAGGGCCGCCAAAGCGTCGTCATTCCATTTGGTCAGGACTGCCCACCTACGGAATCTCTGACAGTATAACTCAGCGTCATCAAGCCCCTGATTTAATGCCAACAAGGCTTTTTCAGCTTGATCAGTGATATTAGGCTCATCGTACAATAACCCCAAAGCCTGAAAAAATACATCAACATCACTCAAAACAGGATCCCCAGGTGTCAGGGAAAAAGCCCAATCCTGAGGATCGCCGCGCAGGAGAGAGATGATAATTTGAACCTGCTGCGCTGCGTTTCCTGAGGACTTAGATTTTAAGGCAAAAAACAATTTACAATTATTTTTGAAATTCTGAAACTTAGCTCGATCCCCTAAAAACAAATCTGGCATGGGGATCCTAGGTTCCACAACAGGCAACCTAGCAAGATATGCAGCAATACTCCGAACCTCAGTGGCAAGCTGATCCACACGGCCAGACAACTGTGCAAACTCCATTGGGAGAAAAGATCCTCCCCAGCACCCAGAGATACAGAGGGAAAAAATGCAACAAACAGAAAAATATCTCTGACAACTTTTCTTCCTTCAAAATATATATATATTTTTTTTCCCTTCTGTGAGTACCATACAATTTTTTTGGTCCGGTGATACTGTTATGTTACGGTAGCTGAGGAGTGCAGGTAAAAAAGGAAATACACCAGAGCAGTTGGAATCTATGAGATTGCAGTACCCTGACTAAACACCACAACTACAGGCAGCCGTGGAGCGTTCCTACGATGGTCCTAGACGCCTCGTCACAGCCTGAGAAACTAACTACACCTAAAGATAGAAATAGGAAAGCTATCTGCCCCGGAGCAGAACCCCAAAGATAATAGAAAGCCCCCAAACATGTAATGGCGGTTAGACAAGAGGAAATACTGACACAGAAAGAAAATAGAATGAGCAAACGCTGGGGCCCAAACTATCTAAATAGAAAAGGACAGGAAGGGTACTTACTGCAATCCCAGAAAACCCTGAAAAACACCAACATACTAATTTCAAAATCACCTGAGATCACACGACCTCTACCACCTAAATTAGTTCTCTGGTGTAACAAAAACAGCAGCCACTGAAAAAACTGCAAAAAGCAAAAGTACAAAACACAGTGGCTGGACTAAACTGAGAGGGCAAAAGCCCCCGGAGGGGACCCAGAAGGCCCCCACAGAAGTGCAGGACAAAATGCAAAAAAATAGCAAAAACACAAAATAAGAAATCGTCTTATCTGACAGCAGGAGATGCAGACACGACACAGCAGGCTACAAGGGAAACTGGAAAGAAGGATTCAGACCAGAACAATTGATCACCGGCAACCCTGATGGGAAAATGATTCCCTTAAATAAGACCAATCAGTAACACCTGATTCCCAATCCTCACTAGTACCGCTTGTAACCACCAGAGGGAGCCTCTGCTCAGAACTCATCTCAAACCCATTCACAACAGCCGGCATTACTCTAGTCTTTAACAGGAGTAGCATTTCTGGTGAGGTGCACGGGGGAGCACATAGCAAAGAAATAGTCGGACTTCATGAATAGATGCTAATCATTGATGCAAGCTTTATACTGAAGCAAATTCACCTGTTATCAAAACTTCTCGTGTCCTGTGTATGGATTTCATTTACATAAAGAAGAATCTCTTCGTGAAGCTGGACTATTTATTCGCTTATCGCTCATTTGGGCTGCTGCAGAGCCATCGTCCAAGCTCTGAGTGGATGGGGTTAACATCAATGGTGAGCTGGAATCCGCATTATTGCAGGGGAGCATATGCCATTGAGAAGATGTGCCATGTTGAAAAGACGTGCCGTGTTGAGAAGATGCTCTGTGTTGAAAAGACGCGCCGTGTTGAGAAGATGCGCCGTGTTGAGAAGATGGCCGTGTTGAGAAGATGCTCTGTGTTGAAAAGATGCGCCGTGTTGAGAAGATGCGCCATGTTGAGAAGATGCACCATCTTGACAAGATGCGCCATGTTGAGAAGATGCGCCGTGTTGAGAAGATGCACATTTTGAGAAGATGCGCCGTGTTGAGAAGATGCGCCGTGTTGAGAAGATGCGCCGTGTTGAGAAGATGTGCTGTGTTGAAAAGATGCGCTGTGTTAAGAGAATGCGCTGTGTTGAGATGTGCAGTGTTGAGAACATGCGCCATGTTGAGAAGATGTGTCGTGTTGAGATGTGCTGTGTTGAGAAGATGCTCAGTGTTGAGAAGATGCGCTGTGTTGAGAAGATGCGCCGTGTTGAGTAGATGCTCCGTGTTGAGTAGATGCTGCGTGTTGAGAAGATCCGCTGTGTTGAGAAGATACGCCGTGTTGAGAAGATGCTCCATGTTGAAAAGATGCGCCGTGTTGAGAAGATGCACCGTGTTGAAAAGATGCGCTGTGTTGAGAAGACACGCTGTGTTGAGAAGATGCACCATGTTGAGAAGATGCGATGTGTTGAGAACATGCGCCGTGTTGAGAACATGAGCCGTGTTGAGATGTGCCGTTATCCATTTAAAAGGGTTATCCAGGACCATATGATTTTTTTCCTATGGGCCTAAGAACTTACAGGCAGATAGTTGCTATCTGCCTGTTCTGCCTAGCACAGATCTCTGCTGGCTCAGAGTGGTCACAGACGGCTCCTGCCGCCACCTCTACGCCTTCGCTGACATCACCTCGATAGAGTAGCGGCTTCTCTTCTGCTCTGCTCTTTTGACGGGGTGTGACTGCCGATGTCATGCTGATTGACTGATTAGCTCCCCGCTAACTGCAGAAAGTTTGGCTGCCAATCAGCATGACATCAGCAATCACACCCCATCAACAGAGCAGAAGAAGAACTCCTCTGTTGACAGGGAGCAGCTGAATCACCGGCAGGAACAGTCGGTGACCGCTCTGAGCCGCTGCCAGATAGCAACTACCTGCCTGATAGCTTTTTGGCTCATGGTAAAAAAATAATATACCATAGTCCTGGATAACCCCTTTAAGAACTCGAGACAATCCGTTTAATGTTAGCTCTGTACAAGAGAAACAAATAAAATAATTACCCTGCGGAAAGCTTGTTTACTGAAAACATTACCGAAACCCTCATACTTCCTACCTCTGTACAACCCACGTGAGGAAGGAATGGCGATCTCTACTTTATATTTACAAGTATTTCCTATCCGATGCTACAATGTAATGTATTTCACGTTTCTTTCCCGGGAATCCTTGACCATTTGACCTTCCAACAAAGAAATGTATCGGTACCTCAATTAGATATGTCTTATCCAATTACAGGATATTATCCTGACAGACAGGAGGGAAGACTTTAGCCGTCCTGTAACAAGGGAGCATTATTTCCCATTACAATCATCCAGCTGACTAAGGGGTTTCAAGCAACAAAGATTTGCTCTTAGCGCTAATCCGTCGCAGCTCATCATTGTGTTAGCTGAAAATACATGACTACGCAATCTGTCACAGAACATGAACACTCATGCCCAAAGTTCAGAGATTTACTGGCCGGAGAGAACGTCCAGAGAATAGAAAGTTACAAAATACGAGAAGTAAAGCGCTGGGATCACTGCGAGCGCCGACCATTAACCAAATCAAATTAGGAAGCAATCAAACTCTTAGATCTGTACAAAGATTAGCGGAAACTTAATAAAAAAGACAAACATTGGTTGTATACAGAAAATGGGTAATTATACGGACTGCAAGCATTTAAGAGATACGTATGTAATTACGGGAAAACGTAAGTGAAATCGGTATCCATTTGTGTGTATTTTTACCCATTCTAATTATACTAACGAAAAACATAGCCTGCTGCGCTTTTTAATCCTTAACAAAAAAAAAAAGAAAAACAAATCAGTTTTCTTTTATAACATTGCACCCTACAGAAGATGGATGTAAACGTGTTGTTTAAGTCTGCATCCGTTTTTTTCCAATGCATCCATTAACATCGGTTCGGGTATGTTCACACATTGCATTTTTGCAACTTTTTTTTCTTTATGCAAATTAAAATCTGCTTTTTACAGTATCAGCAAAAACCTAGATGTCAGAAATCTTATGCACACAATTGTATTTTTTTTTATCTGACTGAATTGGAAAAGTGCTGCTTTTTTAAAAACTGCAGCATGTTGATACTTTCAGTGCTTTACAGAATTTGTTTTCACCATGGAAAACAATGAGAAAATGCAAAAACGCAGCAAAAAAAAAAAACCACCGTGCATTTTTGGTGAACTAAACATGTCCTTTTTGTACCAAAGAAGGCAACAAAATCTGTTTTTTTTTTGTAAGCAGTTTTTTTTAAAGCCAGTAGAGCAGAAAAAAAAAACCGCAGCAAAAAGCATTGTGTGAACAGAACTTTTTACAACACATCAGAATAAACAAGACAAGCTAATAAGAGGCGCGGGGACATGAAGCAGTGGCATATTGCCAGTGGTAACAAGCCGCCTGACTCCTGTAGAGCCCATGGGGTGGTGACAGGCCCGTGCCAAACAGCCACCTCGCTCCTGCCTCACTGCTCCTGAGATCTGCTGTATATGTATGGCAGAAGTCGGGATGATTTGTAGTTTGGACCTAGCTCTGATTGTAGCAGGAGACGCTGAGATGAGTAGCATCCATGATAGTTTGTCATTAAGGACGTAGTTAGACAAGTACAGGGCCTTCTGTCACTCTCATTGGGCCCCGATGAGTTGTTTAATGGCAGCCAAGGATCCTTAGCGGAGCCCAATCCAAACTTCACTATGGGACGCCTGGATTTCTATGTATGCCCCTGCCATGAAGGTTTCCTACAGCTGCTGACACCTTGTTCTAGTGACTGGAATAATTAGTCTAAGGCCCGGGTCACACTTGGAGAAACTCGCACGAGTCTCACACCTCAATACCCGGCACTGCCGCCGGCACTGGGGACCGGAGCGTTCAGCTACATAGAAATACATGCAGCTGCACACTCCAGACCCGAGTGCCGGCATCAGTGCCGGGTATTGAGGTACGAGGCTTGTGCGAGTTTCTCGCAAGTGTGACCCCGGCCTAAGGTTCAGTATGTGAGAAGCAATCAATTTCCAATGTGCTGCACAATACTACCCTATCTATATAGAAAATCAAAGCCTCAGACCCATTATATAGAGTTTCTGACTATTTACTTGCGTCCATGGTACAAAATGAAGAACCGCGCCATCTATAGCAAAATCATTTTCATGCTGACAATGCAACATCTCATGCTGCAAAGAATGCGTCTGAGCGGTAGTGTCTGTACCGGTTGGGGGATGGGGAAGAGGGGACGGTCGTAGTGGCCACCGGAAGCTACACCACTCAACTGCGTTTAACTTAGCTGCGCTTGCCGATACAGGTAATGCAGGGAGACATGATTTCCCTGCACTACCGCTTTCCGTTCTGTAGACTGCAGGTCTGGCCGAGGCGCCGGCACAAGCACAGGTTGTCAGAGTCCCGGCACAGTGACATAATTGCGCCGTGCCGGGATTCACATCCTGTATGTGTGCCAGCACTGTGACATCAGCGTGTTGGTCCACCTGCACTTTGCCGGAGGACTTGTCAGGATGGTGGGTTAGGTGAGTACAAGATGTTTTTTATTTTGATCAAAACTTATGGTATAACTGTAGGGCGTCATAAAGTTTGGGGGCCTCTCATAAATTGTGGTGGCCACTATACAGCGTGGGAGCTAATATTGAGGCCATTACTCTGCGTGGGAGCTAATGTTAGGGCCAATATGCAGCGTGGGAGCTAATATGGGGGCCACTATACAGCGTGGAAGAAATGTTGGGGCAATTACACAGCATGGGAGCTAGTGTTTGAGCAAACATGCAGCGAGGGAGCTAATCTGGAGCCATTATCCATTATACAGTGTGGGAACTAATATGGGGGCCATTATGCAGCGTTTGAGCTAATGTTGGGCCATTATACCGCATGAGAGAAAATGTTGGGGCCATTTTACAGAGTGGGAGCTAATATGCAAACTATTATACAGCGTGGAAACTAATATGTCGGCCATTATACAGCGAGGGAGCTAATGGTGGGGCTATTATGTGGAAGCTAATATGTGGGCCATTATACAGGGTGGAGCTAATGTTGGGCCCATTATGCAGCATGGGAGCTAATATAAGGGCCATTACACAACGTGGGAGCTAATGTGGGACCAGTATATAAATATAAAAAGACTGAACGTCACTTCCAAACAGAATACTGGCCTGAACAGGTGCAAACTAAGAGTAGCCATCTCCATACATAACTAATGAGTTGCACTCTGTGGCGCTATAGCATGACAACATGAAATCTATGAAATCTGAATTGCATTACTGCACTAGATAATAGGAAAATACGAAGATACTTACGGTAGCACATAATTTGGAAAATTAATGTGTTCCCGGCAGCCTAAACCCAGCTTAAAGGTGGAACTGAGCCTTCATGGATGTGGCGCTTGTAAAAAAACCTCAATATTTTCTGAATGTAGTCATGACATACCAATTAATTAATGAATTTCAGCTATTTTATCTGTGACACTCAAACTACCGGTAATAGATCCAAACACATGAAAACCTCAATCAATGACCAAGGCCTCATCCACAAATCATTTTTTCCTTGTATACGAGAGAAAAACAGCATTTTCCTCTTTTCCCAAGGAGTGTTTGGTGAGTTGGTACAAACTCAAAGATGCTTTTTTTTTTTTTTTTGGGGGGGGGCTATTTTGCACCTTTTTATCCTTTCAATATACTCCATTGTTTCCAGCTGAACGCTGTTCTTGTCCGTCTCCGGCGGTCCTACAGACAGTGAGGGCAGGCACACTCGCCGTTTCATTGCAAAAGGTCATTTCAGAACCCTAAATTTTGGATCTGTGAGTTTCCCAATATTCAAACCCCCATTAATTGGTCAAGTTGGGATTAACAACGCTTCATCTTGCAGCACCGGTCCACAGGTTTCACCATCGATAACAGCTTGTATGGGTGACAGTGTGATCACCAGAAGGTCCCCAATATAGGAAAATCCATTGGTGAAGTACCTTGTGGGTCTCAGTGCAACGCCATTCACATGCACTACGCTGTTACGTAGCAGCAGCATAGAGCGATCTTTCCCCGCTTGATATGTGTGACATCTAAAGTTGCCATGTTATTCCACATTAAGTTGGATGACAACTTCTATGGTATACAGCACGTAACAGCGGGCATCATAGTTGTCAGCATGAATTAGGCTATTGGAAGACCTGACTAAGGCTTTATTCAGACATCAGTATTTTCACGTGCGCAAAAAAGTGTTTTTCACATATGGATAACTAAATATATAACAGATCTTCTATCCTTTGCATTGTTAAATACAAACGTCACATTGATGGGACAGAGATATGAGTCGCTCGTACAGTACCAGGGCTTGTGGGGTACTCGGCACCGAGCCCGTTCACTTCAATGGAGAATAGGTCACAGGTAGCACAGCTCGGTCCGTTGCCCTGGGCGCTCATACAAAGGGGGATATTTACAGGGGATTTAGTAATTGTTTGTGACGCCACCTGGGGTGCGCTCTGGAACGCATCACTAAAAGATCATGTCCTGCTACCTGTGTCTGGGTAGCCACAGTCCTTGTTTCAATTTTGCGACTTGCTTGAGGCCTTACAGGTGCCTCTTCTAAATACAAATTTGGCTCCATGGGGGTCGCACTAGCCTGCTGCGTTGCAGAGTAGGATTCAGGTGTGCGCAGTGATGCAGGACAGGATGCAGGTGCGCGCAATGGCTCAGCTGGAGACGCACAAGGCTGTCGCGTTTAGAATAGGATGCAGAATAAGATGCAGGTGCGCGGCCGGTTGCTGATGGGGCTGTGACTTGGGACGCTGAGACACGGGGTACATTTCCAGCTTCAGGGACGGGGTCGCTGACTAGGGAGACATTCAGGGCATACCACCCCTTAAGACCCCAGTGTCGCATGTAGGTGACAATATCCCCTATCATGAGATCCCTTCCCGGGTGTCCCTCTGGCAAATGAGACTCCACATCCCTGCGGTTGACGAATACCTCCTGGTACAGGCCTGGTTCGTGGATGAACCCCCAGCCTCCCAGGAGTTTAAAGTCTCTAATGGCCCCCTGGCGCCGCGGTTCCCGGAGCGTACCTTTGTCTCTCCTGACGTTCTCCTTGTCAGCGAGATCCTTTTCCCGGTTCCTCTGGCGGAGCTGCTGCGCCTCTCGCTGCTCCTGCTGCCGCCGCTGCTCCTGTTCACGGCGTCGCCACTCGTTCTCCTTCTGGGCGGCGTATTCCACGTCGTACAGGTACTCCATCTCCTCCCAGTCGATCTCCATCACGGACGGCTGGGTCTCCTCCGTCGTCGTCCCTACCGGGGGACTGCATTCCGCTGCGGCCTCTGGTTCCAGGCCGGGCTGGCATTCCGGTGCTGGCAGGGCCTCCTCAGCCTCCTTCCCTCCCGCCGCGTCCTCGGCGGAGTCAGGATCAGCTCTTTCAGGGCCGGCCTCCGGTTCTTCATCAGCCGCCGGGTCCAGTGGTGGCGCGGGTGGCAGCTGCGCTTCTGGAGGGGAGAGCGTTGCGTCCCACAGCAGCCGCTGTTTCAGGGCACGTCAGCTTTTCTCCATCGCCTCCATTTCAGCGCGGTGTCGGGCCATGTCCCTCAGCACCGCATCCACCTCCTCCACTTTTTGAGTTCTTTGGTCGTTCTCCCGACCTGGGGACGGTTCAGGCACAGGCAGCAGCTCTTCAGGGGAACGGGGTCTGCGCACCGCCATTCCTCCACACAGCGTCTCCTGTCCTTCCGCCATCTCACTCCAGGCCAGACTGTGCTTCCCATCTGGAACAACCTGGTCTTTTCCGTGGAGGCGGGACTTTCGCTTTCTCTTCTTAGCATAGAGGATGAAGAGGAGGCGGATCTCCCTTGCAGTGGGGCAGGCTCTCACATTGTAATAGCACTTAGACAGGGCGCCCATAGCTTTCGCGCCACGGGGGGGGGGTACGCCCACGAAGGCACGCCCACCTTCTTCACCAGCGCTTCAGGGCGCGAATATGGCGGCAAAATGGCGCCAAAAATCAAACAACAGCAACACAGTCTTTTTGCTCAAAACAGTCCAATTCTAGGCACACAGGACTCACATTTAGTAAGCTTCGTATCCTGTTCGTGACGCCAAAGATGAGTCGCTCGTACAGTACCAGGGCTTGTGGGGTACTCGGCACCGAGCCCGTTCACTTCAATGGGGAATAGGTCACAGGTAGCACAGCTCAGTCCGTTGCCCTGGGCGCTCATACAAAGGGGGATATTTACAGGGGATTTAGTAATTGTTTGTGACGCCACCTGTGGTTTCTGATCAGGGTGACCAGCGCTGCAGGGTGAATCCTCAGAGGGGTTGTTACTGGGCAGCAAGATGTTAAGTCTTCCACAGGTAAGACTGGTCCCTCTAGGTATATGGCGGTGCAGGGTGCAGGCAATAAGGCAGACACACACAAGTCAGTCTCTTTCCATACCTTTACTGGTGGTATTTGCAGGTATGTCCCGGGAAGCTGCTCAGGGTGGAGGATGCACATCCAGTAATCACTGAGTAGGTTTAAGGCCTCCTTTCTTCTTGATGTGTGTGAGTTTCTAACCTGCATGAAGCCAAGTTTAACTCCGTGTAAAACAGCTACGCCCGGCCAACATTGTGGTGGAGCCTTCTTTTGGACAGAACTAAGTCTATGTGGCTGATCAGGCCTGACTCCTGTTCTTCCTGACCCCGGTTACGTATCAGCACTGAAGGGCTCCCTCTTTGACCTGAAGTCCAGCAGGGTCCCCGGTTTCTCCCACTAGCCGTGAAGGAACTAGCAAGCTCGGACCCGGTGTCCGGTTGTGCAGAGTGGAGGCAGCTACCGTTGCTATACCACCTCGGTCACTCTTTCCCTTTTTGTCACCACTCGCCCGTCGCCCTACTCTCACCCTTAACATAAGCACGGGTAGCAGTAGGCGTAGTCGTCAGCTTTCTTCCTTCCACAGCTCACTGACCGTTTCTCAGTTGGCTCGTTGTTATAATAACTGTAGTCCCTTCCTTCTTTTCCTTCATAGACTCTGTCCAGAGCAGCTCTCAGGACCTTCCGTCAGACTGAATTCACGCTCGCTCCGAGAGTCACTTTCCACGTTTATAGGGAACTAACAGTCAGCCTGTTCTGAGGTAACAGCTTGCAATCTTTCCTCCTCTGTCTCATCTGACAGGAATCACCGTCCGTCTGACTAGAATGACTCACTCCTGAATCACCCAAGACTCAAGTCTGGAATCTCGAGAAGACTGGACTACTGCTAACGTCTCCCACACCCTTATATATTCTAAGGCTCCCTCTGGTGGCAATACAGGGAAGTGTGGGTGTGAATGAATATCAGGTATTTGTGCATTACCTTTCTGTGCATCCTCCAGGGAACATGTGTAACCAAGCTCAGCTGGGCCACACAGATACGTGCGCTGTCCGTGTTTTTCACAGACCCACAGACTTATCTTGGCACTTTCCATCCGTGCTGCCTTAAAAACATGGGCAAGTGAACAGCCCCATAGAATGTAATGGTTTGTGTTCTATCCATGAAATACACGGACGTCTGAGCGAGGGTAAATTGGGACTGATTTTTCCACGTACAAGAAAAACAGACCAATTATTCTGATCAGAGCTTGGTCCGAGTGTCATCCAATTTTACGTACGTGGTGAAATTAAAAAAAAAAAATCTCCACCTTCTCTTTTCTGGCATTAGTGCGGTCCAATTTTTTCACGGACCCGTTGAATTACATTACCAATTTTGATCCAACTCTTTGATCAAAATCGGACATGTCTCAGTGAAAAATCATGGACATGTAAATGACCCATAGACGATCACAGGTGCGAGTGCCGGCTGTGGAAATCACGGACATGTAAATGACCCCACAGACGATCACAGGTGCGAGTGTCAGCTGTGGAAATCACGGACATGTAAATGACCCCACAGACGATCACAGGTGCGAGTGCCAACTGTGGAAATCACGGACATGTAAATGACCCCACAGACGATCACAGGTGCGAGTGCCAACTGTGGAAATCACGGACATGTAAATGACCCCATAGACGATCACAGGTGCGAGTGCCGGCTGTGAAAATCACGGACATGTAAATGACCCCATAGACGATCACAGGTACGAGTGCCGGCTGTGGAAATCACGGACATGTAAATGACCCCATAGACGATCACAGGTGCGAGTGCCGGCTGTGGAAATCATGGACATGTAAATGACCCATAGACGATCACAGGTACGAGTGCCGGCTGTGGAAATCACGGACATGTAAATGACCCCATAGACGATCACAGGTGACGAGTGCCGGCTGTGGAAATCATGGACATGTAAATGACCCCATAGACGATCACAGGTACGAGTGTCGGCTGTGGAAATCACAGGGCATGTAAATGACCCCATAGACGATCACAGGTGCGAGTGCCGGCTGTGGAAATCACAGACATGTAAATGAGCCCATAGACGATCACAGGTACGAGTGGCGGCTGTGAAAATCACGGACATGTAAATGAGCCCATAGACGATCACAGGTACGAGTGCGGCTGTGAAAATCACGGACATGTAAATGACGCCCAAGACGATCACAGGTACGAGTGCCGGCTGTGAAATCACGGACATGTAAATGACCCCATAGACGATCACAGGTGCGAGTGCCGGCTGTGGAAATCATGGACATGTAAATGACCCCATAGACGATCATAGGTCGAGTGCCTGGGTGTGGAAATCACGGACATGTAAATGACCCATAGACGATCACAGGTACGAGTGCCTGCTGTGAAAATCACGGACATGTAAATGACCCCACAGACGATCACAGGTACGAGTGCCGGCTGTGAAAATCAAGGACATGTAAATGACCCCACGACGATCACAGGTACGAGTGCGGCTGTGAAAATCAAGGACATGTAAATGACCCCACAGACGATCACAGGTACGAGTGTCGGCTGTGAAAATCACGGACATGTAAATGACCCCATAGGCGATCACAGGTGCGAGTGCCGGCTGTGAAAATCACGGACATGTAAATGACCCCATAGACGATCACAGGTACGAGTGGCGGCTGTGGAAATCACGGACATGTAAATGAGCCCATAGACGATCACAGGTACGAGTGGCGGCTGTGGAAATCACGGACATGTAAATGAGCCCATAGACGATCACAGGTACGAGTGCTGGCTGTGAAAATCACGGACATGTAAATGACCCCATAGACGATCACAGGTACGAGTGCCGGCTGTGGAAATCATGGACATGTAAATGACCCCATAGACGATCACAGGTACGAGTGCTGGCTGTGGAAATCATGGACATGTAAATGAGCCCATAGACGATCACAGGTACGAGTGCTGGCTGTGGAAATCACGGACATGTAAATGACCCCATAGACGATCACAGGTACGAGTGCCGGCTGTGGAAATCATGGACATGTAAATGACCCCATAGACAATCACAGGTACGAGTGGCGGCTGTGAAAATCAAGGACATGTAAATGAGCCCATAGACGATCACAGGTACGAGTGGCGGCTGTGGAAATCATGGACATGTAAATGACCCATAGACGATCACAGGTACGAGTGCTGGCTGTGAAAATCATGGACATGTAAATGAGCCCATAGACGATCACAGGTACGAGTGCTGGCTGTGGAAATCACGGACATGTAAATGACCCCATAGACGATCACAGGTACGAGTGGCGGCTGTGGAAATCATGGACATGTAAATGACCCCATAGACGATCACAGGTACGAGTGCTGGCTGTGAAAATCATGGACATGTAAATGAGCCCATAGACGATCACAGGTACGAGTGCTGGCTGTGGAAATCACGGACATGTAAATGACCCTATAGACGATCACAGGTGCGAGTGCCGGCTGTGGAAATCACGGACATGTAAATGACCCTATAGACGATCACAGGTACGAGTGCTGGCTGTGGAAATCATGGACATGTAAATGAGCCCATAGACGATCACAGGTACGAGTGCTGGCTGTGGAAATCACAGACATGTAAATGACCCTATAGACGATCACAGGTGCGAGTGCCGGCTGTGGAAATCACGGACATGTAAATGACCCTATAGACGATCACAGGTGCGAGTGCTGGCTGTGGAAATCACGGACATGTAAATGACCCCATAGACGATCACAGGTACGAGTGCCGGCTGTGAAAATCACGGACATGTAAATGACCCCATAGACGATCACAGGTACGAGTGCCGGCTGTGAAAATCACGGACATGTAAATGACCCCATAGACGATCACAGGTACGAGTGCCGGCTGTGAAAATCACGGACATGTAAATGACCCCATAGACGATCACAGGTGCGAGTGCTGGCTGTGGAATATCACGGACATGTTAAATGACCCCATAGACGATCACAGGTACGAGTGTCGGCTGTGAAAATCACGGACATGTAAATGACCCCATAGACGATCACAGGTACGAGTGCCGGCTGTGAAAATCACGGACATGTAAATGAGCCCATAGACGATCACAGGTACGAGTGCCTGCTGTGAAAATCACGGACATGTAAATGACCCCATAGACGATCACAGGTACGAGTGCCGGCTGTGAAAATCACGGACAGCATTCGTTTGCAAAAATCACACGTCTTAATGAGCCCATACTCAGACTACTGACTTTTACGTATTTGTACTGTACGTGTTTTTATAGTCTATGAGCTGGTTCACATGTCCAGGGCTGACGTTAGGGTGGAGAAAATTGGGCAATTGCCCAGTGCCCCCCACTCCTGCAGGGGCCCCCCATCCAGTGGCAGACCACATGGCCACTATAGGCCCCATGTGACCCTGTGCCAGTGGCGGCTCCAGGCACCCCCGCCCGGCATTGCACATTCAACTGTATCGACATCAAGTGGTCAGCGTGAAATCAAGGAGACATGATCAACTTTCATCTGAATCATGGATCAAATTCGCCAGAGCAAGTCTTTGGGTCTGCAAAAAAAATGCAAAAAAATCAGACCACACTGAGACGCCCTCCATGGGCTATCCGATTTTTATATTTGATTACTTATGAAACGTGGACTGTTTTTTGCGTACGAGAAAAATTTCATATTTGGGGCCGGGCTCTTTAAATATTACGGTGTTCTATTATGTTTACTGTGATTGGCTATGTGCATAGGTCGATGACACGAGTGATCTCTGCCGTGTTTGCCTTTTGCACATTTTATGTTTTGCTCCCTATCGGTAATGATCCAGCTTCACCTTGGTGTCGGCTGCTACCTGCACCGCTGCGCGGGATGGGGAAGTAACACGCGAGGAGAGATTTATTAGGAAAGTTTACAGACACAGCCGCTGCCTAAATCATGGTTTCTACTCTATAGCCTCCAGCTTTTCTGTTCTGGTTCTTATTTTGTGCTATAATTTATACAGCAGGAATCAAGCGATGAGCTGCACAACCGCTAATTACCCCGCTCAGCACATCCAGGGTAATCCACGCATGTGCGCTGACAGCAAACAGGGAATTCAGATGTTTTCAGATTCAAACTGGAATAAAAAGAAATTAGATTATTTTTCCCCTATAATTCTGTACATCAAATACACCGCGCTCCAAATTATTAGGCAAATGCCATTTTTCTCAGATTTTCCTAAATGGTCAATGCAAGTGATTCAGTATAATGTTCAAGTCATTGACCGTTAGAGGATAAATCACATTTTAGGCCGGCGTCACACTTGCGAGTGTGATGCGAGTAAGTCGCACGACTTTCTCGCATCAACACCCGGCACGGCCGCCCGCTCTCGGACCCGAGTGTGCGGCTGCATGTATTTCTATGCAGGCGCACACTCGGGTCCGAGAGCGGGCGGCCGTGCCAGGTGTTGATGCGAGAAAGTCGTGCGACTTACTCGCATGACACTCGCAAGTGTGATGCCGGCCTTACTGGACAAACCTCACAATAATAACAGGATTTACAAAAAAAAAAATCAAAATGCACAAATTATTATACACAACACAATTTCCAAACATTTTATAGGTTGTAAAGAACTGAAAATGGTCATTTGTTGCATTTGTAGCATTATGAGGTCATATTTACTGAATCAGAAACTTTTTCAATCAAAAACATCTTAAAGGGAACCTGTCATGTAAAATAACGCTATTAACTTGCACTGACCGACAGCCGGCTCTAATGCTGATCCTGCTGTCAGTCAGTGCTGGTGGTGCGGTTACAGCCTGCTCTAATGCTGATATGCTGATACTGCTGTTAGTCAGTGCCGGGGGTGTGGTTACAGCCGTCTCTAATGCTGATCCTGCTGTCAGTAAATGCCGGGGGTGCGGTTACAGCAGGCTCTAATGCTGATCCTGCTGTCAGTCTGTGCCGGGGGTGCGGTTACAGCCGGCTCTAATGCTGATCCTGCTGTCAGTCAGTGCCGGGGGTGCGGTTACAGCCGACTCTAATGCTGATCCTGCTGTCAGTCAGTGCTGGGGGTGCGGTTACAGCCGGCTCTAATGCTGATCCTGCTGTCAGTCAGTGCCGGGGGTTCGGTTACAGCCGGGTCTAATGCTGATCCTGCTGTCAGTCAGTGCTGGGGGTGCGGTTACAGCCGGCTCTAATGATGATCCTGCTGTCAGTCAGTGCTGGGGGGTGTAGTTACAGCTGGCTCTAATGCTGATCCTGCTGTCAGTCAGTGCCAGGGGTGCAGTTACAGACGGCTCTAATGCTGATCCTGTCGTCAGTCAGTGCCGGGGGTGTGGTTACAGCCGGCTCTAATGCTGATCCTGCTGTCAGTCAGTGCCGGGGGTGCAGTTACAGCCAGCTCTAATGCTGATCCTGCTGTCAGTCAGTGCCGGGAGTGTGGTTACAGCCGGCTCTAATGCTGATCCTGCTGTTAATCAGTGCCGGGGGTGCGGTTACAGCCGGCTCTAATGCTGATCCTGCTGTCAGTCAGTGCCGGGAGTGCAGTTACAGCCGGCTCTAATGTTGATCCTGCTGTCAGTCAGTGCCGGGGTTGCAGTTACAGCCGGCGCTCTCAATGTACTTGATAATTACAAGCAGTGTCAGACTGGGGTGCCAAGGGCCCACCAGTAACCACCTCCAGGGCCCCACTTTTCAGTTACATGCAAATGTGACATTATTCTCAATCACAAAGTTATATAACAATGAACTGGGTAGATTGTTAAATTAACAAGATGCCGCCTTTGTCTGTACATAGTGATTCTAGAATATTGTGCCAAGTACTGCTCATATAAGAGGGTGGTGGTCCAGTCTTGCACAGTGGCCCACCGGAGGATTCTCATGTTCTCCGGTGGGCTAGTCCAAGCCTGATTACAAAGATGGTGGCGCACCCTAATTGTGGGTCTACGGGAACTTCAGCAGATGACCGCGCTGTTACTGGAAATAACTCACTAAGATCAACACTGATATTACCGCCATATGGTGACAATATAGTGGTAGAACATACAAGTGATCACAGTACAGTTATACATTGAGTCACATTATGGAGTTGTTCACTTTTCCCATCTGGCCCAGACCGACATGACAACTTCTCCAGCCAGGACTCAGCTGCAGAGATTACAACAAAGACTCATCTGACTTCTCACATTTCCAGCACCGTCCACATCTATCCCCAACCTGCACAATCTACTCATCCCAATACTGAGCCGCTGCTGCCATATGTGACCCGATTACTGCACCTGCCGTGTGGCACAATAACAGGGCTCCTCTCACTGCCCCACATAATAATGGATCCCCTGACCTGACCTCCCTGCCTCATAGCCATATATGACACTGTATGTTTGTGCCAGGGCAGTGTGGTAGGTATAAGGCCTCTGTTCGCTGCGGGGATTCGCTGGTTTCAGACAGGAGAATGGATGAGTTATACGTACTCCTGGACAGTGGGTGCAGCTCGCTCTCCATACACTTGTATGGAACGAGGCCGTGGGCACTGGCCGGGGGGTTTGTATAACTCACACATACCCCCTGTTCCAGGGTCTAAAACCAGCAAATCCCCGCAGGGCATAGTGCGTGCGATGGGGAGATTCATAAGTCTGCAGTCATACAGAGTGGCTGCAGACTTATCAGTTTTGACCGGACAACCCCTTTAGGGATTTTTGGTCATTTCCTGAGCACTTTTTTACTTTGTTTTATCAGCATTCTTTGTGTTTTTTTTACTTGTGCTTTCTGGACATTTTTTTTTGGCAAAGCAAAAACTGCTGCCAAAATGCTCAAAAATAGAACCGGGCGTCTTTTCAGCTTCTCCACTAACTTACTGTATATGGTAACGTTTTGGGTGAAAACGACAGAAGAGTGGCCACTTCTTGTAACCTCCTGGGATCCTTGAAAGCCTGAAGATGTGCACAGCGAGTCATCTCTACACAGAAATGAGCGGGAACGTTCCTTTGTTTGTGCTTTTTCCACCATATTTATTACCACAGTCGCCTTGGAAAGAGATGTAGTGTGAACATGCTCAAAAGGTGCTTGTGTGCCAGGCAATGCCAGGGGGCACTGCCAAGACCCCTTGCCCTGTCCAGGCTATGTGACAGAAGACTGGTGCAGAAAATTTATTTTTTGTCACCCCGGATGATCGAAGCCTGGCTCTGCAGGGGCTCAGGTTTTGGCTCTGGCTTTGCAGGGGGGCTAGGGCTTTGGCTTCGGTTCTGAGGATGGGCTCAGGTTTTGGCTCCGGCTCCACAGGGGGCTCTGATGTTGGCTCCAACTCTGCAGGGGGCTTGGGAATTGGCTCATGCTCTGCAGGGGGCTCGGGCTTTGGCTCTGTGGGGGAGTCGTGTTTTAGCTCAGTTCTGCTAGGGGCTCAAGTTTTGGCTCAAGGGGAGGGTTCGGATGTTGGCTCTGGCTCTGCAGAGGGCTCGGGTTTTTGCCCCCTGCTTTGCGGGGGGGGGCCCGGATTTTGGCTCTGACTCTGAGGGAGCTCAGGTTTTGGTTCCTATTCCATAGGGGGCTTGGGTATTGGCTCTGCGGGGGCTCAGGTTTTGGATCTGCGGGGGGTTTGAGTGTTGGCTCCGGCTCCATAGGGTGCTCGGGTGTTGGCTCCTGCTCTGCAGGGGGCTTGGGTTTTGGCTCCAGCTCCGCAGGGGCTCGGGTGTTGGTTCCGGCTCTACTGTGGCTCGGGTTTTGGCTCCAGCTCCAAAGGGGCCTCGGGTGTTGGTTCCGGCTCTGCTAGGGCTCGGGTGTTGGCTCTGGCTTCGCGGGGACTCAGGTTTTGGCTCCGGCTCTGAGGGGGGCTCGGATGTTGGCTCCGGCTCTGAGGGGGGCTCGGATGTTGGCTCCTGCTCTGCAGGGGGCTTGGGTTTTGGCTCCAGCTCCGCAGGGGCTCGGGTGTTGGTTCCGGCTTTACTGGGGCTCAGGTTTTGGCTCCAGCTCTGCAGGGGCTCGGGTGTTGGTTCCGGCTCTGCTGGGGCTCGGGTGTTGGCTCCGGCTCCGCGTGGGCTCAGGTTTTGGCTCCGGCTCTGAGGGGGGCTCGGATGTTGGCTCCGCCTTGCAAGGGACTCAGGTTTTGGAAGTTTCTGTGAGAGGTGCTCACCGTGTGATACGTATTGGCCACATATCGAAGCGGAGCAGACACTCCCAATATTAGAAGTAGGAGATAGGGATAGGGAGATAGTGCAGAGCCGCCATCATGGCCACTATCGTCCAATACTACTGTCTTCAGGAATAACACTTAGAATAATCAGCTCTATGACCCCTCAATGACCCCCAATACGTCTTTTTACTGACCTGAGATATGAGAGAATAGCGCCCCATACAGGTGACAATCCAGCACCTGTCGGCTGTACACTATAGCTGACAACTTGCTGCATCACCCACGATCAGTGTTGTCGTCGTCCATATCTGTTTAACCCCTTAGATGCTGCTGTCAATAGTGACTACATCATGTAAATGGGTAACAGAGTGTGGGGGCTTCTCCCTCTTTATCCCCACCGGCCCCCCGAGATCATGATTGTGTGGTCCTGATGTTTGCGATGGCATTTCACTGCCAAATATCGGCCTTAGAGCCTCCGGCTACAGCGGCCTGTTCAGAAGTCAGCGACATTTAGGTGGTAAACGTACACTTTTCATTCCTATCAGCCACTTTGTATTAATTCCTGATAATCACCTGACAGCAGTTTTCAGTATGTCGGAGGTGCTGTTTTTGTAATGGTGTCACTTTTGGGGGTTTCCCAATATATAGGACCCCTAAAGTCACTTCAAACCTAGATAGGTCCCTAAAAAATAAATTTTGTAAATTTCCATGAAAAAATGAAAAATCGCTGCTACATTATTAAACCTCCTAAAATGCCAACAAAATAAAAGAACGTTACATATGGAGCTGATGTGAAGCGACATGGGGGATGTGATTCATTAATGTTTTGCTGTGGGATGACCATCTGGATTAAAGCAATAATCAATGTCTGAAAATTGCATTATTTTTTACATTTTTGTCAAATTTCTGATATTTTTTATAAACACAAAACATATCGCCCTAAATTTACCATTATAATAAAGTATAATGTGTCACGAAAAAACAATCTCCAAAGCACTGGGACGTGATAAAGCGCTTCAGAGTTATTACCACATAAAGTGACGCTGGTCAGAGTTCAAAAATGTGGCCCTGTCACAAAGGGGTTAATAATAAGGCCAGGTGACTCCATGAACTACAAGTCCCAGAGTTCCCGGCCAGTCACAAAGCTTCTCCTGACACCTGTTGTATGAGCGCAGGATGCTCCGTTATGAGGCTTTCCTCCTGAGCGAGCAGAAGGGATGCTGGGACTTGTAGGTCTGCAGGACAGGTGCGCGGCACCGAGGTCACGTGCCAGGTGCTGCCCGGTCTCCTGCCAATCATCTCCCTGTGGCACGGTGGAGGGGGGGCAGGAGTGTCCGGCCGGAAGTGATGTCACCGTTCACCTGCTGCTGGCTGGGCAGAGCCGGGAGGCAGCGCTGAGAGAGCGGAGGAGACGGCGCTGCGCACGGCGGTCCTGCAGCTCTCACCTCACCACGGACCAGTGACTGCCGGGACCGGATATTACCGCCGGGCTCACCTTGTGGACTAGGCGGCGGGATGGCGCTACTTGAGCGGCTGCTTCTTATCTGCCTGAGCTGCGGTAAGTGCCCGCCGGCTCCATCCTGTGTCCTCACATCGGGCGCCGCTCACAGACTGTTATCTGTTCCAGTCTGCGACTTTTTCCCCTTTAAACTGTCGCGCAGCTCGTGCGGACAGTCCTGAGATCGGCGCAGGTCGGAGCTGTGCGCTACTGTGCGCCGTGCGGGACAAGTGTCGCCGATCTGTGACCGATAAACCAAGTCCCCGGATGGCAGATTGTGCGATGAACTTGGCGCAGCCGCCTGCAACTGTTCTCCGGGGCTTTCTGGTTCCAGCTACAGAACAATAGATCTCCATTTACCTTTACATTGGGGACATTGTGTCTGTCGGGCACAGATAGAGGAAATGTGCTGTAGGGTCATCGTCAGATTATATGGAAATGTGCTGTAGGGTCATCGTCAGATTATATGGAAATGTGCTGTAGGGTCATCGTCAGATTATATGGAAATGTGCTGTAGGGTCATCGTCAGATTATATGGAAATGTGCTGTAGGGTCATCGTCAGATTATATGGAAATGTGCTGTAGGGTCATCGTCAGATTATATGGAAATGTGCTGTAGGGTCATCGTCAGATTATATGGAAATGTGCTGTAGGGTCATCGTCAGATTATATGGAAATGTGCTGTAGGGTCATCGTCAGATTATATGGAAATGTGCTGTAGGGTCATCGTCAGATTATATGGAAATGTGCTGTAGGGTCATCGTCAGATTATATGGAAATGTGCTGTAGGGTCATCGTCAGATTATATGGAAATGTGCTGTAGGGTCATCGTCAGATTATATGGAAATGTGCTGTAGGGTCATCGTCAGATTATATGGAAATGTGCTGTAGGGTCATCGTCAGATTATATGGAAATGTGCTGTAGGGTCATCGTCAGATTATATGGAAATGTGCTGTAGGGTCATCGTCAGATTATATGGAAATGTGCTGTAGGGTCATCGTCAGATTATATGGAAATGTGCTGTAGGGTCATCATAGGAATATGGAAAAGTCTGTAGGGTCACCATGAGTTTATGCAAATTGCGTAAGGTCCCATCGATTAGGGGGGAAAAGGCTGTAGGGTCATCGTCGATTTTATGGAAATGTGCGGGAGGGGATGTCTATTTATGGAAAATGCTGTGGGCACGCAGATTATATGGGGAAAAGTGTGTGGGGGCACCAGTTTTTTGGAAATGTGCTGTAGGGTCCCGAAAATTATTGGAAATTGCTGTAGGGTAAAGTAGATTATATGGAAAATTTGGGGGGGGTCTCGTCAGGTAGGGGAAACGGGACTCCCGGGTCCCCTCAGATATGGGGAAACGGGTGCTTTTTGCGGGTCCCGTCAATATAGGGGAAATGGCTGCTCGGTCATCATCTGGTGGCTGTTCTTCCCCACCCATTATTGCATTTTGTAATTGGGGGAGCGGCCGGGTGTGGGTCGGTCCTTTTTTGTATTAAAAGGCCCGAAAAATATTCTAATTTTGGGGGACAGTAGTTTTAGGGAGGATGTATGTAAATGTTTTCATAAGAATTTGTGAAAATTGGAAAATCCTTAAATTCTGTTCTGACCCATTGAGGATCGGTCTTGGGTTCGATGAACCTGTGCGACTTTTGACTTTTCGTAGGACGGTGCTTGGGGGAAATTGAGGGTTGGAGGTTGGCTTATGATGGTTTTGTGGGGGAAGTGGGGGCTGCGGTCTGGTTTTTGGGGGGGGGCGGGGGGGCGCGGTGCTGGTTTGGGGGGGGGGAGGCGGGGGGTGCGGTGCTG
>JARQOD010000002.1:610075703-610171297 GCA_033576555.1 Oophaga sylvatica
TTTGTCTAATTTCCTAGCTTTTACTAATCACTTCTCTTTAGTGTCTGTTTTTCAGACTTTTCCGTTAAGTTTGTAACTGATCCCTTTTTTTTTCTAGACGTGTCTAAGTCAATCTAGCGTTCTAGACGTGTCCAATGCTTAAAAAAAGGGGAAAAAAAATCCAGTTGCTGTTTTTTGGGGGATTTTTTTGGCCATTGCGATGACTTTTTTGCTCTGAAAAGGAGGCAAATAGAAGATATTTTATTGCACTTCTTGTTCCCATTCAGATTGAGGTCTTGTACTGCACCATTTTTATTTAATGTTTTATGATCCTAGTACTGGAAGAAGTGTTGTATAGAAAGATGTCCCTTACTTTATTCATTGTTGCTTCCTTTAGATGTTACCGGAGGTGTTCTCCAAATAAAAAATGCTTCTCAGGAGTATAGCGGAACATACAGATGCACATCCAAAAACAGGGTTGGCTCGGACGAATGCCTCGTAATCCTGAAAGTTCTGCCACGTGAGTATTAAACTTTTTCTGTTGGCTTGTGATATCCTTATAATGTAGCTGTTTCTCATCCACCAGAATTAGGTGCTGGGATGGGACTTCATTCATTATTTCACTTTATGCCGACCAAATGTGTCTCCTCCTAGCAGGTTTGTCTCCCATATTAAGTGGATTTGCCTGAGGACCACCATATGTCGACATGAAATGCATCGATTCCTCCCCCCTATAGCGTGTGAATGGAGGATTACATGGGTGTGAGACACCAGGTGATAAATCGTACGTTTCATGGTCTGTCTGCTCTGCTTTGCCACCAGCTTCCAATACAGCAGGGATCATCGCCGGAGCCATCATCGGGACGTTGTTATTCCTGATTGTGTTAGGAGTTTTGATCTTTTTCTGCTGCAGAAAACAAAAGGAGAAAAAGTATGAGAAAGAAATCCAGCATGAAATCAGGTAACTGCGTGATGTGACCTGGGAGATCCCACAATCTGAGGTTAGCTATGGCGGTAACAAATCAGTTGTTTTTACCAGAAATCAAAGGACATGAATGAGGTCCCTGTGGGAGTTTATCCCAAGTTTGTCTACCTCTTTCGACTCTGTTCAGACATAGGTGCAGATTTGCTTCACTGTCCGTTAGTGATGAGCGAACGTGTCGAACAGCCGCAAGACACCCAGCCGTGGGAACTCGAACATATTTTTCAAGCACGCTGAAGACACTTGTTTAGCACACTAGCACGCCGGATAACACCTTCTCCGAGAACGTTCGCTCATCACTACCGTCCATATAACGCATTGCTTCTTCTTCAGGGAGAACTTCTCCATCCTGGCTAATAGAGAAGGGTACTGAACTTTTAATGGGGTATTTGCATAGGGTTTCTAAATCAGAAAACCCCTTTAACCTGTATCCTAAAGAATGAACGAGCTGCTAATGTAAAAATAAATTACAGCACGGTTTGTAATTTGGAAATAACTTGTCCTTACAGAGAAGACGTGGCGCCCCCCAAGAGTCGCACTTCAACAGCACGTAGCTACATAGGAAGCAACATAGGAAGCAACCACTCGTCGCTCGGTTCTTTGTCCCCATCAAATATGGATGGTTACTCCAAGGCTCGATACAACCACGTCCCCAGCGAAGAGATGGAAAAGCCACCAAGCCAATCACCAAACTACGTACCGCCCAAGGTAGCTGGTCCTAATCTTAGTAGAATGGGAGCCATCCCTGTCATGATCCCAGCACAAAGCAAGGATGGCTCGATAGTCTAAGTCTCTCGATCTCGTGAATAAGTGGTTGTCAGGGCGTCCCTCAGACTTTGTCGGTCGCGTTCCTTCCCCTACATTCCAGATGGACGCCTCTCGCTGGACTGTTGTGAAGAGACATGTCCGCTCTTCCTCTGCAGTCACAAGGCTGGTTCTGCACATCTGTTATTCACTTTTATATCACATGGAGTTAATGTCTTTATTTTATTATTTTTTTTTGCAGTTAGGAAATTCACTGAATCGAGTTCAGGTCTAATGAGGGTCGAGGGCTGAGAAGCCGGCCAGTTTTGTCCTAGATTTCTGATTTCTCTCTCGGGAGTTACCAGTCGAGTATTAGCATTTTTATGTATAGTGTGTATAATTTTGCCTTTGTAGTGTATGAAACACAATTTTTTTTTCTAGAAAAGCCTTTGTAGCATGAAATGTATCTGAGTCGATGGCAGGGACGATGTTTGTTGCGTTCTTATTTATTTTGCTTTGTTGCTGACACTTAGTAAGTGGTCAGTAAGGTCCTCTGTAGTGTCGTAAGATGTCATGTCATGAAACTTGTTCTTTCTGGGCCCTTCTTAGGCCGGCATCACACACGTGTCTCGTGGTCTGGCCTGAATTTGACCATCTATATGAGCCCAGGTCAGGAGACTACCAGTCCTTTCATCATGGTCTGTTCTCAGACTGAATGATGACAGTGTGAAACTGACCTTAGTTGGACATAATGTTTTTGGCTATTTAGGTCATTTCTGGTCTATTGTTCATCTAAATTGTATCAGGCATGTAGCCTGGTAATTTTGTATATGTTGATGGGTGAGGGGAAGCCCTGATGGCATTGGGTTGGAGACCACCAGTAATGTTGTACTGTTGATATGTTGTCGTTATTGGCCAAGTTCAGGCAGATTTTGTACAGTTTATCGATGGTGGTCTCTTCCTCCATTAGTGCCAGAGTCATGGTCTGTGAATGGACCATTTTCCTTGTGATTACATTTATTGGCCATTTGGCCCCCAGTTTTGCGTTCATTCTTCTAAATAGTGAAGGCTGGTTAGATCCCATTACACACCTAAACTTGTACATGGATATGTAAATAGTGCCGTCAGTCGGTGTTGTCCCACTACCACCACAGATCTTTTAGGAAGCTCCACTACAAATGTTTGGATAGGTGTATATATACCCAGTCATACGTCGGCTCCAGATCTGCTTCTTAAGATGGTGCCTTTATCATTATGACCCTTATGCAGGAATGTAACTCTTGACCACACTCGTGCCTACATCTGACTTTTCTTAAGGTGCTTTATATGAAGTGAAGGCATGGTCTTCAAGACGGAGCCCACCTCTCTGATTACTTGTCTCTATTATTTAAAGCCGTTTTCATGCCAAGAAATTAAAGTTAATGTCTGCACAAGGCAGTTTGTATAATAGGACCTTTAATTGGCCTCAAACCATTGCGTGATCTTGAGTATGATGACGGCTTGAGTTTATTTTCCTGCTCTTTTTGGCACAGTTCATCATTCATTTAATTTATAAAATCTCCTAACACAAGTTGTGGCGGCCATTCTAAGATTGTAGCATTTACAGTTAGGTGTGATGACCATCTGAGATTAGAAAACGGGTCTTTGTTTTTTGCGAGGAGTGGCACGATTTCTTAAAATTTGGCTATTTCTGACACAGAAGAGGTAATGTGGACATGACCCATAAACAAGAGTGGGATTGTTTTTTGCAAAGAGAAGACTTCTATAAAGGGGTGGTCCTCAACTGAAATAGCATAAGGTAAAATAATAAAAAAAAAAAATAAAAACAAAGTGCAGACCAATATACTTTTTTTTCCAAGCCCAGCTGCTCCTCTTTAACGCTGCCAGGGTAACCCCACTGGTCTCTGTCCTTCCTCTTCCAGCTGGGATGGACCAGTGGTCACGGACGACCATGATCACCAACATGTCACATGTCCATACCTGGAACAGGATACCCTTGTCTCTACAGCTTGTTTTGGCTCTACAGGAATGACTACTGCGACCAGTGATTAGCTGCAGCTAAGGAATGAGGAAGCACAGAGACTAGCGGCATACAAGGGGAAATGTGACGGATCAATAAGAGGAAGTGTTTTTACATTACTCAATGCTATATGGGTCATGAAAGAAATTTTTGGAAGTGGACCATTCCCTTAGTAGCACAATTACAGGCATGGTCTCTGTACCTTGCTCTGACATAGAGGGGAGTAGGTGTCCTCTGCCCCTGACATGGAAGGGCTAGATGGCTTCTGTCCCTGCCCCTGACATGGCCGGGGACTAGGTGGCCTCTCTTCCCCGCCCCTGTCGTGGCAAGGGACTAGGTGGCCTCTCTCCCCTGCCCCTGTCGTGGCAAGGGACTAGGTGGCCTCTCTCCCCTGCCCCTGTTGTGGCAAGGGACTAGGTGGCCTCTCTCCCCCGCCCATGTCGTGGCAAGGGACTAGCTGGCCTCTCTCCCCCGCCCCTGACATGGCAAGGGACTAGGTGGCCTCTGATGCCCGCCCCTGACATGGCAAGGGACTAGGTGGCCTCTGTCGCCCGCCCCTGACATGGCAAGGGACTAGGTGGCCTCTGTCGCCCGCCCCTGACATGGCAAGGGACTAGGTGGCCTCTGTCGCCCGCCCCTGACATGGCAAGGGACTAGGTGGCCTCTGTCGCCCGCCCCTGACATGGCAAGGGACTAGGTGGCCTCTGTCGCCCGCCCCTGACATGGCAAGGGACTAGGTGGCCTCTGTCGCCCGCCCCTGACATGGCAAGGGACTAGGTGGCCTCTGTCGCCCGCCCCTGACATGGCAAGGGACTAGGTAGCTTCTGTCGCCCGCCCCTGACATGGCAAGGGACTAGGTGGCCTCTGTCGCCCGCCCCTGACATGGCAAGGGACTAGGTGGCCTCTGTCGCCCGCCCCTGACATGGCAAGGGACTAGGTGGCCTCTGTCGCCCGCCCCTGACATGGCAAGGGACTAGGTGGCCTCTGTCGCCCGCCCCTGACATGGCAAGGGACTAGGTGGCCTCTGTCCTCCGCCCTGACATGCAAGGGACTAGGTGACTAGGTGGCCTGCCCCTGACATGGCAAGGGACTAGGTGGCCTCTGTCGCCCGCCCCTGACATGGCAAGGGACTAGGTGGCCTCTGTCCTCCGCCCCTGACATGGCAAGGGACTAGGTGGCCTGCCCTGACATGGCAAGGGACTAGGTGGCCTCTGTCGCCCGCCCCTGACATGGCAAGGGACTAGGTGGCCTCTGTCGCCCGCCCCTGACATGGCAAGGGACTAGGTGGCCTCTGTCCTCCGCCCCTGACATGGCAAGGGACTAGGTGACTAGGGCCTGCCCTGACATGGCAAGGACTAGGTGGGCTCTGTCGCCGCCCCTGACATGGCAAGGGACTAGGTGGCCTCTGTCCTCCGCCCCTGACATGGCAAGGGACTAGGTGGCCTGCCCCTGACATGGCAAGGGACTAGGTGACTAGGTGGCCTGCCCCTGACATGGCAAGGGACTAGGTGGCCTCTGTCGCCCGCCCCTGACATGGCAAGGGACTAGGTGGCCTCTGTCCTCCGCCCCTGACATGCAAGGACTAGGTGGCCTGCCCCTGACATGGCAAGGGACTAGGTGGCCTCTGTCGCCCGCCCCTGACATGGCAAGGGACTAGGTGGCCTCTGTCGCCCGCCCCTGACATGGCAAGGGACTAGGTGGCCTCTGTCCTCCGCCCTGACATGGCAAGGGACTAGGTGACTAGTGGCCTGCCCCTGACATGGCAAGGGACTAGGTGGCCTCTGTCGCCCGCCCCTGACATGGCAAGGGACTAGGTGGCCTCTGTCCTCCGCCCCTGACATGGCAAGGGACTAGTGGCCTGCCCCTGACATGGCAAGGACTAGTGGCCTCTGTCGCCCGCCCCTGACATGGCAAGGGACTAGTGGCCTGCCCTGACATGGCAAGGACTAGGTGGCCTCTGTCCTCCGCCCCTGACATGGCAAGGGACTAGGTGACTAGGTGGCCTGCCCCTGACATGGCAAGGGACTAGGTGGCCTCTGTCGCCCGCCCCTGACATGGCAAGGGACTAGGTGGCCTCTGTCCTCCGCCCCTGACATGGCAAGGACTAGTGGCCTGCCCTGACATGGCAAGGGACTAGGTGGCCTCTGTCGCCCGCCCCTGACATGGCAAGGGACTAGGTGGCCTGCCCCTGACATGGCAAGGACTAGTGGCCTCTGTCGCCCGCCCCTGACATGGCAAGGGACTAGGTGGCCGTCCTCCGCCCCTGACATGGCAAGGACTAGGTGACTAGGTGGCCTGTCCCGCCCTGACATGGCAAGTGACTAGTGGCCTCTGTCGCCCGCCCTGACATGGCAGGACTAGGTGGCCTCTGTCGCCCGCCCCTGACATGGCAAGGGACTAGGTGGCCTCTGTCGCCCGCCCTGACATGGCAAGGACTAGGGGGCCTCTGTCGCCCGCCCCTGACATGACAAGGGACTAGGTGGCCTCTGTCGCCCGCCCCTGACATGGCAAGGGACTAGGTGGCCTCTGTCGCCCGCCCCTGACATGGCAAGGGACTAGGTGGCCTCTGTCTCCGCCCTGACATGGCAAGGACTAGGTGCCTCTGTCGCCCGCCCCTGACATGGCAAGGGACTAGGTGGCCTCTGTCGCCCGCCCCTGACGTGGCAAGGGACTAGGTGGCCTCTGTCGCCGCCCCTGACATGCAAGGACTAGTGGCCTCTGTCGCCCGCCCTGACGTGGCAAGGGACTAGTGGCCTCTGTCGCCCGCCCTGACGTGCAAGGGACTAGTGGCCTCTGTCGCCCGCCCTGACGTGGCAAGGGACTAGGTGGCCTCTCTGTCTCCACCAAACAATTCCCATTGCCGTAGGATTTTAGGTTGCCCTCCCCTTTGAAGCCATACGTTGTCAGATCACTGGTTATCATACCTTCCACATAATGGCGCCACTATAAGTACCGGTCAGGTCCGCTGTACAATGAATTGATTCTGTAAATCCAGTCTGATGGGCTGTGCCAAACCTTGTCTGAAGTGTAATTGGGGTAAATGTTTCTGATTCCGCTGTTATTCAGTTCTAACAATTTTCTGTTACAAAATTTCTTTACTTGTAAATTTGTTCAGATATTTAAAAGAAAAATTTAAATGAAATTGAAACTTGTCTGATTTTTATCTTCAAGACCTGATCTCTAAATTTCGAAAGTAAAAGTGTAAATATGAAATGATCATATCGCGAGCAGCAGCTCTAATAATCAGATTATTGTTTCCGCCATGACGGCCGGGTCCCACATCGCAGCGGGGTCACAGATTCTTATTTATTTTTTTTTTTTACAGTGGGAAAACCTTGTATTTCTCTTCTTAGGGGGCTGTGTATCCCAGTTTTATCTTTAAAACAAAGTGGAAAATGTGACCCCCAATGCTGTTTGTGGACCTCTCCTTAAAGCGAATGTCCACCATTAAAAAGCAAATCATTGTCTGATACATAGTGCCAAATCCCCTGCACAGAAACAGTTTATGATAACTTTGCTTGTAGATGTGACGAGCCGGAGAGTAGTAACTTTCTGCATATTATTATTATATAGTTGGGTGTATTGCAGTAGCTTCCACGTCACCACTAGTATTTGCTCCAGGTTAACACAATTTTATCAATTGAAGGGCTGTTCCAGGACTTTCCTTATGATGGGTTAACAATATCCAATTAGATGTGGTTTTAGTCCCAGCACCTTCACCAATCAGCTGCTTGAAAAGGCTGTGTAGGGTGTACCAGAAATTAGGCGTCTGTGTGTTGTGGCACCGGACAGTACTGGTGCTCTAGTTTCAGTACCGTACATGGCCACTAGACAGTCCGCGGCACTGTCACTTCTGGCGCACCACAGCCTTTCAATCAGTTGATTGGTCGGATCCCAACTAATTTCATATTGGTAAATTATACGATTGCTGTGGATAGCTAGTGAATATTAAAGAACCTGTCTAAAGGGGGTTGTTCTTTGCAAAATTTTAAAATGGCAAACTCGTAATTAAGCATCATCACCTGCACTAACCCCCAGGGATCCAGGCCCCTCCGGTGGTCTGTGACAGGAAGTAATGACTCTTCGGTCACCTGACCACCGAGCCCTATGATTGGCTGCATCAGACAGGTGCCGTTTCAGGCTTCTGACTGCTGCAGCCAATCGCGGTTAGGGGACCGAAGTATGGTAGATCGTTGCTTCCTGTCCTGGCACAGACCGCCGGCACAGATAGTGCTGGGTCCATGGGGGTTAGAGCTGATGTGTGCCTTTACTATATGAACACCATCCATGTAAATGTTTAGAGGCCAGAAGACCCCTTTAAGGTTTAAGTCTGTGCAGGGATTTTGTAGCTCTGTATCAGAAACGTCGGCTCTGGCTCCTGTAAAGATGTTCGGGACAGAGTCTGCAGAAACAAAATAATGGCACAAGGTGGAGGTTCCCTTTAATGCCCGTTTCCAGTTCCTGACGATTCCGTCTCCTTTTTTTATACAGCTTTCCTAATGAATTTGAGTAACACCTTTGTGTTGCTTCTTATTTTCTTTTATGTACACTAAGGGCTTTCAAACGTGTAAAGTTTGTTTTTCTTTTTTCATAGTTTTTGTGAATTTATTGTACTTTTTAAAATAAAAATTGGTATAATCCGGATGTGTCTCTTCAGCATTGTCTATGATTTCACACTTTCTGGGGGTGGAGAACACTAACCAGGGTCTTCATTTCTGTCTTATGTTTCACCTCTCTATAAATCATGGTTCTTCCTGGGGGGTCTTATTGGTCGGCATGATTGGTACATGAGGCATGTAAGCCGTCGCACCAGTCATGTCCTACAAGGCTTCTGGTCTCAGTTGTGTCCCTGTCATGGAGGACGGTCGCTGCGGTGGAGGTGGCTCAGAAGGGAGTTTGATTTCTGATTTTTAGTAGAGTAGTTCTGACTGAAGGAGGGGTTGCATCATTTTTAAAATAATCATTTATTTTAGAGGCTGTCCACTACTTTTTATTGATGACCTGTCCTTAGAATAAGCCATCAATTTCTGATTCAGCACCCCACCTATCAGCTGTTATCGGTGGCGCCGGCCGGAAGTACTCACTTGCGGAGCTGGCCGTCTTCTGGTAGTGGCCGCGGCCGGGTACTGCACATCCGCCTCCTATTGATTTGAATAGGAGGTAGATGTGCGGTACTGAGCCTCTGCCACTACCAGAAGACGGCCAGCTCAGCAAGTGAGTACTTCCGTCTGGCTGACACCGATAACAGCTGATCGGTGGGGGTGTTGTGTGTCGGACCATGACTGATCAGACATTGTTGACCTATCCTTAGGATAAGTCATGAATGAAAAAGTAGTGGACAACCTCTTTAAATCTATCAACAAGCTATTCAGCAAATATGAAAGAAAAACTTTCTCTTACCTGAGAATTCCTCTTCTTTCTCCATCTATGAGCCCCTTCTCCGCCTCCTGTTTCCTAAACACGTTCACTCTGGGAGAAAATGGCTAAAATCCATCTTAAAATCAAAATGCGGGGTCTGTTCAGCGATCTATGGAAGTAGAGAGAAAAATGTGAGGAAGAGCCGAGTGAAAACACAGAAGTCCAGTGAAAGACAAATTGTTCTGCAGCTTTCTAGTAAGTGTTTTATCTCACGGAGCTGGAATTACGGCTAGACTGCTCTATACAGGTGTATAATGTCCGCCATGCAGCAGCTTCTGAACATTTGCTCCAAAAAAGCAGGTGTCTGGGGTGATGACATAGCAGCTGGTCTCCACCCACTAGCTCTGAGATAACTGACAATTAGAGATGGAGCCTGAAGAGGCAGAAATTGCAGAAGCCAAGCTATATAATAACCAGGAATAGTGTTATTCATGTACACATGTCTTATTCTGAAGCTGTATCTGAAATGATCAGTACATTTTAAGTGCCTATCCCCCAGCAATTGGCTGCAATCTGTAAACCTTGCAGCATGCGTTCAGTTCCCCTGCAGCGCCTCTAGTGGAAAGATTTAAGCATTACATGGATTACCTTGAATAGCCAGGCTTTCCTTTAAACCAGTTGAGGAACTAAATTTTGGCCTATTTGTTCTGCTGGAACTTATAACAATGACCTGTCCTAAGGATAAATCAATATCTGGAAACCCTTTAACTTGTAAATTGTCTTCCAGAATGCGAGTGCACAGCTCTCCGGCAAACCACAGCAATATGACATTGTATGTTTTAAACTGAACCGTTCAAAAATGGAGCATCCCTTTATCTGAACTAGTCCATTGGTTTAATCTTCTTACTTGAGCACCATTTTAAGTCAATGCTCCGTCTTTACAAGTGCGGGCACTTCCGTCATCATCCTTTTATAGTGATCATAAACGTCTTCTCTGGCATTGACGGATATTTAATGGGCCCCGTCCTGTGATGTGTCATCTCCCCTGCTATAAAGCCTCAGCTGTGGATGCGCTCCCCTCTGCACCAGTCAGGCCTCATTAATGGATTACTAGCACCATCATTTGTTTCCCAGCAATGAGGAAGATGTAACAATGAGGGGCCACATGAGAGACTGTGACCGTTGTGGAGGGCCGAACAAATAGGCCGAAAGAGTAATATCAATATATTACAATTAATATAATATAATTTCACATAATACTGAGCAGAATTAAGTACATACACTGCATGAGCCCCACACAGCCTCCCCATATACAGCATGAGCCCCACACAGCCTTCCTATATATACGACATGAGCCTCACACAGCCTCCCTATATACAGCATGAGCCCCGCACAGCCTCCCCGTATACAGCATGAGGCCCACACAGCCTCCCCGTATACAGCATGAGCCCCACACAGCCTCCCCATATACAGCTGGCGCCCCATACAGCCTCCGTATATACAGCATGAGCCCCACACTTCCTCTCCATACCCACCCAAACATCCTATACATACAGAAAACAAAAACACCACATACTCACCTCGGTCCTGTTCCTCGGTGCTCTGCGTCTGTTCCTGTCTCCGGTGCGCTGACTCTCCGCAGTACCCAGATGACACTATGAAATGACGTCGTTGCGCCAGCTATTTCCCACGCTGATTGGTGGAGGAAGTGGCCGGAGGCCCCTCCTCCATAAATGCAGTCAACGCAGATGGAGACAGAGGAGGCGGACATGGTGCGGCCCGCGGACCTCTGGTTTCCAGCCCCATGGATGTCTTGGTCCGCTGGCCGCACTTTGCCCAGGTCTGGTATAGAGTGTAAATGACAGAATCGGATAATGTAGAAATAATATTGTCAAAAAGACAGCAAATAACTGCAATACAAGGCTGAGCCCTTGTGCCAAGTAATGCTATATCGCATGCAAATACCAGGTAGTCCGCATATGTCAGTATAATAGCCACATAGTATATGCAAATAAAGCCCCGAGCCAGATAGGCAGACACTGTGATGTGGTTTCTCTTTGTGACAGACGTGAACAGAGCCTTATTGTACCTTACCAGGATCTGTGTGATACACCACAGTCTATCTGGTTTTTGCGAATGGCATATAAAGATGTGACTATCTTGTAGCTCCAGTTTATGCAATCAACCATCTGTGTATGGGGGCAAAAGCGATCGAGAATTTAGATTTCGTTGCCTTATTCTTTGGTTCTTCCAGGAATGAAGTCGCTGACAGGTGTCTGATAGTGTCTGACCCACTCTCCCCATAGAGAACACATATAGGCAGAGCCCAGTAACCATGCATGTGGTTATTGGCGATCTAAGGTGCATGGACACTTTAGAGGGGATCTTCAGAGCTTAAATGTCAGTGTGAGCAGCCTCTTCTAACCTTAGCACTCCTGGTATGTCCAGTATTAGATCAGATGGAAAAGTGAATAGCAGTGTGAGAACCCTCGTTTTTAGCCTGAACACCCCTGGCATCTCGAGTATTAGATCAGAGAGACAGGGTGGATAGCAGTGTGAGCAGCCTCTTCTTACCCCAGCACCCCTGGTATCTCCAGTATTAGGTCAGAGAGTCAGGGAGGATAGCAGTGTGAGCAGCCTCTTCTTACCTCAGCACTCCTGGCATCTCCATTAGATCAGAGAGACAAGGAGGATAGCAGTGTGAGCAGCCTCTTCTTACCTCAGCACTCCTGGCATCTCCATTAGATCAGAGAGACAAGGAGGATAGCAGTGTGAGCAGCCTCTTCTTACCTCAGCACTCCTGGCATCTCCATTAGATCAGAGAGACCAGGAGGACAGCAGTGTGAGCAGCCTCTTCTTACCTCAGCACTCCTGGCATCTCCATTAGATCAGAGAGACAGGGAGGATAGCAGTGTGAGCAGCCTCTTCTTACCTCAGCACTCCTGGCATCTCCATTAGATCAGAGAGACAGGGAGGATAGCAGTGGGAGCAGCCTCTTCTTACCCCAGCAATCCTGGTATCTCCAGTATTAGATCAGAGAGTCAGCGAGGATAGCAGTGTTAGCAGCCTCTTCTTACCCCAGCATTCCTGGTATCTCCAGTATTAGATCAGAGAGACAGGGAGGATAGCAGTGTGAGCAACCTCTTACCTCAGCATTCCTGGCATCTCCATTAGATCAGAGAGTCAGGGAGGATAGCAGTGGGAGCAGCCTCTTCTTACCCCAGCAATCCTGGTATCTCCAGTATTAGATCAGAGAGTCAGGGAGGATAGCAGTGTGAGCAACCTCTTACCTCAGCATTCCTGGCATCTCCATTAGATCAGAGAGTCAGGGAGGATAGCAGTGGGAGCAGCCTCTTCTTACCTCAACACTCCTGGCATCTCCATTAGATCAGAGAGACAAGGAGGATAGCAGTGTGAGCAGCCTCTTCTTACCTCAGCACTCCTGGCATCTCAATTAGATCAGAGAGACCGGGAGGATAGCAGTGTGAGCAGCCTCTTCTTACCTCAGCACTCCTGGCATCTCAATTAGATCAAAGAGACAGGGAGGATAGCAGTGTGAGCAGTTTCTTCTTACCTCAGCACTCCTGGCATCTCAATTAGATCAAAGAGACAGGGAGGATAGCAGTGTGAGCAGTTTCTTCTTACTTCAGCAACCCTGGTATCTCCATTAATTCAGATAGGATGGACAGCAGTGTGAGCATCCTCTTCTTATCTCAGTATGCCTGGTATCTCCGGTACTTAGATCAGAGAGACAGGGTGGATAGCAGTGCAAGCAGCCTATTCTTACCTCAGCACCCCTAGTATCTTCTGTGTTATGTCAGATAAACATGGTCCATTGAGTGTACATCCTCCTGCACACTCGGGATGGATGGGTGTGCAGCTTTGTACTTCACATGCTCATGTTCACCTATTTCCTGTTAGAAGCTATTTCCCAGTATAGTTATCCTTCATCTGCAGGATATATATTGGGATAACTTGCTATTCCCTGGGGTCTGACCAGTGGGACCCCAAGCGACAATGAAAACGTGTATGAAGCACCATGTGATTGAGCTCTGTCTTGAGTGGCGTGGGTCCGCAGACACAGCCGATCTGTAATTTCTCAGGGGGTCCACTTCCTCCAGGTCATATGACGCAGGCTCTGAGCCATTGACCAGGGGAACATGTATTCTGAAGTGATGAACTATACTGTAAATTAAAGAATATGAAGAATTTATTGAATTGAATGTGTGAATAGATGACAGGTCACAAGATGAGATCGATACACCTCTTAGTTTCAGGATGTTATAGGAGTAAACAGCTGATAGGTTATCCTCATAGATTAGTTATATTTGCTCAGCATTTGTTTAGTTAGTGACTGGTAAGCAGTGACCTGCGCTGACATCTGGGCGGCCACAGAGCAGCAATCTATACATAGCTGAATAGGAAGGTTTTTGTACATCTGTTGAGCGGAGTATATGGATAAAATAGTCTGTATATGGCTCCATATAAATCCTTTCCTCATATAAGTCCTATTGGGACTGGAGTTCTCGGATGATGCAGCTTTGAGTCAAGGACTTTACCATGAATCATTTGCAAAGTTAGGATGTTCCTTTATGTGATATGAGAATGTTGCTGCCATCTAGTGGGAATAAAGGGGTACTCCCAGTAAGCAATGGCCTATCTTGATATGACACTACTATGGTAGCACAATTCTGATAGTTGAACATGTTTGTGGCCAGCATCCTGCTGGATCATCAGCATTAACAGGTACATTAAAGGGTAACCCAGCAGCGCTCACATCTGGAGGGAAGCGAGGCCGGTGACATCCAATCTACTGATGGCTCCTGAACTGCCAGCGCTAGCCTGAAGAGGTCTGTAAAAGTGATGTCACCAGTCCCGCTCGCCTCCTATTGCAGGAATGGAGCCCAATTACTTACCTGGGGGGTTGCTTTTCAGAAAAGATAACTGATGATAACATGAAAGTGTTTGTGGGCAGAAATGGCAGCAATTATCTCAGACATGTCACATTCCCAGACATGACACATCTATGTGTATTGTGTTCTTGCAAAACCCCTTTAATATTCTTTCAAGATGTTGCCGACCACAGGCAAAATGTACTATCAAAACCAAAGATAGAAACAAAATAAGCATATACTGTGCTGTAAATAAGGCAATAGTGCATATAAATAACATAGGGCACTTGGTGAACACTGTTGTTGATCAAAAACGTGAAAGCCATCCCACCAGCGTCAAGGTGTATCCACATCGGATGGTGTCTTATTCACGTCACTTTGACACATGGTAAGGATTTAATTCTAGAGGTCAGGACCATCCCGATATGGGGACACCTTGACGCTGGCTTTTCCATTTTTGATCAACAACAGTGTTTACTATACTAAGCAGTGTGTTATGTGTATACACTACTGCGATTACTTACAGCAGGTATTTGGTCATCTTGTTTCTATCCTAGGTTTTATCTGTTTAATGCACAATGTGAACATTCTCCTATGTTTTGCATGCATACGAAGTTACCTTGTACGATCGGTGGGACTCTGGCTGCATGTACCCCTACCAATCCCTACAATCCGGGTCATAAAATGGTGCAATAGTGACAATGCTGAACCGCCTCCATGTTACGCTTATGGTAGCAAGCGTGCACACGTTGGATCACCGCTTCCATAGTGAACAGAGTGGCAACACTACCACTCCAGTCACATTGGCCCCCATTCTCATGACTGGTGGGGGTCCTCATGGTCAGGACCCTTCTGCCCATACATTTAATTGTATCCTCTGGATAGGTCAGAAATGTTAATGGAAGGCAAACGCCTTTAAGAGGAAACTCAATAATATAATCACTTGAAATTACCGGCCGAAGCCTGAGGCTGCACTACTGAGAGATTCCGTAGACCCTGTGTTCTGTCGGAGTCTGTGTCCTCAGAGATCGCGTGCAGATTCAGATTGCCATATAGAACTATAGGTACCGCTCCTTGGCTTAAATAAGATCAAGTATGTGTAAATATGGGGAACGTTAGGGTGTTCGGTGATATTAATCCACACAAGGTCTCCATGATCACAGATTACCTGGCAGAAATCGATCATCAGAATCTCAGTAATGTGGCCTTAAAGTTAATATTTGTCTCTTGGCATGGAAGTAAAGTTTCTGATTTGTCGTATACATCAGTGGATCCTCATATTCTTTTATCAAAATAGCAAAAATGTAAATCCGGTCCAGGAGACAGGCCCAGATATACAAGTTGCGGCCTAACTCTTGGCACATGTCAGGAATATGGAGCCACTACAGACTAACTGCCGTGTTTATCTGACATTTTCATTTTTATAAGCGTCTATGGACACAAGACTACGCCTGATGGTAAATCCGGCCCTGTTAATCATTCCCTCGCATTCATCTACTATATGTGGGAAAAACTGTATTTTGCATGCCGCCATCTAATGTCATTCATTTTGTTTCCTTCATTCAAGTATCATGGCTTAACCGTGGTGTAAAGCGGACCTCGCCTCCAGTATGAGCAGCGACTGGGACATGACGCACTTTTATGTACATTAAGGTTTACGCCACACACGGACGTGTCGTCTGGTTTATGTGGCCTCCTGCTCGCCCTGAGGAGTCCTATAAATGACTGTACCTCGGAGACATATCCCAACCTACAGTTTTGGGGGAGCTGCCTCCATCATCGTCTTATAGATATTTCACAGAGATCTGATACATGAAGCCGAACCCAACAGCTGTCCATTCTCTGCCCCATCGCACTTCTTTAGGATGCTGAGATCCGGTGTGCTGTTTGTCGTCTTTTTCCCCTTTTGAAGAGCTGTGTATAATTGTCCCTGTAGTGATAACGTAGAGAAAACCTGGTGATCGCTGTTTGTCCTCATGGTATCGGTCACAGCTAGCGTTTTTTTTTTTTTTTTTTTTACCCTGCATGATATAATTATAGTATTGAGAAAACGGAGTACATTCCGCCCTGCTTAAATCTCAAATTAATTTTTTGTTGCGTATTTTGAAGTGTCATTGTCTCACTTTCTCTGCATTTGGAAGATGAAATATATGATCTTAAACACGTAACAAAAAAAAGCACGTAAACTTTCAACTTGGTTTTCTTTTTTTTTAAAAACCTTAATTTCAATGGGTAAGAAAAAAAAATAACTAAAAGAAATGGCCTGCTGTCATGAAAAAAAAATGCACTGCAGGTCAAAAACTCAAGGGGAAAAAAATCTGCATATGTGGAATGTGTTTTAAAAATGTTGAAAAAACGCATCCAATACGCAATGTGTGAACAAGCCGTTAAGGGTTTTTCTTTTAGTGCTTCCTGATTTTACATTGGTTAGTGAAGAACATTCCTTTAAGAACACCATATTGGGTTCCGTAAAATAAGGGCTTTTTTTTTTTAGATGAGAGTAATGTCTGCATTTGGCCGCAAAACTCCAACCTTTACCCCTTTTGATTCATGCAAAGTAAGATCACTGCTGACCCTAAGGCCATGTTCAGACGGCACAGACCGCAATACCTGGACTTACAGTTGGGTCTTCTGTTTTGTTCGGACGAGCGTGATATACGGACATGTATGTGCTCTCTGTGTGCACCATTATCTGCATATATTGAGTACACGCATCCATTATAGCCATTGTGCCCGTACACAAGGACGATTTTCCACAAGTCACTGGTCTGCGTGAAAAAAAAAAGAAATCGCAGCATGCACTGCTTTGGTTTGATTTAAAAAGGTATTCCCATCTCCCAGATCCTACCCCGATATGTAGTAGGTGTAATAATATTAGCAAATGCCTTCAATTAGAAACGTAGTATAGTTCTTCTGATTAGCCATGTCACACCTCCCATGTGCAGGGCATTGTAGGAGCTTAGGTTTATGACTAGTGATGAGCGAACGTGTTTGGATAAGGTGTTATCTGAGCATGCTCGGGTGGTAATTGAGGGTCTTCAGCGTGCTTAAAAAATATGTTTGAGTCCCCGCACCTGCTGTTTCACAGCTGCATCATATGCAGGGATTGCCTGTTTATTTGACAATCCCTGTCGAACAGCCGCCAGACACACAACAGCAAAGTCGCTAAGCAGCTCGGATAACGCCTTATCACAGCATGTTTGCTCATCACTAGAACTTTCATCAGGCCGTCTGAACACTTCCTTACTGGAAAGCATTTGAAGACTCGATGCTGGGGAAAATTTCTGAAAACCAATGATGAAACATTGAAAACTGCAACAACCAATCACAGCACAGTTTTCATTTCACCAAAGCGTTGAGGAAATGAAAGCTGAGCATTCATTGGTTGCTATGGGCAACACAGCCAGTTTTCATAAATGAGGCCTAGTCTGGCTCGGCAGTGTTTGTTTTTCTTTTTTTTTGCTAATTTACTACCAGGAGTCTATCAGACTATGCAATATCTGGGAATTGGCCATTTCTGTCCCCTTTTTATAGTTTGTCCTACTAACTGAAAAATACATTTATAATACATATTTCTTGGGGTGAGGAGTTTTCTCATGATGAGCCATTTAATCTAAATCTGAGGCCTCATTTATAACAACACTGGTTGATATTGTGTTTTTTTTTTTTTTTTTCTTTAAGGGCACAAAAAATACGTTGTTTTTATTTTTTTTAGACACTAAATTTGCCCCATTACTTCTCCACAGAAACATGGCATTAATCTGATTCTAGTTCTTATCAAATGAATAATTCTGAATGATCAGATGGAGATAAAAATATATAAAAATATTATATTAAACCAGCTGCTCCCTGTCAGTCAGAACATGGAATACCTACGTTTCTTAAGCTACGGGTCACCAAGGAGGCTCATTGTCATTTATCTCTGGACTATTAGATGGCAGATTAAAGGAATTTTAGTGTATTATATGAGTAATTGTAAAGTGTTGGTTTTATTTCTCTGATTTTTGCCTGTTATGGATGGTGCCTTTTTAGAGAACAAACTTACAATACGTTTATACTGAACAATGGGGCCTTGAGAGACAATTACTTCCAAAAACGGTGTTGAAAAGTGAATAGAAGTGACTGTGCCGGTGTCATGGCCGGATCTTTCTGCTGCTTGCATGGAAAGAGTTATAACTCTACAGCTAAGAGAAGTTAGATTGTAAGCTCCTTGGAGCAGGGACGTGGTTGCGGTCCTTCGTCTCTGGACAGTAGTGGTCTCTGATTAACTTTCCGCTGCCGCCATTACTTACAGCCGTATGAACAAGTGTGTATTTGCTGTGTATTCTTAGTTTTTACCTCTAATGACTCAAAGCCTCTATGTAAAGAAATAATAATAATCCTTTGGCTATTGTATATGCATACATGACCTACTTGTATGTGTGTTACCCAGATCATTCTCATTTGCTGAATTGCAACCCCCTATCCCCACCAGCAAAAAATAAATTGGATAAAAGATTAAAAAAATTTTTTTTAAATGCATCGTCAACTCTATAAACACTCAGCGTGTGACATGGCGCTGCCATCATATGATTGCCCATCTGCAGATCCTTCCTAATAGTGACCTACGGTACTTTTCCTTGACAGTTGTGTCCTGTCTTATCTTTCCTCTCACCTCAATATTTCCTGTGATAAGTGGCACACGCAGGATCTTACTCTTTACAACCTGCGCAGAAGCTCTTGGGCTCCAGCTACCTGACCAGCTTCCATGTCCCTTCACTTCTCCCACATTTCAGAATTAAGGAAAGCTCTTCTAGCAACCTCGGAGAACAAAGTTTTGAACCATCGGAGCAGATTGCTTGTATCCTGAAGCTTCATGTTGAGAAAACCCCTTAAAATTTGAGGAAGGGTAGATACTGCAGTGTCTGATTTTTTTTTTTCCTCCCTTGGGTCTCATGAGTCTGGTTTTATCACATCTTCCGTAGAGGGGCAGCTATTTTAAAAAATGTTTTTTTCAAATTTCGTAGAGCCAATGTCAACACAACAAGCAGCATCTCAATTATGGGAAATCTATATTAAATGATCTCCTGCTAAGCAATATTACAAATGGGGGTTGGTGAGAACCCGCTCCCCAATTTATGGGTGTTGTGGTCCATCTAAGCGGCATTGGGCTCACAAATTCTTACAGAAATACCCATACTGATGAAAATAAAGAGCACGGGGTAGTCTGGTTTATTACTGTAAAGGGCATTATAGAACAAGTTCCTGTAAGTATATTGTGAGTGCAGTGATCACAGATGATGGGCATTTCATCTCATTACTGCTAGTGTCTTACTTCAGGGCCGAGATTACACGTTTAGATCAACTTCTGCCTTCTCCGCAAATACGATGCACTTCTGGAGTCTTTCAGGTCTGACGTCACACCAGCAGGAGACCCCCCAAACATTATATTGGACATGTTCTTCCTCGTTGGGAAGTCATGTTGGCCTGTGTATGCAATGTAAATATGAATAAAGGTGATTTTTTTTCAGTTTCCACATTTGTTACTGATTAAATCTACAGCAAAACTAATTTTAAAGTTTGTGTCCGGACCTGCAGGTTTTAGGCCGCTCTTGAAGGTTCATATTAGACTGCCAGATGTCATAGAATCAGGAGCAAAAAAACACCAATATAATTAATTAGGATTGTCTCACAAAAAGCCCCCAATAAAGACCCTCACAATAACAGGGGCCCTAAAGTCCCATGTGACCAGTGTTCCTTTAGCTTCGATGGGATCATTAACGTGCATGGCCCCCGCTTTCATATACAATGAATGGAGCCCTGCACTGCTACAGACACGTGATGGAGCATCATAAGCGATGTCTTCAGAGGAACCATAAGAGCCTTCAGCAATCTATGTAAAAGTAGAAATGTACGGTCAGGAGGAGCGCGAAGAACACACGGACAATGCAAAAGTTTCTTTAGCCCACAACGCGTTTCGACGGTAACCCGTCTGCCACCTGATGATGGGTTACCGTTACCTTCGCTATTGTCCTCCATTGGAGGTTACGACTGGAGCTGCTTTGGACCACCTGTTATCCTGATTGCCGTCTTCCTGGCACTCCCTTGTGACTGCTGATTTTTCAGCAGCAGATGAAGGAAGGGAGACACACTAGTCATTACTAGTGGGTAGGCGGAGCCCAGATAGGATAGACACCTCAGATTAAAAAAGAGTGTTGACCGGCCCCTCCAGCTCGGGCTCCTCCTACTCCAGCTCTCCAGTCTAAAATTTGAGGTCTCAGAGGATAGTCGCTGCTGGAAGCAGCTCCTCAGAAGATTTTTTTATTTTCATCGGACAAGAGACTTGGATCACCAGAAGTGGTCTTGAGGTCTCAGGGGTCTCAGCGCTGCTGGACTCCCACCTCTCCCTTGGCGGATCTGTATTACCCTGTAAGGTGGTCCCTGCAGAACCCTGCCGGCCCTGGGGGATGAGGGTGCTTCCCTGGCGGGGACGCAAACCGCGCATCTGGGGTTACTGCGTTCCCCACCCTGGGGGAAGCGATGGGCACAGCGCCACAAACCCCTGGGGGTCCCTGTGGCGCTCAGCTGGTGAGTACTCCACATTTTTAATGTATGTGAGTGCTGCAGCGGCTGCTGCGGCAGCCGCTGTTACATGAGACATGTTTGGTGACTGTATTTTTTGTCCGCAGGCAGATGCCTGCAGGACATGGGAGAGCAGAGAGCGGAGGAGTTCGCACTCTTTTTTGAAGCCGGCGGGGGCGTGGCTTCGCGCTTCCCGGTCTTCTTGTGACAGGAAGCGCTCTGAGCGCGCAATTTTTACTGTGCTCTTCCGGCTTCTCTCAGCGCGGCGGCCATTACTAGGCTTCTCGGGCTCCTCATGCTCCGCTCCTCCCGACTAACAGAGAACATCACCGCGGCCAGCTGGGTGAGTGAGTAGCTTAACGTCCTCACCCCCACAGCGCAGGACCTTTCTGTGTAACAAAGTGGCAGATTGCGCTATCCTGCAGCTGCGGTCTCATATAGAGACCTTGTTTTGTCTGGGGCTCGCACACCCTTTTCTTTTTAAAAGGGGGTTGTGGGGAGCCTGCGACATTAACCCCTATTGGATGGTTAACCCTTTCAGCGCAAGAATCCAGCAATACCCGCCGTAGGTTCTGTTCCAGTTTGGATCAGAACATAAAGGGTTAATTATACTGCTGACATATTCTGCTGATATTTTAAGGGACAGCTGGGATAGCTCCCCCCTTTTAAGAGCTTTAACCCTTCAGCGTTCTTGTTTCGTCCACTTAAGAAACCACACTTTTTTCTAGTTACTGACAGGTTTTGACCTGCCATATACTGTGTGAGGGCATGTCGGATCAGGGTCCAGAAGGTGCGGACCGTCTCCCAGATCCGCTACAGGATCAGTCGCGCGTATCTGATACGCAGACCTCGACGGCGTCAAGCGCAGCGGTCGGAGGTTGCAGTGATGCCAAAATGGATGCCCTCGCTCGTTCTATTGATGGCCTGTCTGACCTTTTAGGTTATTGGGTGTCAGCTAGATCCTCTCATGGCAGGAAGCGACACAGGCCGGTACCTTCCTTCCCGCGTAGCGAATCAGAGATCTCTGATATGGAATACGGAGAGGGTTCCCCTTCAAGCTCAGATGGGGAGTTATCCGATTCGGATAAGGAGGATCGGCAGGGGCATTCTGCCTCTTTTTTGGGCCGAACAGAGGCTTTTATTGGGGCCATGAGGGAGGCGTTACAGTTACCGGAGGAGGTAACTAGATGTCCTGGTAAGTCGGCCCGGATGTTTCAGGAGGCGCATAAGTCGCGATCGGCATTGCCATCTCTGGACGAGCTTAATGGGGCTGTGGAGAAGGAACGCCTGTGTCCAGATAAACGTTTTCAGGGACACGGTTTTTTGAGGCACTGTATCCGTGTTCGACGGAGTTGATTGATAATTGGATTCCTTCTCCTGAAGTGGATGTTCCTTTATCCCAGCTTAGCAAATTCTCTTTACTCCCTGTTAAAGGGAAGGCGAGTCTGCAGGATCCGCTGGACAGAAAAACGGAGATGGCAGCGAAATCCATCTACGAGGTCGCGGGTCATGGATTCAGAGCGGTGCTAGGATCCATGTGTGCTTGTAAAGCTTCCCTGAGCTGGTTGGTCCGTCTACGGAAGGCGTGGCAAGATAGATCTCCGTTATCCAAGGTAGATGGGCTTCTCAAATTGTTGGAGACTGCAGCCCGATATGACTATGATGCAGGTCTGGATACTGCGTCACTGCTGTCAAGGGCGCAATCCTCGGCGGTCACAGTCAGAAGAGCACTGTGGCTTAGACAGTGGACCGGGGACGCGGTTTCCAAGCAAGGTTTGCTATCTTTAGCTTACAAGGGTGGTCAGCTATTTGGATCTGACCTCACAGAGCTGATTGCCAAGGCAAAGGCAAAAGAAGCAGCTTTACCGCAGCGAAGAGCTATGGCTTCTGCGCCTGGCAGGCCTAGTGCCGGTAGTGGTCGGCGATCCTTTCGGTCCAGGGGACGGTTCGGTCAGTCCTCTTGGGGATCGGGTCGTCCCTCTTTTTCGGGAGAAAAGACCTCTCAGAAATCCCGCACTCCTTGGAAACAAAGTTTCCGTCAAGACAAGCAGGAAGCGGTCAAAAAGCCCGCTAAGGCGGACTGACGCCAGGGCTCCACTCGAGGGCTCTCGAGTGGGGGGTCGCCTGCTCCAATTCGAATCGACTTGGGTTTCCCGCGTTCCGGACGCCTGGGTAACGCGGGTCGTGTCGACAGGCTACTTTATAGAGTTTTCTTCTCGACCCCCGGACAGTTTTTGCCAATCTCGCATTCCGTCGGAGCCCGAGCTATTTGCCGCTTTACTGCGAGAGGTCGAATCCCTTCTGCAGAAGGGTGTGGTGATACCGGTTCCGCCAGAGGACCGGGGAAGAGGATTTTATTCCAACCTTTTTGTGGTCCCCAAAAAGGACAAATTTCGCCCCATTCTGGATCTCAAAAGATTGAATCGGCATGTCCACACCCGGAAATTCCGCATGGAGTCGCTTCGCTCCGTTGTGGCAGCCCTGTCGCAGAACGACTTTTTGGTGTCAATCGACATTCGCGACGCTTATTTGCATGTTCCCGTCAGAAGGGCTCACCAACGCTTCCTTCGTTTTGCCATAGGTCAGGACCATTACCAGTTTGTGGCTCTGCCATTCGGGTTGGCCTCAGCGCCCAGAGTTTTTACAAAAATTCTGGCGCCTCTCATGGCAATTCTTCGAAGACAGGGGGTTACGATTCTTCCCTACCTGGACGACCTTTTGATTGTGGCGCCCTCAAAGGAGGAGGCGGTGACGGCTCGCAATCTGTCCCTTCAGCTCCTGGAGGACTTCGGGTGGCTGGTCAATTGGGAGAAGTCGTCTCTGGAACCGTCAGTCAATCCTGTTTTTGGGGATGCATTTCGACACGGTACGAGCAGTGGTGTCCCTACCTCCAGACAAGCGAGCATGTCTCCTTCGACATGTACAGGTTATGAAGTCTTCGACAGCGATGTCCCTTCGAAAGTGTATGCACCTTCTGGGTTTGATGGTGGCGTCCATGGAGGCACTTCCGTTTGCCCAGTTTCATTCCAGGGCCCTCCAAAGGCTCATTCTGAGCCGTTGGGATCGATCGCAGGCTTCGCTGGATTACAGTGTCATCATCTCTCACAGGGGGAGAGAGTCTCTAGGATGGTGGTTACGTCCGGAAGCATTGTCCCTGGGGAAGTCATTCCTCCCTCCGAGATGGTCGGTCATAACCACCGATGCCAGCCTGACGGGCTGGGGGGGTGTCTGGAACGATCTCTGGATTCAGGGAGTATGGTCGTCGGAAGAGTCTGTTCTGCCGATCAACATCCTGGAATTGAGGGCAATTTTCCTTTGCCTCCATCACTGGACGGTCCCTTTGAGCGGTCTGCCAGTCCGAGTGCAGACAGACAACGCGACGGCGGTCGCGTATATCAACCATCAAGGTGGGGCGAGGAGTTCCAGGCTCATGGTGGAGGTGTCTCGGATCCTGGTTTGGGCCGAGGCCAGAGTGCCAGCCATCTCTGCGATCCACATTCCAGGAGTTCAGAATACCACGGCAGATTTCCTCAGTCGCGAAAAGATGGATCCCGGAGAATGGAGTCTTCATCCGGAAATTTTTGCACTACTGTGCTCCCGTTGGGGAACTCCCCAAGTGGATTTGATGGCATCCAGGTTCAATGCCAAGTTACCGACCTTCATGTTCAGATACAAGGACCCGAAGGCTGTGGCGGTGGATGCTCTGGTGGCTCCGTGGGACCAATTTGAGCTAATCTATGTGTTTCCGCCGATATCTTTGCTTCCTCTGGTGCTGCGTCGGATCAGGCTGGAGAGAATCCCGGCTATGTTGATAGCCCCAGATTGGCCAAGGAGGACGTGGTTCTCGACACTGGTGTCGCTTTTGGCAGCTCCTCCGTTTCCACTTCCTCTTCGCCCGGACCTGTTAACCCAGGGGCCCGTTCGTCATCCGGACCTGAAGTCTCTGCGTTTGACGGCGTGGCTCTTGAGACCGAAATATTGACCCGTCGAGGTTTTTCAACCGAAGTCATTGCCACTCTGCGAGCTGCCAGAGGTCCGGCTACTACTAGGATTTATCACAAGACTTGGGAAGCCTTCTTTTCGTGGTGTTCGGGTTCTTCAAGGAACCCGAGGATTTTTTCCATTCCCAATTTGTTGGCTTTTCTGCAGTACGGGCTGGACAAGGGTTTGGCAGTTAGCACCCTGAAGGGTCAGTTTCTGCTCTGTCCTTGCTGTTTCGGAAGGCTATCGCCTCGCGTAGGGACGTACGTTCCTGTTTTCGCGGAGTAGCCCGTCAGTTTCCGCCGCGGAAGGCGCCTGTGTCTCCTTGGCGGCTCAATCTTGTCTTGGAGGCTCTTCAGCATGGGCCTTTTGAGCCTATGGGCTCTGCTAACCTTTCTTTGCTCTCTTGGAAGGTTGCTTTCCTTGTGGCGGTCACCTCTTTGAGAAGGGTTTCTGAGTTGGCGGCTCTTTCTTGCTCGCCTCCTTTCCTGGAGTTTTACCCGGATCGCGTAGTGCTTCGCACACGGGGCGACTTTCTACCTAAGGTGGTATCGCAATTTCATGTTAACCAGGATATTGTGTTGCCCTCGCTCTGCCCGGAGCCGAGGAATGCGAAGGAACGGGCCTTGCACACATTGGATTTGGTGCGGGCTTTGAAGTTCTATTTGTCGATTACTCAAGGTTTTCGGAAATTGGACTCTGTTTGTGATCCAGCAGGTCGTCGGCGTGGTCAACAAGCTTCCAAGGACTCTATAGCTCGTTGGATTCGGTCGGCCATTTTAGAGGCTTACCGACTTAAGGGCGAACCTTGCCCGATCAAGATTCAAGCTCACTCCACGAGGGCTGTGGCTTCATCGTGGGCCTTTCATCAAGGGGCCTCGGTAGCTCAGCTCTGCCGGGAGGCGACCTGGCGCTCCGTCCACACGTTTACAAAATTTTATAAGGTGGACGTCAGTGCTTCCGATGATGCGGCCTTAGGACGAAGGGTCCTGCAGGCGGCTGTAGTTTAAAGTTCTCGTTAACTTGTGTTTTAGCGCTTGTTGCGCATTTACCTAGGTTGTTGGGATCTGCCTTTTTTGGTTTTGTTTTCCCACCCTTATTTTTGGACTGCTTTGGGACGTCCCACTAGTAATGACTAGTGTGTCTCCCTTCCTTCATCTGCTGCTGAAAGACGGATTTTGGTAAGAACTTACCTGTAAAATCCTTTTCAGCGAAGAAGGAAGGGAGACACACATCCCTCCCATGGCAGAAGTGTGTTGTTGTGTTTTCAGATGCGGCGTGACCCTTCTCTGATAGCGATTATCTGAGCTGAGGTTGGCGCGCTAAGGCTCTGTTCCAGTATTGCCAGCTCATCGCAGTAGTCAGGTTCAGTGAGTAGTACCTGGAACTGTGTGGTTTTTTTGCCTGTTGCATGCATAACCTGTATTCTTGTGTTTTTTTTCTCTGAAGTCCTTCAGAAGGGGTTATGTTGCTCCGCTGGTGATATTTGCTCTTCCTTAGCTTGTGTACGACTGGAGAGCTGGAGTAGGAGGAGCCCGAGCTGGAGGGGCCGGTCAACACTCTTTTTTAATCTGAGGTGTCTATCCTATCTGGGCTCCGCCTACCCACTAGTAATGACTAGTGTGTCTCCCTTCCTTCTTCGCTGAAAAGGATTTTACAGGTAAGTTCTTACCAAAATCCGTCTATTAATCCTTTTCAGCACTCTATGGGCACTGGACTATAGACCCAAGCAAGAATGAGCCGTGGTGTACACATAGGCATGGGGCCTTAGTTTTGCCTTTGAGGGGAAATATTCACATACAGTAGATTTGTTGTAGAAATTTCTATGACTATCACTTGATTAGAGATGAGCGAAACCCAAACAGAAATGTCCGGCATTCGTACGGACCGTCACTGTTCAGGCCTGTACGACAGACGTGGACTTTCTGCTGAACTCCCATGTAAATCCGTGGTCTTTTCTTAACAGTTTGGGTATCTGTTAGTTTCAGTGGAAATTCAGGTACTGCTCTAGTACCCGAACCAAACTTTCTAAAGAGTTTGGGTCAGGTACCAGAACTTTCACCGGTTGGCCCATCCCTACTCCTGATCCTTCATCTTTCAGAACCATACCTGCTCTTCCCTGTATTAACAGAGCTTAATGTCTGACACTTCCACATTCTGACCATAAAGACTACAGTGGAAAAACTAAGCTGTTACAGCTGTCAAAATACCAAGAGGCAAAGACCACAACAGGGTGGAGAGAGGAGGTGGGGGATTTAAAGACCATCATTGTTTTGACACTCATGTGTTTTGGGGTTTGTTAAAGGCCTCCCCCATCCAGAAAAAAACCCAGAAGCCTGCAGGTAGTCAGACTACACAGCCCCCGTAAAACAATAACATGAAGGCGCGTCTGATTCCGGATGTGAGACGAATGTACCAAACCTTATCAGTGTGGGAAAGGTTAATGGTCAGACGGAATGATATAAAGACAGTATGAACAGGGCTTACTCCTGAGCACATAATACATTGACACGCCTGGGGATCTGTACATGAGCCTAACATCACATAGTGAATATTGTCTGTAGAATGTCACCGTGCCATCAATGCAAAGTCTTCTGGAGCATATTCACATGATCGGATCCTGGACCCATATATATATTACTAGAACTATTCACAGGGTTTTTTTTTCCTACACAAGATATCTACATCTGGTCCATTTAAAAAAAAATAAAAAATAATGTATGTCATTCCCAGCAGTTTGTGTCCTATTAAAAAGGTATTTGAGATTTTTTTTCTGTGGGGCTATGTGCTTAGCAAATAGTAGCTACCTGGCTGCTAGTTCACTTTGAGCCAGGAGATCGGTGCACAGTCGGTCACAGAACGCTCCCGGTGGCAATTCTACTTCCCGTGAAGTCTCGTTGACGTGATGAACTAACGTGTTCGAATAAAGTGTTTTCGGAGCATGCTCGGGTGCGGAGTGTCATCGGCATGCTCAAATAATATGTTTGGAGTCCCTGCGGCTGCATGTCTCACGGCTTTTAGGCAATCCCTATGTTGCGGCTGTCTATCAGACAATAGGCGCAGGAACTCAAACATATTTTTCGAACATGCCGCATACACGCAGTTAGCACCCGAGCATGCTCTGATAACACCTTATCTGAGCATGTGTACTCATCTGCTCTATAGACCAGGCATCGTGTTGATTGACAGTCGACTCCTTGTTGCCTAACTGCGCAGGCGTGTGATTTACATTGAGTGAACAGTGTGGCGAGATTATTCTGCCAGTGACACTGATGGGTGCTGGAAATTAATCACTTGCAGAGTTCTTTGCACTGCTCTTACGCCAGCTCATGCTATGGAAAGCACCTCCACTCAAATAGGTAGCGAGCAGCCGGCTGTCAATCAACATGACCAACCGTGACATCCTATCAACCGAACAAAGGAAAAGGACCCGCTCCATCAACGTGACATCACATGAAGTGGAAAAAATCGCTGCCAGGAGTGATTTAGTGACCACTCTGAGCCGTGAGAGATCAGCACACAGCAAAAATACTTAGCCACATAGTAGGGGAAAAGATCCCAGATAGTTCCATAAGATAAGAAAAAAGAAACACTTAAGAATTCCTTTTGTTTTTGGGGCATCTGCAAAAAAAACCAGTTGTCCGACTAACCTTAAGGGTATGCCACACTAAACAGCGTCGCTAACGAGATCGCTAAAATACGTCACTATTTAGCGATCTCGTTAGTGACGCTGTTGTGTGTGGCATGTAGCAACGACGTGGCCCCTGCTGTGATCTCGCTGATCGTTCACTAGAGTTCTGGACCGTATTTTGATCGTTGGCGTCCCGCTGGTGAGCCTATATCGCTGTCTGGCACCTTTTGTGAACGATGTGCGCTGTTTTTTACATCGCAATGACCGCCAAAGTCGTTAAGGAGATCGCTAACCGTTTATGCGTCGCTAACGAGATCGCTAAGTGTGGCAGCTACTAGCGACATTAAAACGATCACAAAAACGATCTCATTAGTATGCGTCGTTATTGTGATCGTTAGCGGGAGCGTTTAGTGTGGCAGTACACTTACCTTTAGTGTTAAAAACAAAAATTACAAACGGCGTTTTGAGCTCTTTAGTTGTAAAGCAGAATTTAGACAAGAGTTTTACAATCTGAATACAAACCATGATTTCCCAATCTGGCCTTAATGAGAGCGCCTGGCACATGAATCTGAGGCTGGCGACTTCTGGTAGGAGACCTGCGGCCAAGTCTGAGCATCGCAGTCCATACTCTGACCATGACCGGTTGATGTGTGAATCTGGCCCCAAGACTGCGCGCGCACTGTACGGACTGGCCACGGTGTCTTGTGACCGAAAATAGAGAGTGTCACACATGACTCCTCTCACCGTTAACCAGAGGTAAGAATCCGATGTAATAAAGGAGGCTCAAAATAAACAAAAATCCCATGTGGCGAGTCAATAGCGGACCTCTAAAAGGTGCAGCCGGCACATTCACTATCCCATATAATAGCGGACCTCTGAGAGGTGCGGCCGGCACATTCATTATCCCATATAATAGCGGACCTCTGAGAGGTGTGGCCTGCGCATTCACTATCCCATATAATAGTGGACTTCTGAGAGGTGCGGCCGGCACATTCACTATCCCATATAATAGGACCTCTGAGAGGTGCGGCCGGCACATTCATTATCCCATATAATAGCGGACCTGAGAGTTGCGGCCGGCACATTCACTATCCCATATAATAGCGGACCTCTGAGAGGTGCGGCCGGCGTATTCATATCCCATATAATTGGACCTCAGAGTTGCGGCCGCGCATTCATTATCCCATATAATAGTGGACCTCAGAGGTGCGGCCGGCGCATTCATTATCCCATATAATAGCGACCTCTGAGAGGTGCGGCCGGCACATTCACTATCCCATATAATAGCGACCTCTGAGAGGTGCGGCCGGCACATTCACTATCCCATATAATAGCGGACCTGAGAGGTGCGGCCGGCACATTCATTATCCCATATAATAGTGGACCTCAGAGGTGCGGCCGGCACATTCATTATCCCATATAATAGTGGACCTCAGAGGTGCGGCCGGCGCGTTCATTATCCCATATAATAGCGGACCTGAGAGGTGCAGCCAGCACATTCATTATCCCATATAATAGCGGACCTCTGAGAGGTGCGGCCGGCGTATTCAGTATCCCATATAATAGTGGACCTCAGAGTTGCGGCCGGCGCATTCATTATCCCATATAATAGTGGACCTCAGAGGTGCGGCCGGCGCATTCATTATCCCATATAATAGCGACCTCTGAGAGGTGCGGCCGGCACATTCACTATCCCATATAATAGCGGACCTGAGAGGTGCGGCCGGCACATTCATTATCCCATATAATAGTGGACCTCAGAGGTGCGGCCGGCACATTCATTATCCCATATAATAGTGGACCTCAGAGGTGCGGCCGGCGCGTTCATTATCCCATATAATAGCGGACCTGAGAGGTGCAGCAGCACATTCATTATCCCATATAATAGCGGACCTCTGAGAGGTGTGGCCTGCGCATTCACTATCCCATATAATAGCGGACCTGAGAGGTGCGGCCGGCACATTCATTATCCCATATAATAGTGGACCTCAGAGGTGCGGCCGGCACATTCATTATCCCATATAATAGCGGACCTCTAAAAGGTGCGGCCGGCACATTCATTATCCCATATAATAGCGGACCTCTAAGTGCGGCCGGCGCATTCACTATCCCATATAATAGCGGACCTCTGAAAGGTGCGGCCGGCACATTCATTATCCCATATAATAGTGGACCTCAGAGGTGCGGCCAGCACATTCATTATCCCATATAATAGTGGACCTCTGAGAGGTGTGGCCGGCACATTCACTATCCCATATAATAGCAGACCTCTGAGAGGTGCGGCTGGCACATTCATTATCCCATATAATAGTGGACCTCTGAGAGGTGCGGCCGGCGCATTCATTATCCCATATAATAGTGGACCTCAGAGGTGCGGCCGGTGTATTCATTATCCCATATAATAGTGGACCTCAGAGGTGCGGCCGGCGCATTTATTATCCCATATAATAGTGGACCTCAGAGGTGCGGCCGGCGCATTCATTTTCCCATATAATAGTGGACCTCAGAGGTGCGGCCGGCGCATTCATTATCCCATATAATAGTGGACTTCTGAGAAGTGCGGCGGCCACATTCATTATCCCATATAATAGTGGACTTCTGAGAAGTGCGGCACCACATTCATTATCCCATATAATAGCGGACCTCTGAGAAGTGCAGCTGGCACATTCATTATCCCATATAATAGCGGACCTGAGAGGTGCAGCCGGCACATTCATTATCCCATAATAGCGGACCTCTGAGAGGTGTGGCCTGCGCATTCACTATCCCATATAATAGCGGACCTGAGAGGTGCGGCCGGCACATTCATTATCCCATATAATAGCGGACTTCTGAGAGTTGAGGCCGGCACATTCACTATCCCATATAATAGCGGACCTCTGAGAGGTGTGGCCGGCGTATTCATTATCCCATATAATAGTGGACTTCAGAGGTGCGGCCGGCACATTCATTATCCCATATAATAGTGGACCTCAGAGGTGCGGCCGGCGCATTCATTATCCCATATAATAGCGGACCTCTGAGAGGTGCGGCCGGCGCATTCATTATCCCATATAATAGTGGACCTCAGAGAAGTGCGGCCGGCGTATTCATTATCCCATATAATAGTGGACGTCTGAGAAGTGCGGCAGGAGCATTCATTATCCCATATAATAGTGGACCTCTGAGAAGTATGGCCGGCACATTCATTATCCCATATAATAGCGGACCTCTGAGAAGTGCGGCCGGCACATTCATTATCCCATATAATAGCGGACCTCTGAGAAGTGCGGCCGGCGCATTCACTATCACAAATAATCAGGACCAGAATGTGCATTATTATAATTATTATTATTTAGTAACATTTCGTAGCATTATTACAAAGTAACCTGCGATAATACATTATGTTTATTATCATATTAATAAAAGATCATTTATTAGTCTAATACATAAAATATCAAATGGAGATTTGCAATAAATACATTTGGTACTGAAACTTCCAGAATAGCAATAGATTAACATGATTCTGTGCAAGTCGTATATAAATATTAAAAATTACTCAGGCACTTAACTATTCACCCTATCCACAAAAAGTGTTTCTGAAACGACTAGTAAATGTACAAAAGTGCAACAAAGTTGGAGTTAAATAATCATAAAAAAAAAAAATTAATCGAAAAAGCTGCTCCTAAGATTTGGTCCAGCATTAGTTTTGCACACAGAAGATTACGGAGATCCCGACGGCTTAGACCAAGCACTGGTGCCCGGCGCCCAGCATGTGCACACTGTGCCAGTGGTTCTGTTCGCTTTGCAGGACTGGCTGCAGCCATCGGACGCGGCCGTAAGTCTTGTTTCTTCCCGGCTGGTAACCGGAAGCATAACGGGGCTGGTACTGGTAATGGGCACCTTGCCTTTTCTTTGGATTCTTGTTCCAGGAAGGAGTTGGTTGAGGTCTGAATTCGGGCACCTGAGATAATAGGAGACAAAGAAGAACCTGTAAGTGTCCCACAATGTGACATTAGTTCCTGAAAATTGGTGTAAGTGATGGCCCAGCAGCCAGAAGTGGCGCACCCCATACATGAGGCACGCAGTATTCATTCTGCAGATACCTGATCACCTACATGTGTCATATCTATATTGCTATAGAACGACGACCGTGGGGCGAGCATCGTGTGAGGAGGCGGCGGAGGATCTTCTTATTTATATAGAACTCATCATCAGAGGAGGAGCCGGAGTGATAATCTGAAGTCACTTTTTCCATGGCGTTCTTCACTTTCTGGGATATCTCCATCTTCTCGCTGTTACTTGCAAAGCTTGCCACCACAAACGAGGGGTTCTTCTCCCCATATCTATAATTAAAAGTAATCAATGTAAAAAAAAAAACCATTGTCTCCCCCCCCCCCACGCCTTTGTCTCCGTTACCATCCATTTTGCTGTATACATTGTGCAGAACATACAATGCTAATTTTTATTCTACAGCCAACAGCGCCACCTGCTGATTAGCTGGCTGCACTACACAACCTATAAATACAATGATCTCTGCTGGCCAACAATACAATACCATGCAGAGTCCTTGGCCTTTCTTCAAGTAATCACATTTTTAGAATGTGATTTTTTTTTTATAGGAAAATTTAGTGACAAAAAAAAAGGTACTGTCAGCACAGTCTGACTGTTCAAACCAAGTGCAGCCACTCAGTGCACCATTGCTGCTGCCACTTAAATACTCCTTCCCATCTGCTTGGTTCCATGTTTCTCCGACCCTTTCTGGCTATATGAGGCCAAAGATGTCAATCAAATAAGGAGAAAGCGTGGAAAAAGGAGAAACAAGCAGATGTGAAAATGTATATAAATGACTGGCCCTGCCATTAAGCACTGACACTTCGTTTGACCAGTCATTCTGTGCTTCCCTTTAATGGGAACCTACGCTAATACAATTAGAGCTGGATCCTACTTGCCCTTTAAGTTTAGAAAACAGCGACCAAAAGGAGCATCTAGTCCAAACAAATATATAATACTAGCTGAAGAGCCCGGCGCTGCCCGGGCATAGTAACTAACTACGGTTAGTTATAACAAATTATAATGATTATATCTCTATATGTCCTCTGTTGCCTATAGTAACCAAAGAGAGCTCATATTAATGACCTATGGCAAAATAGAAGCTGAGCTGTGATTGGTTGCTATAGGCAGCCTGATAAATCCCCAGCCAACAAAAAACATTCCCCTCTGGCAGTATATATTACCTCACACATACAAATAATATACAGCTCATGTGACTGACATCTGGCTTATTTCCCTATATGGCAAATTTATAACAAATTGGTCTTGTAGTTTGGCTGGTTATTAATCAGATATTTATTTTTAAAAGATAAAAATACCAGACGTGTGTGTGTTTTTAATGCGCGCAATTTTGAACACGTGGGGTTAAAATGTCGACTCAAAACACAGCCTATGATGCTCCCGGGGTCGAAACGTGCGGGTGTGCAAAATTTCATGCCCGTAAATGCAGATTCCTATGCCGGACATACACACAAGTATTCAGCTTTCTCCCCATTATGTAGATAGGGCCAAAATAGTTTGGCGATTTGGAACGTGCGGGGGTTAAAATTTCCATTCAACACATAGCCTATAATGCTCCTGGGGTTGAGATGTGCGGGCATGCAAAATTTCATGCCCGTAAGTGCAACGGTGCAGATTCCTATCCCGGGCCAAAATTATTTGCCGATTTGGAATGTGCGGGGTTAAAATTTCGACTCAAAACCTAGCCTATGACACTCCCGGGGTCGAGACGTGCGGGTGTGCAAAATTTCATGCCCGTAAATGCAGATTCCTATGCCGGACATACACACAAGTATTCAGCTTTCTCCCCATTATGTAGATAGGGCCAAAATTAGTTTGGCGATTTGGAACGTGCGGGGTTAAAATTTCATTCAACACATAGCCTATGATGCTCCTGGGGTTGAGATGTGCGGGCATGCAAAATTTATGCCCGTAAGTACAACGGTGCAGATTCCTATCCCGGGCCAAAATTATTTGCCATTTGAATTGCGGGTTTAAATTTGACTCAAAACCTAGCCTGATGACACTCCCGAGGTCGAGTCGAGCGGGTGTGCAAAATTTCATGCCGTAAATGCAGATTCCTGCCGGACATATACAGCAAGCTTCAGCTTTCTCCCCATTATGTAGATAGGGCCAAAATTGTTTGGCGATTTGGAACGCGCGGGGTTAAAATTTCGATTCAAAACATAGCCTAGGACTCTTTCGGGGTCGAGACGTGCGGGCGTGCAAAATTTCATGCCCGTAAGTGCGACGGTGCGGATTCCAATCCCGGACAAACATACCTACATACATACACACATACATACATTCAGCTTTATATATTAGATAAAAAATAACAACTTTATTGAAAAACAGCATGAATAACAATAAAAAACGTTCACCAAAGTAAGAATATGAATGTATGAAGATAGAAGTAAATTGGTGATAGAACAATTGAAGAACCTGGCGCACATATATAGCAAGCTGTGCTCAAAAGTCAGTAAGGTTACTACCATAGGAAAGGGCACAATATATATAAAGCAGAACAAGTGTCAACAAGTTGTGCCCCATAAAAGTGTATGGTCCAAAATGGTCCAGACAACCGTATGGTAACATGCTAAGCAAAAAAATCAAAGGTAGCAGATGACAAATGAAGGCATGAAAAAAGAGTAAGAGGGAAGTCCCAGAAAGTATCGAATGATTCATGCTAGATACCAAACTAACTGGAGCATATCGTGCAGCTAAGCTTACCCATGTGGGTGGATGTGCAGGAACAGGAACATGCCCCTAAGTTTGTAGACTTTTGGCCCGTAAGAGGCAAGTGTGAGAGCAAGTTCCTATCAATAAACCTTGTGCCTTGTGGTGGCTGGTGGGCACACATGAATTGGCCTACTTGTACATGAGGAACATCAATTTTGTAATTTTAGTCTATATTATTATTAATATATTGGATGCAATGACCGACTCCACGCTTTGCTATGTATATAATGCAGTCACAGCAGCTTGCACCACCTCGGATATGCTCCATTCCGTTAGGAGGTGCTGGTTAATTTTTTGTTTGTAAGATATGGATATAAATATGTATGTGGGATTCAACACAGGTATTTGGATGCAGACATATGGGATTTGTGCACCCCGACACCTTGGCACACTTCCATCATTCAAAAGGTTTGCCGTACACGGTCATTTTAGGAGGCGAGGTCATTAACTAGTTAAACATCCGTGGTCATCCCCAAGGACTGCGGCCGGGTTTACATGACTTTATGGCCTGTCTGTGTTGGTCTTACGTGTTTGCCGCTCGCTAATCCTGCAATTATTAGACTTTGTCATTGGCAGATTACAGAATTTTCCATAAAAGAAGAGAAGCCCAGTCGGGGGATTACAGAGCAGAGCCTGTGCCATGTCTGACCGGCCTACGGATGGCATGAAAATAATTACCCGTCACTACAGAAGAAGAAACACAGACGGCCGGATACTAATCTGCTGTAGAAGGTGCACACATGGCACGTCCGCACTGTCTGCTCCGCTCGTCCTGATGACATTTTCCCTAATGTTTCGTCTCCTGAGACTTCTTGTTGGTGCAGAGCGGGGGGCGGCTGGAAACCTCCGCTCTCCATATTATCTCCGGATTGCAGGGTGTTCTCCGCGTCTATGTTGTAAATGTATTTAAATAGCTCTCGGCTATTCATCAGCACCTGGCAACCGAGTGCCCGCTGCTCAATGCCACCCTCCAGATGGAGAGCCCAAGCCCCGCGGATCTGATGACAGCCAGCCAGAGCAAGCTCACCCCGTCCTTCATTAATAAAGGCCGCTCTCACAGCAGCGTCTACGGATGCAGCTGCCTCATCTAAACACCAAAGGCCAGGCAGACGGGGATTGTGGAGCTGAGGCGCCATGCCGGCCTCCCTACGTGATCATCACCGTATGTACAGGAGCAAAAGACATTACACAGAAGAAGCGCTGAAAAATATGTCCGCACCGAGGAAAAAGAAAAAAACAATTACCAGAAGATTTTGCTGCAAATTTCAATGTGAAAGGGGTGAAATGTGTCCTGCTATGGTTCTAAAAAGGCACAACACAAGTTAGGCGAAGTTCACACTTTGACAGTGCACAAAAAAAACGCAGCATCCTACAGTTCAGGCAAAGTAGATGGGACTTCTAAAAATCTGAGGCCCACTGTGTTTTGTTTTTTTTTTACATTGTGTGTATGCGTTTCGAGTCCGCAACATAAGAATTTCTCTTGTGGGTGCGCTGAGTTTTATGTGACATCTCCTATTGTGAGTGGTGGATCCTGTGTCATCGCCTATTTTGAGTAGTGGATCCTGTGTCATCTACTGTACATAGAGGTGAGATCAGTCATACAGGAGGAGGAGGTGAGCTGTGACATCGCCTATTGTGAGTGGTGGATCCTGCATTATCTACTATATATAGAGGTGTTATCAGTCATTGTACAGGAGGAGGTGAGCTGTGACATCACCTATTGTGAATGATGGATCCTGTGTTATCTACTGTATATAGAGGTGTTATCAGTCATTGTACAGGAGGAAGAGGTGAGCTGTGACATCACCTATTGTGAATGGTGGATCCTGTGTTATCTACTATATTATAGTAGGAGGAGGTGAGCTGTGACATCACCTATTGTGAATGATGGATCCTGTGTATCTACTGTATATAGAGGTGTTATCAGTCATTATACAGGAGGAGGTGAGCTGTGACATCACCTATTGTGAATGGAGGATCCTGTGTTATCTACTGTATATAGAGGTGTTATCAGTCATTGTACAGGAGGAGGAGGTGAGCTGTGACATCACCTATTGTGAATGGAGGATCCTGTGTTATCTACTGTATATAGAGGTGTTATCAGTCATTGTACAGGAGGAGGAGGTGAGCTGTGACATCACCTATTGTGAATGGAGGATCCTGTGTTATCTACTGTATATAGAGGTGTTATCAGTCATTGTACAGGAGGAGGAGGAGGTGAGCTGTGACATCACCTATTGTGAATGGTGGATCCTGTGTTATCTACTGTATGTAGAGGTGTTATCAGTCATTGTACAGGAGGAGGAGGTGAGCTGTGATATCACCTATTGTGAGTGGTGGATCCTGTGTTATCTACTGTATATAGAGGTGTTATCAGTCATTGTACAGGAGGAGGAGGTGAGCTGTGACATCACCTAATGTGAATGGTGGATCCTGTGTTATCTACTGTATATAGAGGTGTTATCAGTCATTGTACAGGAGGAGGAGGTGAGCTGTGACATCACCTATTGTGAATGGTGGATCCTGTGTTATCTACTGTATATAGAGATGTTATCAGTCATTGTACAGGAGGAGGAGGTGAGCTGTGACATCACCTATTGTGAGTGGTGGATCCTGTGTCATCTACTGTATATAGAGGTGAGATCAGTCACACAGGAGGAGGAGGTGAGCTGTGACATCACCTATTGTGAATAGTGAATCCTCTATACTGCCTTATGATCGGTCTCTGATCCCTCAGTGACCTGCCCCTCTTTTACATAATGGATATAATATAGTTGGCTTAGGAAAAAAAATGTAACTACAGCAAAATTGCGCCAACAGATGGCTATGTAGGCAGAGCACCACACTGACACGTTCCCTTTAAAGGGCTGCACACTTTCTAGTTACAGATGTGCAAGGAAATGCCTCTGAATCCACAGGCTATGGTAACTTATGACCAGTGCAGAACAACTATCCTCACCTGTAAAGTGCCGCCTGTCATGGAGTCTGATCCGCTGACCGCGTGACTGGCGCACCGTTCTGGAACGTGGCAGTGATGGAGGGGCATGTGACAAGATCGTCCATGCTCTGGCCAAGAGCGCCACACGGTCAGTGAATTAGCACGTTCTCAACGAGGGATGGCACTTTCCCGGTAATACGAGGCTCAAATGGCCGTTTCCTGCACATTTGTCATAGAAAGCTGAAAACCCCTCAGCAGTGTGAGGGAAAGGGGCTGACGGATCTACGGGTTGCACGTGTGCGTACTGCAGGCGGCAATCACTCACGGCCATCACTCACCTACAGCACACCTCACAAGGGTCTACCCACAGCGTCATTTCCCAAGGCAGCCCTAGATCTTCATACACGAGCCCACTGTTGAAACAAGCTTTCTGGAGGTCGGGATCGACACCTTGAAATCGGTTTACACGGATACATCTGAAACGAGAAGAGACGGTGACGTGTTACAGAGGAATCACAGTATTGCTGACTGCCTCCATGGGGTTCTCATGGGACGTCACCCCAGGTCTGGACAACTTATCCAGGTGTGACGGTCATAAAGCGAAGTTCCATCTGCACGACTACCCCGGGATGTCCCTAAAACCAGGCACCATGCAACAAAAAGATCCTGGTAACTGTGCATTTGGGGAAGGGGGATTATGCAACCTGGAAACCGTCAGTAAGCAGGCAAACTTCAGCTGTAGAAATGGGCGCATGGTAATCTTAAACATGTCTACTCCCCATTCATCAGCACTGCTGCCACTGTCCCCCGCCAGTTTCTGCTCCTGGGATGACCGACCAAGGAGACAGCAGGTGACCTCTAATGGTCAGCAGTGGCCAAGAAGAGGGGGACAGACAGCTTTTTTTATTTTTTTTTGTCATTTAACTTTTCAGACCACCTCTAAGACGAGGGAACCCACAGGTCACAAAGCACAACCTATAGACCCTAGCAGACGCATACTAGGGATAACACGCAGACCGCAGCTTGCTGACTGTTTCCAAGTTGCATTATTTCATTTTCTACAGTGCACGGTATGACACGGATAAGGGTTGTGTGGAGGGGTCAGTTTTACCCTTCGCCTACATTACCTGTACGCTTGTCCCTTCGCTGGGGTTTCGGGGTACCAGTGATTGACATACTTGTCGTGGAGAATCCTGCTCAGTTCTTCAGAAAATATCTCAATCTCCTCCTTCCTTAACTTATTATTATTTTTCAGTAGCTTGGAAAGAAATAACACCACTGCGGAAATTTCGTTCTTCATCTTCTACCACATGCAAAAAGGATTAAAAAAAGGGCAATGTAGGACTGGGATAAGGATCTGCAAGAAAAAGAGAAGAGGCGAGACCTTACTGATGTGATGGAGAATAAGAGCTATCAGCGTCACTATTACTGAGGGGTAGAGACCCCCATGTCACAGTCAGCCCGCCCCGAGCCCCTTTATATGGACATAAAGGCACGGATTCAGCAATGTCGCCAGAATTCAGGTGGAAAAAGCTTTGAACGGCTTCAGAAAAACGTTGCGACTTTTGGCATTTTCACACCATTTTCCCTCCACCACTCCAGCTCTACCCATTTAGTCTGAGCCGAGAGAAACAACAGCTCCTGTACTCATGGCGAGCGGTGCCGTTCCCTATGCCAGAAACCTTTCTCCTGTCCAAGACTGGAGTAAGATCTGATGTGAGGCGCACATCTCATCACACACTCCTGATTCATAGTGACCACGTAGCGTCTCACTCCAGCACACCCCCTCATCAAGGGCGGGAAACATCGCATGTCATGACAAGGAGGGCCACAGTCTGGATCAGGTTATGTTCATGTTGTGGGGCTCCTATCGTAATACGGGAGTATCGTCCCCTCATGCATGAATTTTCTATGACCGGGTGCAGGGGCATTGCTAGGCACTGATATCCGGGGCTCCAGCACCGCATCGGAGGAGTAATGCCCCAAATCTACAGGAATTTTTTTTTTTTTTTTTTAAACTAAAACAAACTTTATTATTCAAGCACAACTTTAACACAGGCAGCGTGGCTTTGGCGGACACAGGGTATATAGTGGGGCCTAATCACTGAGGGGCCCAGGACCTGGATGCACTGAGGTAGAGAGCGGCCTACAGGTGTGTATATTTATACATACCGTATGTGCATATGTGTGTGATCTGTGATTTTATATTACTTTATATACACACACACTGCAGGAAATAAGTATTTGATCCCTTGCTGATTTTGTAAGTTTGCCCACTGACAAAGACATGAACAGTCTATAATTTTAAGGGTAGGTTAATTTTAACAGTGAGATAGAATATCAAAAATAAAATCCAGACAATCACATTGTATAAATTATATAAATTTATTTGCATTTCGCAGTGAGAAATAAGTATTTGATCCCCTACCAACCATTAAGAGTTCAGGCTCCTACAGATCAGTTCTTACGCTCCTAATCAACTCGTTACCTACATTAAAGACAGCAGCTGTCTTACATAGTCACCTTTATAAAAGACTCCTGTCCACGACTCAATTAATCAGTCAGACTCTAACCTCTACAACATGGGCAGGACCAAAGAGCTTTATAAGGATGTCAGGGACAAGATCATAGAGCTGCACACAGCTGGAATGGGCTATAAAACCATAGTTCACGACAGACCCCTTTATGAAACTGATCCGCCGCATCAGTTTTTACAAATTTACAACGGATCCGTTTTTTCCAACATTTCGGCGGATTATAACTGATGCCAAACGACTGAAGTGTGAAAGAGGCCTTATTTGGGGACACACTGAGCAGTGGAGATGTGACGAGTTATTTAACCTCGGTGTTTCTCGTCCCCAATTAGGGTGTCGAGTCAACGTCCTTCTGTGGTGCAGTCAATTCAAGCAAATGAAGTCCCTAATGATATCTGCAAATATCAAAGACTGACCGTCACTTCCGTCTCTTAGCTTGCACCTGTTCACACCCGTTTTCCTGTTTGGAAGTGACGATCAGTCTGTGACATTTGTAGACGTAGGCTTTCTGACTGAGCCCTCCACCCATCAGCCTATGGCAGTTTTAATCACAGCTTGATCCCACGTCCCCATATATTTTTAGGCTGGCTGCCCAGGAGAGGTTTCATGTTGGGTTCCCAGCAAAGAAAGTCACCTTGTCGATGGCTGTCGGGCACACAAGAATTGGCCAATTTATGCGCCAAGTATCTTCATTTTAACTTTTTTTTTTTTAGAGCATATAGCATATATACAGAGTGCAGCTTTAGTTTGTTAGTTACCCAATGAAATCTGCAGGCAGGTAAGGGTGGTCACATCTATACTTTTATAGGCTTCTAGCTGCAAACTATAAGGCGCATAGCTGTGTATCTAGTGACCACCATCCATGGTAACAGTACCAGACGCCTCCTAAGTGTCGGGACTTTCCTACAGCCTGCCGTCTGCTGCACATTGTCCTGTGACGGCCCAGGATACTATCACGTTACAGAGCGACGCTGTGAGCTCCTTCCTGGCCATTTCCCCCCACGCCAAGCCCTTTATTACAGTATGAAGAGTCTAGTGCAGGAACACTATAATCTCATCTCCCACTAGAACCAAATCTATACACATTTTTTGCATTATTTTTAGAACTTGTTATTACAATAAAGGCCTTTGTTATGTACATGAAGCAACAGACCTCGTAAAAGTCTTCTCTCTGTTAGATGCCATATTAGCATAATAATGTCATGCCCTCTAATACAAATCAAACTTGGCCAGCAACACCAGGCAGTTCCCTTGGGTATATCTGACCCACAATACTAGGCGGGTTTCACACCCGGCATCGCACTTTCAACTATAGAGGCATCCTGGATGCTGACACAGTCGAAGGCATTGATGGTGGAGAAAGCATCAGCTGACGCTCCCCGTCTCATCATTCCCCCTCTGCGGCTGACGTCTCAGCGCAGCGGGCGCGAGGACATAACTACAAGACACCTGCTGTAACGAGACTTGTAGAGGATCTGAAGACACCATGAAGAGATCTGAGCAGCAGGGGAACAGGCAGAGGTTTCTTTTTTTAATGTGTGGCCTATCAGTGTATGGAGGGCTATCTGGGGCCCATTATCTAGTGTACGGAGGGCCATGTGGGACACAGTATATCGTGTACGAAGGACTATGTGGGACCCACTATATAGTGTATTGAGGTCTATGTGGGACCCATTATATAGTGTATTGAGGTCTATGTGGGACCCATTATATAGTGTATTGAGGTCTATGTGGGACCCACTATATAGTGTATTGAGGTCTATGTGGGACCCATTATATAGTGTATTGAGGTCTATGTGGGACCCGTTATATAGTGTATTGAGGTCTATGTGGGACCCATTATATAGTGTATTGAGGTCTATGTGGGGCCCACTATATAGTGTATTGAGGTCTATGTGGGGCCCAGTATATAATAATAATAATAATCTTTATTTATATAGCGCCATCATATTCCGCAGCGCTTTACAGTTTAACAGTTTCAAAACACAAGTCATAAGTAACAACGTTAACAATACAATAATTAAAGCAAAATAAGACTGTGTGGGGCACTTTTGTTTGCCTCATACTTTATTATCTGTATTAAAGATTTTTATGCTTTTTAAATCTACTATATAATCGTCTAATTTTGTCTGTAACGGAAATTCCACGTAGTGGGCGGACGCAACCAACCAGCGACAGGTGCAGTCCAGCCATGAATTGGCGCAGGATTTGAACCACGCACACCACCGCTATCGCCGCGAGATCAGCGACAGCAGCCGCGGGTCATCCCCTGCCGCATGAAGGTCAACGGCGATGCAGCCGGTCATCTCCCGGCTGCTCGCAGTGGAAGTACCCCGACCGGTGGCCTCCACATATACCCCAGCAGCAGCGGCCTCCACGTATACCCCAGCAGCAGCGGCCTCCATATACACCCCAGCAGCAGCCTCTATACACACCCCAGCATATGACACTATTGTGAGCGCTATAGAAAACCAAGCTGTGTATTCATTGCATTATTCTTAAATCTTCATAAATAAACTACATAAATATTCTAGAATACCCGATGAGTACGAATCTAACTATTTTTACTAGCACGTGCTGTTTACTGTTAATTCTTTTCAACAGAGTATTTTTATACATTTGTTTACTGTGCTATGTTTCAGTCTTTTGGTGGTGTGAACACTGTCCTACAGACTTGTTCACTGTGTGCATGGCCCATGTGTTTGTATTCAATTGGTTTCTTGTTTTTGCAAAATTAAGGAGGTTTTCCACCCCTCCCTTGTGGGCCATGCACATAAAGGCCGTTCTCTGCAGCATGTCCACATTGGACATTACCTGTTTAAATCCTGCTCATATAGGTACTAAACACATGACTAGGTTTTTAAATACATCAGTTAGGGATTAAATACATTAGTCAGGGACTGCTCTGATACGGGTATACCTTGACGTTTGGTAGAGCGGCTTAGTGTACACTTTTTGCAAAAAACGTATCAACCAAATACCCTGGTTTTTTATCATATTTTTACTAGCATTTGCTGTTTACTGTTATTTCTTTACAACAGAGTATTTTTATACGTTTGTTTTACTGTGCTTTTCTATGTTTTTCAGTCTTTTGGTGGTGTGAACACTGTCCTACAGACTTGTTCACTGTGTGCATGGCCCATGAGTTTGTATTCAATATGTAAGGAGTTTGTATGTTCTCCCCGTGTTTGCGTGAGTTTCCTCCGGGTTCTCCAGTTTCCTCACACACTCCAAAGACATACTGATAGGGAGTTTAGGTTGTGAGCCCCAATGGGGACAGAGATAACCGTCTTTGTAAAGAGCTGCGGTACATGTTTGTGCCATATATCAGGAATACTAAATGACTGATGGGCAACTTGTTTATGATGCAAGACAAGAACCCTGAAAAAGATGCTGGTAGGACCCAAAATGAGCCTGGAGACAGAGAGAAGAGTGCGCTATTCTAAGATTCACGCTGCACATTAGTGCATGACCGTCCATCAAACATCCACAGACAGAAACCGAAAATATACTATTTGCCTTCTTCTGGCTGGCTATTGCGAGAATCGTAGCTTTTCTTTGCAGAGATATCCCTGAAGAAGAATACTATGCAGTGTATGATTTTTAGTGTAGGCACCTATGACAATGTAATGGATCCATGCCTGTAAAGTGGCACCGAGAAATGCTCCTGGGCATGTACAGTGGACAGACGGCTCAGTGGGGATGTGCAGAGAGCTTTTGATGCGACTATCTGAATACAGATTTATTTTCAACTGTCCCACTCATCTGTTTGAGGGTCTACAGAAAAAAAACAACAATCACAAATCTACTGTGTGAACACAAGCCTGGGCTAAGGCTGCGCGCAACTTTGGTGGTGCAATACTACATCGGAACTTATTGAAGAAAAACCAACTGTCAAGTCTGTATTTCCAGCAAACTGAGTGACGCAATCAGTCACTTGCCACGTCCATGCAGCCAGCCTATGTAATAATCCATCCTAAGGGGGGCATATACATTGCACTGTAGTAGGGCGATGGCTTATCTAGTAGTAAGAAATGGATTCACCAATGATCCCAAGTATACCCTCTGTGAATGAAGTGACTTCAGCCCTTACAGACCGGTAGGGTTCATGGTCGCACATGCTCAGTAACACTTCAGACACACAACAGACTTTGGTACTACAGTTGCGTTGACAGGTAATTTGTGTTTTTTATAGGACAACCCCTTTAACTAGAACATGAAAATTTGTGGTATTAGAAAAATAAGCAATATTTTCCAACAAGTGAAAAATGCATAAATACATCCAACTCTGTTAAACCTGCCAGCTATACTGTGCCCATACAAAAGTCAGCTGAAATGGCTAATTTTGACCATCTTGCTCAACCATTATTTGCAAATTTTATGCAAATGAACATCTAGGTTTTTCCGGGCTAAGACCAAATCTCTTCATGGCCTCCATCACACTGCGGATAACCGAATCTTGACACTGTACAATATGCACACTGTCAGGATTCCACTCTGTTGCTTAGTCAAGCTGTTGTCACGTGACTGCTCATAAGCGATAATTGTGGTCACATGCCAACCAGCAACTTTTCCTGTTTCTCTCAATGTTCTATTGATGGTGGATGGAAAGCAAGTTGTCATAAGACCACAACCATAAAAATTGCATGTGAGCGGTCACGTGACAGCAGCTCGAGTAATCAACAGAGTGGAATCCTGACAATGCGACTACTGTACATTATCAGGATTTGGTTATCGGCCGTGCGATAGAGACCATAAAGTGCAGCACAGATTCATCTCATCTACGACTCCACAGCACTGATCACTACTGAGCATGAACATAAAGTGCAGCACAGATTCATCTCATCTATGACCCCACAGCACTGATCACTACTGAGCATGTACATAAAGTGCAGCACAGATTCATCTCATCTATGACTCCACAGCACTGGTCACTACTGAGCATGTACATAAAGTGCAGCACAGATTCATCTCATCTACGACTCCACAGCACTGGTCACTACTGAGCATGTACATAAAGTGCAGCACAGATTCATCTCATCTACGACTCCACAGCACTGGTCACTACTGAGCATGTACATAAAGTGCAGCACAGATTCATCTCATCTACGACTCCACAGCACTGGTCACTACTGAGCATGTACATAAAGTGCAGCACAGATTCATCTCATCTATGACCCCACAGCACTGGTCACTACTGAGCATGTACATAAAGTGCAGCACAGATTCATCTCATCTATGACTCCACAGCACTGGTCACTACTGAGCATGTGCATAAAGTGCAGCACAGATTCATCTCATCTATGACCCCACAGCACTGGTCACTACTGAGCATGTACATAAAGTGCAGCACAGATTCATCTAATCTACAACTCCACAGCACTGGTCACTACTGAGCATGTGCATAAAGTGCAGCACAGATTCATCTCATCTACGACCCACAGCACCAGTCACTACTGAGCATGTGCATAAAGTGCAGCACAGATTCATCCATCTCTGACTCCACAGCACTGGTCACTACTGAGCATGTACATAAAGTGCAGCACAGATTCATCCCATCTCTGACTCCACAGCACTGGTCACTACTGAGCATGTGCATAAAGTGCAGCACAGATTCATCTCATCTATGACTCCACAGCACCAGTCACTACTGAGCATGTGCATAAAGTGCAGCACAGATTCATCTCATCTACGACCCCACAGCACTGGTCACTACTGAGCATGTGCATAAAGTGCAGCACAGATTCATCTCATCTACGACCCCACAGCACCAGTCACTACTGAGCATGTACATAAAGTGCAGCACATACTCATCATAAACAGCAGAGATCCTTAGATCAGGAACAGAATAGACATTTATAGGACATTTTATAACTTTTCAAAATTCTTATGAAAACATTTACAGCACATCCTGCACTGAACTACTGTACACAATGTATGATTTTAGGAGTCGGAGTCACTTCATTTTTTTCCGACTCCACGGCGCTGTTTCTAAAAGAGCATATCACTGTGTTTTATACAGGGAAGTGTTTGATCCTGGAGTCACAGCTGGCATCTTGATGCGGTCAGATCACTTGTATAAGTGATTGGACAGAAGACTCATCGGCTACATTCTGGCCAATCGAAAAATAAAGCCAAGTGTGTGGCCAGCCTCAGTCATAGCCATTCAGCAGAAATGAGTGACACCTCTTTCCTCTCATCTTATGCTAAAGTGAGTCCAAAATGAAGACTGCATCCGTCATCACCCCGCGTTCACACAGTCCAGAATGGCTGCTGTACAACTTTATAGATTTGCTGAAGCAGCTGGCAGGGAAGGTATCGGGCATGAGTTGGTCGCTTGGAAAAGCAGAGTTACTATAAGTCCCTGGGGATGTAATGGAAACATTTATCCTCCATCTTTTCCAGAAAATAACTCCAATTTCAGGAAACTATTACTGATGCATTTATGTCTAAGCCCCCAACCAGACGGCTTCATACAACAGTCAGGGGGCTTACACCTACACTGCATCTGTAACACGGGGTTCACAAAGTGTCATGTCACACATAGAGCAAGTTCATGTTGGGATCCTCCGCCATCTCCGAGCGTGAATGAAGCCGTCTTCTCTTCATCGCTGCATTCTTCTCGTGGTTTTCATCACGTACATAATTGAGCTTCACAACATGGAAATTCTCTGACCCCGAGTCACACGCGTTTGCAGAGATCTTACGCTCGTCATATGGACCTGCAGGTGCAGATTGTTTCCAGGTTCCATATTAAGAATTACCCTGATGCTTCTATACACAGAAAGCATAAAGAACAAAAATAAACAGTTAGGGCCTCGCCGCAAATTGGCTCCCAGGATTCGTGTTCTAGAAGCAGCAGATCACATCATACAATGGGTTTTACAAGTGTTTGGTTGTAACAAAAAAACACAGATTAAAAAATTGTGACTGCGGCCAAGATGATTTCCAGTCCCAATCCAGCCGTCAAATGGAAAAACCAAGTCATGTCCGACAGTCTGGTTGTTATGGATGATCTGCATAACAACAAATCTGCTCTATGAGGTGGGAAATATAGCGGTGACAACACACAAAAATGCATCAAAACCATATAATTACTTATAGTAAAGTTGTCTCACCATGGCCACAGTCTGGATGGATGCAGACCATAGGCATCCATTGAGGGGGAAGAGGGAATAATCAGAGGAATAAAATACACACACAATATACTGTATACAGGAGATTATTAATGAATCTGGCGCAACTCACAAGTGGCATGCACCTCACCAGAAACTCCAGTCAGGGACTGGAGTAATATTTCTGGAGTAAGGAACTATGAAGTAAGGAAGAATTATCGAAGGAAGAGTGGATGAAAATCCCTCAAGAAAGAATTGAAATAGACCCTTGTCTGGCTACAAAACCACAAGCCGTGATGCTTTCAAAAGGGGTGCTACTAGGTACTAACCATGCAGGGTGCCCAAACATTTGCACCGGCCTATTTTCCTTTTTGTAATTTTTACAATATAATAGATGAAATTATTTTTTTTGCCTAACATACAGAGGCAATGTGTCATCTGTAACTTTAGCCCTTTTAGAGATCATTTCAGCTTCATCTTTCTTAACTGTTCACAGTACCAGTAATTTAGACCAGAGGTGCCCAAACTTTTACATGCTACTGTATGCTGAAATCCCACCATATAGAGCATGAGGCCCCACACAGCCCCCTATATACAGTGCGAGCGTTCACACAGCCCCCTATATACAGTGCGAGCGTTCACACAGCCCCTATATACAGCGTGAGCCCCACACAGCCCCCTATATACAGTGCAAGCGTTCACACAGCCCTCTATATACAGCACGAGTCCCCATACAGCTCCTATATACAATGCGAGCCCCTATATACAGCGCAAGCCCCCACACAGCCCCTATATACAGCGCAAGCCCCCACACAGCCCCCTATATACAGCGCATCACAGCCATAACAGGCGAGCATTCACAGCCTTCTACATACAGCGCGAGCCCCACACAGCCCCTATTATACAGTGCGAGCCCCCACACAGCCCCTATTATACAGTGCGAGCCCCCACACAGCCCTATTATACAGTGCGAGCCCCCACACAGCCCTATTATACAGTGCGAGCCCCCACACAGCCCCTATTATACAGTGCGAGCCCCCAACAGCCCCTATATACAGCGCGAGCCCCCATACAGCCCCTATATACAGCGCGAGCCCCCACACAGCCCCCTATATACAGCGCGAGACCCCACACAGCCCCCTATATACAGCGTGAGCCCCCACACAGCCCCCTATATACAGCGTGAGCCCCCACACAGCCCCCTATATACAGCATGAGCCCCCACACAGCCCCCTATATACAGCGCGAGCCCTCACACAGCCCCCTATATACAGCGCGAGCCCTCACACAGCCCCTATATACAGCACGAGCCCTCACACAGCCCCCTATATACAGCGCGAGCCCTCACACAGCCCCTATATACAGTGCGAGCATTTACACAGCCCCCTACATACAGCGCGAGCCCCTTCACAGCCCCAATATACAGTGCGAGCCCCCACACAGCCCCTATTATACAATGCAAGCCCCCACACAGCCCCTATATACAGCGCGAGCCCCCACACAGCCCCTATATACAGAGTGCGCCCCCACACAGCCCCCTATATACAGCACGAGCCCCCACACAGCCCCCTATATACAGCGTGAGCCCTCACACAGCCTCATATACAGCGTGAGCCCCCACACGGCCCCCTATATACAGCATGAGCCCCTATATACAGTGTGAGCCCCCACACAGCCCCTATATACAGTGTGAGCCCCCACACAGCCCCCTATATACAGTGTGAGCACCCACACAGCCCCCATTTACAGCATGCACCCCCCACACAGCCCCTATATACAGCGTGCGCCCCCACACAGCCCCTATATACAGCGTGCGCCCCCACACAGCCCCCATATACAGCATGAGCCCCCACACAGCCCCCTATATACAGTCATGGCCAAAAGTTTTGAGAATGACACAAATATTATATTTTCACATGATCTGCTGCCCTCTGGTTTTTATGTGTGTTTGACAGATGTTTTTATCACAGACAGAAATATAATAATTGCAAACATATGAGTAACAAAAGCTTATATTGACAGTTAGAATGAGTTAATGCAGCAAGTCAATATTTGCAGTGTTGACCCTTCTTCTTCAGGACCTCTGCAGTTCACCCTGGCATGCTCTCAATCAACTTCTGGACCAAATCCTGACTGATAGCAGTCCATTCTTGCACAATCAATGCTTTCATTTTCTCAGAATTTTTAGGTTTTTGTATGTCCACCCGTCTCTTGATGATTGACCACAAGTTCTCAATGGGATTAAGATCTGGGGAGTTTCCAGGCCATGGACCCAAAATCTCTATGTTTTGTTCCCTGAGCCATTTAGTTATCACCTTTGCTTTATGGCAAGGTGCTCCATCATGCTGGAAAAGGCATTGTTGATCACCAAACTGCTCTTGGAGGGTTGGGAGAAGTTGCTCTTGGAGGACATTCTGGTACCATTCTTTATTCATGGCTGTGTTTTTAGACAAGACTGTGAGAGAGCCGATTCCCTTGGCTGAGAAGCAACCCCACACATGAATGGTTTCAGGATGCTTAACAGTTGGCATGAGACAAGACTGGTGGTAGCGCTCACCTTGTCTTCTCCGAATGAGGTGTTTTCCTGATGTCCCAAACAATCGAAAAGGGGATTCATCAGAGAAAATAACTTTACCCCAGTCCTCAGCAGTCCACTGCCTGTACCTTTTGCAGAATATCAGTCTGTCCATGATGTTTTTTCTGGAGAGAAGTGGCTTCTTTGCTGCCCTCCTTGAGACCAGGCCTTGCTCCAAGAGTCTCCGCCTCACAGTGCGTGCAGATGCACTCACACCTGCCTGCTGCCATTCCTGAGCAATCTCTGCACTGCTGGTAGCCCGATCCCGCAGCTGAAACACTTTTAAATGACGGTCCTGTCGCTTGCTGGTCTTTCTTGGGCGCCCTGGAGCCTTTTTGGCAACAATGGAACCTCTCTCCTTGAAGTTCTTGATGATGCAATAGATTGTTGACTGAGGTGCAATCTTTCTAGCTGCGATACTCTTCCCTGTTAGGCCATTTTTGTGCATTGCAATGAAGACTGCACGTGTTTCTTTAGAGATAACCATGGTTAACAGAAGAAACAATGATGCCAAGCACCAGCCTCCTTTTAAAGTGTCCAGTGGTGTCATTCTTACTTAATCATGACAGATTGATCTCCAGCCATGTCCTCATCAACACCCACACCTGTGTTAATGGAGCAATCACTGAAAAGAGGTTAGCTGGTCCTTTTAAGGCAGGGCTGCAATGATGTTGAAATGTGTTTTGGGGATAAAGTTCATTTTCTAGCCAAATATTGACTTTGCAAGTAATTGCTGTTAAGCTGATCACTCTTTATAACATTCTGGAGTATATGCAAATTGCCATTAGAAAAAGTGAAGCAGTAGACTTTGTAAAAATTAATATTTGTGTCATTCTCAAAACTTTTGTCCATGACTGTACAGCATGAGCCCCCACACAGCACCCTATGTACAGCGTGCGCCCCCACACTGCCCCCATATACAGCTTGAGCCCCCACACAGCCCCCCATATACAGCATGAGCCCCCACACAGCCCCCTATATACAGCGTGCGCCCCCACACAGCCCCCATATACAGCATGAGCCCCCACACAGCCCCCTATATACAGCATGAGCCCCCACACAGCACCCTATGTACAGCGTGCGCCCCCACACTGCCCCCATATACAGCATGAGCCCCCACACAGCCCCCCATATACAGCATGAGCCCCCACACAGCACCCTATATACATGTAAAAATCCCATACACATAAAAAAAAATACAAAAACACATACTCCCCTCGTTCCCGTTCACCCGGTACTCTGTCTCTCTGCAGCAGCATGATGAAGTGAAGCAATCATGTCTGCTGGCTCACGCGCGGATTGGTGGAAGAAGCCGGACACTTCGTCATCCTCCACCAATGTAACCAGTGGCAGACGGGTGTTAGAGGACGGGCCACTCTTTATAGCCCTTCAGCTGTCTCGGTCCGTGGGTTAGACTGGAACAGCCAGAGGGCCAGATGTAGCTCGCGAGCCGCACTTTTTAAGGCAGATCTCAGCAGAGAATAGAAACAGTTTAAAATCTCCCCCCATTTCCCAAAACAGAAATAGCAATATTTAACAGAAAATTAAAGGGGTTTTACACTTGCGGAAAAGCGGACCTCAAATTATCTAGCGCTTGGCGATTAGCTGCAGCAGTGATGCACACTGTCAGCGTGACGTTCCCATCGAAGCAGCGGAGAGCTAGTGATGGACCCAAACAGGGACCGGACCTGCTCCACGATTTATTTTACAGCGTTTGGGGTCCGCCTTTTTGAATGTGTTAAACCCCCTATAACAAATTTGATAATCGCCATGTGCAGAATTATCTGATATAATAAAATATCAAAATATTTATCCCATACGGTGAAAAGCGTTTCATCTCCTGATGAAGTGCAAAACTATCGCCAAAGATGTCTGGGAGCTTCTCAAACTGCTCGGCCATACAGAGCCTTCTCGTATGAGGTGGTCAGTAGAGATGGTCAACCAAACCAGAATTTAGACGAGAGTTCAAATCATGTTTTGGACCCTCATTTGTGCTTTCCGGGGTACGGACAAACCCTCAGCAGAGCTGTATACTTCAATTGGAGTCTATAACATGCAGTTTTGAACTCCGGCTGTTTTTTAGGGGTTGGAATGTAACCCCCGATAGTCACAAACATGTCGCTGAAACCTGATGTCAACATACCCCAAGGGTCTGAGCATCTTCAGGGTACGACCACACAGGCTCGGCCCCTGTAGAATTGTCCGCCGAGGATAAAAGCACAGATTTGTGTTGCATTAATGATGGCAGAGTTCATTCTTTTAATTGCAAAAGATAAAATCTGCAGTGAAAATCCACATCACAAAGTGACAAATGTGAAATCCAGAGCTCTGGTCACCGAGGATTCAGCTCAGATTTCTGTGGTCACACGCTGGCTGCTTGGAAACAAAGCCGGGGAGGGTGGCCAGAGCGTCCGTGCTGAATCGCAGGAGGACAGAAGAAGAGGAGTGTTTTCTGTTATTTTGCATAGATCCATGTCTGGTCTTGTCGGTGAAATACAATGATCTCACGTCAGCCAACGTTGTGTTTGGTTCCAGCAGGCCAGAAACAGGCTCAGGGATTTAAAAGGTCACCAGACAGCCCCGACACAGAGCGCCGCCTGAGGCCTAATGTTATTCTCCTTCTCATAAACCTATTGGAAAGGTTAATTTGCGTGCACGTTCCTTGTTTTTCATGTATCATCACTGACAAATTCGGAGACTTTTCCAAGCAGAAGACAAACAAGACGTTTCTAGAGATCAGCAGCCTGACGGACGCGTCTCCTCCAAGCCTGTAGACAGCCAGCATTTTAATTTAAGGTAGACACATTCAGAAATCTGGGTTATTAATCACTGGAAGAAGGGAAACTTTCTAATCACTGGATGTCTAAAGGGGTTGTCCCATCCCAACGAGTTAATACCTATCCACATTCATTCAACCCCATCGACTTTGAGATCGAAGTTCTGAAATGCTCCATTGGACTGGGATGATGGCAGCAAATACACATTGTCCATGGGAATTTAAAAAAAATAAAAATTTGCACCGCAAGCTTTAAGACATGTTTTTATGGCAGCTGCATGCAAGCCTTACATCACCAAGCACAAGGCTGAGCGTCAGATGGAGTGGGGTAAAGCCGCCACCACTGGAATCAGAGTTTTCTATCTGGAGTCTGATGAATGAATTTGGGTTTGGAGAACATTACCCGCCTGACTACATTGTGCCCTAATACTATGGGGATATTTTTCAGGGGGTCTCGAAGTCCCAGGGACAGGAAATCTTAATGCTTCAGCATAGAAGACATTTGGACAATTGTGGCTTCCAGCTTTGTAGGAGCAGTTTGGTGAAGGCCCTTTTTCTGCTCCCCATGACTGTGACCAACGCACAAAGCAAGGTTCATAAGGCCATGGTTGGGGGGAGTTTGGTGTAAGAATATGACCACGGGGATCTGACCTTCATCCCATCCAAAAACGTTGGGATAACTATATAGGAGATTGTGAGCCCGGACTCCCATCAATGTCTGACCTCATAAATGCTAAAAATCCCACAGACGCCTCCCAAATCTTGTAGAAAACCTTCCCGGAAGAGTGGAAGCAGTTCTATCTGCAAAATGAGGAGCAACTCCATATTTATTTCTGTGGAGGAGGACTACAATGTGATGTGCTGGGGTCCCGATACTTTGTACACATGGGTTTTAGCAGATCTTATGGGGAGATCACGCGATTCCCTGTCGTGCACATTATTCTACAGGCTGAAATCTTCTTAGTAAAGCGGGAGTGACATGATAATCTGACAGAGGAAAGAATGAGCTGAGGTTTGGGCCCTCCGGTGTAATCTGTACACTGCCACAGCATTACACAGCAGACAAACAAAGGAAATCCACGATGTGCACAGGACACAGCCGAGGTCACAAGCTCAGAGCTGCACCCGCTGCACCCACCCTGGATTGTTGTAGGTGCAGCTGAGCAATCTCAAGTTCCCGGCAGCGGCCGTGCAACAGGGTAATGTGCAACAGGTAAAAACAATCAGGGGTCAACCCACAATCAGATGATAAATGTAGAATGGGTGAGGGCACAATGGCTGCAGGTACACCAACCCAAGCACAAGAAGGACGCCATAGTGCACACACTGCTCCTCTGACTACGGGAGCGGTGGTTAAACATAGACCTCCATTCACACAGGGCTTGCACTGATCATATATCTTGCACTGATCATATATATAGTTGTTCATGAGATAACGCTTTTGGATAAGGGACTATTAAAAAAGTTTGTTTTTTTTGCTATTGGGCCCAAGAACTTGCCGTCAGGTAGTTAATTACCCGCCTGTTCTGCATGGGGAGGGTGGAAGCGATTCCCCAGCTCCATTTGTCTTCGCGTCAATAGAGCAGTTCTTTCTGTTCCACCGTCGACAGGACGTCACTAGCGACGCCACGATGGTTGCCAGCCTGCTCCCTGAGACTTCTCCGCTGGGAGCCAGCTGTCCATCAGAATGATGTCAGCAATGACATTCTGTTGACAGAGCGGAAGAGAAAAAGCTGCTCTGTTGACGTGACGTCACAGGGAGCAGGAGTATCGCCGGCAGGAGCGGTCAGCGACCGCTCCGAGTTGGAGGAGAACATCGCAGAGCAGGATAGGCAGGTAGCTGGTAACTAAGTCCCAGATAACCCCTTTAAATATAGCAAAAAGATTCTCCGTGGCAGGTCTTTGTGGCCAGCATCCTAAGCACGGCCCAGAATGACCGCTGCGGAAGTGAAGACTGCCATCTTGTTATCTGTAGGTGGAGGAGTTTACAGAATAGGCCCCACTGCTCTGCTATCCTCTCCAATGCCATAGACAATGAATGGAGCAGCAGAGCGAATACTCACCCGTCCGCCCCACTAAGCTCATACAGAGGTTTTCCTGACAGATCCATTACCCTGCATCTCTGGGACATTAACCAGCACAGATGACAGTTATCACTGATCCCGGCTTTTGCATCGTTGGTGCCAACACGCTCACGATGACGCGGTGACCCCCTTCAATACATTAGTACAGTTCATTATGAAGGGGCTGAGGCACTGGTGCAGATACCTGGTCGTCTTCTCCACTACATTGAGAAGATCTCGGCTCCTGAAGTCTAGGGGACATAAGATGTAAATGTCACCTTCACCCAAGGGGAGGCAGAAACTGGTTCTTTTCTGCGGACAATTCCTTTTTCCCTGTATGACGCTGCTCTATCATAAAGAAGTGTCAGAGTTGGGGGGAATAAAAAAGAAAAAAAAGCCACCAGAGAAACACCAGGTGGTCAAAGATCAGCATTTCCAGTGTGATCTGGAGAGACCTGACCATGCTGAGATCTCCTCACTCCTGCTGCTTCCAGTCCTTGCAGCAGAGATCATTTACTACACATAATGCCCCACGATCTTCACAGCTTCGGCACTCTCCTCGGTGGAAGTGCTCAGCGTGCTCAAGTGACAAATCAAAGTCTCACTGAGAAAACCTGTTCTGACCCTCAATAGATTTTTCTTTTTTCTTCTCCTCCTGTATGTCATTGCTCTCTTATGATTGAGCAGCGTCATAGAGGGGAAAAAGGAAACACCCCCAGAAACAGAATTTGCACATTTTGGTTTACCTCCATCCTGGGTTAACTTTCTTTTTTTTTTTCTCTTTGACTCGCCAGTATTAATAAGTGAGGTTTATGTCTGTGGTAACGTAACACATGATTAAGAAACATTAGTATCTTTGTTACAACGATTAACACACTGTCGTAATATGGCGCCATTAAATAAGGACCCTCACTCCCATCAGCTCGGTCCCGGTAGGACGGGGGGGAGATGCGTCTAATCAATACACTGACCAATACAAGATTTACCCATTGGAGAGTTATACAACCAGCGGCACCGATTGATGTTAACTCTTTCCTTACTGCCCGGTTACAATCTAGCTGGAAGGAGCAGGTCAGGTCTCCCGATGTCGGCTTTTCCTATGGATGCCCCCATTTATAGTGAAAAACATCAATACAGAAAGAGTGGCAAATTGTCCAGAGACCTTTTATGAACTCTTAGGGGCGTTATATAACAACAGTGGGGAAAAAAATAAGATGCAGGTGTATAGAGCCAGAGAGAGACATTATATATCTCTGTACACCCCAAAGAACAACAAAAAAGGCAAATATTTAGGGGGAAAAAAACACACACATTCTAGATAAAATTACATAAAAAACAAAAAACTACACCCAACAGGTATCCGTGTCACTAGAAGAAGTAATGGAGAGCGGGTATTTAGGGTGAAACAACAGGAACAAAAAAAAATATATATATATATATGTTCATCAAAAAGGAAAAATTAAATAAATGAGAAAGTGACTTACATGAACCCCCCCAAACATCACCAAAAATTAATGACATTTCTCTCGGCAGAAATAACTAAACTTGACAAATACAGAGTGAAAACATACACAAGATCAATCAGGTGGTCATTAAGGGGTTAACTAGCTGACCATCAGGGGTCACAATTATTAGGGGCTTCACTTCCAGCCCCAAACCTGTTACACTACAGATACACAGTGTTCCCCGGAGGACCCACACACCACCCCTCTTACCCAGGCAGCCTTCATGGAGTCCGGGACTTTGCCGCCGCTGACCCGGGACCAGATGATGCTCACGGGAGAAGCTCCCGCCTGCTCTGCCGCGCTCTGACGTCATCCGCCATCCGGGCCACATTCCACTGCGGTTTTACTTTCCCACCGCTAGATGCCGCTGTGGCGCCAGAAACTTTCGTCCAATCGGCTTGATGAGGAAGTGAACGTCGCTGCCGCCATTTTTACTGTGGGCAGAAAATTCAGAAGCTGGAAGATGTGGGCGGCTGTGGACGGACTGTAGTGTTCTCTTCACTGTTATGGCGGCTGAGCACTGACTACTCATATATTTTACATCAGGAGGATAAATAATATAAAGTTGTAGGAATTCATATCATTTTTTTAATCATGAAAAGCTCGAAAACTTTCTTACATACTTTCTGCTGCAATGATTCACCATTTCACAAGTTTCAGTGACACATTTTTCATTTCTACACTTTTGTTTTTCCGATGGGGCTTTTTTTAAAAAAAATATATATATTACCTTAGCCCCTTAATGACCAGAGCTTTTTTCGTTTTTCGCTCCCCTCCTTCCCAGAGCTGTAACTTTTTTATTTTTCCGTCAATATGGCCATCTGAGGGCTTATTTTTTGCAGGACGAGTTGTACTTTTGAACGACATTGGTTTTACCTTATCATGTACTCAAAAATGGGAAAAAAATTCCAAGTGTGGTGAAATTGCAGAAAAAATGCAATCCCACACTTGTTTTTTTGTTTGGCTTTTTTGCTAAGTTCACTAAATGCTAAAACTGACCTGCTACTATGATTCTCCAGTTCATTACGAGTTCATAGACACCAAACATGTCTAGGTTCTTTTTATCTAAGTAGTGAAAAAATATTACAAAGTTTGCTAAAAAAAAATTGTGCAATTTTACGATACTATAGCGTCTCCATTTTTCGTGATCTCGGGTTCGGTGAGGGCTTATTTTTTGCGTGCTGAGCTGACTTTTTTAACGATTCCACTTTTGTGCAGATACAATCTTTTGATCGCCCGTTCTTGAATTTTAATGCAATGTCGCGTTGACCAAAAAAAACGTAATTCTGGCATTTTTATTTTTTTCTCACTATGCCGTTTAGCGATCGGGTTAATCCTTTTTTTATTGATAGATCAGGCGATTCTGAACGCGGCAATACCAAATATGTGTAGGTTTGATTTTTTTTTTTATTGTTTTATTTTGAATGGGCCTAAAGGGGGGTGATTTGAACTTTTATTTTTTTTTATGTTTTTTATACTTTTAAAGCTATTTTTCTTTAACTTTTGGCATGCTTCAATAGCCTCCATGGGAGGTTACAAGCTGCCATAGCTTGATCGGCTCTGCTACATAGATGTGATGCTCAGACCACAGGGTGGCGCTCACAGCAATCCGGCATCAACAACCATAGAGGCCTCTGGTTGTCATGCCGACACACCGGTGACCCGCGATCACGTGACGCGGGTCACCAGTGAGCGCATTTCCGGCCGGATGGCTGGAAGCATTTGTTAAATGCCGCTGTCAGAGTTTGACAGCGGCATTTAACTAGTTAATAGGCACGGGCGGATCGCGATTCCGCCCGCGGCTCGTGCGGGCACGTCAGCTGTTCAATACAGCTGACATGTCCTGGCTTTGATGTGGGCTCACCGCCAGAGGCCACATCAAAGAGGGGGTACTGCCATTGGACGTACTATTCCGTCCAATGGCAGTAAGGGGCTAAAATGCTGTGAAATCTGGTGAAAAAACATTCCGACTTTGTTTTAGATTTTCAATTTTTTTTACGCCTTTCACCATGCTTTAGAAATGGCCGGGGAAAAGGAAATTCTGCCTGCGGGGCTTGTTTTGTTGTGCAGTGAGTTGTCGTTTTGTAGTAACACAGTTCTGGGAGAGATACAACATTTTGATCGCTTTTCATTGCTTTTTTTTTGTCACAGTGCGGTGAACAAAAAAAAAAAAAATAGTGCTTTTCCCATTTTTTGTTTTTACTGTATTTACCTATTCTGATTTTTCTCTTAAACTTTACTTTTAGTCCCCATTGGGTGACTTGACGCCTACTATGGTCCGATCACGTGTATCACAGACTTGCAGTATATTGGGCAAATCACAGTCTCCTATAAAGCCACCAGCTGGAGGATGTTCTACTTGGGAGTACCAAGATGGTGGCGACCAAGGCCTTCAATAGATCTCTGGCTGCCATGGCAACGAATCTGTTCCTCACTGAATGCCCTGGCTGGATTGCTCAGACTAAATGCCGCTGTCAGAGGTTGATGGTGGCATTTAAAGGGGTATTCGCATCTCCAAGATCCTATCCCCAAACTGTAGTAGGTGTGATAATAATAATATCAGCAAATAACTCCAATTATGTAGTTTTCCTGATTCACTATGTCTATTTCCTCATGTGCAGGCATTGCAGGACCTTGGGTATCCATGGTTACAACCACAGCTATAATGACAGTAATGATAGCTAGATATTAATGGGTGTAACCATGGATACCGAAGGTTCTGCAATACTTGCATATGAGGAAAAAGACATCGCAAATCAGAAAAACTATACTACATTTCTAATTGGAGGTATTTGCTAATATTATTATTAGGCTGGAGTCACACTGGCGACTAAATCGTACCACTAGAAAGCGATGAAATATCGCTTTGCAGTCGACCCAATATTAATCTATGGAGCAGCTCCCAGCATCCGATTTTTTGTGGTCCGATTTAAACGTGCGAGTGCAATCTGCGATTGTCACCGATTGTGGGTCGACTATCGCCAATGCAAGTCTATGGGAGCGATGAAAAGTGGGATTACAAACGGACCGCACGTGTGACTTGCGATGAAATCGCACAACTTTTCCAGGTGACAGGAAACTGCCTTTCAAATTCTCAGGAAGCCTTTACATGCTAATTAGCTAAGCACATCTTAAAAAAAAACAGGAAGAACACCTACACGGAGTCCAGAAACATGGCATCTAGCCACATCAATGTGGAACTCCTCATCGTATTGGTGCAGGAGAGGCCTGAATTGTGGGACCAGCGCGATCCCAACTACAGCAATCGGACGCGCAAAGAGGCGGCATGGAAAACAATATGTGTGCACATTTTTCCAGACTATCATCAGAGATCCAGGGAGGACCAAGAGCGTCTTAGTAAGTACCACATGTAACGGTTTTTTTTTTTGTAAAAAAATGTTATTAAGAAAATAATAATGTATGCTTATGTGTTTAAATGATATTGAAAAAGCAGCATTATCGAACTCTGCCTATTTATAACTACACATTGATGTGTGTGTTCACCAACAATATCCATGTCTTTTAACATATCATCGATGCTTTGTCATTTATTCACTATAACATTTTGTACTCCCCTTGACCTCAGATGTAGTTTGTAGGTACTAAAATGCTAAATGATTGAGGCGTTTTGTTAAGGGCCAAGCATTTTTTGAAATGTATGTTACAGCTTATAACATCTATACTTCTGGTTGTATGTTTATGTGTTTTAATATTGTAAATCACAACACACATGAACACTATTTAAATGTTCATTGTTGCATAATGTAATTTTTTGATGAATAAATAGATATGAGTCATTATAACCGTTATGGTGTTCTTACATTTGTAGTGACTGATGTGACAAGGCGATGGCGTAGTTGTCGGGACTGCTACCGGAGGGAGAGGCAGATTAGGGAGCGGAGTGGGGCTTCAGCCTCTAAGAAGAGGAAGTACCTCTATTTTGATAGACTAAACTTCCTTGCGCCAGTGATGGATGTGCGACCGTAAGTGCATGTGTGTTCAAACACTTTCATGTCAAACTTTGTAATTTTCTGGGTTTTAATTGTCAAAAATTATTTCATTTCTAGGACGGAGTCAAACCTAACTGAGAGGGAGACGGGGTCTGACTCAGAAGTGCTTATCGACCCCGTTGGTGATGGGGCAGAGGAGGCAGGCCCTTCCTCTGCAGCATGTGGGTCCACCCAAGCAGCACCAACAGCAGCTGCAGGAGCTGAGGATTCACAAAGCCAGCATCAGGAACATGAGGACCTACCTCAGAGCAGCAGCCCTAATAGGGGTCAGGATGTGTCTCCTCCTCATTCCCAACGCACAAGGCGAGGTAGGCGGCGACGAGAAGGAGTGGGTTCTGTGACAAGGAGGCAGGTGGACCGAGGAGTTCTGGACTATTTGTCCAGTGTAGCTAATGATGATGGTGAGGAGGGATTTTGCCGCAGTCTGGCCCGTTACCTCCGGGCTATTCCAAGACAGCACAGACTGCGGATCAGAAGCGGACTGCAGATTGTTTTGGATGCTGGAACACCGCCTAATGATCCAAGCAACCTACTAGATTATCTAGATAGATGGGTGGTTGGTCCTGAAAATGTGTTAAGGTTGTTTGGACCAAATCCATCACAATCTGCTTCTGCCTCTGATCCTCCTCCTCCTCATCATCCTCCTCCTCCACCTCCTCCTTGTGTCCAACAGAACCCAACTACTCCTTTCTCATCCTACTGCAGCTCCTTCTTTCTTTGGAGCTACCCAGCTCCAAGCCATGGGACAGAGTGGCCATGCACAATATGCCCACTCTAACATACCCAATGTTGTTGGCTGGCCACAACATGGATATGTTAGACATGGGCATATTGGGGGTCATTCTGGTAGTGCTCAGTCATATCAATATGACTATGAGCATCAATTCCCTATGTACCCCTACACACAAGCCCTTCAGGATCCCCAGTAACCCAGCTGCTACGTTAGTTTCTGCAGCACCTCAGGCTCAATCACAGGTTGCAGATAGTGGAAGGCCTAATACGCAACCTGGCCATCCATCACCACCACCACCACACAGCTACCATCAATTGTAGCTGAAAGTATTTTTTGGTTGTATGGAAGTTATATATATTTATTTTTGCATATTCAGAATGTTATACATATTTTTTATTTATGTTTGGACATGTTGGTCCTGTTTTCTAAATATATCAGCCTCTAAAAGGCTTTCAAACTAAATACACTAATCATTAAAATTAGTGAAGTGCCATTGGTTGTCTGTGATTCTTCTTATATGTTGTGACCTGTGTTAAGTATGAAAAAGTGTACATAAAATAATTACAGTCTTCCATTAATTGATGAATGTAAAGTAAGTTTATGGTATCATATAACATAAAACACACTACATAGCTATGGCCTCATCTTGCCAAGGAATAGCACCCGCAGGAGAAACAAAATAATTGGTCAATAAGTCACGGACTTTGAGACCAGAAGGGGGACGACGAGGATGGATGACTGGTCTCATAGGCCTCGTCATATTATCAGACTGAAGGTCAGGCATATCAGCTGATGAGCATTCATGCATTCTTGTAAAATTATGTAGTACCACACATGCTTGCACTACAAGATTACATTTGATTCACTTAGCTGAATGGCTGATTGTAGGACACGCCATTTGGCTGTAAGAATACCAAATGTGCACTCCACCAGGCGTCGTGCACGAGAAAGGCGATAATTAAATATGCGTCGCTGATGGTTCAGATTGCGCCGAGGATATGGCTTCATAACATGACGAGTTAATTGGAAGGCCTCATCCGCTACTACAACATATGGCACTGCATCCATATTGGAGTGTGGAAGTTGACATGCTGGTGGTAAGTCCAATTAGTTATTGCGTAGCCGCCGACCCATAATGGAGAATTGAAGACTCTGGAGTCTCCAGTCCTTCCATAGGCCCCAATGTCTACAATTATGAAGCGGTAGTTACTGTCGACCAAGCCCAACAAAACTATAGAAAAATATTGCTTATAATTGTAGAATTGGGTCCCTGAGTTCGGCGGCTTACGCACACGTATGTGCTTCCCGTCCAGGGCTCCAATACAGTGTGGAAAATTACTGCTTTCTTGAAATCCACATGCAATCCTCAACCAATCTTCCATTTTGGGCTCTGGCATCACCTCTTTATTTAGTCTGGACCAAATTTGTCCACAAGTAGAGCTGACTATTCCGGAAATGGTGGATTTCCCTATCAAAAACTCTAAATGCAGAGCAGCGTATGAGAGCCCAGTGGAAAGGAACCTGCAATACAGAAACAACAACAAACGTGTACACATCAGACAAAAAATACAAAAACACTGCATTAACCAAATGTAAACAGTGGACATTTGATTAATCACCCATTCACTTAATGTAATGACTTATAAACCATTCTGACTGCTACACAACAAGCATATAGGGCAAACTTAAACATTTTATAATGCCATGGGGTACAGTATGTTAAGATTTACAAAGTAAGAAGAATGTGAAAGTTGTTACATTATGCAAAACATCATCAACATGTCGTTGACACACATACCTTAATGTTAGAAGAAGCCTTTCCTCAGCAGAAATTGAAGGACGCATCCTGGTGTTCTGAAGGTGATTTCAGGGCGCAATATGTCAAGCAAAATATCAAAGGTGGCAACACTCATGCGACAACAGGCAAAAAACTTGTCTGGATTCCTACGCAGTGTCGAATACAGGCGCTCAAAATGCCCTTTGCTGATCCTTCGCATCAAAAGGGGATGCACCCACATCCTTCTGCGTATTCTGTGCGAAACAACTACAGGGTATGCTCCCCAAAGTTCTGGATAGCAGCCAATAGTACAGCACAAGCTCAGTTCTATTAAACGTTAGTCTGTCACTCATAATTTTGACTTTGCAGCAACACAACAGGAACCACTAAGAAGCAAAACACTCCACGGCAACATTTGGGAGGGTAAGAACAGTCAACCACGCTTAAATATGGGTCAGGCTCATTATTCAAATGATTTGCAGGCCTCAAAACCGTTAAATGTCCATTTTGCTATGATGCCACTAAAAAACGGTAGTCGCTGGGTAATCGGATGTGAAACTTAAGCGTACATGCTACAAAATCGCATCAACTACTAAAAATCGGATGCCAGTCGCAGCAATGTTCATGAAATTTTAATCCGATTATCGACCGACTAAAACGGTCCGATTTTTTAGACGTTGTGTGTGACTCCAGCCTTACACCTACTACATTTTATGATAAGATCATGGAAATGGAAATACCCCTGTAAAGGGGGGGGGGGTGTCAATATTTACCTGCTGTCTTACAGCCAACATATGACTGCCATGGCTACTGTGGGTTTTTGTAGGCCAAAAAGCATATTTTTAGTGTCCTTTTTTTTCCACATTCACACGTGTTTTTATTTGCACTTTTCCTGTGGACTGCATTTACACGGCCATATTTTCGGTCAGTGAAAAAAGTGGACAACACTCGGATAGATGTTATCCAATAGGGCAGTGCAGATGGACAATTTTATTCACTGACCGAATCTGCGTGTGAAAAAAAAAATCACGGCGCGCGCTAGTTTCTTCTGTACGTGTAAGTCTCAGCCATTCGAGTCTATGCCGGATGCCGTACGGAGCATGACATCCGATTTTTACGGATACACTGCAATTCTGTTTTATAGGAAACTGTAAATGAGTAATAGCCGCTGCTGTATAAAAGCTGCCTGCACTCGATGACAGGTGAGAAAAAGAAATGATCCCGCTTTTCTGGATGAAACTCTGAACGATTGTTATATACGCTCGTGTGACCCTACCCTATAAAGAAGAGTATAGAAAAAAGCTTGACAACAACTCCACACCTAGAGCATGCTGCTTCTGGAACATAGGAGCATCTGGGCCAAAAAAGACTTAAAGGGAACCTGTCACCAGTTTTTCCAAATATAATCTACTGCAATCCCCTTTCAGCCCCATGTGACTACATTCTATAATGCTGCACGTATGACTCCAATTCACCCTGCAAAGCAAAGAAAAGACCTTTTATTATACTCACCTATGGTGAGGTCCGGTCCCATGGTCATCACGGGTCTTGGTCCGGTGCCTACTCTCCTCCTATGTTCACTGTCCTCCTTCTGTGCTTCATGTGAATGACGTGTCCTACATCGCGCCTCTGAGCAGGCACGCTTCTTTCTGCCCTGCCGAGGGCAGAGCAAAGTACTGCAGTGTGCGTGCATCGGAAAAAGTCAAAAGAGCTCTGGCGCACACGCACTGCAATACTGTGGTCTGCCCTCTACAGGGCAAGAGAAGTGCTGCCTGCACAGCTGCAAAAAGAGGATCACTGTATAGATGATGTAGGATGCATCTTCCACACGAAGCACAGAAAGAAGACGGCATCGTAAGAAGAGAGGAGGCACCATATTAAGACCATAGATGCCATCGGACCAGACCGCCCCGTAGGTGAGTATAATAAAAGGTCTTTTTTTTGCCTTGCAGAGCGAATTGGAGTCATATGTGCAGCATTATAGATTGGTGTCACATGGGGCTGAAATGTGATGGCCGTAAGTAATACGGGAAAAATAATGGGGACTGTTGCCTTTAAGGCCTTATTCAGAGATTTTTCTCATATGTAAAAATCAGGGCCGGCGTCAGCACCCGGCACACCTGGGCAAGTGCCGGGGCCCTGAGCAGGCGGGGGGGCCCACTCGCAGTCTGGCACCCCCGCGCCCGTTAGCGGAGGAGAGCGGTGTCAGCGCCGCCACTGGGCCCCCCCCGCTTGCTCAGGGCCCCGGCAGCAGCTGGCACAATACTTACCTCTCCCGTGCTCCGCTGCTGCAGCTCCGGGCTCCAGGGGGCGCCGGCGCTTCCTCTCACAGCAGCGCCGCTAAATGACGTCATCATTCAGCGGCCGGCTGTGGCACAGAGCGCGGGGACGCCGGACAGGTAAGACGTGTGTGTGTGTGTCTGTGTGTATGTAGTGCGGTGCTTTGTGTGTGTATGTATGTGTGTGTGTGTATGTGTGTGTGTATGTATGTGAGAGAGTGCTTGTGTGCTGTCTGTGTGTGATGATGGGCAGGCATTGCTGATAATGGGGAGGCATTGATGATGATGATGGGAGAAGATGATGATAATGGGCAGGCATTGATGATAATGGGCAGGCATTGATGATGGGGAGAGATGATGATGGGCAGGCATTGCTGATAATGGGGAGGCATTGATGATGATGGGGAGAAGATGATGATAATGGGCAGGCATTGATGATAATGGGCAGGCATTGATGATGGGGAGAATGATGATGGGCAGGCATTGATGATAATGGGGAGGCATTGATGATGATGGGGAGAAGATGATGATAATGGGCAGGCATTGATGATAATGGGCAGGCATTGATGATGGGGAGAAGATGATGATGGGCAGGCATTGATGATGATGGGAGGAGATGATCATGATGGGCAGGCATTGCTGATAATGGGGAGGCATTGATGATGATGGGGAGAAGATGATGATAATGGGCAGGCATTGATGATAATGGGCAGGCATTGATGATGGGGAGAAGATGATGATGGGCAGGCATTGATGATGATGGGGAGGAGATGATGATCTGATGGGCAGGCATTGCTGATAATGGAGAGGCATTGATGATGATGGGGAGGAGATGATGATGGGCAGGAATTGCTGATAATGGGGAGGCATTGATGATGATGGGGAGAAGATGATGATAATGGGCAGGCATTGATGATGGGGAGAAGATGATGATGGGGAGGAGATGATGATGATGGGCAGGCATTGATGATAATGGGGAGGCCATGATGATGATGGGGAGGAAATGATGATGATAAGGAGGCAATGATGATGATGGGGAGACAATCATGATGATAATGGGGAGTCTTTCCACAGCGCCCTTTCCTGAGCCGTAACAGTGCAGAACGCAGTACAGCGCAGAGGAGAATTTCATATTTTGTATGGAGCATTATATGGGGACCAGTATCCTGTATGGAGCATTATTTTGGGTCCAGTATTCTGTATGGAGCATTATTTTGGGTCCAGTATTCTGTATGGAGCATTATATGGGGGGTGACATCCTGCATGGGGTATTTATGGGTGATGAGGGGGAGACTGTGGTGCCCATAATATTGTATGGAGGACTGTACTGTCCAGTCTGTACTGTGCGCTGTGAGGATTTGGCGGTTTTTGAGCTATTGTAGAATTTACAATAGATATCAGTCATGTAATGGAAGAAAAGAAGTGTTTGGCATAGTACTATACCCATATTTCTCTGCCGTATCTGTGCATCATGAATCGTGTCTGTGTTAAAGGGGCCCACTGAGACTCTTTCGCCCGGGGCCCATAAAAACCTGGAGCCGGCCCTGGTAAAAAATACCTGGACCATTGTTTGTCAATGTGTTGGGTCCCATTTTTATCAGTGAGTGATCTGTGTGTCTCCATTTTTGCCATTTTTCTTGTGTTAAAAAAGTGCATAATTACTCGTCATTAAACAGTATAAACACGGACAGCACTCGGATGACATCTGTGTACTACCCGTTTTTTATTCATGGACCCATTGCCTTCTATGGGCACATTTGATCCGCAACACAGATTATTTCTGGAGACATTCATTTCGCAAGAAAAAAAAAACAGACACGTGATCTGCACCATTGGCTGAGTTTTATTTGTAAAAAACTGGTGTCTGAATGAGGCCTAAAGGGCAGCACGGTGGCTCAATGGTTAGCGCAGTATGGTGGCTCAGTGGTTAGCACTGTTGCTTCACTGGGGTCCTGGACTCAAATCCCACCAAGGACAACATCTGCAAGGAGATTGTATGTTCTGTGTTCCCGTGGGTTTCCTCCGGGTTCTCCTGTTTCCTCCCACACTCAAAAGACATACTGATAGGGAATTAGATTGTGAGCTGAACGTCACTTCTAAAGCTGTCTTGCTTAGTATTTCACATTTATCTAATTATTATCAATGTCTCAGAAAAAAAGGTATTTTTTCTATAGGGTATCCTCAAACCATTACCTTTTAGGGGGATTTGAGGATTGGTTTGAATCACTGCTGCAGATTTTACACCATTAAATCTGTCTAGACTGTTAAATTATTTTCAGCCACTAGATGGCACTTTTGTTCAGCGACAGATATTATTTAAGCAGCTAGTATAGAAACCGAATCCACCCCCACATTATCAGTGATAGAGAAGTCTTTGGGGTGGGGGAGTGGTTCCTTAATGGAAATTTAACACCCATGGATTTAGCTATAAGTGCTTTCTATGCAGAAACTAGTACAAATTTGCTGACAATTAACCTCCCAAATCCTGAATTCTGCATCTTTATATTCAGTGCAGAAGGCAGATCCTGTCCCCTGCATACTTAGCACTTGCTGTGAACAATTGTTCATTACTAATGATATCCTATGTGGGAGTGAGGGCATGAATGATTTATCAGGGGATCTTCAGATTGGGAAACTTGGAATCCACCAGACAAAAATGAAAACAAAAAGACAAGACATATGGCACCCTCAAAGGGAATCTGTCAGCAAGAATTCACACCACAAACTATTTTATTGTGCATGCAACTCTTTCAAAGACAACCCATCAAAACCTTTACATGGCCAGTCCAATCCTCCAATCCTGAGAAATCAGTATTTGAATTGATATGCAAATTATGCTGAAGAGCTATGGTAGATCTGAAACCTCCCTCTGTCGCTCCAGCTCTATTCCCCACGCAGCGCTACCTTTCCCTGTGCATATGAATAGTTTGGGGGGTGAAAGGGAGGACTCATGCTGACAGGTTCCCTGTGAGATGGATACACAAGATAATATGTATGATGATGAATTTACAAAGAGTTTGCAGAAAATACAAATCCTATATACAATCCTTAAAAGGGTGGTACGGTATCTCAATGTCCTTTCTAAATACCTATCCTTGCATACCAGCCACTTTTGTAATTTGCTTTATTGCACAATGCCCTACACTTCTCCCTATCCTGCTAATCACTAAATGTGTTTTTTATTTACTTCCCTTCCTGTTACATTTTGATTGAGAGAAGTATCAGACAAGATGTCACAGGAGGCTGGGGCTGCACTCACTTCTCTGCAGTGTCTGTCTCTTCCCTCCTGGAAAAGAACGTCATCAGGGCGCGGCGCTGCAGTTACTTACTATAGCCTCTTGCATTGCCGCCCTCTGAAGACGTCCTGGATTCACAGTGCTGATAGACACTGTGAGAAGGGTGAGTGCAGCGCCAGCTCTCTGCTTCTATCCCTGCTGCATTGCTTCTAAGGCCGGGATCACACATGCGAGAAACACGGACGAGTCTCGCATGTGAATTCCCGGCACTGCCACCGGCACTCGTGAGTGGAGTGTGCGGCTGCATGTATTTCTATGCAGCCGCTCGCTCCGGTCCTGAGTGCAGGCGGCAGTGCCGGGAATTCACATGCGAGACTCGTCCGTGTTTCTCGCATGTGTGATCACGGTCTAACAGTGAAACAAAACATCATGAGCGGCATCACTGCAGTTACTTCCTATAGTCTCTTGCATCGCCATCCTCTGAAGACGTCCTGGATTCACAGTGCTGATAGACACTGCGGCAGAGGTGAGTGCAGCACCAGTTCTCTGCTTCTATCACTGCCGCATTGCTTCTAACTGTGAAACAAGATGTCATGAGGGGCGTCACTGCAGTTACTTACTATAGGCTCTTGCATCGCCGTCCTCTGAAGACGTCCTGGATTCACAGTGCTGATAGACACTGCAGCAGAGGTGAGTGCAGCGGCAGCTCTCTGCTTCTATCTCCGCCGCATTGCTTCTAACTGTGAAACAAGATGTCATGAGGGGTGTCACTGCAGTTACTTACTATAGTCTCTTGCATCGCCGTCCTCTGAAGACATCCTGGATTCACAGTGCTGATAGACACTGCGGCAGAGGTGAGTGCAGAGCCAGTTCTCTGCTTCTATCACTGCCGCATTGCTTCTAACTGTGAAACAAGACGTCACGAGGGGCATCACTGCAGTTACTTACTATAGGCTCTTGCATCCCCTGAAGACGTCCTGGATTCACAGCGTTGATAGACACTGAGGGAGAGGTGAGTGCAGCGCCAGCTCTCTGCTTCTATCTTCCCTTCTAACTGTGAAACAAGATGTCATCAGGGGCCGGAAATAAAAGCAATGAGTGGCACCAACGCCGCCCCACAGCTTCTAGCATCATTCTCAAACGAATCATCATCAGGAGCGGTGGCGGTATCATTCACTGCTACCAGCAACATCCCTAATTATTCATTTTAAGGCAGTCAAGAACCCGTGGGGCGCCGCTGGTGTGACTCACTATGAACATGTTTATTTTTCAAAGCACCAAAAATGAAATGATAAATTTTCTTTGGATTTCATTGCAGAATCCTAATTCGCATGCACAGGAAGGGTATGTGCACACGTTGCAGATTCGTGTGCAAATTTTCCTCGTGGAATCTGCTATTTTTGGCAGAATTCGCAGGTCAAAATCCGCGCATTTTTACTGCGGATTTCCTGCTAATTCACTACGGATTTTGGGCGGATTTGCCCTGCTTTTTTACACCTGCGGAAACCTTTAAAAGAATAGATGTAAAAACGCTGCGGTATCCGCACAAAGAATTGACATGCTGCGGAAAAGAAACCGCTGCGTTTCTGCGCGGATTTTTCCGCATCATGTGCACAGCGGGTTTTTTTTTCCATAGATTAACATTGTACTGTAAATCTCTAGCAGATCTGCAGCGGATCTGCAGCGGCAAATCCGCTGCGGATCCGCAGCAAATCCGCAACTTGTGCACACAGCCTAAGGAAGCCCAAATATTCAGTATCCTCGTAGGGTAATTGCAGGGTTTGCAGGTGACAGCTATGATGGTATATAACTAAATATTCAGAAGAAAATCACATGGAATATCTTTCTCAGCAAAAACAACAAGCTCACTAATCCACTCGGGATCTGGCTGATTAAATGATTCTTAATTATACGGCTGCAGCGTTATCTGTCATTAACACAATTTACCACAAGAGGGGGTTGTTGATTGATTAGATGCTAATTGCCAAACATCAGCGTTAAAAGGATCTCATCTATCAAGCTGCTGCACATTTCACCATCGGTGGGGAATTGATGGCTGGAGATGGGCTGACAATATTATTATAATCTGTCTCTGGTATGAGTCCACCCACCTCCTTATCCCTCTACAAGTCCATGGACGTAACGTGCAGATGTAATAAATATCCGTACTTAGGGCCAACATATCATTAGGCTTAGTATAAGCCTCGATAATTGCTCAGTATGTCGCCTAAAGAATAATTGTCAAAACAAGTTGGAGAATGGTCGTAGTGGGAATAACAGGGAGATACAATAGTGAGACGCAGCCTGTCTGACACAAGATGCTTTCCATCAATTATAAGATGACAGCCAAGAAATTATAAGAATCATATTAAAATCTTTAGCTGTAAAGAGACCGTGCAGGGCTCACAAGTGATCGGCCCCCAGCATCTACTGATGTCGTTACGCTTTATTATGTAGAGAATGATGGGATTATGGGGAATGGAGTCAGAATAATTACATGGAAATTACATAGTTACAGACTCATAGATTCACCCTTAAAGGGATCCTGTCCGCTCTAAATACCTATAGATGTAGTGGTCCAACTGTGTAGGTGCTTGTCCCACAATAGAAATGACTTCTCTGTTGATTGCAGGTTCTACGCTAGAGATGGGCTGCACCTCAATGGGGAGAGGGCCGCTGTGCCGAGGGAAAAAATGGCTGAAAGGTTGGGGGAGTATAATCTAGAGGCTGTAGAGCCAGCAATTACTGTACAACTGGGGAAGATTGTGTAGATAATGACCTAGACATAAGTAAATCGGGGGGGGTGGCATGGAGGGAGAGGGTAAGGACAGTCAACAGATTAAGCAGGAATAGAGGTACAGAGAAAGACATAAAGTGCATGTAAACTAATACCAGAAGACTCAGCAACAAGATGGCGGAATTATAATAAATAATGTTGGAAGAAAATTATGATATGGTGGGGTTAAGGGAGACATGGTTGGATAACAGACACATGGCTGGACGACAGATAACAGAGACGTAGCCGGACAACAGATAATGGAGACATGGCCGGATGACAGATAACAGAGACATGGCCAGACGACAGATAACAGAGACATGGCCGGATGACAGATAACTGAGACATGGCTGGACGACAGATAACAGAGACGTAGCTGGACGACAGATAACAGAGACGTGGTCGGACGACAGATAACAGAGACGTGGCCAGACGACAGATAACAGAGACGTGGCCGGACGACAGATAACAGAGACGTGGCCGGACGACAGATAACGGAGACATGGCTGGACGACAGATAACAGAGACGTGGCCGGATGACAGATAACAGAGACGTGGCCGGACGACAGATAACAGAGACATAGCCGGACAACAGATAACAGAGACATGGCCTGACGACAGATAACAGAGACGTAGCCGGATGACAGATAACAGAGACATAGCCGGACGACAGATAACAGAGACATGGCCTGACGACAGATAACAGAGACGTAGCCGGATGACAGATAACAGAGACATGGCTGGATGACAGATAACAGAGACATGGCCTGACGACAGATGACAGAGACATGGCCGGACGACAGATAACAGAGACATGGCCGGACGACAGATGACAGAGACATGGCTGGACGACAGATAACAGAGACGTGGCCGGATGACAGATAACAGAGACGTGGCCGGACGACAGATAACAGAGACATAGCCGGACAACAGATAACAGAGACATGGCCTGACGACAGATAACAGAGACGTAGCCGGATGACAGATAACAGAGACATAGCCGGACGACAGATAACAGAGACATGGCCTGACGACAGATAACAGAGACGTAGCCGGATGACAGATAACAGAGACATGGCTGGATGACAGATAACAGAGACATGGCCTGACGACAGATGACAGAGACATGGCCGGACGACAGATAACAGAGACATGGCCGGACGACAGATGACAGAGACATGGCCGGACCACAGATTACAGAGACATAGCCGGACCACAGATAACAGAGACATAGCCGGACGACAGATAACAGAGACATGGCCTGACGACAGATAACAGAGACGTAGCCGGATGACAGATAACAGAGACATGGCCAGACGACAGATAACTGAGACATGGCCTGATGACAGATAACGGAGACATGGCCGGATGACAGATAACGGAGACACAGCCGGATGACAGATAACAGAGACATGGCCGGATGACAATTAATGGAGACATGGCCGGACAACGATAACGGAGACATGGCCAGACGACAGGTAATGGAGACATGGCCGGACGACAGATAACGGAGACACAGCCGGACGACAGATAACAGAGACATACCTGGATGACAATTAATGGAGACATGGCCGGACAACGATAACGGAGACATGGCCAGACGACAGGTAATGGAGACATAGCCGGACGACAGATAACGGAGACACAGCCGGACGACAGATAACAGAGACATACCTGGATGACAGGTAACAGAGACATACCATGGCCGGACGAGAGATAATGGAGACATTGCTGGATGACAGATAACAGAAACATGGCCGGACGACAGATAACGACAGATACCAGACACGTGGCCGGACGACACCTAATGGACACATGGCTGGATGAGACCTATGACCGGAATGAAAGGGGGTATCCTTTACGTCTAGAGGAAAGAAGGTTTAATCTTAATCTCTGACTGCAATTCTTTACTGTAAGAGCAGTGAGATTATGGATTCTTTATTGTAAGAGCAGTGATCTTAGGGAACTCTCTGACACATGATGTTGCAATGGTTGAGTCATTACAAAAAGGACAAGGATTACTCGGATGCCTTTGTTGAAAGTATTACTCAGTATGGGCACTAGATTTTGTGATGAGACTAGTGCGATTGCCGTATGTGGGGTTGGTAGGAATTTTTCCCGTGACATGGAGCTGTTAATGTCTGCCTCATGGGGTTTTTGCCTCATCTGGATCAACATATTAGGCTACAACTAATTAGAATGAAAACACAGAAAGGAGGGCACCATCACAGAAGTATTTCAAGGGATCAACCTGCAGTATGTCCTACAAATAGACAAAAATAGACCAAGAAGAGAAAGACTTACATGAATGCAGGGATCCCCAAAAATTGACAATATTTTTTTAGTACAAAAAACACCACACATAAAGATTAAAAACATTTACGGTAAATAAGGGAGATTTACATAATATATGCTATTGTGTTTCAGGAGCTACAGTATGCCAGTTAGCACCAATAAATAGCTTTGTTTTGCAGATAAATCACGAAATCCTAAACATCTATGCTACTGCAAAGGGGTTCATCTAGTTGGAATTTACAGACAATATTGTGGTTCGACAAAATAAGACATGGAATCTGTGTTAATAGCTCATTCATCAAATAAGATGGAGAGACAAAGATTGGCACCAAATACAACAAAAACAGAAAAAAATATTATAAAGAAATAATAATTAGTAGTCCACAAAGGGACATATTTGCTGTACAAGTATTTCTGAAACCTATAAAGATGTATAACAACCAAAATAAACAAATAATATCACATATATTGCCACAAATAGTGAGGTTCAAAACTTGACTATTAGCATGTGTCTAGATTAGAAAGCAGATAGTGTGTTGAATTGTCATAAGCAATCCAGTAGCTGAAAGGTATTTCCTAAACCAATATCATAGCTAAATATCCACAAGTGGTTAGATTCAAGGCTCAGCAAGCCCCAAAATGGACAAATCAGGCAGATAATATACCAAAATACCATGAGCTGCTGAGAGCTCAAAATATGCTCATAGAACCAAACCCCAGATGCAGTGTTAGAGGTGCAGAGGCAGGGACCGGCTCCTGTCAGCGCAACGCGTGTCGTCACATCTGTGACTTCATCAGCGGCAGAAAGTGTGGTCATGTCATGTACAAATGTCTTTATATACAAGAAGGGAGATTAGCTGCTCTCAGCAGCTGTGGGAACTTATCCCATTAGACATCAACATGTGCGCTGGTATACCGGAAAAGGATCCGGTGTCCATCTCCTCTCAAGGGCACAGGCGCAAAAGTTACCCTTAGAACAAGGAACGCGACAGTATTGCGCCTGCGTCCTATAATTATGAGCTGTCTATGGGCTCTGAACTGTGAAGATGAAGCAATTCTGTCCAGCCTCTGCAATGCGCATGCGTCCACAAAATAGATACCGGCGTGAGGATCCTCATCGACAGAGGAGCTATTTTGCCCCTGTGCATGCGCCCTCAAAGTAGATGACATGTAGGGCTCGGGCCATAGTCAAACCGCATTTAAAAGGAAAACAGGGGGATCGTATATATTAAAGATGTCACAACATTGCCCCTTTATCAACAATTAGGTACAGTCTATTAGTTCCCATCATGACAAAAAGATTGCCTACAAAGAAATACCGGGCACAAATCATTAATGAGAACTCATGCACAGCTCAGGGGCAAAGAGGCGCTATGTTCTAATGTTGTAAATGACCGTGGTCACGAAGCCGAAATGTTGTATGCACATAAAGCAGCAGAAACATAAAAATAAAGGTACACTCTGACAATGAGGTGCAATAATATAGGCGCAATGACCATAGGGGAACAAAGGAATGAAATGTTCGTATCCCCAATTAAGGCCAAGCGACACTATGTCATAACATAGTAGCATAGTTAGCAAGGCCGAAAAGAGACATTTGTCCATCCAGTTCAGCCTATATTCCATCAGAATAAATCCCCAGATCTACGTCCTTCTAAAGAACCTAATAACTGTAAGATACAATATTGTTACGCTCCAGGAAGACATCCAGGCCTCTCTTGAACCCCTCGACTGAGTTCGCCATCACCTCCTCAGGCAAGGAATTCCAGATTCTCACTGCCTTAACAGTAAAGAATCCTCTTCTATGTTGATGGAAAAACCTTCTCTCCTCCAGACGCAGAGAATGCCCCCTTGTGACCGTCACCTTCCTTGGTATAAACAGATCCTTGGAGAGATATTTGTATTGTCCTCTTATATACTTATACATGGTTATTAGATCGCCCCTCGTTCGTCTTTTTTCTAGACAAAATAATCCTAATTTTGCTAATCTCTCTGGGTATTGTAGTTCCCCCATCCAGTTTATTAATTTTGTTGCCCTCCTTTGTACTCACTCTAGTTCCATTATATCCTTCCTGAGCACCGGTGCCCAAAACTGTACACAGTTCTCCATGTGCGGTCTAACCAGGGATTTGTACAGAGGCAGTATAATGCTCTCATCATGTGTATCCAGACCTCTTTTAATGCACCCCATGATCCTGTTTGCCTTGGCAGCAGCTGCGTGGCACAGGCTGCTCCAGGTAAGTTTATCATTAACTAGGATCCCCAAGTCCTTCTCCATGTCAGATTTACCCAGTGGTTTCCCGTTCAGTGTGTAATGGTGATATTGATTCCTTCTTCCCATGTGTATAACCTTACATTTATCATTGTTAAACCACATCTGCCACCTTTCGGCCCAAAATTCCAACTTATCCTATCCATCTGTAGCAGAATACTATCTTCTCTTGTATTAAATGCTTTACTTAGTTTTCATCTATTTCAGGATATGTGTTATGAACATATCACATATCCCGAAATAGATGAAAAGAAACCTGTTTAATAGAATGTTCATCCACTATGAAGGTGCATGCAAGTCTCCCTCAGCAATAATAGAAGGTAAGTATGTCAATTTAGTGATAAGCTCTCAAAGTAACAGATTCAGAGGTTCACAAGCACTGAAAACAAAAGTCACATTTTATCAGGTTGAAGAGAAATTCTACTATTTGATACATGTCCACTGTACTAAACTATAGGGCCAAATGAAAGTCAAGATAAACACAGAAATTTTGGGGGTTATATGGTGCCAATCAAACAGATCTAATGTTATACATACAAAAAGTTGACAAAAATAATATACAGTAATTATCCATCATGTAAGTCCCAATGTGCCTATAAAAGCTCGTGATAAGAGTCTTATTCAGCTTTCGAGCAAGGCTCAGTAAATCATATATCCCTTGATCACATCTTAAAGTGGTTGGGATGTTGCCTCCTCTAATACTGGTAATGCCCTCCAAACCCAAATTTAAGGACTTGAGCTGCTCCGGCATGTCCCAATAAACGTGACCACTGAAGAAATGGGTTATATTGTCTCTGTCCTTGAGCTGTATAAGATATAGACAGGGCATTGGGTTCTCTCAATTCCTGATGATCTGGCAAAACTACAGCTTTCGGGAAGTCAAATGATTGCATATACTAGTTCTTGACCTGCAATAACAGAAAGACTTAGCTAATGGGAATGGCAACTGGAAGCAGAAATACATCTTGTTATCATAAATTGACATATTACATCCTCCACGTTTGGTACCGTAGAGTCGATGACCAGACCCAACCTTAGTTTGGTCTTTGATAATGCTGGACAAAGTGGTCTTCAAATTTTGTGCTCTCCTAGCCCATCTAGGTAGTCTTTGAAATATTGTAACAGAGTATGTTCACTCAACAAGAATTTAAAATCTTTGACGATCTTATAGATATCTGACCACTGATTATAAATGTAGTAATCAGGGATAAGGGTCTGCTGAGTCATGAAACCGTTTCCTGAAGGGTTTGGCTGATCCATCATATTGGCTATAAATGCTTTGAAACCATGGATTTCTGGTACTCTGTGAATTGAAACGATGGTAAATCACCTGCAATCGCCTGAAAAATCCGCTTGGAGCTGCAATTTCTACAGAGTCTAAGGTCTTTAGGGATTCCATCCTTGAGGTGTTGTGGGTGAAAGCTGGTATAGTGCAAGAGACTGTTTGTTGCCATGACCTTCCAATACAGTCAGGATGAGATATGTTGATCATGGATCGATAGCCTAATATCCAAAAATTCAATAGAAGTTTCCAAAAGGGTGGAAGTAAGTCGGATGTTGAGGATGTTCCAGTTAAGATCTTCAAAAAACCTTCTCCAATAATCCAGGGAACCTGTCCAGAGCAACAAGATGTCATCAATATAACGTCGCCACGATAACACACTGGTAGGGAACATCTCATGCACATACACCACATTCTCCTCCCACCACCCCAAAAAGAGGTTCACATAAGAGGGTGCACACCACGCCCCCATAGCGGTACCAGAGATTTGTCTGTAGAATCTCCTATCAAAAATAAAATAATTTTTATCCAAGATGAAATGTAGGAGCTCAAGTAGAAATTTTTTATGCTCACCATCTCCTGTACGTTGTTTATCCAAGAAGTAGGAAACAGCTTGTATTCCAAGATCATGTGCAATGCTGGTATGTAAAATTCTACATCTAGACTGGCCAAAATAGTATTCTCCGGGATAGTGAGAGACTCCACATGTGACATCAAGTGTGCCGAGTCCTTAACAAAGGAATCAAGAGAAGATGCCAATGGTTGAAAAAAATGATCCAAATAAATACAAGGTCGTTCCATAAGACCCCCAATGCCAGACACAACCGGCCTACCTGGAGGCTCTGTTAATGACGTATGCACCTTTGGTAAAATACAAAAAAGTCGGTATCACCGGATGCTGGGTGGTCAAAAAGTCGGCTTCCTTTTTGTTCAGAATGCTGTCATGTAATGCTTTCCTGATGAGATTATCAATTTTGTCCTTATAAAAGACAGTGGGATCTGATGGTAAAACAAGATAACAATCAGTGTTATTTAATTGTTTTAATGCCTCTTTCACATATAGATCATGTGGCCAAAGTACAACATTCCCACCTTTGTCCACTTCTCGAATAACAGACTCGTTGTTACGTAATTTTTGTAGGCTCTCCTCTCCCTATACTGAGGTTATTTTGTTTGTTGGTATTCAATTTAAGTTTCTCAATATCTCTACACACACTCTCAAAAAAGATCTGTACCACTGGAAATAATGTCAAAGATGGCGTTGCCTGTGAAGGAACCTTCTAGTAAATCTTCTATTATCCGAGTGATTTTCATTTTCTTGCAGGAGTTCCAACAAATCTTGGAAAGCCTGCTTCTCATTGTCAGGGATTGAGTTTGTTATTCGAGAAGCGGTTCCATCTCTGGGACCCTCAGCGATCTTGAGAACAGGCTCTGGAACCTGAAGACAGTGCTCTGCGGAGCTCCTTCTTAAATGCACAACTTCAGCCTCCACTCCATACATTGTCTGTGGGACTGCAAGTGAAAGCCAATTAGCATTCTGCTATTTTTGGCTGTCCCATGGACAATGAATGGTGTGAATGCTGAGCATGTGTACTTCTGCTTTATTCAAGAGGGAGCTCTGCAGAAAATAGTCTTCATGTTCCAAAACCCCTTTCTCTGGATTACTGAGGGTCTCAGCATCCATCAATTTGTACATTACCCTCTTTCCTATTGATTAGTGATAACTTCATACTTTGGGAATAACCCTTTAAATGAGTACTGAACACATTAACATGCTAAGGACCCTCATAGATCCCACATTTTTGGCCGTGCACCTGATTTGTGTGTGCTTTATTTGTGAATATCTTGTAGTTTGGCCATACTTACAACTTATTAGAATTTGGAGTCTGGCAGCCCATTCATGAATTCTGGATTGCTCCATCCATCATTCCGCTGTTTGGCAGTATTCTTCCAATTACTGTACAAGAAGGGGGTGTTGTGTGGAAAATATCCTTAAGAATCTGCTATCATTTTGTGTCAACAGCTCCTATGCAGACCTATTTGTCTCTGTGGTTACAGACTACAACTAAATCCTGTGTAGTCTGATTTTGTGGTCATATGTTAATCTGCAACTTCTTGCTAAACCCCTTGCTGTAAAAGATGACGAAAGTACCGTAGGTCTGCAGGATCGGTCTACAGCCAGGATTGGTAAGCACCAATCAATTTCATTCCTACCAACTCTCCTGCAATGTCCGAGAGACTAATGATAAAGGCAGAAAATTTAGCTGTCAAGTCACCTGGTTGCCTCAGAAGCCTGCTGCAACCTCACAAAAAACAGCTTTCCCAACTCAATGTTTTCTGTGTGTGGCTACCGGATGACACATCAGTAGATTCAACACCGGAGTCCAGAAAACCTTTAGGGGCAGGAATAGCCTTTTTACTTGCAGCTGTATTAACACTGGTACCAGTCCTTGCTTTGCTGACATGTCTACTGGTAGTATAATGGTGTGTATCTTATTTTATCTCAAAAGCCGATGGTCCAGATTCACCTTGTCCAATGCCTTATCCTCTCATCCCACTCCCTACTAGTGCCCCTTCTCCAGTTCTCCAATTATATCTTGCCTTTTAGTGTCCTTGCTCCATGTGTCCCCAATCCTTTGTGCCCCTTCTCCAATCTCCAATTATATCTTGCCTTTTAGTGTCCTTGCTCCAGGTGTCCCCAATCCTTTGTGCCCCTTCTCTAATTATATCTTGACTTTTAGTGTCCTTGCTCCAAGTGTCCCCAATCCTTTGTGCCCCTTCTCTAATTATATCTTGACTTTTAGTGTCCTTTCTCCAAGTGACCCCAATCCTTAGTATCCTTCTCCAGATTATGCTCCATTCTCAGTGTCCCCGTTTCGGGAGTCCCCACTCTTAATGATCTTGCGCCTCATACAGATAAATATGGTGCCTTAAGGTGTTTGGAAAGTTCTCTCAAGGATGTACCAGACATAAGGCTCCACAATTCTTTTGCTGATGGTTACGCTGATTTGCTTTGATTTTCCCTTGATGGCAAGCAAAGGGGCAAGTAGATATGGAAGGCAGAGCTTAAGGGGAACCCATCATATTAAAAAGTATACATGATCTGCATTATAAAGTGCAGGAGGAGATGATGAAAATTTTAAAGAGAATCTGTCAGTTGTCAACAGCACGGCATAGAGAACATTATGTGGACAGCACGGTTTAGAGAAGGAGAAGCAACAGAGAATGATACACAGGTTTGTGGGAAAAGATTCAGTAGAACGTGTGTTTTATCATTGAAATCCCTGGTGTCTGTATGTAAATGAGTCCAGTGGGCGGTCCTACTAATGGCTGACCGTCTTCCCTGTATGACTGTGCACGCAGAGATGTCAGTCACTAGTAGGACCGTCCACTGGCTCATATACATGCAAACATCAGGGATCTCAATGAATAAAATTGAAGTTCTACTGAATCTTTTCCAACAAACATCTATATCATTCTCCGCTGCTTCTCCTTCTCTAAACCGCACTGTTCACAGATCCTTCTCTAAACCGAACTGTCCACAGACATTGTCCAAACCGTAATGTCCATCCATAGTTCTGTAAACCATATTTTCCACAGATCCTTCTCTAAACCGTATTGTCCACAGATCCTTCTCTAAACCATACTGTCCACAGATTTTTCTCTAAACCGTACTGTCCACAGATCGTTCTCTAAACTGTACAGTCCACAGATCCTTCTCTAAACTGTACTGTCCACCCATCGTTTTCTATAACCATAGTGTCCACAGATCCTTCTCTAAACTGCACTGTCCACAGACGTTCTCTAAACCATACTGTCCACAGATCGTTCTCTAAACCATACTGTCCACAGACTTTCTCTAAACCATACTGTCCACAGATCGTTCTCTAAACCGTACTGTCCACAGACTTTCTCTAAACCATACTGTCCACAGATCCTTCTCTAAACCATACAGTCCACAGACTTCTCTAAACCATACTGTCCACAGATCGTTCTCTAAACCGTAATGTCCACAGATCCTTCTCTAAACTGTATTGTCCAAAGATCCTTCTCTAAACCCTATTGTCCACAGATCCTTCTCTAAACCGTACTGTCCACAGATCCTTCTCTAAACCGTACAATCCACAGATCCTTCTCTAAACCGTACAGTCCACAGATCCTTCTCCAAATCATACTGTCCACAGATCATTGTCTAAACCGTAATGTCCACCCATCATTCTCTAAATCGGATTGTCCACAGTAGTCGTTCTCTAAACCAGTATCTGTCCACAGATCGTTCTCTAACCGTACTGTCCCAATCGTTCTATACCGTACTGTCCACAGATCGTTCTCTATACCGTACTGTCCACAGATCGTTCTCTATACCGTACTGTCCACAGATCATTCTCTAAACCGTACTGTCCACCCATCGCTCTATAAATCGTGCTGTCGACAACTGACCGATTCTATTTAAAATACTGCCACATGTACAACTACAATTAGCTCAGATCATGTCAAGTAGCCTGTCAGAAGCTTCTAAAGCCATGACATGTTTTCTGGAGATTTAAAGGCACAGACATCTTGGTGTATGTAAACTTCTAACCCACTGAGAACTTGATCTAGTTTATTATGAATGAAATGATCTGCTGGTAAAATTTTGGAACAATGACTTGTCATGTACAAAGTAGGTATCCGAAAAAAACTTGCTCAAACTATGAGCAAATGGAGTTTATGAAGGGGTGAAAGAAGAGTTTAATGATTTTCATTTAAAGGGAATCTGCAAATAGGCTTTTGCTATGTAACCCGAGAATAGCATGATGTATGGACAGAGAGCCTGATTCCAGCTATGTGTCACTTGATTAGTACTTTACTGTAGTTTTCAAAACCATCAGTGTTTTATCAGCAGGAGATTATCGCCGCCGATCTAGTTGTCAAGTGCCAGGTAGTCCAGCTTATCTGTGCAACCCCGCCCCCACCACTGATTGGCAGCTAACTGACAATATACAGTGTACACAGGAAGTGGTCAACCAGAACTGTGGGTGGGGTTATACACTGCCAGCATTCTGGGCACTGCTACACCTATAGCAGTGAAAACAGTGATTTTATTAAAACTGCACCAAGTAGTCCAGTAAGTTACGCATCAGGATCTCTGCTCCTACATTATGCTGCTCTCAGATTCCCTAGAAAAAAACTGCTGACAGATTCCCTGTAGTTTTATGTTAAAATATGACTTTTTTTATTAAAACATCTGCCTTCTTTCCCTTGAGGTACAGCACAGGGATATAGTTTGCAATAGTCTGTCAGTTCGAGGTTTCCGTCTGGATTGATACAGATTCACTGATGATTGGTGGTGGCTGTTGCAAAACTCGGAGAAGAATTGTTTACAATAATCAATCTGTAAATGTCTGGCAGCGATTTGGGGACGCTGACCTTCCTTCCAATTATCATGATTCCTGTCACATACTGACTGGGGGCACAGAGATGAGCAGAGGGAAAGCTCCAAGTCAATCCCAATCTGAAGAGAAAAGAAAAATATTATCTACCAACAAGTCAGTGAAAATAGTAAAGTAGAGAGAGAAATCCTCCAGCCGGGGGTGCCACAGCACAGATAATTGGGGCACTGAATAGCTTAATTTTCTCATTACTGCATTCCGAGAGAGATGCCATTTTTAAAATGTTTCCTTTTTAGGGTATGTTTCCACTATCAGGAAACAGTCCGGATTAGCTGCGTGTTTGACGCTGTGCGTTGGCGCAGCGTCAAACACGCAGCGTCCAGATGTTACAGCATAGTGGAGGGGATTTCAAGAAATCCCGTCTCCACTATGCTGCAAAACACGCAGGCGGAAGACCTGCGTTTCCGGACATGCGGCGCGTCTTTTCAGACCGCAGCATGTCCTAGTCCCTTGCGGCGACGCTGCGTTGCCGCAAGGGAAATAACACAGAGCTATGAGCCCTGCGGTCATTCCGGATGTGTTCTGGAGGTGTCCTGAACACATCTGGAATGAGCGCGCGTTCAGAAGGGGGCGGGGCTTTGGGCGGAGCGGAATTTCCGCTCCGTCCAAAGCGCTGTGTTTCCGTACCATGGAAACACAGCCTTAGGGGGCTGGGTGAAGTGTATACAGTTGTATGTAAAATTTTGCGCACCCATGGTCAAAATTACTGTTATGGTGAACAGTTAAAGGGAACCTGTCACCCCCCCAGGGCCTTTTTAAATAAAAGAGCCACCGCCGCACTAAGGCTGCATTCTGTGATGGTGGCTCTTAGGTTTCTGATCGCTAGGAACGCTGAAATATACTCTTTTATAATCCGCCCGCCATACCACTATTGTGTCCGGAAGGTATGTCTTCTCCCCCTGTGTCAGCGACATCAGCGGTGTCCATCATCCCCCTCTTGTTTCCAGCCCCCGCCTCCTCTCCTTGCGACGTCACTGGCGGTGCTTCGTTTATCGGCGGCCCCAGATTCCCAGCCCCGCAGTGTGAATACATCATAACACACTGCGGGGCTGGGAATCTGGCACCTGCGCAGTGAGGATCTCCGCACCTGTCCCTCATCTTCCTCCGCTTTCCTCACTGCGAAGGCGCCAGATTCCCAGCCCCGCAGTGTGAATATATCATACACTGCGGGGCGGGATCTGGGGCCGCCGCTACACGAAGGCGCCGGTGACTTCGCATGGAGAGGAGGCGAGGGCCGGAAACAAGAGGGGGATGATTGACACCGCTGAGGCCGTTGACACAGAGGGAGAAGACATACCTCCCGGACACAATAGCGGTATGTCGGACAGATTATAAAACTGTCTATTTCAGCATTCCTAGCGATCAGAAGCATAAGAGCCACCTTCACAGAATGCAGCCTTAGCGCTGCTGAAGTGGGCTCTTTTACTTAAAAAGGCCCTGGGGGGGTGACAGGTTCCCTTTAAGCAAGTGGAAGATGTAATTATCTCTAAAAGGCCTAAAGTTAAAGATGACACATTTCATTTGTGTTTTAGGCCAAAAAATACATATATTTTCATCTTTTACATTTAAAAAAATTAGAAAAAGGAAAATGGTCCAATGCAAAAGTTTGCACACCCTGAATGGCTAGTACTTAGTAGCACCCCGTTTTTAAAGTATTGCAGCTTGTAAACGCTTTTTGTAGCCAGACAAGAATCTTTCAATTCTTGTTTGAGGGATTTTCATCCATTCTTCCTTGGAAAATTCTTCCAGTTCTGTGAGATTCCTTGGTCGTCTTGCATCCTCTGCTATTTTGAGTACTAGCCACAGATTTTCATTGATGTTCAGATCAGGGGACTGTGAGGGATATTGTAACACCTTCAGCTTGTGCTTTTTGAGGTCGTCTATTGTAGATTTTGATGTGTGTTTAAGATCATTATCCATTTGTAGAAGCCATCCTCTTTTCAACTTCAGCTTTTTTACAGATGGTGTTATGTTTGCATCAAGAATATGATGAAATTTCATTGATTTTATTCTTCCTTCTACCCATCTTCCCTGTGCCATTGGCTGCAACACAACCCCAAAGCATTAATGATCCACCCCCATACTTAATGGATGGCGAGATGTTCTTTTCCTGAAATTCTGTACCATTTTTTCTCCACACATTGTCATGGATGTGTCAGAGGCTGCAAACCGTTACACTGCATCTGTCTGCAGAAGGTCTCAGAAGTTTGCTTTGTAGACTTCTGCCTGGTCCTTCTGACGCTAGGAGCCAGTGGCCACCTCCCCCAGCTCTAATGGTTACACCTGAATCTGTGTGTTTATAACTCCAAACTTGCTGTTGGGAGTTGCGGATATTTCCATTTGCATTTCAGTGTTGAGGCTCGGAGCTGTAGCAGTCGGCTATCGTCCTCTTTGGAGTTTGGAGGACGTTGCTGTTTCTCTCTGAGTCTTCTCAAGCTACGTGTTCCCTTGTTTCGTTTGTCTATCCCAGTTGTCTTTAGCGGTAGTGGGGATTCACTAGCGCTCATCCTGTCCTTCTCAGTGATGGGTTTATCACCAGGATCAGGCAGGGATTACATAACCTGCTCGACGATAGGTGCGGAACCTATATAGGGATGATAGGGCAGACAGGGTGACATTAGATCTGTCTAGGGTCTCCACTCTCCCCTTCCCTAGTGTTTGATTCCCTTTCCCTTATCCATTCATTTTGCACTTAGCCTTTGCTACACTGTGTGTGACACACATACCTTTGATCATTGTGACCAAAGAGTCCTATTTTAACCTCATCGGTCCACAGGACTTGTTTCCAAAATGCATCAGGCTTGTTTAGATGTTCTTTTGCATACTTCTGACAATGAATTTTGTGGTGATGATGCAGGAGAGATTTTCTTCTGATGATTCTTCCATGAAGGCCATATTTGTGCAGGTGACTCTGAACAGTTGAACAATGTACCACAACTCCAGAGTTTGCTAAACCTTTCTGAAGGTCTTTTGCAGTCAAGTGGGGGTTCTGATTTTCCTAACAATCCTCAGAGCACCTCTCACTGAAATTTTGCTTGGTCTTCCAGTCCTTATCTTGACTCCACTGTTCCTGGTAACTCCCATTTCTTAATTACATTCCAAACTGAGGAAAGGGCAACTTGAAAGAACTTTATCTTCTTATAGCCTTCTCCTGCTTTGTGCGCCTCCACCATTTTCATTTTCAGAGTGCTAGGCAGCTGCTTATAAGAACCCATTGCTGCTGTTTCCTGCCACAGTGTTAAAGGAGGCTGGGTTCTTATAAAGCTGGGAAATTTGCATCACCTGGCCTTTTCTAACAATGATAGTGAACAAGCCATAACCGTAACAGATAAATTAAGGTCTGAAACCTTGATCAAAGTTATCTGAACACACAAATCTCCAAGGGTGCTCAAACTTTTGCATTGGCCTATTTTCCTTTTCTGTAATTATTAAAATGTAAAAAAATGCCAAAATATATTTTAACCAGGGGTGCCCAAACTTTCACATGCCACTATGTATATATCTTTTTTTTAACTGCCGCCATTTTGGAATTTCTCTAAAAAATAGGTTTTTTTTGCTATTGAAAACTTGAAAGACAGCAATTCTGAAATTCTTAGCTTCGGTTTTTGCAATGTGATATAACGAATATATTAAAAGCGTTGTCTGGGACCGACGTAATTAATTTACAATGACTAAATCATTAGTATGAGACTGCTGGGGGTCTGACAACCTGCGCTACCACCTATTAGGTGATATTTGCTCCAGCAGAGGATGGATGTAAAGTGTATGGAGCGGAGCACCGCAGCACTGTTATCTCCTAGCCTGTAGTTAACGGGAAGGTGGTATCAACGAATGATATGGTGTTTAAAGGGCTTAACTATGACTATTTTTTTTTTTTACTATGGGCCTAAAAACTAAACGGGCAGGTAGTTCCTAACAGAGGAACCTGCCTGTTCTACCCAGCGCCGGCTCAGACCCATCACTGACGACAGCGCGAGCCTGCTGATGTTATGCGGATTGTGGAGACCTGGCTGATAATCTGCATGAAGTCGGCAGTCACGCCATATCGACAGAGCAAGGTAAGAAGCCAATAAATTGCCGCCAAGAGCATCTTTATAGAGGCCTTGAGATTTTGCTTTTATGCATATTGCATCGGTTCCGTTATCGGTCTTGGGATCATTACATTATACACTGCTCAAAAAAATAAAGGGAACACTCAAATAACACATCCTAGATCAGAATGAATGAAATATTCTCATTGAATACTTTGTTCTGTACAAAGTTGAATGTGCTGACAACAAAATCACACAAAAATCATCAATGGAAATCAAATTTATTAACCAATGGAGACTTGGATTTGGAGTCACACACAAAATTAAAGTGGATTGTAATGTCCTTAAAACAAGTCAAAATGATGCTCAGTAGTGTGTGTGGCCTCCACGTGCCTGTATGACCTCCCTGTGCCTGTATGACCTCCCTACAATGCCTGGGCATGCTTCTGATGAGGCGGCAGATGGTCTCCTGAGGGATCTCCGCCCAGACCTGGACTAAAGCATCCGCCAACTCCTGGACAGTCTGTGGTGCAACGTGACGTTGGAGGATGGAGCGAGACATGATGTCCCAGATGTGCTCAATCGGATTCAGGTCTGGGGAATGGGCAGGCCAGTCCATAGCTTCAATGCCTTCATCTTGCAGGAACTGCTGACACACTCCAGCAACATGAGGTCTGGCATTGTCCTGCATTAGGAGGAACCCGGAGCCAACCGCACCAGCATATGGTCTCACAAGGGGTCTGAGGATCTCATCTCAGTACCTTTTGGCAATCAGACCACCTCTGGCGAGCACATGGAGGGCTGTGCAGCCCTCCAAAGAAATGCCACCCCACACCATTACTGACCCACTGCCAAACTGGTCATGCTGAAGGATGTTGCAGGCAGCAGATCGCTCTGCACAGCGTCTCCAGATTCTGTCACATTTGTCACATGTGCTCAGTGTCCTGGTGTTCTGTGGCAAATGCCAAGCTTCCTGCATGGTGTTGGGCTGTGAGCACCACCCCATCTGTGGACGCTGGGCACTCAGACCATCCTCATGGAGTCGGTGTCTAACCGTTTGTGCAAACACATGCACATTTATGCCTGCTGGAGGTCATTTTGCAGGGCTCTGGCAGTGCTCCTCCTGTTCCTCCTTGCACAAAGGTGGAGGTAGCAGTAATGCTGGTGGGTTGTTGCCCTTCTACGGCCCCCTCCACGTCACCTGGTGTACTGGCCTGTCTCCTGGTAGCGCCTCCAGCCTCTGGACACTACGCTGACAAACACAGCAAACCTTCTTGCCACAGCTCGCATTGATGTGCCATCCTGGATGCGCTGCACTACCTGAGCCACTTGTGTGGGTTGTAGAGTTTGTCTCATGCTACCACGAGTGTGAAAGCACAACCAACATTCAAAAGTGACCAAAACATCAACCAGAAAGCATTGGTACTGAGATGTGGTCTGTGGTCCCCACCTGCAGAACCACTCCTTTATTGTGTCTTGATAATTGCCGATAATTTCCATCTGTTGTTTATTCCATTTGCACACCAGCATGTGAAATTGATTGTCAATCAGTGTTGCTTCCTAAGTGAACAGTTTGATTTCACAGAAGTTTCATTTACTTGGAATTATATTGTTGTTTAAGTGTCCCCTATATTTTTTTGAGCAGTATATATTTAGTCATATGATGTCCTACTGCCAATATTCATTAATGGTCTATTAGCCCATTAGTGCCCTATTTATCTTGCCCATTACATATATTTCTGCCTCTTTCATGGTATTCTGGTCATTTTGTCACTGTGGATTATTTTCTGGATCAAGTTTGTATTAATCATGATGTAAATGTAGACATTGTCTGCCGGGATTTGTCGCTATATTCCGTTTTAATTATTTTCATGATCCTTCTTGTACAATAATGTTTTAATTTTCTTTCCTCTGGTGATATTGCTTTTTTTTCTACCACATTATCCATTGTTTTTTTTTAAATATCCTCTGCAACTTACATAAATTTAATTAAGAGATTGATCTGTTTTGTAACGGTCTCATTTACCTGGTATAAAAATTTTTTAAATTACTACAAAAACAAAGTCATAAAAACAAAATCCCCAAAATATAACTTTTAGCTCTTTCGAAGAGTTTTTGGAGCAGAAACTTTCCAAATCTTCCGCCAATTCTTAAAACTCCTTAAAAACTGGAGTCTCTGCTCCAAAAACTGAGCAAAAAGACCCAGTGTACACGATATTTTTTTTTACCCCGTTTTTCAATACATTATATGGAAAAATGAATAATGTAATTCAAAGCTACAACTTGTTCCTCAAAAAAAAAAATCCTTTCTTCATCGATTAGTGGTATAAAATTCTGTGAGGCACATGTGGTGTCAATATGATCACTGCACCCCTAGATGAATTCAATGGGGAGTGTAGTTTGTAAAATGAGTTCACATATAGGGGGCTTCTGCCGTTCTGGCATCTCAGGGGCTCTGCCAATGTGGCATGGCACCCTCAAACCATTCCAGCAAAATCTCCAATATGGCGCCTCTTCCCTTCTGAGCTTTGCACTGTGCCTCAAAAGTAGTATTCCCTACATGAGGTATCGGCGTACTCAACAGAAATTGTACAATAACTTTTGGGGTTCAATTTCTCCTGTTACCATTGATAAAATAAAAAATTGTGGGCGAAAAGATTATTTTTGTGGAAAAAATGATTTTTTTATTTTCACAGCTCTACGTTATAAACTTCTGTGAAGCACTTGGGGGTTCAAAGTGCTCACCACACATCTAGATAAGTTCCTTGGGGGGTCTAGTTTCCAAAATGGTGTCACTTGTGGGGGGTTTCCACTGTTTAGCCACATCAGGGGCTCTCCAAACACGACATGGCGTCCATTTTCAATTCCAACCAATTTTGCATTGAAAAGTCAAACGGCGCTCCTTCCCTTCTGAGCTCTGCCGTGCGCCCAAACAGTGGTTCCCCCCCACATATGGGGTATCAGCATACTCAGGACAAATTGGACAACTTTTGGGGTCCAATTTCTCCTGTTACCCTTGGTAAAATAAAAAAGTTTGGATCTGTAGTAATTTTTTTGTGAAAAAAAAGTTAAATGTTCATTTTTTTTAAAGGGTTGAAGGGTTAATAAACTTCTTAAATGTGCTTTTGAGCACCTTGAAGGGTGCAGTTTTTAGAATGGTGTCACTTTAAGGTAATTTCTATCATATAGACCTCTCAAAGTGACTTCAAATGTGATGTGGTACCCCCCCAAAAAAAAAAAGTGGTGTAAAAATGAGAAATCGCTGGTCAACTTTCAACCCTTATAACTTCCTAACAAAAAAAAAATTTGTTTCCAAAATTGTGCTGATGTAAAGTAGACATGTGGGAAATGTTACTTAAGTATTTTGTGTGACATACAGCTCTGGTAAAAATTAAGAGCCAGCACATCAAATCCCTGTCATGGGCAGCCCAATCTCCAGCCCTGAACCCCATTGAATGTGATCAAGAGGAGGATGGATAGTCACAAGCTATAAAAGAACTGCTTACATTTTTGTACCAGGAGTGACATAAGGTCACCCAAAAGTGTGAAAGACTAGTGGCAAGCATGCCAAGACGCATGAAAGCGGTGATTAAAAATCATGGTTATTCCACAAAATATTGATTACTGAACTCTTCCTGAGTTAAAACATTAGTATTGTTGTTTCTAAGTGATTATGAACTTGTTTTCTTTGCATTATTTGAGCTCTGAAAGCACTGTTTTTTTTTTATTTAATTTTGTCCATTTCTCATTTTTAGAAAAAAAATACAAAATTTATTGGTTGGAAATTCGGAGACATGTTGTAATTTGTTTATAGACTAAAATAACAATTTACATTTTACTCAAAAATATACCTATAAAGAGAAAAATCAGACAGTGAAAATTTTGCAGTGGTCTCTTAATTTTTGCCAGAGCTGTATCTCTGCGATTTAGAAAGGCATGAAAACTCAAATTTGGAAAATTTTGAAATTTTCACCAAATTTATTTTTTTTAAAAAAAACGCAAGTCATATCAAAGAAATTTTACCACTATCATGATGTACAATATGTCACGAGAAAATCTCAGAATCACCGGGATCCATGAGTTATTACCTCATAAAGGGACAGTGGTCAGAATTGTAAAAATTGGCTGGGTCATTAACGTGCAAACCACCCTCGGGGGTAAAGGGGTTAACACATGTTAATATTGAAGAAACATTAAAAACAGATACATTACATTTTTCAACTGTTGGAATGTCATAGCAAAAAGAAAAAAAATTATTTTTAAGCAATGGGTCATTTCTAGATGAAATATTCATGGTAATGTATGTAAAGAGAACTTTTCTAGTATAATTCTCCATGACTAATGCCCGGAATGCTCAGCTGTAGCCAAACAGGGCACACGTTGTCATGTAAGTAATCCCGACTCTTCTGCAAGAGGATCTTCAGTGGTTTAGACTAAATGAAGCAGAAAGCAGCATAATCCAGGACGCTATAAACCTGACTCATGTGGAAGATGGGCGCCAAAAAAAAAAAAAGGTTTCAACTTCTATGAGAAGCTCATCGTCAGGAACCAAAACTTAAAAAAGGAAAAAAAAAAAAAATTTGAAAATGTGGAAAGTGCTTATTATTTGGTATGAGACAAGAGGAAGAATGAAATAATGAAGCCGGTAGGAGCAGGACGGCATCGTCCTAATTATGTGCTAAACCCGTCACAGATCAGCACAGCCTGCATTAGCTAATTATCATACTGAGAAAAAGCCCTGGGTAAAGCGGCATAAATCTGAAGCCGGCGTGAAGAAAATCATAAGAAATGACTTATGTACTCAACGGATCTCTGATTTGAGCTGCTTAAATGTGAACAGAAGATGACAGAAGAGGATCTCAGTGTCGCCAGAAACTCTAAATCCTAAATATACTTCTTGCTTTGGGGGGCCGGAGGGAAACCGGCTTTGCAGAAGGCGATGCACCGTGTATGGAGACCACAGGAGAAAGTGTGCAAACTAGCTCTCTGCCAGAAAGAAGGAAAATTCTCACTAGCACCACCTATAGGATGCAGTTACGCTTCCTGGGAGGGACCCAATTAGGATACTTGTGTAGCTACAGTACATTAAACGCAGACTTATCGCATGGTAAGATACTAAAACCTAAAGTACCGTAACTATAGCGGGAGCGAAAGGAGCAGACACATCAGGAACCAGGTGGAGCATCGGCACGGCACACAATATACATGGCCATCCACATAATACACAAGTCAAGTCTGGGTCAAGTCTGCCAGAGCTCCTTTATGATTTCAATGGTCTCTGATTAGGGTGGTCTTTAAGAGAATGAAAAAAAGCTTTCTAAAAGTGGGAAAGTCACGCATTGCATCCAAGATAGACCTCATTCGGAACCGGTTGTCTACGAGCTAAAACAAATTAATATATATATATATATATATATATATATATATATATATATATATATATATATATAACACACACACACACACACACACAGTACAGACCAAAAGTTTGGACACACTTTCTCATTCAATGATTTTTCAGTATTTTCATGACTATGAAAATTGTACATTCACACTGAAGGCATCAAAACTATGAATCAACACATGTGGAATTATATACTTAACAAAAAAGTGTGTAACAACTGAAATTATGTCTTATATTCTAGGAGGTTCTTCAAAGTAGCCACCATTTGCTCTGATGACTGCTTTGCACACTCTTGGCATTCTCTTGATGAGCTTCAAGAGGTAGTCAACAGAAATGGTCTTCCAACAGTCTTGGAGGAGTTCCCAGAGATGCTTAGCACTTGTTGGCCCTTTTACCTTCACTCTGCGGTCCAGCTCACCCCAAACCATCTCGATTGGGTTCAGGTCTGGTGACTGTGGAGGCCAGGTCATCTGGCGTAGCACCGCATCACTCTCCTTCTTGGTCAAATAGCCCTTACACAGCCTGGAGGTGTTTTGGGGTCATTGTCCTGTTAAAAAATAAATGATGGTCCAACTAAACGCAAACAGGATGGAATAGCCTGCCGCTGCAAGATGCTGTGGTAGCCATGCTGGTTCAGTATGCCTTTAATTTTGAATAAATCCCCAAGTGTCACCAGCAAAGCACCCCCACATCATCACACCACCTCCTCCATGCTTCACGGTGGGAACCAGGCATGTAGAGTCCATCCGTTCACCTTTTCTGCGTCGCACAAAGACACGGTGGTTGGAACCAAAGATCTCAAATTTGGACTCATCAGACCAAAGTACAGATTTCCACTGGTCTAATGTCCATTCCTTGTGTTCTTTAGCCCAAACAAGTCTCTTCTGCTTGTTGCCTGTCCTTAGAATATACTGCACACTCTGGAGGAATTCTATGCAAAATAGTATAAGTTTTATTGACAAAACCAAAACTGGGGAGCAAACATATATACAAAGCGATTGGCAGAGCAATGAATGACGTTTCGACTCTCCCGAGTCTTAATAAAATCGCTTAATACAAAGACAATATGTATTCGGAGTTTTTGTTGCCTGTCCTTAGCAGTGGTTTCCTAGAAGCTATTTTACCATCAAGGCCTGCTCCTCTTTACAGTTGTTGTAGAGATGTGTCTGCTGCTAGAACTCTGTGTGGCATTGACCTGGTCTCTAATCTGAGCTGCTGTAAACCTGAGATTTCTGAGGCTGGTGACTCAGATAAACTTATCCTCAGAAGCAGAGGTGACTCCTGGTCTTCCTTTCCTGGGGCGGTCCTCATGTGAGCCAGTTTCTTTGTTGATGGTTTTTGCAACTGCACTTTCTTAAAGTAATGATGGCCACTCGTTTTTCTTTACTAAGCTGCTTTTTTCTTGCCATAATACAAATTCTAACAGTCTATTCAGTAGGACTATCAGCTGTGTATCCACCAGACTTCTGCACAACACAACTGATGGCCCCAACCCCATTTATAAGGCAAGAAATCACACTTATTAAACCTGACAGGGCACACCTGTGAAGTGAAAACCATTTCCAGTGACTACCTCTTGAAGCTCATCAAGAAAATACCAAGAGTGTGCAAAGCAGTCATCAAAGCAAAAGGTGGCTACTTTGAAGAACCTAGAATATAAGACATATTTTCAGTTGTTTCACACTTTTTTGTAAAGTGTAATGTATAATTCCACATGTGTTAATTCATAGTTTTGATGCCTTCAGTGTGAATGTACAATTTTCATAGTCATGAAAATACAGAAAAATCTTTGAATGTGAAGGCGTGTCCAAACTCTTGGTCTGTAGTGTATATATATATATATATAGATATATAGATATATCTATATATATATATATATATAGATATATATATATCTATATATATCTATATATATATATAGATATATATATATCTCCATACATACACATATACACATGCTAAGATAAGGATCACAGGTACAAAAATAACAGTATATCCATTTGTAAAATATAATTCAGACACATCAATACTAAATATTAAAATATCTTTTATTCCAAACGTGAAAGAAAAAAATGGCATACATTATTACGCAAAGCAAGAAAGTAATAAATTTAAAATATATTCCAAAACAAAGAAAAAATACAAACAAAACAAAACCAAGCTAAAAGCTTCACTTTCCTAGAGTGAAATCAGTCTTAAGAACTTTTGACGGCCAGGCGCCTGAAAAGCACAGCTTTCACCAGTGTAAAGATCTTACAAAAACACAATATATACATATGAAAACATACAACAGTAGACTAAAGAAGAAAAAAGAGGTGGTGTCTCTGTAATCCAATCAATTCACTGCAACATGAAAGGTGGAGTCTGATTGGTTACAAACACACTTGTTTTTTTGAATCAATGAGGGCCGCACAGTCCTGTAATACTCCCTTGAACCGGACAGTATGAAAGCACGACAGGAAAAACGCATTACAAGCTCTAGCTACGTAATTAGCGTAATACACAAGATTCTCAAAATAAATATGCTTAAAATCTTAAAAAAAAATAATTATAAAAACTACTCTAAAAATTCACACTAGAAAAAAAAAAAAAACCAAGAACAAGATACAAAAGTATAACCAAAGTGGACATTAGTTCTTTTTTTCTTTGGCAGTGATGAAAATATCTAGAAATAAATGAAATGATTGTGATTTTATTAAGTTGTCCAATAGATAGAATTTAATAGAAATAATAGTGCTACCCCGTGGCTACTTGAGTTGCAATAAACACATCGGCACATTAATGCCACAGGAAAAAAATAAAAAGTACCCTTTTTTTTTTCTGGGCATTAAAAATAAGAAAGTTCTGGTAACACTGCATCCGCCAGTCAAAACCGGGATCCAAAAGATATTGCATAGCAACAGTTACTGATGAAAAACAGAATACATGTCATGATGATCTCATCACAATTCATATCTAAAGCACCAATACATAAAGTATAGATCTCTCCGCATCGCCTTATTTTTTTTTTTAAATCCATGTCTATTGTGCGTGATCAATTGCCCATTTGGCTAATCGTTTAGGACAGACCTAAAATTACGTAAAAGGAAACATATGCTAACATTTTAGAGAGACTCGGGATACTCCATGTAACATGACAGATTTCAAGAAGATGGACGGTCGTTTGTTATTTCGGAAGAGCAATGTCAGGAATAAGGCCGGGATCAGACTAGCGATGAATACGGACGAGTGCGATAAAACATCGCATAGCACTCGGACCAATATTAATCTATGGGGCAGCTCCCATCAGTGATTTTTTTTCCTTGGCCGTATTCTACGTGCGAGTGAAATGGCAGCATGCTGTGATTGTCACCGACACTCGCTCACTGTCACCGACACTCGCTCACTGTCACCCATATAGGTCTATGGGTGCGAGTGACACAGCGCACATCACTCGGATATCAGAGTGCTGTGCGATATACGCCGACAATGGAGGAGATGGAGAAATTAGTTTCTCAACCTCCTCCGCAGCTGTGTTCCGATCCGTTCTGTGTCAGAGGCTCGGAGCACAGTAGCATGACACTCAGCTCCCGCACGCAGCAGAGCAGGAGCCGATGGTCATTAGCATTTCGCTTTGAATGCCATACGCTAGTCTGACCCCGG